>CM077309.1:93070000-93695000 GCA_039655065.1 Glossophaga mutica | reverse complement strand
ACAATACCAAAAGGAAGGGTGGAAGCAAGGGAGGGAGGTGGTTTGGAGGGGGTGGTGGGGAGGGGTCGGGAGAAAATACAGACTACTCTAAATGAACATCAATAAAATGATTAAAAAGAAAACAATGAAAGTTATGAAGAAGAATAAAAAATCAAATATTGAAAACCATGGGGGAATTTGTCTCAGCAGAGTCTACTGTTTGACACTGTCTTGTGTCCAAGTCTAGCCTTAGCCATCGTTCCTTCAGGGTGACACTTTCTTTTCTTCAGGTGCAGCTGAACTCAGTGGGAGCAAACTGGGCTTTCTCTCTGGTTACTTTGTTGGCAGAATTGCTCTGTGTGCAGACATGCAATCTTATGGTCCCTGTCCAGCCTCGCCTCAGCTCCTCTTTAAAAAGAGTCTCTATGTGCCCCAACCCACACTCCCTCCCGCTGCAGTACCTAGGCAGGTTCTTTGTGCATACCACCTCTCCAAAAAGCACAAAATGTCTCTCTGCCAGGGCTGTCCATAGCCTGCCAGTGGCTGTAACATAGTTTCTCCCTGGAACTCTCCTGGTTGGTGCTGCAGCTATGGATGTGCTTCTCCCTCTGTGTGTGTAGCCTAAATCTCCCAGACTTTGTCTGTCTTTCCACGTGTCTCCCAGTTAGGGTTGGTGGTTTCCCTGTGTGGGACCAGAATCTCACTCCAGGAGGGGAGGGAGCTACTAAATTGCATTTTCTGTCTACTCTGTCCTGTGCTTCAGGTACCTGGCATGGAGCATTTCCCCTCAACTTACAAAAATCTCTTACTGGTGGTGCAAAGCATCCTTTGTACCCATTGGCTTCAAAAATTGATATCAGCTGTGATTCCATTGATTGTTCAGGTCATTTGTCAGATTAGCTGAAAATCCATGTTGGGGGCCCAAGCAAGTGGGCTCAGCTTCCTCCTACTCAATCACCATTTTCTGAATCCCTCGATTGTTCTATATTCTACATGTAGTTTGGATTTGATTGTGTGAGGAAATGAGCCAATGTCTACCTGTGCTGTCATCTTGACTGGAAGTATCGATAATCATGCAACAGTAAATCTATTCATTTAATAAATAACAGTAAACAGTATTATTTATTAAACAAATAAGTGTATAATTTCCAACTATGATCATTGCTAAAGAGAAAACAGTGTGGAAGAATGAAAAGTAATGTGGGTAGCTACTCGTGTTATTCTTGAGAGCAGTTACTGAAGGGCTCTCTCCATAAACGATCACACAGAACTTGTTCGAATCACTAAAGAAGTTCATACAGAGCTCCTCCAGCTGAGCATGAGGCCTGGGGTCCGGAGTCTGCAGCCTGGGCTAGTGGATGTTGGCCTGTGGGAGGAAAGGTCAATGGTCTCTCTTAGAGGCCTTAAGCATAGGGCCAGTTCAGAAACACACACACACACACACACACACACACACACACACACAATTTACTGTGACTGGAATGTCTTGAATTAGTCATGAGATCCTAGAAGCAGAGAAGGGTGAGATCCTGAAGTGATCTAATTATGAAATGACAAGTTTTGATTTTATTTTAATTAGAGTTGGCAACTTTTGAAAGGTTTTAAGAACTGCAATGCCGATTTGCATGGCATTGCCAAATTAAAGTCATATGATTTATTTCAAAAGACCAATTTTAATGTTTAGGGATAAAGGAAATCATGTGTGCAGCTCACTGTTAAAATTGGATGAGACATGATATATTTACAGAGCCCTAGACTATTTCCCCTCAAGATACTTAAAATCACGGAGGGAAAAATAGTAATTTAAAATTAAGAAATCTGATAGGCAGCACTTCTCACAGGTGATCAAGGTTAAGCTCATCAGTAAAGGGTCAGGTTTACTGGTCCTCCTTTGATTTATTGAGGACACAGCAGCACTGAATTCCTGCCAAAAATGGATATTCAGAGCCTAATCATAAAGACATCAGACAAACCCAAATGGAGGGACATTTCACAAAAAAATGACTGGCCTGTGCTCTTTAAAAATGTTAAGGTCATGAAAAGATAAGAAAAGTCTGAGGAATATGTCTCTGGTCTCCTCCAGACTGAAGGAAACTACAGACACATATGCCAATGTAATTTGCTTTCTAGAAACAGAAATGTGTATATGTATGTGTACACACACACACACATTTTTTGGTATGAAGAACATTATTGAGACAATTGATGAGACTTGAATGTCTGCCAATTAGGAAGTCTGAATATTAGAAAGGAAGGATGAAAACAAAAGAAAGCAGAGGGAAGGAAGGGAGAGTAGGTGGGAAGATCATTACACACCAGGGAGAGAATACTGGTTTGGGAATTTTCTCAAAAAGATGGTGTTACTGAGAATGCAGCTCTATTTGTCCCTGAGTTTCCTCATCTCTTTCTCAGCAAATCTGAGTTAAATATAATTTCTTGGTTTATAAATATATATTGAATCAGATAATGTATGTCAACGTACTTTAGAAAACACACTGAGCCCTTTTTGATGTGGCTTGCTTGGGCTCTGTCCCACAAAGGGGAAGGTTGCTGGTTTGATCCACAGTCAGGGCACATGCCTGGGTTGCAGTTTGGGGCCCTATGGAGCACACGCAAAAGGCAAACCTTCGACGTTTCTCTGTCACATCATGATGTTTTTCTCCCTCTTCTCCTTTCTCTAAAAATAAAATATATAAAATCTTTTAAAAATTGATATGTACATGAAATACTTTTGTAATTATTATGATCAAGCCAGTTCATTTGTTTCTGTTTTCAATTTTTTCTTACTCAACCCTTCATTTAACTTGGGGGTGAAAAAAAGAAGACTCAAAAAACTAAAATACTCCTATTCTCCAGAAGTCATTACAACCAACTACTAATCTTTTTCCCTTTGGCAAAACATTCCAAATATTACACAGCTCTCCCAAATGCAAAACTTTCATTATTATAGTGACACCTTCATACAAAAGCATTTTCCAAATGGCACTCATCCAAAATCTTCAAGTACACTAATCTTCAAGGCTTGAAAATGTTTTATTGGTTTGCAAACATTCAGACTTCCTGTTTATCATGAGCACAAGACTGCTAAACCTATGACTACTGGTACCTACAGAAGTTTACTTACATGGAACTTCATTTTGTTAGGTCCTTCCATATTAGCCAGTTCTAAATCACAAGAACCCTGAATCACCAATCCAAAAGAACCTATGCACCCCAATGTTCATAGCAGCACAATTTATAATAGCGAAGCGTTGGAAGCAACCTAGGTGCCCATCAGTAAATGAATGGATCAAAAACTGTGGTACATTTACACAATGGAATTCTATGCAGCAGAAAGAAAGAAGGAGCTCCTACCCTTCACAACAGCAAGGATGAAACTGGAGAGCATCATGCTAAGGGAAGTAAGCCAGGCAGTGAAAGACAAATACCATATGATCTCACCTTTAACAGGAACCTAATCAACAAAGCAAACAAACAAGCAAAGTATAACCGAAGACATTAAAACTGAGAACAGGTTGACAGACACCAGAGGGAAGAAGGGAGGTAACTTCAGGGGGAAAGGAGAATGGTTTAGAGCAAGAAGTATAAAAGATGTAGGGACAAAACCTAGGGAGGGTGGAAATGGGAGGGAAGTGGGGAGGGCTGGGGTGGTGGGCCGGGATGGGAGTAAAAGGCCGAAAACTACAAGAACAACAATTAAAATAAAGGAAAAAAGGATTAAAAATAAATAAATAAATCACAGAGCAGGTGCTCATCCCCTTAGGGTCTTTTCTCTTCCCGAGAGTTTCATCTGCAAATGGTAAAGCCACATCTGAAGAGGGACAGCACTGGGGGAGGGACTCCCTGGATCTATGAAAGAATACAGGTGTTCAATGGTATCTATCTTCAGAGTGAAATATGGCTTTTGGGGCTTATCACTTTTTTGTTTGTTTTATCCACATCTCTATTCTGTTCCTGTTGGGGACCACTCCGTGTAGTTTTGGAGATTGTAGTCCTGAGAGAGCAAGCTCTGAAAGGGCCTGTTAAGTCTCCCTGGAAAACCAGGTCATAACGCAGGTGGCAGGCATGACTCGATTCTAACACCAAGGGTCCCACGGGAATTAGGGCTAAAATGTACAGTTTTTGTTCTTTGAAGCCAGCTCTGCCCAGTAATAAGCCCTGTCAGTATAACACAGATGTCTGAGTTCAAGGCATAAGGAGTGAAACTCCCTACTTCATGATATAGGCCTTTACAGTCATCAGGTGTCAGCATGTCTCACAGACCACAACCTGAAAAGATTTCTGTGTTTGTGCAATTGTTATCTATTGATAGTGTTAGTTTTTTATGTCCATAGCCTTGTTGGACATTGACTGATTAGCAATGCATCTGTGCTGTATCCCCCTACACTTCCCAACCGTAATAAAAGCCGTGTAGGAGGAGGGCTCAGGACATTTTCCATGAGAGGGAATGGCTACCCCTTTTCCTGCTGCAGCAACAAGATTGAGTCCAGGATGACTCTTTATTCTCACCTGCAGTGACCTGGGGAACTTTGCTGGCTGGAGTGCTCCTCATGTTACCTCAGCTTGGATAATGGAGATTCAACCCCATTTCAAATTCCACCCCATCCATTCTAACCAGAATTCCACCCACATCACTAAATTGAAACTGCTCTCAGGTGCCCAAGTCAGCAAGATTTGAGAATCTGGGAAAACAGAGATAAACAACTACCTCTGACCTTGAAGACTTTGTTGACCCCTGGGAAAGAAAAAGATAAACAGTGTAGCAGACATAGGAAAGGCTTCAGCAGCTGTTTTGGAGATCACAAAGGGCACCTACTGAGCCATCTGACATTGATGTCTGATTGTATCCCCCATAAGTGTCTTGCACGTCTCATCCCATCAGGCTGTCTGCTTCTTAGAGGACACAGATGACATAAGTCACCACCCTGCCCTCTGGCATTGGCTTTTAAAGAGGTTTCCTAGAGGCAGTAGGTGTCAACCAAGTAAGCGAATGTCCACGAGTGGAGCTGCAGTATTGGTGGCTGCCATTTGGGAGCCTTCGTGTGCTATGGGACTGTGGATGGCTTATTTCCATGGCTGCCCAGGCCAATGCACTTCTTCCCTCAGCAGATGTGCTCATGTTCTACTTGGGTTAATATGTGTCAAGTGCCACAGGCTGTGGTAAGGGCCAGGGTTTTGGAGTCAGATGGTTTGGATTCAGATCCTGCATCTGCCATTTATTAGCTACATAACCTTACCTCTCATTAAAAAAAGATGGCAAAACTCACTGAGAAAATAAATATAAGGTGTGCAGCATACAGTAAGTGTCCCAAAGTTGCGGCTAATAGTAGCATTATTCTTCTGCCTAAGAAGAAAGAAAAATATTAAAGATACCTTTCAAATATACTAATATGAGAGGAGTATGAAAACACTAAGCTTCCCTTACCACAAAAGAGCTGAGATGTGAGGTTGTTGAGAGCTTCTGGCCAAGATGGAAGCAAAGGTAGATACACTTCACTTCCTCACACAAACAAAGGAAGGATAACAATCGATTTAAAAGCAGAAAAATAAAAACCACAAACTGACAGAAACTCAAACTGTATGGAAGTCCGACAACTACAGACTTCAAGAAACGTTCATCCAGACTGGAAGGAGAGGCTGAGACAGGAAGCCCGGTGGAGAGGATGTGTGGCAAGGCTGGGCCTGGCAGACCAGGATATTCCACATTCAGGTGTGCATAAGCTGGGAGGCAGAATTGGGGAGCAAGACCGTCCACACAACCCAGGGTTCCAGTGAGCAGAAATAAATCCTCAAAGCCTACGGCTTTAAAAACCTGTAAGGTTTGCAATGGGAGAAACACCCAGCCGCACAGAATAGCCTGTTGGAGGGGCCCACAGAATCTTGGAATATCCACAAGCCCACCCACCCAGTAATCAGCACCTGAAAGGGGAAAATCCACTGGAGGGAAGTGAGGGAAGTGACTGAACGTGGGGCCAGAGACAAGCAAGCAGCACTGTTCCCTCTCTGACCCCTCCCTCACATACCATGCCAAAGTGCAGTGAAGTGGGTTGCCTCACCCCAGCAAATAACCAAGACTCCACCCCCTACAGTATAACAAGTGTACCAAGATAAAAAAAAAAAAAATATATATATATATATATATATATATATATATATATATATATATATATAGCACAAATGAAGGAACAGATCAGAACTTCAGAAAAAGAACTCAGTGAAGAGAAGAGAGCCAACCTATCAGATGCGGAGTTCAAAACACTGGTGGTAATCTGAATGATCACACTAATGACTGAGTACAACTGCAGAATAAAGGAACAAGTGAAGGCTATTTCAAGTGAAATGTAGAAAAATACACAGGGACCAGCAGTGAAGGGAAGGAAACCAGGACTCAAATCCATGATCTGGAATAGAAGGAAGAAATGAACATTTAACCAGAACAGAATGAAGAAACAAAACAAAAATTTCAAAAGGAGACTTCAGGAACCTCTGGGACAACCTTAAATGTTCCAATATCAGAATCATAAGGGAGCCAGAAGGAGAAGAGGAAGAGCAAGAAATTGAAAACTCATTTGAAAAAATAATGAAATAAAACTTCCCCAATTGGGTGAAGAAAATAGACATCCAATCCCAGAAAGCTCAAAGAACCCCAATAAATTGGACCCAAAGAGCAACACACCAAGACACATCATGATTACATTACTCAAGATGAAAGAGGAAAGAACCTTAAAAGCAGCAAGAGAAAAGAAGAGGTACTTGCATAAGCCTATGAGCTGATTTCTCAAAAGAAACCTTGCAGGCAACAAAGGGCTGGAAAGACATATTCAAAGTCATGAAAAGCAAGAACCTACAACCTAGATTACGCTATCCAACAAAGCTATCATTTAGAATGGGAATGGCAGATAAAGTGCTTCCCAGGTAAGGTCAAAGTATAGGAGTCCATCATCACCAAGCCCTTATCATATGAAATGTTCAAGGGACTTATCTAAGAAATAAAAGAAGATCTAAACTATGAACAGTATAATGACAACAAACTCACAACTGTCAACAACTGAACCTAAAACACAAAATATGCAAACAACGAGAACAGGAAGAGAATCACACAAATGGAGATCAAACAGAGGGTTATCAGTGAGAAGACAGAGGGGAATAATGGGAGGAAACATGTAGGGAATACGAAGGATAATTGATAGGCACAGAATAGACAGGGGGAGATTAAGAACTGTGTAAAAATGGAGTAGCCAACAAACTCATATGTATGAACTGTGGACATGAAGAAAGGGGTGCAGGGCCCACGGGATGAAAGGGATGGAAAAATGGGACAACAGTAAGAGCATAATCCATAACATATACTTAAAAAAGATTTTGATCTATAGTCTTTTAGACTTCCATCTATTGAATGAGATAAAATTTGATTTTATTAAAAAGAAAGAAAGAAAGGCTGTAATAAAAGCAATGTTGAAGTCCTGGCCAGGTAGCTCATTTAGTTAGGACTTCCTTCCAATTCGCCAAGGTTGTGAGTTTGATTCTGGGGCACATACAAAAGGCAACCAATGAATGTATCCATAGGTGGGACAAAAAAATCGATGTTTCTCTCTCAAAAAATATTAGCAAATAAAACAAAGAGTTTTTTTTTTTTAAGCAATCTTTAAGATACATTAATATTCAGGGTAGGTTACCTCAGAGGTGATTGCAATCTAGTAATACATAAATTGAGGAGATAAACATGGGGAAAGTATAGTTAATAATGTGATCTTTTTTTTTATACTGGTAAGAAATTGTATTCAGGTTATTGTGTCAGGCTCTTCTGTCACATACTGGTTCTCGCTATAAGGGTAATCTATTAGTTTTCTATTGCTCTATAATCAGTGATCACAAACTTGGTGGCTGAAATAGCACACATTTATTTTTTACAGTGTCTGTGGGTGAAGAGTCTGGGCAGGTGTCAATTTAGAGTTTGTGATCTCATTGCAAGGCTCGACTGGGGAGGGAGCTGCTTCCGGCTTATGTGGTTGTTGGCAGCATTCAGCTCCTTGCAGGCTGTCAGACTGAGAACTTCAATCTATCTATCACTGGCTGTCGTCAGAGGCCACCCTCAGTTTCTCTTCTCACAGCCCTCTCCAAAATTAAGATGGCAGCATGGCTGCTTGCTTCTGAAGTCCAGAAAAGAAAGTAAAACATCAAAAAGACTTTCTCGCATGATGGGAATTAAAATAGTTTCCTAATTGCACAAGTGCCATCCCATCACTTTGTCATATTTTACTGTTTAAAAATAAGTCACAGTACAGTCACTATAAATAATAATATAGAGATAGAGATACTTCAAAAAATTAAAAACAGAACCACCTGTTCTGGGTACATACCAAAGTGGATAAGAATCACTGTATTTTAAAATACCTGTTTTTTAAATACTTTTTTATTTCAGTTATAGTTGACATTCTATATCATATGAGTTTCAGGTGTACAATGTAGTGTTTAGATATTCACTTGACTTATGAAGTGACACTCTGATTAATGTAGTAGCCACCTGATGCCATATACAGTTATTTGAATACTGACTGCATTGCCTATGATGTACTTTACCTCCCTCTGACTAATTTTATATCTAGCAATTTGTACTTCTTGGTCCTTTCTCATTTGTTTACCCATCACCCCTAACCTCATCTCATATGACAACCTGTGTGGGGGGCTCCGCCCGCAAAGCCCCATCCCTCCATCACAGATGAAAGTAAAACTACCAAGACACGATCTGCTTGGGGAGGAGAGGTGGTCAAACTTTCAAAGGAGAATGACCCAGAGCTCCTTCGTCACTGGGCTTTTATTGGGTTCCAATACACCAGAATACAGGTATGTGAGGTAGCAAGGATCAAAGAATGGTTAACATTTCAAAGAAATTTTAGGGCTTAATCTGAGTCAGTGTCTGTCAGGAAAGGGGCTTGCAAAACTTTGGAAGACATACTCATTTCCTCCTCGAACCCTTATCATTTAAATGAGAGCACTCTTAGGAAACAAAGCAGGTTTCACAAGACTTTATGAGTTCTTTCTTATGCCTGATCACTGGGGGAACCGCTCTGGCCTGCACAGGGCTCACCCTCATAGTTTCAGGCTTTAAGCCAATTAGGCCCAGGAAGCAAGAGATAAGGAAGACATTTCCCTGATGAAAATGGGGACTCGGGCTATGTCCAAATAGCCAGGGGGTGAGGGTCCATCACCCCCTCTTTGCTGCAGCCCCTGCGTCCCTCCATGAGGGCCTCCCAAGTGGTCATGTCTGGCTTAGGTTGCCTCTCCCGTGAGGAGTCTTACCTGTCATTGACTAACTGACTAAGCATTGGGGCCAGAGATGGATGAGGCAGAAGGGGTGCTCCTTCCAAGGAGATACGCTTTGTCTCCTTAGTAGCTCATGTCCTCTGGACAGAACAGACGCAGATGATGTGGGTCCCTTGGTTCTTACTCAGCCCACCATGGCGTGAGGGTTACAACTCCTGAAACCAGGCTGAACAGTCCGCAACAACAGCCATAAACTTGTTGTCTGTATTATGAGATTGTTTCTGTTTGGTATATTTATTATTAAATTATTCATTCATTCATTCAATTTCACATAAAATGAAATTATATGCTACTTGTCTTTCTCCACCTGACTTATTTCACTTCCCATAATAACTTCTAGATCCATCCATGTTGTGGCAGATGGTTAATTCTTTTTCATGGCTAACTCATACTCCAGTGTATACATGCACAAATTTTTCTTTATCCATTCATCTATCAATGGACACTTAGGTGGTTGCTTCCGTATCTTGGCCATTGTAAATACTACTGCAAAGAACACAGGAAGTGTTTTACATGTTACACCTTGACCACATTTGTTTGAGAAAAAGATTAGTGTGCTTCCACTAGAATATATGATAGGACATTTTTTGCTTAGGATAGGAGTATAAAATGACACATCCCAGGAACTGGCAATGTACTGATTATGGAGAAATCAAAAACCTTTTAACAATTTAACAATTTATTAACACTATCTCTCTAAAGAAGAAAATTTATGTTCCTTTACATAATTTACAGAGATATATTAAATGCTATAATAAGAAAGCAAGTAAGTATGAAATATAAAGGAGAAATAGGAAACAAGGGAACTGAGAGCTGAATTCAGTGCATACATTATATACCATATTTACTAGAGATTCGGCTTTGCATTTCCTAGAAGCCACAGCCAAGAGGAACAGACAAAACTACTATAAAAATTATTTGCCTTAATAAAAAGAATAGCTTCCTCCTAGGTTTTAATCATGATAATTGCAACTATTTACTTGCTTTTTTATTTTATTGATTTTGGAGACAGACAGACATTGATTTGCTGTTCTACCCATTCATGCATTCATCGGTTGATTCTTCTATGTGCCCTTCCTGGGGACCAAACCTGCAGCTTTCGTACATCAGCATGATGCTCCAGCCAAATGAGCTACCCAACCAGGGATGATGGCAATCTTTCATGGTGCAAATTTGTCGTTCCAGACTATGTTAAGTGTATTAAGTATAAATCTTACTTATTCTTACTTGAAATGGGTGGTTACCCCCATTTCACTGGTGATAAAATAGAGATTAAATGCCTTTTGTAAGGTCACAAGTAAACAAATTGTTGGACTCACGCTCTCTGGCTCCAAATCTACCACCTTTCTTCATTATACACTCACGACTTGAGTAAGCTGTGCTGGGAAAACAATGAGGAGATCTCTACTCCTTGAGCATCATGGCCTTTACTATCTCTACTGAATCCTTGAGGTTTTCACATTGCCCCTTGTCTTGTGCTCTTACCCCACAGACACTAGGTTTGGCTTCCACAGTTGTTCTTCGATGTCTTCTGTCTACCTCTCTGGATACCTTTTGAATCACTTTTTTCTGCAATTACAATTCTATACTGACCAAAGTTTTATTAGTTTGGGAATTTTTTTTATTTCTGTGATTTTCTTCCTCTTTCATCTATTTTTTCTGGTTACTTCTGTTTCTTGTTTGTCTCCCAAGATTCTAAAGCAATTTTCAACCCTACTTATTCCTGGTTGACACTGAGGCTTGTTACTTTACATACTATTGACAATAAGCAGAAATTGAACATTTTGTTCTTCATGTTTCATAAAATCTGACCTCTTCTCATTTATTGTAATTTACTCTTCAATTCCAATGCATAGAAAGATGATCGGATCACTACCAACTTGGTGAGTTTTTTTTAAAAATATAAAGAAAATATTTATGTATTTTGTTATTAAAATGCAAACATGTCCTAAGAAAATATTTACGGTTTGTAAAGTAGAACTAAATTTGGGCAATGGTTTGCCACTTGTTAGTATTGATTTTTTGTGGGGGGTGGAAGGATAATATTTACACTTGCCGTTACCCATTAGTCTGCCCTAATACAATGATAAATATAAGTTAATAGAGGTTCATCAAGAGCCAGGAGAAATTGGGTTGGACATTTGTGAAAAGTGTATAATAATGATTACTAAAACAATATTTGTAAACTTAGCCAGTGTTCAATAACAGTTAACTGGGAGAGTGTATTAGATTCTTATTGCTGCGTCAATAATTATTCCAAACTGGCTTGATTGAGCCAGGCAGTGAAAGACAAATACCATATGATCTCACCTTTAACAGGAAGCTAGTCAACAAAACAAACAAACAAGCATAATATAAACAAAGACACTGAATTTGAGAACAGTCTGACAGTGTCCAGAGTGGGAGGGGAGGGAATTTCAGGGGAAAAGGGGAACGGTTTAGAGCAACAAGTATAAAGGACTCATGGACAAAAACTATGGGGGGGTGGAAGTGGGAGGAAGGTGGGGAGGGCTGGGGTGGTGGGCTGGGGCGGGGTAAAAGACAGAAAACTGTACAATATCAACAATTAAAAATTACTGATTAAAAGAAAAAAAAAAAAAGAAACAGCAACCATCTGTTATCTCATTACTCTTGGGTCAGGACTGGGCATGCCTTAGCTGGGTCCCTTGGCCTCAAGGTCTCCAGCAGAGTGGCAACCAAGGTGTGGGCCAGGACTGCAGTGTCATCTGAAGATTTGACTGGCGGGGGTGCTGAGGTTCTTTCAACCTCAGTCCCATGATTGCTGACAGGATTCACTTCTCCATGGCTGTTGAACTGAGGGTCTCACTTCCTTGAAGGTTGTTGGCCAGAGGTTAATCTCAGTTTCTTGTCTTATGGGACTGTCTATAGGTCATCTCTCAGTATGGCAGCTGCCTTCCCTCAGAGGGAGCAAAAGAGCAAAAAAACACTGCAGATGGAATTCAGTCTTAATTTTTGTACTTGAGTTACCAGACAGGGGACCTGGCCCTGAGTGGGTCTGCCTAGGGCCAGCAGGTAGTGTGTGGATTCTTGACTTCATGTAGGAATGATTTCACAACAGAAGTCCAGGTGACTAAAAGGTTTATTCAAGCAGGGGACAATGAAACAAGGGAGAACTCAGTACAGAAGAAGCAACATAAGAGCCCAGGCTGGCTGCCTTAACTAACTGAAAAGTCAGAGAAAATGGGGCCCTGGGGACAGGTTCAGGGATTATCTGGGAAGAGCTGCCACTGCCCATTGCTCCTCAGGTTGAAAGTCTTTTAGGGAGCCCGAGAGTTTAGAATATGTGTGCCTGTGGAGACAGCAGAGAGGGGAAAAGAGTGACAAGTGAATGGAGCAGGTGACGTCCCTGAGGGAGAATATGCTGGGTACTTTGTCTTGAGGCTTTTGTATCTCTCTTCACAGATAGGAATTTAAGGGGAGGTCTCAGGGGATGGTTTTGGCAGAATATTGATCAGTTTTCTAGGCGTATTGTTCCAGGGACATGGTGTCCACTGATTGGTCAGTACCGGGGTAACTGAACAGGAAACAGTTCAGGTTTAGCTACCTGTCACCACAGAAGCCAAAATTGGGAGGCACATGCTGGTGCAAGAGGAACCTGGCTTGATGTGGATCCTGGCTCCTGGGGTCCGAGGCGTTGTGGATGAGATAAGAGACAAATTCACATGAACTACTGAGTCCTGGGGAGAAAAAGGGATGGTGTGACCACTCTCTCAAGGGGAGAGTGCCCTGACGCTTGCCTTGACAGCCTTTTATTGGGTTCAATTTTCACAGGAATGAAGCTCATCAATCATTTTCAGGCAGAAATGATTAAACAATAGGTAATGTTCAGAGAACTCTGAGGGTTTATTCTGAGTCAGAATCAGATAGTTAAAGGGCCATTAAACTTTGGGAAACAAACTCACTTCCTGCTTGGTCCATTATTATTTATATTGAGGGTATTAGCGAAGTAGCTTTCACAGGATTTTATGCATTCTTTCTTAGGCCTGATTGCCCTAGGGAACTCACTCTTTCCAACACACCTCCAGCATTGTTTCAGGCTGAAGGCATTGTTTCATGCTTAAGTCAGGCAGGGGAAGTAAGGCAGTCAAGAGATTAGGAGACTTCCTTCAGACAGAATGAGGACTCAGGCTATGTCAAAGCCGAGGGGTGAGGGTCCATCACCCCCCTTTCCTATAGCCCTCCACCCAAGTCCTTCCCATTGTAGTCAGTGGGGTGTGAACATCCCTGACTCTGACAGTATTTCTGTTGATCTCTCCCTTTACGTTCCATCAAGAGTTGCCTTACATACTTAGGTACTCCTTTGCTGGATGCATAAATGTTTACTAGGGCCCTGGCAGGTGTGGCTCAGGGGATTGAGTGCTGCCCTGCATTCCAAATGGTTGCTGGTTCGATTCCTAGTCAGGGCATATGCCTGGGTTGTGGAACATGTCCCTAGGTGGAGACATGTGAGACATAGACAGAAACTGATCAATGTATCTCTCTCACATTGATGTTTCTGTCCCTGTCTCCCCACTGCCCCTCTCTCTAAAAGTAAATAAATAAAATCTTTAAAAAATGTTTACTAGGGTTTTATACTCTTGTTGGATTGTTCCCAATATCATTAAGCAGTGTCCTTTTTTGTCCCTTTCTTTATATAGCCTTATTTTTAAAGTCTGTTTTGTTGGATATAAGTACCGCTACCCCAGCTTAATTTTCTTTTCTGTTTGGAGGAAATAACTTTTTCCATTCCTTAACTGTTAGTCTGTGTGTATCTTTTGATCAGAAGTTTGTCTCTTGGAGAGAGCATGTATACGGGTCTTCTTTCTTATCCTTTCAGCTACCCTGTCTTTTTTATTTTTTAACTATTTTTCTCACCACCCCCCTTTTTCCTCCTTTTAAAGCATGCTCTTTAACATTTGTTGCAGTACTGGTTTGGTGTTAACAAACTCCTTTAGCTTTTTCTTGTCAGGGAAGTTCTTTATTTCTCCTTGAATTTTAAATGATAGACCTGCTGGGCAAAGCAGTCTTGGTTTTAGGTCCTTGCTTTTCATCACCTTGAATATTTCATGCCAGTCCATTCTAGCCTGAAATGTTTCTATTGAGAAAAAGGGTAACAGTCTAATTCTAGCTTCCTTGTAGGTAACTATCTGCTTTTTCTCTTGCAGCTTCAGGATTCTCTCCTTGTCTCTAAGCTTTGCCATTTTAATCATGATGTGCCTGGATGTAGGCCTCTTTGGGTTCAACTTGTTTGGGGCTCTGAGCTTTCTGTACTTTTATGTCTTTTTCCTTCAGCAGATTAGGGAAGTTTTTATCATTATTTCTTCAAATAGGTTCTCAATCCCTTGCTCAGTCTCTTCTCCTTCTGGTATTCCCATGATGCAGATGTTGACATACTTCATGTTGTCCAAAACAGTTCTTAAGCAATCCTTATTTTCTTAATTCTTTTTTTCTTTCTGCAGCTCTTCCTGGGTGATTTTTCTGCTTTCTCTTCCTAATGACTGATT
Source organism: Glossophaga mutica (assembly GCA_039655065.1). Taxonomy (NCBI): domain Eukaryota; kingdom Metazoa; phylum Chordata; class Mammalia; order Chiroptera; family Phyllostomidae; genus Glossophaga; species Glossophaga mutica. The sequence goes on along the minus strand of CM077309.1, from coordinate 93,680,193 downwards.
TCATCTCCTTCTTCATCTAACCTACTGTTTATTCCTTCCAGTGTATTATTTATTTCAAATATTGCATTCTTTATTTCTGACTGTCCCTTTTTTTATGATTTCTATGCCATTTTTCATGTTGCTAAGTAACCTGATACTCATTACTCTAAAGTCTGTCTCTATAAATTGCCTGCCTTCGTTTGATCAAGCTTTTCTCCTGGAGAATCCTCTTTCTTTCATTTGGGATCTGTTTTTGTGTTTCTATTTTGGCTGTTTCTTTGAATTTGTTTATGTATTAGGAGGTTCTGTAAAGACTACTGCAGACCCACGTCAGGCACTTCCTGTCACTGGACCTGGGCTTCTTGTTTGGAGTGTGAGCGATTTGCAGTATGTGGCTCCCTCTACTGGGCCTGTGTGTGTGCAGGAAGAACTAGGTTGTGCACCAAGGTGGGGTTTTAACCAGTACCAGTCCTGGGAGATGGTCAACTAAAGTCTCAGAGCTCGAACAGGTCTGCATTAGCTGCTAGACTTGATCACTGAATAGCCTCCAGCTGTAGCTTCACAGGGTAGAGCAGTAGGGCTTCCCGTGGGTGGAGCTATTGCTTCTCCCCAGGCTGATGCCATGTGGAAGAGAGTGCTCTGAACCAGAAAGATGGTCTCTGCATTGTTGGGAATGACTCGGCTCAGAGTTCCTGGTGACTGACCATTCCATTTCTTCCTAGAGCCACAAACCCCAGACTCTTACATCTCTAGTCCACTTTGCCATCCCTTTGCAGGTGTCCAGGGTAAGTGGCTGCAAGTGCAATTTGGTCTGTTGTCCCTTTAAGAGGCTCATTGTGTCTCTAGTTGTCTCTCCTTGGTGGACAGAAAACCCGCTGCTTTTCACAGTCAGATGGTATTTGGGTTCCTTTTCCAGTTCTGGTGCTCTAGTCTGGGGAGCCCAGCTTGGGGTGTAGACATCACACTTCTCAGGGGGAACCTGCCTGGCTGCTGAGGTATCCCTCCAGCAAGTTAGCTGCTGCTCCTGGAACCCCAGCCAGTCCTCTAGCGCCTCCCCCCACACTCCCTACCAGTCAGGTTGTCATGGCCTGGTTTCTTTTCTTCATGTCCAGCTAGTGTTCAGGTATTTTCTTTTCTTTTTTTCTTTTTCTTTTCTTTTTTTTTTTTTTTTTTTTAAGGATGGTTTCTTTAATTTGGTTGTAGTTCAAGTTTTGTCCTGGGGGGACGTTCGTGTAACTTCCCCTTAGTTTTCTGCCATCTTGGGTCCATCCCAGAGGAAGTTTCTTAATTCCAAGTTTTGATGTTCCTTATTTGTCTGATAGTATTCTACAAACTTTCTGGTTGCTTTCATTTAGTGGGAACCCAATGTTACTTCACAAACAAATGCCTTGAAGAATCAAGAGAAGACACTTGGTAGAGTCTAAAGTCATTTTACGTAAATAAAACTACAAGTGCTTGTGAGGACTGAATTAATGTTGAATGACAAATATTTTATAAAAAGTGATTTTAGTGGCTAAATGTTTTCTAAGATTTTATGTATTTATTTTTAGACAGAGAGGAAGTGAAGGAGAAAGAGAGGGGAGTAGACATCCATGTGTGGTTGCCTCTCACATGCCCCTACTGGAGACCAGCCAGAAACCCAGGCATGTGCCCTGATTGGGGATCAACCCAGAAACCCTTTGGTTCACAGGTATAGTTAGCAAAATATGCCCAATGTCCTAGATATTTCTGACTTTTGTCTCCCAGGAGGAACTTAAACAGCCTTTCACTTCTTGTGTTATAGGTGTTTGTACTCCCTGGAAAAGCCTTAGAAAGTATACTGTTTGAGCATATCAGAAACAAAAAGGCCTCCTCTGATATGAATAATTGGGGACCAGTGGTAACTATAAAGCACAGGGAAAAGTTTTCCTGGAAGGTCGCTAATGGAGCCCCAGCTAAAGCAGGTGAAACTTTTGTCAACTGTACTAAAAACAGTTTGGTGCTCTCAGAAGGTGTGAAAATGAATTGTACCACCAACAGTGATGTATCTTATGCTTTTGCTCCTGTTAAATTGCCCACAGGATGGCTTCTAATATGTGGAAGGGCTGTTTATCCCTATGTTCCAGCAAACAGTTCTGGGGGACCATGCTCTCTGGGAAGACTGATGGTGTTTATGCCTCCGAAGCCCCCTCCCACCTGATTGTAACAGTGATTTACACCTTTTTAGCCCTGCTGAACATGTGTCTGTAACCATATTTGTAATACCAGCCATGGTAACCTATTTGAATGTAGAAGTAAATAGATTAGCCTGCACTATGGCAAAAGCTTTAAATGCCACCTCAGAAGCCATCAGTGCCATTAACCAAGAACAAGGACAAGTTAGAGGATCAGTATTAGTGAGTCATGCAGCTATAGACTACCTCCTCTAAAGACATAACTATGGATGTGGAGAATTTAAAGGATTCTGCTGTTTCAAGCTAAGTGCCCTTATAGAAGAAGACAGTTTAAAACTACAGTGGGGGAATGATAGAGGGCTCAATTTTAGTTCAAAGTAAATACTTAATAAGCCTAGTAGGTAATGCATATGTTAAAGTTATTGTTTTGGGATCTAGATGTACTGCAGCTCACCACCTCTGAGGAGACAGGGGGCCATGGCCTGGGACACAGCTGCAGACACAGGAGCCATTGTGTTACAGGGAGAGACAGACTACTGCCCACCCAGCCCCTGGAACAACTAACCACTCAGGGTGAAAATCCTGCAGTTATTTTCATCTAATTTTCCCTGAATTTTGAAGCCACTGGATCCCTTTGTTCTCTATCGTACAAAAAGGCTGGCTGGAGAGGAGATGTAGGACTGTCCCTTAGGGTACAAACCTGCCTTCTCAGATTGCCAGCCATCTTAATAAAGCACCAGAAAGATTCAATCCCTGTCTCTGCTTCTTGGGTGTGGTATGTGACACAAAGTCCAGCTCTTCTGGTTTCAGTTTCACTAGAAGCCACTGGGAAGGTTCCCAACACAGTGAACAACTTTAGGCATTTGGTTTGCTTCTAAGTTGAACAAAAGAGCAGAGGCAGGTTTTTGGCAGGTGGAGAACAATGAATGAATTTCCAGTAATTTCATCCCCTTAATGTGCATACCTGAAAATGAGGCCAAGGTGGGCACTGAGTTCCCAAGCTCCAAAGCAGGACCTTAGGCTTGTTTAGATTGGTGTTCCACACTTTACCCCACTTATTCTTGTAACTCTTCTACCTCTATTTTTCTACACCCAAATCATGGGAGGTCAGCCCGTGGGCATTAAGAGACATTATCTCATTCACACCTCAGGATGCCCTTAGGAAATGGTATCTAGGCTCATCCTCATTGTGCATCTTGGGAGACTGTTGAGGCCCTGAAAGTCTTCCTCAGGACACAAAACTCATAAGAAAAAGAAGTTCTAAAGAAAAGTTCCACTTTCTCCCCCAAGACAAGGACATGATACATGCCCCGGGAGCTGTGGAAAAGACTGTATGATGTATCAGTGTGCAGATATGGAGATGCCATGGGAGAGGAGGGTGAGGACTCAACAGCCCATGAGGACTTTGGGAGGCTCTGATTGGACAAAGGGGCTTAGATCATAGGACCTTGAAGAGGCTGACCTCATTTCCTGGTGACAGATCCAAAACAGAGTTTATAACTCTGGTAACTAGGCATCCACATGCTGGAGACATGTTCCTATCCAAGTCACTTCATTGCACATAGTCAGGAGACTAAGATTTCTTTGTGTATGTTCCTTCTTTTTCAAGGCTCTAGGCTAAAAAAGCCCAAATTCAGAAATGTTTCTCTTTCTTTAGACATTAGTTCAAGAGCCTTCATCATCAACACCTCCCACCACCTGGCAAGATACCTTCAGGGTAAGGGTGCACAACCTAAGGCGGGTCCATCCAGGCCTGGCCCCACTCAGGTCCCACCTGGGCCACACCACACTACTTACCCCTCTTCCTGCATATATGTGTGTCTTGGGGACAGTGAGGGAAGCAGGATGAGGGTTGCTCATTCTGGGTCCAAGATGGTGGTTAGGTGCTAGAAACCTGAAGGGACTGTCATGTTCATTACCCAGGTCCTGGCAGGCAGGATGGGAAGGTAAGTGTGGAGACCAAGCTCCTCTACTCACGGGGCCCTAAAGGTGTCATTCCATTCCTTCCCTGACTGTATGTATTTTCAGGTGCCTCTCTGCCTGCTGGCTATGGGGAACAGCAATTGCGGGAATCTCCCCCAGGGGCAATGCCCCAACAGGCCCATGACTATACCTGTCTCTGTGCTGGAATTATTTTTTCCAGAACTCCAGCGATGAAATTGTGGAGTAGTTGGCTGAAGGGTTCCCTTATGCCTTCAACTGAGGCAAGGGACCAGTGATCCAAGCCAAGGACCCTTTCCACTGCCAGTGTGAGGTGAGAGTGGACCCACACTCAGGACCCCGAGATGATGGGTGTAACCATAACCCAGATTGAAATCTGGGGCTCAAGATTTTCACATGCCCACTCCCAAATTAATCTGTATTTGCAATCTTACTAACCAGGTTTCTTTCAGAGTAGAAATACAGTCCTCCCATATTTCAGAACTATAAAAAAAAATTCTCACTATGCAAATTTTTTACATTGTTTAACAACTGTAACATGCATCCTGTGGAGTAGTCAACTCTACTGGCCCTGAAACTCTTCAAGTCTGCACATCATCACACATACAGGGTGGTTTTCATAAAGCATCAAACTCTGCAGAGATTAACATATTTGATACATTTGTCTGTAACGTGAGATCTCACAGAGCACACAGCATTCTCAGCCAGCCAGGTTAGGAGCTGTGAACTTACTCGTCTCCATGTTACCCTATAAAGAAGGGCATTTTCATCAGTGATTCAGTCTTTTACTGTTGTTAGAACTTGACATGATGCCATTCTGATGTGGTTTCAGCAAGGTGACCAGGTACATGTTCACTGTGTCCCTATAAACTGTACTTGTTTGCTAGGTGTCCCAATCTGTGTACAGGACCACAGACTGGGTGGAAGATTCCTGAGGCCTTCTGACTCAGTACCCAAATCTCTCTTTCCAGATCTCCAATGAGAACATTGTGCAGGAGCTGCTCCACAATTCCCACTACAACAAACACAAGGACAAGGCACAGGTTCTTCAGGACAACACCACCATCCAATGCAGATCTCAGATGAGAGCTGGACTGGGGGATTATTTAAACTCAGGAACCCAAGATGACCTGAGAGCGCCAAGATCTAGGCTCCAATATACAAATGGCTTCTGTAGGGCCCTCCCAGTACCTTTATAAATTTCCCACAATCCCATGCACATAGGAATCTGGACCTCCACTTTTCCCACCAAGTACATTGGATGGGGAAAAGACACTCCTCACATACAGGAAGGAATATTAGAGAAGAAACATATGTTGCACTTCACGGTAGGCTACATGAACACTTACATGTTGCTGTTTTTGTTGTTTGTACTACCTGCCCCAAGTTTCAGGTGGAGTACTCATCTCCACTGTCCTTGTAGACCTTCAAAACTTGCACATTATCACACTGGTTAGGGGGTGTTGTACACAAAACTGAGGAGAAAGTAAGATGTTTGATTGTTTCTCTGCAACATTTCATGCACCAATCAGGGAAAACTGTTGTAATCTGGCCAGGTTAGGAGATGTGACCTTATTCATCTCCATAATATCTCATAAAGGAGGTTGTTCTCTCAATGTTCAGTCATTCACTGAACTTGGACCTTGACATTTGTCAATTCTGCTTCTTCAGCAGGACTGCCAGCAACATCCTCATTGTGTCTTGTAGACTGTATGTATTCCAGGGCTCCCATAAGACAGAACCACAGCTTGATTGAAGGGTTCCTGATTCTATTTTGCTTAGTATGGGGTTTGCCTTTGTAGAGTTTCAACAAAGACAGCATCTGGGACCTCATGAATGGATCGAGCTATTCAACCTCCATCCAAGAGGGAAATGTGCATCAGACCACTAACAAGATGAGCCAGTGCAGCAGGGAGGTGAGGACTAGCCCAGAAGGATATCTACCCCCATGACCCTGAGATTACTTTCTAGTGCCCAGGACCAGCCTGAATCTGGGGACTCCCCCAGAGACCTGAAATGGGTTTTCCTATGGAGTCCCCCAGTCCCATGTACAAAGGTCTCAGGACCTCCACTTCTCCCTCCAGCTACAAGTGAGGGTTGAAAGAAAATACTGATATTGGTAAGAACATCAAGAATCATATGTTGCTTTATTTCACAGCAGACTATAAGTATTTTGTATTTTTCTTGATCATGTTTGTCTGTCTATCTTTTATTCTTAACTACCTTTACCAGGTTTCCCACAGAGTGGTCAAGTAAACTGTCCTTGCAGACCTTCTCCAGCAATGGAGGTTGTTCTCCAGAGCAATGCAGCCTCTCAGTGCTGGTGGACATGGTGTCATTCACTACCGGTGCCATGTCAGCAGTGCTGCTGGGATCACTTAAGTGTGTCCAAGTGACTATAAGTTTGCTGCAGCTGCCATAACATAGGACCCCACTGGGTGGTGTGTAGAGCAGACACTTAAGTTTTTACAATTGCAGAGATGAGGAGTTACAAGTGAGGGTGTCCCCAGAACAGATTCCATTTGAGAGGTTTCTCCCATGCTCATACATGGCCATCTTCTGACTCTGTGTCACACAGAATTCTCTCTGCTTCTGTGTATCCTCCCCTCCCATTTTAAGGATACTGGTTGTATTGGGGTAAGACCCACATCACTGAATTCACTTCATCTTAGTTACTTGCTTAAGGATGTTTTATGTGGGGAGCAGAATGTGTGGTGGGAATCTCCTCCAGAGGCAATTCACAGACAGGCACTTGACTACACCTAGACCAACAATGGGCTCGTTCCCTGTAGAACTCTAACAACAACTTCATAGAGGAGATGACTAATAGACTCACCTATGCCATCAAGAGCTACAAGGGAGAAGTGCACCAGGGCAGGGACATTGTCCAGTGCCTGTCTGAGGTAAGAGTGGGCCCATAGCTAGATCCCTGTGATAACTTGGGGTGGGATCATAAAACAGACTCAAATCTGGGGCCTCAAGGTTTTCACATGCCCACTCCCAAATTAATCTATATGTGCAGTCCTACTAATCAGGTTTCTAGGAGGGTAGAAATCCAATCCTCACATATGTTAGAATCTTGGAGGAAAAAAAATTCTTGCTATTCTCATTTTGCTTGTTTCCTTTCTTTACCAACCTGTAACATGTACCCTGTGGAGTAGTCAGCTCTACTGGCCTTGAACAATTTCAAGTCTACATATCACCACGCATAGAGGGTAGTTTTTATAAAATACCAAACCAACACTGCAGGAATTAACATATTTGATACTTTTGTCTGTAATTTGGCATCTCACAGAGCACACAAACCATTCCCAGTCAGCCAGGTCAGGAGCTGTGGCCTTACTCATCTCCATGTTATCCTATAAAGAAGGGAATTTTCTGCAGTGATTAGGCTTTTACTGTTATTAGAACTTGACATGATGCCATTCTGCTGTGATTTCTGCAGTGTGACAGGGAATGTGCTCACTGTGTCCTGATAGACAGTGCTTGTTTGCTAGGTCTCCACTACACAGGACCACAGATTGTGTGGAAGGTTACTGAGGACTCCTGATTCAGTATCTGGCTTTGTCTTTGCAGCCCTCCAATGATGACATCCTTGAGGAGCTGGTGCAGGAGTCCCACTACAGCACCCACAGGGTCAAGGTACAGGTGCACCAGGCTGACACCACTGTCCAGTGCTGGTCTAAAGTGAGAGATTGGCTGACGAATTCTTCACACCCAGGAACCCAAGATGACCTGAGAGGGCCAAGCATCTAGGCTCCAATATGGGGATGGCTTCCTCAGGGCCCTCCCAGTGCTCTTATAAACTGTCCCACTATCCTGTGCACATAGAAATCTGGCCCTCCACTTCAACCACCAGCTACATTGGATGAGGAAAAAACACTCCTCATATATTTGAAGGAATATTAGAGAAAAAAGATGTTGCACTTCACAGCAGACTATGTAAACACTTAATTTTGCAATTTTTGTTGTTTTTACTACCTGCCCCACCTTTCTGATGTAGGAGACCTTTCCATCCACATGAGGAGCAGGTAAGTCTCAGCCAGCTAAGAGGAAATGCCAACATCCCTACCTTTGGACAGTTCTCAGTACTAACCTGCATGATCTTGAGCACCCATTTGACATGCCCCAACCAGACTGATTTCATGTTTATAAGGAGGATGCTTTAAATTGAGCATGAGAAAAGAAGCTCTTCATACCGACTATTAGTGTGCAAAGTCTGTTGTCCCACCTCTAAAAAATACCTAGAAACTCAAAGTAGTATCAAAACCCCTCCATCCACCAAACTTAGATGGTACTTTTAAAACCTATGATAAATCCTCATTCTGCATAGACACTCCAGACCCTTCTCTTGCACATGTCCGTGAGGGGCTGAGTGTTTTGGGTGTGCTCCAGACCTGTCTTCCTGGTTTTTCATGGTGATGCCACTAACAGGATGTCCATCTTTGTTTCCCACATGGTGTAGCTGAGTTCATCTTTAAATTGTGAGAATCCTGTAGAATGTGCTCCTTCTAGGGAGGCACACTGCAGAGGGTCCTGGTATCCATGTCACCAGCTTTCCCAGGTGGAATCATCTCCCACTGCACTGCCTTCAAAGCCATGCACCCAGCCTTCTTCAGAGCCCAGCAGTGCCTGGATGAGCTGATTACTCAGTGAGCACATACCCCTTTTTCAGTACCATGCTGAAGCATTTTTGGTTTCTGCCAGTTACTAACTCCGTGTCTTTAAAAAGTCACCACATCTATCTGAGCCTCAGTGTTCTTGCCTGAAAAGGGGAATACGGAGTATCAATGTCATTATGTTCTTCAGGGACTACTGTGGGGAGAGTCCAGGCAGATCTTACCTGGTATCTGACTCTACAGACAGGGATACTGGATGTGCTGTGGCTGTTCATGGCAATTATTTCTTCGTTCACCATGGAAATTCACCAGCCAAACCCATCAGTGGTCAGTGCCATTTCTGAGTGTGAAGAAGCACAAGGAAAACAACCCGTCAAGAAGCTTGTGAGCACTTGGCTAATCCTTGTGCTTGACTTTGGTGTTGTCACAACAGGAATCTCTAGGGATAACAGAAGTCTTCAGTCCCACCCAGGTATCTGGAATAGCTGTGGTTGGGGTTCATTTATTCACTAATGTGTATGAAGTGCCAAGTACAAGTAGGTCCTACTAGTGGCACTTAGCATAATTCAGAGAATGAAGTAGACACAATCGCAGGGCATCATCAGTTTTACTCAGTGAATCAGATAATTACAATAGACATCAATCACTGGCCCTGTCCTTCATCTATCAGATCTGACACCATCAAGGCCTTCTCCACATCAAGAAGCATACCTCTAAGGGGACACACCACAAGACCCAATAAAAAGGAGAGTGGTGTTTGGGTCCACAAGGAAGAACTCTTGTGTGGAGAGCACAGAGGCTGTGGGTGGGGATGGTCTGGCAAAAAATGAGGTCTTACATGTCTAATTCCCAAGGGAGGCCAGAGCTCTGGTGTCTTCCATTTCAAGAGGACCTGATTCAAAAGAGAACTGAGGTTGAGGTCTCTCACCTGGTAGAATCAGACAGGCGGCTCTGCTACTTTTTGCTGTAGAGTCTCAAACCCACTGCAGTCCAGTCCTGTGCTGACTGCGCCTCTCCATAATCTTCTTTCCTGACCACTACTCCCAGCTTCAAAACAGGAAATGTGATTAAAAACAAAAAACTCTGCACAAATTTGGAATGGGCAGTGTACAGGACTTTCAGAAGAAATGTCAGTGGGAATAAAAGACTCACACAGTCTCTATGTTAAACCTGCTGTTATCATCCTGCCTGTGACTCCCAGGACAGCCACACAGGAGGCAGGGTGGCATGGGTCTGTCCCCTAGATGGGCAGGGGCAGGCAGAGAGGCTCTGTCCCAAACCATGGTGCCATGGGAAGGCAGTTTGGAAGGAGAATTCCAGAACTCCGACTCTGCTGCCCAACTGCCTCTCTCCAGGGCCTTTGCTTCTGCCGTGGGAACCTGGCCAGACCAGGTTCAGGGGTTCAGCCAACCTCTATGTTTCCCCTTGTTCCATCTGAAGCAGGCCTTGGGGCAGGTCAATTACATACTTAACAGCATCTGTGCCAGGTGCACCATCTTTGGGTTCTTTTTCTTTTCTTTTTTTTCTTTTTTCTTTTTTTTTTTTTGGAGAACCTAAAGACAACTGCAGTATCCCTGGAAGATGAGGGGACAGAAGTTGATACCATGATCTTGGGAGGGGAAGTGAATGGCTAGGAGTTCACTTAAGGGCAGTGCCACCTTCCCTCTCCCTGGAAACGCAAGGAAAAATCAGGTACGTGCTTGTCAATCTTTTTTTCTTTCCTGCTCCTCCAGATCCATCTCCAGAGTTTGAGAGCAACCCACAGTCACAGGAGGGTCCTGCTCAAGGGCTTGTTCCTGAACCAGCTGGAAGCCATGCCCTGGCTTTGCCTGGCCTGAAGCTGTACCTGTAGCCAGGATGGAGGTATATTTTTGAGACTTTTATCTTGTTCTGTTAGAAGTTTTAAGCTTTATCCAAAATACATGAGAGGAATACAACCCAACAACATATTTATAGTAAAAAAAAGGATAATTTTCAACAATACCACATTGTTTACATAAAATATATTGCATAGAATAAAATACTGTAAAAAGAAAAAATTGTTAATTAAAAATATGCATACATAATTTGTACTCATGTAAAATATAATTCAATACATATATATGCTGGATTTTGAAAATGCTCTCTATGCAATATATTTTTAAAATAATATCTAAAGCAGACTTAAATTTTAGTGATGTGGCCTCTGTCCAGTGGGGTCCATATGTTGTGGATGCAATGAACAAATTCATACAGACTATAACAGAAGTCCTGTGGAGGAAAATGGAGGCCACGGCCACTCTCTGAGAGAGAGGGGCCTCGACCCTTGCCTGGACAAGCTTTTATTGGCTTTCTAACATACCTCAGAGAAGGTTCTCATTCATTATGCTCAGATTTGCATTAGGTGATTACTTTTTACAGATAACAAAGGAAAGTATGTTACTGATTCCTTCTTACAGATTAACAAGTAAAAAAGGTTGCAATGCAAGGGAACAATATGTGTGATTGGTCTGGTTACACTCCATCCTTGGGAGAATTAGCACAGACTTCAGGAAGTTACTTTAAAGATATTCAGTAAGCATTTGCTGCTTCAACTGAGGGTGAGGGAAGTTTAGCAAGATCAAGCCTCAGAGCAGCCTAGGTATAATACAGGCCTGCTTCCCCACCAGAAAGCCAATCTATGGGTTTGTCTTTCTGTGTACTGACACATGCCAATTGGCCTTCCAGTAGGGCTGGGCTACATTTACCCTTCCATGTGGATACGTTCCCTATATTTTGAAATCCTTATACAAATATAAAGTAATGGTAAGAGCAAATTTGAAAATGTATACATCGAAATGTTCCACTAGTGAACTCTAGAAAGTGGGACTACTACAAGTTACTGTCCTTTCTTTTTTGCTTATTATATTTTCTAGCTTTTGTACAACTATCAAGTATTGAAAATAACATATAGTAAGATGAAACATTTGTGTTTATTACACCTAAGAGTCTTTAAAATTCCATTTTTATCTTACAATGGTTTCATTAAAAGCCAAAATTACTTACTGGATTACATTCTGCTTTCTTCACTGTTTAGGTTGATATTTGAGCAACAAAAACCACTAGAGTAGCTATTACCAATATTTAAAATCACTAGGGATGAAAGAACATTTCTTTGGATGTAACTAAAATGATGCAAAAGAACCTCCTCCAGTCAACTCTCACATAGTCAATTTTCTTCTTTGTTGAGCACATAAATTAATAGGAAAAACTATTAACTTAAGAATAGGCAATGTTTGAGGTGGCCTGACACTGGGGCAGGTTGGTCTCAGGCCAATCTGTGCTGTGTGGATTCTTGAGTTTATAAAGAAAATATTTCACAAAAGAAGTTCAGGTGCTTTTTAAAATGTGTATATTAAAGCCAAAGACAGTGAAAGAAAGGAAGTACTTAGGCCACAGGAAGTAACAGGAGAAAGCATATGTGTTGCTCTTCTTTAGTTCCCTACAAAGGTCATAGAAAAGAAGTGAGCCAAGGTGATGCTTACTTTAGTTAATGGGGAAGCCAAATGCAGAATCACATATCAACCCAAGAGCAGTTGCCACTATCAGATGCTCCCCTGGTTCCAAGTCTCATGCGGACCCTCACAGTTTAGGAGGAAGTAAAATGTTCAGGCCAGAGAAGAGGCCTGGGAGTGCTCTAGAGGGAACCTACGCTGGCTCTTTGTCCACAGGGTTTTTCTCTCTCTCTGCAGGTGAGAATCTTCTTGGAGGTGTTCAGTAATATGTATATTAGCTTTCCTGGTGAGTTTCTAATATGTTGATGCAACTGAAGCAGTGCATAGGGGAGTTTGGGGTTTTTTCTATGTTCTGCTTTACTGTCCTAGTTTTATCTTGGGTCTGTCTGGGTTTAATTGGATTTTTGTTATTTATTCCCCTGACTTCTTTCATCCTTGGGGTTGGGTGGCACAAATGGCATTAATTAAGTCTGTGTTCTGGGTCTTAAGAACGGGGATTAGAGCTATGTATTATCTTGTTAGGTAAGTGAGGTAAAAACCAGGGGCTCTCACGGGTCCTTGGTTAGGGAAGACAAGGCCTTGTGATTCACTAGCCTCCCGTATGTTTTTCAAATTCTTTGGCTTTTTAAAAATTTCCTGTCTCAGTTTCCCCATTCCACTTACCCAGGAATTTTCCTAGCTTGTCCCTCTCCTGCCTCATTTCCGTTGGAGCACAATTTTATGGAAATGAGGTAAACATCTCTATTCTTACTGCAGCACCATTATTCAGTGACCCTCTGAAACAGTCTATAAATAAAATTAAGACCAACATGTCAAAAAAATTTAATGAAAAGAAAGATTTTGAGGAAAATCTCTAGGTGAGTATTTCAAAAGAAAGTGTGTTGTGTAAAATAAAGGCACTTCATGTATAGCCATACAAATATGAGGCTAGATCATTCAAAGGTAGTCACTTTGATGTTTATGTCTTGATCTTAGTGGGGACACATTTCCTACCTTTTGATACATATTTATATTTTATGAAAACTGGAGGGTCTATAAACCAAGCCAACACTCGTCATGTAATTACAAAGTATAGGATACCGTTCTGCATGGATGGGCCTATCTCCCACTCAGAAAGGCCAGCAGAAATCAAGGTCTGGTGCACAGGACCCAGACTCACGGATAGGTCCTCCTGTGGGGAATCAGGCCTTCATTGTACCTAGGGGGCTTTGAGACTTGCTTTTTGCTAAAATGTCCTCACCGTGAATTGAGGCAGCAACCCTTTACTGCATATCTTTAAAGTAACTTCCTAAAATCTATGTTAACCCTTCCAAGGACAAGTATAACCAGTTCAACCATTTTCCCTTTACATTTGCAAATATCCTTCTTTTTGATGTAATTAGCAACATCCTCTCCCTTTTTTTCTGGAAAAGGTAACCACCTAAAGTGAACCTGTCCATAGTAAATGAGGACCATCTTCAGTGCTACGTGCCCAGAAAAGCCATAAAAGCTTGTCAAGGCAAGGGTGGACCTGCTCTCCCTTGAGAGAGTGGCTGTGCCATCCCTTTTCCTCCACAAGACTCAGTAGTCCATGTGAATTTGTCTTGTCTCAGCCAAAACACAGGGGACACTGTGGGCTGGAGTCTCTACCAGCTGGCACCCTGGAACAGGGACCCAGAGCTATGAGCTATCATTGTCCACAACACATCAACTTGGTTGGAGTCCCAGCTCATCAGCCCAGGAAAGGGCCAATGACACCAAGTGCTTTTAGGTTAGGTCATAGGCTGTGTTCGATTTCAGAGGAAAAGGGTTTTTTTTCCCCCCTACATCTCCTTCTCTTGCAATCACTTTGCAACTGTACCTTCTTCAGTAAGTAGAAGCCTTGCTCTCTCTCCCAAGTATGTGCTGTAATCTCTCGGGCACAGGTTGAGCAGGTAAGAGGCACAGGGTGCTCCCATTAGTGGATTAGCTGGACATAGACTGAGACAGAACTCTAGGTTTCTCACCAGCTGCAAGCAAAAGTCCACACAACGAGAGGCACACTATAAAAACACTCACTAGCCCATCACCATGACACAACCCACAAGTAAATCTAGGCTTGGAAGAAAGAGCAAAGATTTTCCCTTTCATAGTCTTTAAACACATCAACTAGTTATGGGACATTTTACAAGCATCTCAGCAAATTCTTTTCAGCTGCCTCTTGAGGCCCCTTCAATTTTGCCTTTTCCCTCTGTCTCCCTGCATAAGGATTTAAAGGTGCAGGTGGAGAAAAAGCAAAATTGAGACTAGTTTTGTAATTGCCATGCTTGCAGTGGGAGGAATTTCAGAAAAAGTTTCTCTTATTTGTTAAAAAATGTCTTCAGGACTTCCGGCCAAGATGGAGGCATAGGTGGACACACTGTGCCTCCTATCACAACCAAAATTAAGGACAACAAATATTTAGAAACAAGAAACCACCAGAATGGATAGAAAATTGAACTGTACGGAAGTCCAACAATCATTCATCCAGACCAGTAAGAGGGGCGGAGTCTCTGCAGGACAAAGTGGAGGTACAGACCCGGGCACGCAGGCAGCAGAGGCTGGCAGTTCCCAGGTGTACAGGAGGCAGCTAGCAGACCCCAAGCACACAGGTGGCGGCTAGAGGACACCGGGAACGGGGTGGCAACAGTGCAGACCCAGTGAGGCCGCGCAAGGTGGCTGGCTGACCAGGGGGTCCCACATTGGCACACAGATAATCCAGGCGAAGGGGAAGCAGCGGAAGGGACTGGAATCCAGGAGAGAGCATAGCAAGCACCATTGTTCCCTCTTGGACCCCTCCCCCACATACAGAGTCACTACCCAGCGACAGGGCTATCCCGCACTGGGGAACACCTAAGGCTCCACCCCTCGCTACATAACAGCCACAACCAGACCCCCCCCCCAAAAAAAAAAACCACCAAAAATGGCTTAAACAAGAGAACAAATCAAAGTCTCAGAACTTCTAAGTGAGGAAGAGATAGTCAACCTATCAGATGCACAGTTCAAAGCTCTGGTGATTGGGATGCTCACAGAATTGGTTGATTTTGCTCACAAATTAGATGAAAGAATGCAGGCTACAATACATGAAATGAAGGAAAACACATGGGGAACCAATAGAGATGGGAGGAAAACTGGGACTCAAATCAATGGAGTGGACCAGAAGGAAGGAGGAAAGAAACAACCAAACAGAAAAGAATGAAGAAACAAGAATTCAAAAAAATGAGGAGAGGCTTAGGAACCTCCGGGACATCTTTAAATTTTCCAACATCTGAATTTTAGGGGTACCAGAAGGGGAAGAAGAAGAGCAACAAGTGGAAAACTTATTTGAACAAATAATAAAGGAGAACTTCCCCAATCTGGCAAAGGAAACAGACTTCCAGGATGTCCAGGAAGCTCAGAGAGTCCCAAAGAAGTTGGACCCAAGGAAAAACACACCAAGGCACATCGTAATTACACTAGCCAAGATTCAAATGAAGGGGAGAATTCTAGAAGGAGCAAGAGGTAAGGGGACAGTCACCTACAAAGGAGTTCCCATCAGACTGTCAGCTGATTTCTCAAAAGAGACCTTCCAGGCAAGAAGGGGCTGGAAAGAAGTATTCCAAGTCATGAAAAGCAAGGGTCTACACCCAAGATTACTCCATCCAGCAAAGCTGTCATTTAGAATGGAAGGGAAAATAAAGTGCTTCTCAGATAAGGTCAAGTTAAAGGAGTTCATCATCACCAAGCCCTTATTATAGGAAATGTAAAAGGGACTTATCTAAGAAAAAGAAGATAAAAAATATGAACAGTAAAAAGAGGGCAAACTCACAGTTATTAACAACCACACCTAATACAAAAGCAAACTAATCAAACAACTAGAACAGGAACAGAACCACAGAAATGGAGATCACATGCAGGGTTAGCAACAGGGGAGTGGGAGGAGGAGAGAGAGGGAAAAGGTACAGAGAATAAGTAGCATAGATGGTGCGTAGAAAATAGACAGGGGGAGGGCAAGAATAGTGTGGGAAATGTAGAAGCTGAAGAACTTATGACACATGGACATGAACTAAGGGGGGAATGGGGGTGGGAGTGGGTGTGCAGGGTGGAGGGGAATGATAGGAGAGAAATGGGACAACTTTAATAGCATAATCAATAAAATATATTTAAAAAAAGAAAAAATTCTCAGACTTCTGGGTTGATTTAAAATATTTTTAGTATATTGTTACACAAGTCAGGTAGAAGCTTCTTGTGCACAGAGCTCTTATTCAACTACAAAATCATAATAAGTAGAAAGATACAACTACAAAGCAAATAACATTCAAGTTATCAGTAAAGAAAATTCTTTAAAGTTTTCTGCGAATGTTCAACCATGGAAAATAGGCTCTCTAAAGAACAAGAACAGTGATTTAAGCTAATTCTGCAGCTTTTTAAGGCTGGTAGATGTCTTCCTGATAAGGGATCTTTAGACATAGTTATGTAGGAAAAGGTTGGGCAGAAGTTGAAATGACACCACGTGGTGGAACATCAGATTCTAATGTTAGTGTCTCACTCCCTCCTTTAGAGGACTTAATTTGAAAATACAGGTTTGCTTGAATTTTGTCTTTGTTTCTGAATGGCTCAGTCTCAAAATATCTTGCTAAACCTCGGGTAAATAGACTAAGATCTCTAAGGTTGGTACATCATAAGGATTCCACTCAGAAAGAATTCAAATAGATTGTTGAACAAAAAAATTCACTTCCCTCAGACAGTAAAAAGCACAGGAAGAAAGGTAATGAGAAAATGTGTGTTTTAACCAGTCTGAATCCTCCTTCTGAAGGCCCAGGGACTGCTTCAGTCCTCGCAACAGGCTGTGCCAAGATTAGTATCCTCCCTCCTTCTTCTCCAGCCTCCCTAAAGTTCTCAAGGGTACTGGAAGAGACAGCTCACTTTTGAGCACATTCAAGGGATGCAGTAATCAATAAAAATTAACAACAACAAAAAAGTAAATATATTTGCCAGTGGAAAAAAACTGTTTCTGAAAGTTATGAATGTGTTCATAAATTTGTCAATCCAGAGCTTGCTATAAGTGGGATGGGGGGTGTGTCCTACTACAGAAATATTAAGAATCCTCCTTGGTTATGCTGGAGCTGTGACCTTTCATTGTAAAAATGAAATATAGGTGTACTGTCTCCCAGGGAGAACTAGCCCTCCTCCATGGAAGACTAAGCACCGTTTTTTAACTCAGTATCTGTAAACACTGATCCTTTCCTTGCGGAAGAACTGGCTATTCTACTGGAGGGAATAGTTAGTCAATAGAGTCACAAAAGGCCCTTGGTGCGTAACCACTTTTGTCTAAATCATATTTGAGCAGAGTACTGGTGGGGACCCTGGCCTGGGCGCCAGATGTGGGGGGGCTCCACCCGCAGAGCCCCATCCCTCCGTCACGGATGAAAGTAAAAACTACCAAGACATCTTGTGCTTGGGGAGGAAAGGGGTCAAACTCTCAGAGGAGAAAGACCCAGAGCCCCTTCCTCACTAGGCTTTTATTGGGTTCCAATACACCGGAATACAAGTTTAACATGTCAAAGAAATCTGAGGGCTTAATCGGAGCCAGTGTTTGTCAGGAAGGGAGGTTGCCAGACTTTGGGAGACATGCTCATTTCCTCCTGGGACACTTGTCACCTCAGGAAGAGCACTCTTAGCAAAGCAGGTTTCACAGGACTTTAGGAATTCTTTCTTATGCCAATCACCCAAGGAGCCGTCCTGGCCAGGACAGGGTTGCACCGGCTCACCCCCACAGTTTCAGGCTTTAAGGCAATTAGGAAGCAGGAGACATCTCCCAGATGGAAATGAGGACTCGGGCTATGTCAGAATAGCCGGGGGGCGAGGGTCCATCACATCCTCTTTGCTGCAACCCCCCGAGTCCTTCCATGAGGCCTTCCAAGTGGTCGAGTCTGGCTTAGGTTGCCCCTCCCATGAGGAGTCTTACCCGTCACTGACTGCCAACCAAGCTATGGGGACAGAGATGGGTAAGGCAGAAGCAGTGCTCCTGCCAGGGAGATAAGCTTTGTCTCCTTAATAGGTCACATCCTTGTGACAGAACAGACCCAGATGAAGTGGGTCCCTTGGGCTCTTACACAGCCCACCATGGGGTGAGGGTTACAACTCCTGAAACCAGGCTGAACGGTCCGCAACAGAGTACCACCCATCTTTCCCACTTTCCTTGAAAACTCTGAACCTAGGAGTTACCAGGTCCTGAGAACAACAGGGCAAGTAACTTGCTGCTTAAACTCATTGCAGCTTCCAGAAACAGCAGGCGGCCTGTCTTTCCAAGCAGAGGGAAAAAAATGGCACTTTTAAAACTGAGGCTATTTTTCAGCCAACACTTGGAGCCTCCTTTGCACTACTCCCCTGCCACTTAACTGGCTCTCCAATAAGCCGGTATGAGTTGATCAGTGGACAATTAAAGGAGAGTGACTTGAGCACACCTGCCTTTTAGTTAACAATTAGAAGAAGGTCATATTGAACATTCTAACAGCCCTTGGAATATGTTTATTTTTGTTGTACTAAAGAAGTCTGGCAAATGGAGGCTTATTCATGATCTAGGAAAAATCAATGAATCCCTCCAACCTATTGGCGCCCTACAACCAGGAGTCCTCAATCCAGCTTGCATTCCAAAGGACTGGCCACTTTTAGTAATTGACCTAAAGGATGGTTTCTTTACATTTCCTTTAACAGAGAACTATCAGGAACATTTTGCATTTGCCCTCACAGTCATTAACAATTCTCATCCTTTACAGAGGTTTCAATGGGAGAGTTTTGCCTCAGGGAATGCTCAACAGCCCAACTATCTGCCAACATTTTGTGCCTTACAGCCATTCAGCCAGCCAGTAAGAGATCAGTTTCCTAATTCAATTATCTACCATTTTATGGATGACACCCTGATTACAGCTCCTTCACAAGATATTTTAGCAAAAACTGCTTCCTTTCTTAACAATTCTGTAGCCTATGCTGAGCCAGTAAAAATTGCTCTAGAAAAAATCCAGCATTCAGAACCTTGGAAATATTTAGAATATACTCCTTTTCATAGGACAATTTGGCCTCAAGTCCTTCAAATTAATCCACCCAAGGATTTAACACTTTTTTTTTAGCACTTGTAGTCTGTATTTTATTATTTTTAAATTTATTTTAATTGTTGTTCTTGTACAGTTTTCTGTCTTTTACTCCCATCCCAGCCCACCATGTCAGCCCTGCCCACCTCCCTTCCACTTCCACCCGCCCTGGTTTTTGTCCATGTGTCTTTTATACTTGTTTCTGTAAACCCTTCCCCCTTTCCCCTGAAATTCCCTCCCCTCCCCCTCTAGTGACTGTCAGTGTGTTCACAGTTTCCAGTGTCTTTGGTTACATTTTGCTTGTTTGTTTGTTTGTTTTGTTGATAAGGTTCCTGTTAAAGATGAGATCATATGGTATTTCTCTTTTACTGCCTGGCTTATTTCCCTTAGCATGATGCTCTCCAGTTCCATCCATGCTGTTGTGAAGGGTAGGAGCTCCATCTTTCTTTCTGCTGCATAGAATTCCATTATTTAAATGTATCATAGTTTTTTGATACATTTCATTTTTTGATACATTTTCATTTTTGATACAATTCATTTACCAATGGGCACCTAGGTAGCTTCCAACACTTGGCTATTGTAAATTGTGCTGCTATGAACATTGGGGTGCATAGGTTCTTTTGGATTGGTGTTTCAGGGTTCTTAAGATATAATCCCAGCAGTGGAATTGCTGGGTCAAAAGGCAGATGCATTTTTGGTTTTCTTAGAAAATGCCATACTGCTTTCCATAGTGGTTGGACCAGTCTGCAATCCCACCAACAGTGCACTAGGGTTCCCTATTCTCCACAACCTCTCCAACACCTCCAACACTTGTTTGTTGCTTTGTTTATGATGGTCATTCTGACTGGTGTCAAGTGGTATCTCATTGTGGTTTTAATTTGCATCTCTCTGATAGCTAGTAATACTGAGCATCTTTTCATGTGCCTCTGGATCCTCTGTATGTCCTCCTTGGAGAAGTGTCTGTTCAAGTCCTTTGCCCATTTTTTAATTGGGTTGCTTATCTTCTTAGAGTGGACCCATGTAAGTTCTTTATACATTTTGGAGATTAAACTCTTGTCTGAGGTATCATTGGCAAATATGTTTTCCCATACAGTCAGTTCTCTTTGTATTTTAATGTTTTCTTTAGCTGTGCAGAAACTTTTTATTTTGATGAGACCCATTTGTCTATTCTTTCCTTTATGTCCATTGCTTTATGGGACATATCAGTAAACCTGTTGCTGCATGAAATATCTGAGATTTTCCTGCCTATGTTTATCTCTAGGACTTTAATGGTGTTATGGCTTATATTTAAGTCTTTTATCCACCTTGAATTTATTTTTGCATATGGTGTAAGTTGGTGCTCTAGTTTCTGGGTTTTGTTTTTGTTTTTTTTTTTTTTTAATGTAGCTGTCCAGTTCTCTCATCACCATTTGTTGAAGAGGCTATTTTACTCCATTTTATGTTGCTGCCCTCTTTGTTGAATAGTAATTGACCATAGAGACTTGGGTTTAATTCTGGGCTCTCTGTTCAATTCCACTGGTCCATGTGCCTGTTTTTATACCACTACCAGGCTGTTTTGATTACAGAGGCTTTGTAATACAGTTTGGTATCAGGTAATGTGATCCCTCCTACTTTGCTCTTCTTTCTCAAAATTGCTACAGCTGTTCGGGTCATTTATGGTTCCACATAAATTTTTGAAGCATTTTTTCTATGTCTGTGAAATATGCCATTGATACTTTAATAGATATTGCATTGAATTTGTAAATTGCTTCAGGTAGTATGACCATTTTGATGATATTAATTCTTCCAATCCATGAACACGGTATGTGTTTCCATTTGTTTATGTCTTCCTTGATTTCTTTCTTCAGTGTTGGGTAGTTTTTTGCATACAGGTCTTTTATCACCTTGGTTAGGTTTATACCTAGGTATTTTGTCTTTTTAATATATTGAATGGATTTTTTTCTTGATTTCTGCTTCTGCTGTTTCATTATTGGTATGCAAAAATGCCTTTGATTTATGGATATGGATAGGATACTTTGTATCCTACTGTTTCGTGAAATTCATTGATTAGGTCAAGGAGCTTTTTGGACGAGTCTAAAGGATTTTCTATGCACACTATTATGCCATCTGCAAACAATGATAATTTTGTTTCCTCCTTTCAGAATTGAATGCCATTTATTTCCTTTTCTTGTCTAATCACTGTTGCTAAGTCTTCTAATACTATATTGAATAGAAGTAGTGAAAGGGGACATCCTTTTCTTGTTCCTGATCTTAGTGGCAAAGATTTTAGTTTTTCCCATTCAGTGTGATGTTGGCAGTAGGTTTCTCATAAATTGCCTTTATTATGTTGAGAAATGCTCTCTCTATTCCCACTTTGCTGAGTGTTTTTATCATAAATGGGTATTGTACCTCATCAAATGCTTTTTCCGCATCTATTGATATGATCATGTGATTTTTATCTTTGCTTTTCTTTATGTGATGTATTACATTTAGTGATTTAGGAATATTGAACCATCCTCATATCCCTGGGATGAATCCCACTTGGTCATGGTGTATTAATTTTTTAATGTATTGTTGGATGCAGTTTGCCAATATTTTGTTGAGGATTTCAGTGTTGATCTTCATTAGTGATATAGGCCTGAAGTTTTTTGTTTATTTTTTTCTTTCTTGTGTCTTTATCTGGTTTTGGGATTAGGATGATGCTGGCTTCATAAAAAGAGTTTGAGAGTCTTCCATTATTTTGAATTTTTTTGAATAGTCTGTGAAGGATAGGGGTTAGCTCTTCCTTAAATGCTTTGTAGAATTCTCCTGTGAAACCACCTGGTCCAGTTGTTTTGTGTGTTGGGAGTTTTCTGATTACTGCTTCAATTTCATCTGCTGTTATTGGTCTGTTCAGGATTTCTGCTTCTTCTTCATTGAGTTTTGGAAGATTATATTTTCCTAGAAATTCATCCGTTTCACCTAGGGCTTCAAATTTCTTATCATTCAGTCCTTCGTAGTAATTTCTTAGAATCCTTTGTATTTCTATGGTATCAATCATAATCTCTCCTCTTTCATTTCTGGTTGTGTTTATTTGGGTCCTCTCTCTTTTTTTCCTGATGACACTTCTTCAAAGCTTGTTGATTTTTTTTTTTTTATCTTTTCAAAGACCAGCTCCTGGATACATTGACCCTTAGAATTGTGCTTTTAGTCTCTGTGGCATTTAATTCTGTTCTGATCTTGGTTATTTCCTTCCTTCTACTTGCTCTGGGCTGTCTTTGTTGTTGTCCCTCGAGTTCTTGTAGGCATAGAGTTAAGTTGTTTGTTTCAAATGTTTCTATCTTTTTTAGTTAGGCCTGCATCACTATGAACTTCCCTCTCAGGACTGCCTTCAATGTGTCCCATAAGTTTTGGGTTGTTGTGACTTCATTTTCATTTGTTGCCATAAACTTTTTTATTTCTTCCCTAATTTCATTCTTGATTCATTCATTGTTTAATAGCATGCTATTCAATCACCATGATTTTGAGGGTTTGGGATTTTTCCCCTTGGAGTTTGTTTCTAGTTTCAGTCCCTTGTTGTCAGAGAAAATGCTTGGTATGATTTCAATTTTCTTGAATTTGTTGAGGCTTGTTTAGTGTCCTATCATGTGGCCTATCTTTGAAAATGTTCCATGTGCATTGGAAAAGAATGTGTATTTAGTTTCTTTGGGATGAAGGGCTCTCTATATATCAGTTAAGTCCATTTCATATAGAGTGTTGTTTAATGCCACAATATCTTTGTTGATATTTTGTTTGGAAGATCTGTCCATTTTTGACAGTGGGGTTTTGAAATTCCCTACTATAATTGTGTTGCTGTCAATATCTTTCTTGAAGTCCTCTAAGATTTTCTTGATGTATATAGGTGCTCCTATGTTGGGTGCACATATATTTGCAATGTTTATGTCTTCTTGGTGGATTCTTCCCTTGAGTATTATGAAGTGACCTTCTGGGTCTTTATGGCCCTTCTTTTGAAGTCTATTTTGTCTTATATGAGTATTGCTACTCCAGCTTTTTTTCCCCTGTCCATTTGCTTGGAAAATTTGTTTCCAGCTCTTCACTTTCAGTCTGTGTATGTCTTTGGTCCTGAGGTGGGTCTGTTGTAGGAAGCATATGTGTGAGCAATGCTTTCTTATCCATTCAGCTATTCTATGTCTTTTGATTGGAGCATTTAATCCATTTACACTTAAGGTTATTATTGATAGGTACTTATTCATTGCCATTTTTGTACCTGTGCTTCTCTCTCTCTCTCTCTCTCTCTCTCTCTCTCTCTCTCTCTCTTCCTTTCCTTAAATCAGTCCCTTTAGCATCTCTTGAAGAACTTGTTTGGTAGAGGTATATTCTTTTAGACTTTTTTTGTCTGGGAAGCTCCTTATTTGGCCTTCTATCTTGATTGAAAGCCTTGCTGGGTAAAGTAGTCTTGGTTGTAGACTTTTGGTTCTCATTACGTGGAATATTATTTACCATTCTCTTCTGGCTTGGAGCGTTTCCACTGAGAAGTCACCTTCTAACCTTGTCAGGGCTCCCTTGTATGTTACTTCCTTTTTCTCCCTTGCTGTCTTTAAGATTCTCTCTTTGTCTTGGAATTTTACTATTTTAATTATGATGTTTCTTGAAGTGGGCCTCTTTGGGTTCCTCTTGATTAGGACTCTCTTTGTTTCCTGGATTTGTGTGATGTTTTCTCTCATCAAATTAGGGAAGTTATCCATCATTACTTTTTCAAATAGGTTTTCTATCCTTTGATCTTCTTCTTTTCCTTCTGGTATCCCTATTACATGGATATTATTACATTTCTTATTCTCTTGCATTTCTGTTAATCCCTCTTCATTTTTTCTAAGCCTCTTTTTTTTTTTTTTTTTTTACTTTGTCCTTCAACTCACTGATCCAATCTTGTGCTTCATCAATTCTGCTTTTGATTCCTTCTACTGTGTTCTTCATTTCCAAAATTGTATTCTTCATTTCCTCTTGGCCCTTGTTGATAGTTCCTATTTTCTTTTTCATGATGATATAGTTTTCAGTGAGTTCATTGTAGCTTCCCTGTAGTTTCTGGTAGCTCATTGTGAGCTCATGGAGCTTCCTGACATCCATTGCTTTGAACTCAGTGTCTGAGAATTTAGTTGCCTCTGTTTCATTTAGCATTCTTTCTGGGGTTTCCTCCTTTCTTTCCATTTAGGGATTGTTTCTTTGTCTTGCCACTGTTTGTGACATTCTTCTTGTTAGCCTCAGCTTCTTAAATTGATTTGTTCTGGCTTCCTGGGTTTGTGTGAATTTCTGTGGTAGAATACCGGTGACATTCAGTGGTGCAGTCTCCTTCAGGTATCCTGTTGTTTACAACTTCCACTGTCTCAGCTGTTGGGATGACTCCTCTTTGGGTTCAACTCTGTTTTTTTTTACAGCAGGGTTTTTTTGTCTCACTCATGGGTATTTAAAAAGAGAAAAGAAAGAAAAAATAGAAAAAAAAGAAGGGGAAGGAGGAAGAGATAAAATTGGAAAGAATGGAAAAGGGAATAAAACAAGAAAAAACAAAGAGAAGCAAAAGGAATTGAGGGATAAAAAATAAAAATAATAATGAATAATAATAATAAATATAATTAAATCAAAAACAAAACAACAACAAAAAATCTCTTGGCCAAACCGGTTTTTCTTGTCTTGCTGGCTGCAATGGGCTGAGAGGTGACTGGTATCACTGTTCTCCCTGTTCAGCATTCAGTCAGTTTTGGGCTACTCTCCTCAGGGCTATCTGTGCACTCTCCTCAGAGCTAGCCTGGTGCCTCTCTGCTCAGGGCCATGGGCATGGTTTTTGAGCCTCCTGCAGAGCATGTGCTTTACCGAGTTTCTGGATGTGAGCTGGAATCTCCTATGGATCGAGCACTCCCTGAGTTTATGGGTGTGAACTCAAGGTCTCCTACAGGGCTCACGCACCAACCCAACTTTACAGGTGTGGGTTCCGTGGGTTTCCTGTATTAGGTGCACTCCCTCTAGGTTCACAGGTATGAGTGCCGGGTCTTCTGCAAAGCTCCCGCCTCTGGTCAATCGGCCACCTATAGACACTCGGCCACCTCCAGTTGCAGGGGCTTCAGCGTGTACTCCTCCCAGGGCTATGCATGTGTGCTCACAGCCCCTGCGAGTTTGCCACTCAGACCTGAACTCCCCTCCCTCTGACTTCAAGAAACCAGGTCTCTCCCAGTGCTGCTCAAACCTTGTTTGGCTAGGGAGGGAGTAGTTGACCTAATCCCCATCCCTAAAGCCCTGTTGCAGACCCAGGGAGCTCAGGGCCAGGACTTCAGCCACCCTGGTCTCTGCTGATACCTGGGCCCTTACTGTCCTGAAAAACTCTCCTTACTGTCTGGTTTTTCACTGTGCGCTACAATTTTTGATCTCCTATTTTCATCTATGCTGTGGTACTGTTGGCTGTTTTCTCTGCTCCTCCACAGATTGGCTAGGTTTTTCTCCCATGTTTAGAGGGAAGTGGAATCTGCTCCCTCCTACCATGCCGAAATCTTCCCTCTCCACCGAATGTAACTCTTAATCACCTCCAACAACTTCTGAGAGCAATTAACTGGGTACGCCTCAGGCTTGGTATACATACCCAACAATTAACTTATTTATTTAATGCCCTTAAAGGGGACTCAGATGTTCACATGCCCTTAACTCAGCTTTTTACAACAATTGACAGCTCAATCTTTAGAATTTCAGTGTGCTGTGGCTGATTTTGTAGGAAGACTAGAACTTAATCTGCCCTCAGATAAATTGCGTCAAAGCATTCCATTCCTTCAAATAAGTCTAGCAGGAAAGTTCAACCCAATGCCAATAACTGGCATGAGAACTATGTTTCTTGACAGGTCTGGACAAAATGGACAGCTTTTACTTGGCAAGAGGGCAAAAGCTGGAGAAGTTTTGTATCCTCAGGACATTCCTCTATTCAAAGGGCTGAGCTTTTCTCTGTAATCATGGCCCTGTGTCAATGGCCCCAGGAACCTTGGAATATAATCTGGGACTCAGGATATACTGTTTATACTATTTTGCATCCAGATCAGGCATTAATTAAGACTTCTATTGACCCCAATCTACTGAACCTATTTTGGACCCCACAGTCCCTCCTTGACAAGAGAGTACACCTTCTCTTCATTACTCATATTTGATCCCATTCAGGCTTGCCTGGCCCCCTGGTGGAAGGTAACAACAAGGCAGAGGCCTTAGTCAGTGTCCTTACTGCCTTCCAGCAAGCAACAGTTTATCATCAGTATTTTCATCAAAATAGCCAGGCACTCTGAAAACAACTTAATATTCTTTGCTCCCAAGCTTAGCAAATTAGTAAAGAATGTCCTGATCACCAAGCCCTTAGCAAGGATCCCCCATCTATAGGAGTTAATCCTCGAGGACTAAGTTCTCAAATAATTTGGCAAACAGATGTCATTCTTTACGCTCCCTTGGGAAAAATCAAATATGTTCATATTTTTATTGATACTTACTCTGGTGCCCTACATGTATCTGCTTTAACAGGGGAATCTGCTAAAATATACAAGCCCATTGGCTGGAGGCCTTTAGTCATTAAGACAGCCTCAGCAAATTGAAACAGATAATGGCCCTGGATACCTTGCCCATTCTACTCAAGTTTTTCTTCAGCCTTGGAATATCCAACATAAAACAGGAATAACTTACAATCCAACAGGTCAGGCAACTGTAGAAAAGACTCATCGTACTTTTAAAAATCTTCAAATACAAAAAAGGGGAAGGCATGAGTCCTCCCCCCCAAAACTTGATTATGTTTGCCATGTTTACATACAATTTTCTAAAATGTGATAAATCACTCTGTACTCCAATTGAGAAGCATTTTCAGACAAAAGAATCAAAACCGCCTTACCCTCAGGTTTTATATAGAGATCCACTGGGAGATGGCTCTTGGCAAGGCCCTCTAGACCTCTTAACATGGAGAAGAGGGCATGTGTGTGTTTCCATCTGTAGAGGTCCTGTCTGGCTGCCAGCCAAGAGTAAAGCCTCATCATGAGTAGGACAGATGCCAAGATAAGCCTTATCATGAGTGCAATGGACATCAAGCTCTGCTACCTAGAGGCAGGAATCGATCAAAATAGGCCAAGTGGCCCAGCTGACACTGAACAACCAGAAGGAAAATGGACAACCACACTGACACTCATGAGCCTTGGTTAACCAACGAAAGAGGATGGGTCCTGCCCCCATGACCAGGGCAGAGGCACAAGTGCCTCCTGCAGAGGGCAACAACCTCTCAGTGCCCCATAATGTTTCCTTTAGGCATATCCCCACCACAGTGGGGGCCATCAAGTCTCTTAATGCTCAAGCTAATGCCTTACCAAACAAAAAGTGTTCCAGACCCTCCACAATAATCTACAATAATTGAACCTTAAAAATTGGTTAAATTGACTGAATTTACAAGTTTGGGTCATGGCAGCCCTTGGATGCCTGTTTGTCTTAATCCTTATTTGTGCTTTGTGATGTATATGGAGGTTGTTTGCTCAAGATTGCATTCAGGAGCAGCAAACATTAGGTTTCTCGGGCTTACCAGCTACAATTGCATTCACAAACAAAAAAGGAGGAGACATAATGTTGGGTAACACCCTGCCTGGTTTCAGAAGCTGTAACCCTTCCATAGAGAAGACTGAATGAGAGACCTTAGACCCTAAGACACTGGGGTGACAAAAATTGTCTCCCTGGCAGGAGCACCACCTCTGCCCACCTTACTTCACCCTGCCTGGCACCCAGTGCATGACAGGTTAGCCAATGATGGGTAAGATTCCTCAAGGGAGTGACAACCTAAGACAGGCATGGTCATGAGGTACCCTCAGGGAAGGACTTAGGGGCTATGGAAAAAGGGGGTGATGGATCCTGGCCCCTCAGCTTTGACATAGCCCGAGTTCTTGTTCTGTTTGAAGAAGTCTCCTAATTTCTTGGCTGCCTTACTTCCATTGCTTGACCTAAGCCTGAAACAATGCTGGCAGTGAGTGCATCCCTGTGCTGGAAAGGGCAGGTTCCCCTGGGCAGTCAGGCCTAAGAAGGAATGCACATAATACTGTGAAACCTGCTTTGCTAATTCCCCCATTTAAATAAGGGTCCAAGCCTGGAATGAGTTTGTTTCCCCAAAGTTTTATGGCCCTTTAGATATCTGACCCTGACTCTAAATAAGCCCTCATAGTTCTTTGAATGTTATCTGTTGTTTGATCATTACAGCCTAAAAATGACTGATGGGCTTAATTTGAGAATGTGGGTCTTTGGAGCTGTGTGTTGCTTACTGATTATAATAATGCACTGCATACCTTGGCACATTTGCAAATCACTTTCCCAGGGTCGTGTGAGACACGAGCAAGTAACGAGCTTTGTGGGACCTATTGCAGTTCTAACTAAAAACAAGGGGGGAATATAGGAGACCATTCAGCGTGGCATGGGCCCAGCTCCCACTTGACCAGGCCAGTGGAAAGCAAGGTTCAGTACACAGGACCCAAGCTCTTGGATAGGTTTTCCTGTGGGGAATCAGGCCTGCATCGTACCTAGGCTGCTTTGAGACTTGCTTTTTGCTAAAACTCCTTCACCCTGAGTGGAGGCAGCAAATGTTTACTGCATATGTTTAAAGTAACTTCCTAAAATCTATGCCAAACCTTCCAAGGCCAAGTTTAACCGGTTCAACCACATTTCTCTTTACATTTGCAAATATCCTTCTTTTTGATGTAATTAGCAACATCCTCTCCTTTTTTTCTGTAAAAGCTAACCACCCAAAGGGAACCTGTGCATAGTAAATGAGAACCATCCTCAATGTAACATGCCCAGAAAAGCAATAAAAGCTTGTCAAGGCAAGAGTGGCCATGCTCTTCTCTTAAGAGAATGTCCAAGGCACTCCAAGGCACTCTTCCCTTGAGATAGTGGCTGTGCCATCTCTTTACCTCAACAGGCTCAGTAATTCATGTGAATTTGTCTTGTCTCAGCCACAATGCTACAGACACTGCTTGCAGTATGTGCATCAACAAAGAAAACATTAACTGCAAACTCAAGCACGATTTTAAAACTCACTTAATTTTAATTCGTGAAATGTTAATTTTGAAAAGTTATGTAGCTAATGGTGACCATAATGAACAGAGTAGTTCAAGATCCTAGGAAACAGATGGGAAATGGTCTCTCTGGACTTCATGATATATTTTCTCCACAATTCCATGTAGAAAAATTACAGGCCATCATTATTCACAATATAAACAAGAACATCACAATCATACTCTTTCCAATGGCCATTCCCAGACCTCTTCATGGTGGGCAGAGACAGCCGCTTTCAGTAGCAGTTTGATAGCAAAGTCCACCATGTCCCTTGCTGTTGGCACTGTTTTGGTCTGGGGCTCCTGTAAGAGACTCTTGTAGCAGATCTCTGAGGCAGTTTTTCTTCCCTGATATAAAGAACACTAGTGAAGAGAAGACTTGCCCTGAAATTTATGCTGGGAGCTGTTGTCACCTTCTGGTTTCTGGCAGCAATTGTGACCATGAGGGAACAGTGAAGAGGAATAAGCCTACCTTAGCATCATGGAGCAGCTGAATTCAATTCTGGGACTGTCCACCTGTGGATTTGTTATTTTGTGATACAAACAAATGCCTAATGTTTAAGCCTCTTTTCATCAGTATTGTGTTGCTTACAATGCTCAGCTTCCATGCTGAATGAGATCCAAAACTTCTCATGGTAGGCACAGTTGTACCATTTAATGATATTTCAAGAAATGTGTAAATGACAGAGCAAACAGGAGGACAGTGAAAGATGGGAGATGCTTGAAAGAAGTATCAACAACCTTTCAACTATTCCAGAAAGAAACTTTAGAACACAGGGCACACAACAACTGTAAGATGATGTTAAAGAGCATGAACCAAAAGCAATGGTAAAGTGTGACCAGATAAATGAGGGGAAAGGAGAGACAGGAATGGAAGAAGACGCAAAAGTCAGATTATGGATTGCCTGAAGGATATACTAAGGATTCTGTACTTATTTCTAAAGGCCACAGGAAACCTTTGTAAGTTTTAAATAAACAGCATTATACTTACATTTTCAAAACATCATCCAGACTTCAGGTAGGCAGAGAATGGTTTGAAAGAGGGAAAAACTAGAGGATGACAGAATAGAGAGAACAAACCCTATCAAGAGGCCATGATGTTATCATGGATTAGTACTCTAAATGCTACATCTATGGTGGGGTTTGTAGCAAGTGGGTTCAGCTTCCACTTACTCAGCCATCATTTATTTCTTTTTTAAAAAACAGATTTGTTTACTTATTTATTTCAGAGAGAGGGAGAGACAGAAACGTTGATTTGTTCCAAAGAATTATGCCTTCATTGCTCGAGTCTCATATGTGCCCTGATTGGGGACTGAACCCCCAACTTTCTTGTATAGGGACAAAGCTCTAACAAACTCAGATATTTGATCTAGGTCTTTCCACCATGATCTTAACCTACATTCGTAGAAAAGCATATATCTCTAGACTCTCTTAATTACTAGGCCAATATAGTCAAGATAAAAAATTTTTAATCATCCAGAAATTAACTCATTTCACTAATTAGTTAGATGGTTAAATCAACCATAGGTGTTGTCCTCTGTACCTAACCATAAAAGAAGTAAAGTCTCTGAGCTCCTTGGTCCTCGCAATGACTTGATTTGGGCTCTGGAGGGAAGTGACTCCACTACAATGATAGAAACCTATGGGTTGTTAGCACTTTACACCGTGCATAAAAACTGACGATTACATCTCCCAACACTCTTTCAGGGACTTAATATGCTTTCGTGACTGTACAAGTTGTGCATTCAAAAATGGAAATGGTAATGTGGCTCCCACATTCTGTTGAAGAGATCTGTGACTCTGAGTCCAAACACCTGACTCCATGAGGGTCACCGCAACATTTTATTGGAAATTTCTACCTCTGCAGTAGAGAAATAGATGTTTCTACATATCCCCTCAGTCTTTTACACTCTTCCTACTTCAGATGTTAGAACACTTCACTGTGTTTCCCTCTGCTGTTTCTTATTTTATGATTCTCTCTAAACCTCTACTTCATTTGGTCGTTCACTAAGAGAAATTACCATATGTTCACAAAGATGGACTTCCTTCCAAAGCAAGAAAATCTGCACCAGAAGGATCTCCCACAGTTTTCACCAAGAACCAAACAACAAGGGGCAGAATATGTTGGCAGAGATATACCTACTTCCGGTATACTAAGGAGTTGAAAACCCTGTTGTGGAGGGCAGTTTGATTTGTTACAGCTCTCAATCCCATAATCTTTTCTGGAATGTGGTTTAATGTTCTTTTGCCCACAATATGACCACTTAATTAACTTTATTGGGATAGCTAGGAACTCCAAGACTTTATAACATTTTTGATATGGAGAAAATGCAATTCAATTTCTTATTTCATTGTATTATTTTTTCGACCTTAGCTCAGTTTTATTCCCCTGCAGTGGGCAATACTGAAGCACCAGTGAAACCAGGAAGGCAGGGAGTGCCCAAGAGACAGTACTGACAAAATATTAGGACATGGAATAAAGTGGCAACTGTGGCAAAGGTTGTAATGCTGAGAAAGGCTGCCCTACAAAGGACAGGACATCCTTCTGGTTTCAACAACCATGTTCTAGATGACACTTGGCAAGAAATAAGGGCACAAAAGGCTGCATAGTTTGAACATTAATAGGAAACTGGTTGAGCAAGGGCATGGCAGAACTTTGCAGGAAGACAGTCATCAACAGGGAATCCAATAACTAGGTCACTGACAGTCGCTATGTGCTTCCAAAGAAAGAAACTGTGAGAGGATTCAGCACATGGGTCCAGGTACTGGAGAGCCACCTTGGCATCCATGTAGGGCAAGAAAGGTATCTTGGGTGCAAACTCCATCACATGGTTTCTGGGGGCTTTGCCCAAGGCTGGGGCCTCTCCAGCCTGCATAGTCTAGAGATGTCCCCTCAACTGATGAGTTCCACTAACAGCAACACTTTCCACTCCAGTGCTTCTCCAGTCAGTCCCCATGTTCCAGGGGGCCCCATGGGCCACTATTTAATGTGCACCCCTTCCCACCCTGTCACCCGTTGCAAACTCCACCACACGTTGCTGCCCACTACTGAGAGACCAGAGCTCTCCCACAAAGCCCCAACATGTTGTTACTTCTAATGAGCATTTTCAAACCACGTTGTCACTGCACTAGTTGGTGTATACATCTATAGCAACTTGCAACTGTCTCCCACAGAGTATAAGCTCAGAAATATTTCATGAATAAATAAGTGACCACAGCAATGATTTGTGTAATGTGATATAATTAATAGGAATTTTGAGGATGTGAAATTATACCCTAGTGACAACCTTAATTCAGGTACTTATTGGACTCTTTTGCATTTTATATGATTTGTCAAATGCTTTCACATTTAATGGATTTTATTGGTATGCATCTGTTGTTCAAGGTGATAAGTCTTCTGTCATTTCACCTTTGAGTAATTCATTTTTATCAAGAAGGGATTTTAGAAGTAAAGTAGGGAATCAAGGCCTTTTCCATCAATAAAAGTCTGACTTAAGAACTTGCAGAGGCTGTAAAGAACCAGCTCAGACATAAGAATATTTGACATGAAAGTTAGGATCAGCATGCAGATCTCAGAGTTCCCAATGGAGAGGTCATGTCACTCTTAAACATGTATCCCCATCCCGAAGAACCTGGTATTCTTCTCAGAAAGTCCACCTTTCCTTTCCACAGAGTGCAGACCTGGGTTAGATTGAAGTATATGGCCCAGACTCCCACACATCAGGCAGACCAGGTTCTGAAACAAGGGATTTAACCTGCATCTACATTGCTAAAAAAATATCAGAACTACTTGCACACATGAAAATACACACATGCACACAGGACAGGGAAAAAATAGCTGCTGGAGATGTGACATCATAGAAATGTTCCATCAGCAGATACGTCTTTTTTGATCAAGGACAGCTTTTTTGCTCTGCATGTTCTTGGAAGCCGTTACAATAGCAGGCCCAAGCACAGGGAGCATCAGGCTCCTCAGAAAGTTCCCTGAAGAGTTCTGAATTCTGGTGGCAGTGTTCTGAGCACTGCTCTTCCATCAGGAGCTGATACAGACACTAGCCCACAGTGCCCACAGCATTATGGATGAAATGAGATATTCACAGGGACTTCCGAGTCTGGTGGAGGAAAACAGACAGCATGGCTTTTCTCTCAAGGGGAGCAAAAGCCATGGCCCTTGCTGTCACCGGCTTTTATTGGGTTTCTTGGCACATTGCATTATGGTCCCCATGTATTATGCACAGGTTCACTTTAGGTGGTTACCTTTTACAGACAACAAAGGAGACGATGCCGCTAATCACATCACAGAAGAAGGATATTTGCAAATGAAAAGGGAAAAGTGGTTGAACCTGTTACACTTCATAATGGGGAGTTTTAGCATGGATTTTTGGAAGTTATGGTAAGCACTTGCTGTCTCAATTCAGGGTGAGGTAGTTTTAGCAAAAGCAAGTCCCAAAGCAGCCTAGATACATTGCAGGTCTGATTTCCCATGGGAGAACCTACACATGCGCTTGGGTCCTGTGCATCTCCAAGTGGGAGCTGAGCCCATGCCAAACAGAGTGGTCTCCTACAGTTCCCTGAGGAGTTCTGAATTCTGGTGATAGTGTTGTGAGCACTGTTCCTCCAGCAGGAGAAGCACCCAGACCCATTTCGCCCTGGACATGTCCCTGAAGTGAAGCACTCATCACAATCTCCATCCTAGTA
This sequence comes from Glossophaga mutica, assembly GCA_039655065.1. Taxonomy (NCBI): domain Eukaryota; kingdom Metazoa; phylum Chordata; class Mammalia; order Chiroptera; family Phyllostomidae; genus Glossophaga; species Glossophaga mutica. The sequence goes on along the minus strand of CM077309.1, from coordinate 93,646,214 downwards.
CCTCAACTGTCATTTTTACCTGTTGGCAGGGTCCCTCAGAAAGACAAGAAACATGGCCTGCAGGATGAGGGGCCAGACCTGGTGAGACCAAGTCTATGGGACTGTCCACATGAGGAACTGCTCCTGTGGAATACAGCCATGGGCAAAATTCTTTGTTACTTCTACAATATGTTAGGAGACTTATCAGTTTCTTTAAAAAATATGGTTACTATCATGATTAGGATAGCATCAGATTTATGGGACTATGTGGAAAAAGTACCTTTGTTAGATTTTTTTTCCCCTATACTTCACTGTAACATATTATTGTCACTATTTCTATTCAAGCCTTTAAAACGTAATGTAATTTTTGTCCAGGCATACATTACACTCTTTAAATTACATTTTTTAAAATGTAATTCTAGGCACCTGAATTTTGTATGTACTTTGAATGGGTGTTTTAAGAGCATAGTTTGCTACAATAATTATATATTTATATCCATTAAATATATAACTTATTTTATTATATGTTATATAATTAGGTACCACCATATATAACTTATAATATATACATAAATAGCCTGTGATATAATTGTATATATAAATATTCATTTATATTCACTGATATTTATATATTTATATACATAACCACATTATATATTTACATGGCAATACAGATAAAGATATATATATATTTATAAGTACTTATAAATATATGCTGATATATAAGTATATACTTATATATAGAGAAAAATACATTTACATCAATGTATATTTATATTCAATATATAACATATATGTGTATATATACAGTATTATATATATAAATATATACATATATCTAAGCTGTCTATATCTCCTTGTTTAAGTTAGGATTCTTGTAAAATACATTTGGCAGGGTCATTAGAGTATCTTTAATCTGTCTTGATTAGTCACATTTCAACTGTTTCATATTAATGATAGATTAAAGTTATCAGTTAAAATCTTGCTGTTTTCTATTTGTTTTATTTATTTTTTATTTCTTTCCTTTTTATATGACTTCTCAGTCTTTGAGCACATTTTTCTTCTTCCATCTTATCTTTTTTCCTTTAAGATCTTATACATCTACATTTAATTTAGTTTAGTTCTAAACTTAGTGTTTATAATAAATAATAGTATATTCTCAATTGCTGGTTAGTAGCCTTTGTGTTATTGTTGAGATGTATTTTACTTTTATGTAAGTTTTATGGAAGTACAGAGGACATTGTTATGATTATTTAAAGATTAAATTTCCTTTTATAGCTATTAAAATAAAAATAAATTTTCTTTAGCCCTGGCTGGTGTAGCTCAGTGGATTGAGAGTGGGCCTGCGAACCGAAGGATCGCGGTTCGATTCCCAGTCAGGGCACATGCCTGGGTTGCCAGGCCAGTTCCTGGCAGGGGACATACAAGAGGCAACCGCACATTGATGTTTCTCTCTCTCTCTCCTTCCCTTCCCCTCTAAAGATAAATAAATAATATCTAAAAAAAAAGGAAAAAAAAGTACTTAAAAAAATAAATAAATTTTCTTTAAACTCACTTTTTCCATTTCTAATTCTTTATTTCTCTATGAAGATATGAGTTTCTGACTTTCTTTTATCTACAGTAAGCTGAAATGTATCTTTTTAAGGGTTACCTTCAGAATTTTCCCTTTCCTATTCATTCATTCATTCATTCATCCATTCATTCATTTTAAAGAGAGGGGAAGGGACAGAGGAAGGAAAGAATCATCAGTTGGTTGCATCTCATTCATTCCCACTGGGCACCTGACCCACAACTCAGACATGTGCTCTGACAGGAAATTGCAAAAGTGATCCTTCAGTTTGAAGGGCAATACCAAACACACTGAGTCATACTAGTCAGGGCTTTTTGTTATTTAAGAGTGTTAATTCTTCAAGTATGGATTCTGCTCATCTCTCTCTCATGGTGGCTCCTCACGTAGTTTGGATGGCGAATGCCTGTAGTGTTTTGATTATGTCAATTTGAGTTTTGTTCATTTTTGCAGGCCTGCCCTTTCTATGTGGCATCCCTATGCTCATGGTTGTGAAAGTGTTCCTAAGGAGCAGCTTTACATTTGCTTCTATCATGGTCTCTAGTATTCTGGACCAATCTTCATGTTTAATTTCCAAGCTGAGGTTCCTGCTCCCTGGAGGTGCTATAAATTCACCTCTGCACATTGTAGAGACTGAGGTGGGTATTCTTGTAGGGAACTTTCTTTTTAATTCAAGGTACCTATACAATGAAACTTTTCTTGATGCTTCCTAGACCAAGTGTACAGAATTCTGTTGCATGCTCTTTAGCTCTTGAACACATTTGCACATTAAGCAGGCAGCTCAGTCCCAGCCTACTTTGCTCTTTTCTTCTCCTCCTCTAGATCCAAAATTCTCAGCTTGGGGACCAAATCTGAAAACCATGTGGAGTCCCACAGCAAGAGCTTCTGTTCCATGTTTGGAGTGTTCTCTTCATTTCTGAAGCCTAAGGACTTCCGTCACCCATTGTTAACAACATGTGACTTTATATCATACAATTCTATCACTTTGCTTCTGGAGGGTCTCTCCACCCATCACCCTTAATTCCTTTTTAGTCAGCTTGATTGGCCATGTTGCTGGAAAGAGATGAAATGCAACTCACATATGACTAGAATTTTGGTGGTAGCAAAAGACCAGACTCTTCTTCCCATTTCTTTAAGAAACTGAGAGTTCAGTCAAAGTCCATTTGATCCATCACCTTCCTTAGTTACTTGGACTAATGATAAGGAATTTAGTGAGGAGGCCTTCCAGCCAAGATAGAGGCATAGGTAGATCCACTTTGCCTTCCAGCACAAGTGAAAGAAGGACACATACAAAAAATTAAAAACAAAGAAGAACCAGACCTGCCAGGAAAACAAAATATGTAGAGGTCCAACAACCAAGTAATCAAAGAGAAAACATTTGTAGAGATCATTAGGAGGGGTAGAAGTGAGCAGATGGGACAGCGAACTTGCAGCAAGGTGCCAGCTGGAAGCCCATGACAGGCAATGGTCCTACTGGTGGACTGAGTGAGATGGTGGGGTGGAGAGTGGGCAGACTCACATTTGTGTGCAGCTAAATTGGGAGGAACACTTGGGAGTTACACAGACCACACAACTCACGTTTTCCATGTGGGGTAGTAAAGCAGCAAAGCCTCTGACTGAAAAAAACCTTTGACATTTCCATCATTGGGAAAAACTCTGAGCTTCACAGGAGAGTTCCTTGGAGAGACGCACAGGGTATTAGAATGTACACAATACCATCCACTAGGGAAGCAGCTCTAGAAGTGTCCAATATGCTTGTGCTTGTAGGTAGCAGAGGAAGTGAATGAAAGCCAGCTCAGAAATGGGCAAGCCCCATTGTTCTCTCTCAGACCCCTCCCCCATATTCACCACCAAAGTGTAGCCAGGTGAGTTGCCCCACCCTGGGAAATACCTAAGGCTCCACACCTTACTTCATAACAGGCACACTGAAAAAAAATGTGGCCAAAATGAAAGAAAAGTTAAAAGCTTCAGAAAAAATACAACTAAGTAATGGAAAGATAGCCAAGGTACTGGGTGAAGATTTCATAACAACAGTAATCAGGATGCTCACAGAAATGGTTGAGTATGTTCACAAAATAGAGGAAAAAGTAAAGGCTATGAAAAGTGAAGTAAAGCAAAATGTGCAGGGAACCCACAGTGATTGGAAGGAAACAGGTACTCGAATTAATGGTTTGGAGTAGAAGGAAGAAATAAACACTCATCTAGAAGAGAATGAATAGAAAAAAAAAATTAAATGAAGAGAGGCTTAGGAATCTGCGGGACAACTTCCAACATTCCAACATCAGAATAATGTTGGTGCCAGAACAAGAGGAGGAAGAGCAAAAATTGAAAACTCATTTGAAAACACAATGAAGGAGGTCTTCTCTATTCTGAAAAAGGAAATAGATTTCTGGGAAGTCCAGGAAGCTCAGAGAGTCCCAAAACAGTTGGACCCAAGGAAGCACGTACCCAAGGCACACCATAATTACATCACCCAAGATGAAAGATTAGGAGAGAATCTTGAAAGCAGCAAGACTTAAGGAGATAGTTACCTACAAAGGAATTGCCATGAGATTATCAACTGATTTGTCCAAAGAAACATTGCAGGTAAGAATTGTCTGGAAAAAAAGATTCAAAGTCAAGCAAAGCAAGGATCTATATCCAAGATTACTCTATCCTACACAGCTATCATTTAAAAGGGAAGGGCAAAAGTGCAGAAGGGCTTCCCATATAAGGTCAAGTTCAAGAAGTTCATCATGACCAAGTGCTTATTATGTGAATCATTGAAGATACTTGTTTAAGATCAAAAAGAACATCAAAAATACCAACAGCAAAATGACAAAAAACTTACAACTCTCAACAACTGAATCAAAAAAAAGGGAACTAAGGAAGTAACTATAACATGAACAGATTCAAAGAAATAGAGATCACATTGAGGTTTATTAGTGGCGAGGGAGAGGGGGAGAATGGGGAAAAAGTACAAGGGACAAGAAGCATAAGTGGTAGGCACCAAATAGACAGAGGGATCTTAAGAAAACTATGGGAACTAATAACCCAAACAACTTATATGTATGATGCACAGACATGAATGAAGGTAGGGGAATGATGCTCGGAGGAGGGGTACAGAGTAGAGGGCAATAAATAGGAGATAAAAATAGGACAACTGTAATAGCATAATCAATAAAATCTATGTCACAAAAGAAGTTAACAATATTGTATTTCTCCTATTCACAACCTGAAAGATTTGTGAATACAAGGGTTACATCTAGTTTGACTTGTCCACCTCGCTGACCCCTGAAAGTAGTGTCACCCAGTAATAAGGTTGGAGGAAAAGGTGACTGTCAGCTGAACAGACTTGCATGAAGTCTGTTTCATTAGCCAGGTTTCTCTCATCTGTACAAGCAAGGTGTTCTATTAAATTAGCTCTAAGCTTGTTTCCATGTTATAAAAATAACTATAAACATAAATCAAAATTCCAGAGGCATTATGGGGTTGAGATACTGTAATTTTGAGGTTGATAAATTAAATGGATTGTAAAGAGGATTGTTAGACACTATATCTCTGCTTGGGTCTGGACAGGAAGTAAGAAAACTGGCCAGACCCCATATCTGCCTACTCTTTTTTTTTTTTTTTTCCAGAGAGCCCATGGCAAGAATTTAGGAACATATATAATTACTTATTTAGATAACAGTCACCCATCTCAACAGTGAACTTCTGAAGAGGATTCAGGTTTCACTATTTTCTTGATTCTCAAAACTCACTATGAGTACAGGTTTTTTGTCCAAATAAATAATGATGCTCTTTTTCTCATGTTTGCCCTTTGAGATGGTGAGTTTTGAGTTTGGTTTGGGAAACAAGGTCATATTCCTGATACTGGAATGCCAGGTGATTACTGTTCCTCATTTGCATACTAGAACTTTCAGCCCTTTCATACCATCCTCAACTCCAAGAGGCCATACATACAGCAAGGAGGAAGCTAAGCAGTTTCCTCCATTAATAAATAAAAAAATTATTTATTTCTATTTATGTTTCTTTTTATTTTTTAAATTAATTTATCATGACAGTTCAATTACAATTGTCCCATTTTCCACCATTGCTCCACCCTGCCCTGCCCACCACCCATCTTCCACATCCTATCCTCTCTACACTGGTCTTTGTCCATGGGTCCTTTACACATGTTTCTTCACTACACCCTTCCTCTTCCTTCACATGTTATTCCTCTCCCCACTCTCCTCCCATTACAGTTTGCTCTTTATTTCCCTGTCTCCTGTTTTATTTTGCTCGGTTGTTTGTTTTGTTGATGAGGTTCCATTTATAGGTAACATCATATGGTATTTGTCTTTCACTGCCTGGCTTATTTCACTTAGCATAATGCTTTCCACATCCATTGAAGCTGTCAGAAAGGGTAAGAGTTCCTTCATTTTTTTTCTGGTGCATAGTATCCCATTGTGAAAATGCACACCATTTTTTATGCACTCATTTACTGATGGGCACTTGGGCTGTCTCCAGGACTTGGTTATTGTAAATTGTGCTACTATGAACATGGGGGCACATGGGTTCTTTGGATTGGTGTTTCAGGGTTCTTAGGGTATAATCCCAACTGTGGAATTGCCATGTCAAAAAGCTGTTACATTTTAGTTTGTTCAGGACGTTTATACTGTTTTCCTGAGTGTCTTCACCAGTCTGCATTTCCACTGACAGGATACTCGGGTTTGCTTTGCTTCACATCATTGCTAGTACTTGTTGATTATTGGTTTGTTTACGATGGCCATTCTGACCAGTGTAAAGTGGTATCTCATTATTATTTTACTTTGAATTTCTGTGATGCCTATTGATGCTGAGCATCTTTCACAGGCCTCTAAGCCCTCTCTATGTCCTCCTTGGAGAAGGTCCTGTTCAGGCTCTTGGGCCATTTTTATATTGGATTGTTTTTCTTCTTGATTTGGGTCATGTGAGTTCTCTACGTATTTTGGAGATCAAACTCTTGTCTGAAGTTTCACTGGCCAATGTGTTTTCCCATATGGTTTGTCCCCTTTTCATGTTGCTGATGTTTTCTTTAGCTGTGCAGAAGCTTTTTATTTTGATGAAGTTCCATTTGTTTATTTTTTCCCTTATCTCTCTTGCCCTGGGGGTGTTTTGGTGGAAATATTACTGTGTGGGATATCTGAAATATTTCTGTCTATATTCTCCTCCAGATCTTTTATGATGTTAAAACTTATAATTAAGTCTTTTCTCTATCTTGAGCTTATTTTCATGTATGGTATAAGTTCATCGTCTAGTTTCATTTCTTTGCATGTACCTGTCCAGATCTCCAAACACCATTTCATGAAGAGGTTATTTGTAGTCCACATTGTGCTCCTGCTCCCTTAAACTAATATTAGTTGAACATAGAGACATGGCTTTATGTCTGATTTCTCTATTGTCTTCCATTGATCGATGTGTTTGTTTTTATGCCAGTACCAGACTCTTTGGACTTCAGTGGCTTTGTAATATAGTTTGAGCTAAAGTATTATGCTTCCTCCCACTTTGTTCTTCTTTCTCAAAAATGCTGAGGCTATTTGAGGTGGTTAAAGGTTCCATATAAATTTTTGAAATATTTGTTCTCCATCTGTGAAATATGTCATTGGTATCTTAATAGAGATTGTTTTGAATCTATTAATTGCTTTGGATAGTATGGACCTTTTAACAATGTTAAATCTTCTAATGCATGAAGACCATATATTCTTCCACTGATTTGTGACTTCCTTAATGTCTTTTTTCAGAGTTGTGTAGATTTGTGAGTACAGATTTCTACCTTCTTGGTTAAGTTTACTCCTAGGGTCTTTATTTTTCTTGTTGCTATAGTAAATGGAATATTTTTCTAATTTCTGTTTCTGCTAGTTCATTGTTGCTATAAAAAGTGCTTTTGATTTCTGACTATTGTCTTTGTATCCTGTGGTTTTGCAAAATTCACTTATTAGGTTCAGTAGTTTTTGGTTGTCTGTTATAGAGTTTTCTATGTAAACTATCATGTCATCTTCAAATAATGAGTTTTGCTTCCTCCTTTCCAATTTCGATGCCTTTTATTTCTTTGTCATGCCTGATTGGTGGCTATAACTTCCAATACAAGTTAAATAGGAGTGGTGAAAGTGGACACCCTTGCCTTGTACAGAATTTAGTAGGAAAGTTTTTCAATTTTCCCTTTGACTATGATGTTGGCTGTAGGTTTCCCATAGATGGCGTTTATTATGATGAGGTATGGTTTCTCTACTTCCACTGAGTGTTTTTTATCATAAATGTGTGCTGTCCTGTATGAAATGCTTTTTCTCCATCTACTGACAAAATAACATGATTTTTGTCTTTCCTATTTTTATGTGATAAATTATGTGTCTTGATTTCCAAATATTGTACTATCCCGCATTTCTGGGACCAAATGAGTTTATCAAATCTAGGTTATGTAAACACAGGTTGAAGATGTGCACCATTTTATGTATTTGAAAGGGCTTGTTGGTCCTAGCTCTCTTGCATCCTATTAGGAAAAACAAATCTGAGTAGCTGGGAAGGCAGCATCACCTGATATTTGGAAGAGGTAAGACCCAGCTGAGGACAAAGCAGGCCAGAGTGGCTGGGCATCATGCTAATATCACTTTTTTAAGATTATCAGAAAGCCTCTGGCCAGTCTAATGCAGGATTCACTCCCAATTTACTGATGCCCATAATTAAATCCAGACTGCCCTAAAGATAATTCCAAATCATGAGCAAAAGAAAAGAGAATTTTTAGGTATGGATGGAAGAAAGAATTTAAAAAGTGTTCTCTTTGTAGCATTAAAATTTTGTTTTTTGTGCCACTAAACATATAGATGGTGGGTTACTATTATTTGATTCATAATGGTAAATAGAAAGTAAGGACCAGTTTGAATTTGATTTGAAACATATGGAAAAAAATGGAATTCATTGTGCAGATGAAGAGAGTGATGCTTTTCAGGAAATGCCTCTAGTGTTTTTTCAACACGTTGTAGTAATACCTGTGCACCACACCATGGAGCCTTCCAAAGAGTTTCTCTTCCAGTATTTCCACTCCATTTCCTTCACCTTTTGCAAAGTGCAGGTCTGGATTTGTGCTTGGGAAGTTGAGACAGAGTTATGTGGAGGCACCCTACACCATTGTTCCTGTCATTGTAATACTGAATGCACATTAGCCCTTGGCTCTATCCTAATTAGCCTTGTGTCAACATTTTCCACGAAGACTCAAAAGACATGCTTATTAGCTATTAGGGGGACACAAGGTCAGGGAGAGTAATAGGTGCATTCTGATGGCACTCGAGATTCTAGGTCTCCATTACACTGGACTGCATTTTGTGTGGAATAATACTGATGTCTCCTGGCTCAATACCTGGGTCTGTCTTTGCAGAGCACTAATGGTGTCCTTGTGGAGGTGGTGCATGAGTCTGACTATAACATGTACAGAGTCAAGGTGAAGATGCACCAGACAGACACCACAATCTGGCGAACATCTCAGGTGAAAGCTGGGCCAGGGATTCTCCACACACAGGAACCTGTGGTGACATGAAAGGGACAAGCATCTAGTCTCAAATATGGGGGTGGCTTCCTCATGGCCCTCACAGTCCTCTTTCTAAAGTGTCCCACTGTCCCATGCACATAGGAATCTCAAACTCCATTTCTCCTACCAGGTCTAATGGACAGGAAAAAGACGTTCCTCACCTGTTTGTGAGAATATTAGAGAAAAATATATTTCACTTCACAGTAGAGCTCATGAACATTAGCATTTTGCTCTTTTCATTGATTTTACGACAACCCCAAGATTCTGCTGGGTGGCGAGCTCCGCTGTTCTTGCAGACCTCCAAATCTTAGACATCATCACAATGGATTTTGAGGGGTTGCACACAAATTTTACAGAAAATAATATGTAGGGTTATTTGTCTGCACCTTTTCAGTTCACAGAGCAGAGCGAACCATTGTAATTTGGCCAGTTTAGGAAATGTGACTTCACTCATCTGTACTACATCATGAAAGTGGCAGTTTCCACACTATTCAGTCACTCACTGATTTTGAACTTTGATATTATTCAGCTCTGAATCTACTTCAGTATCTACTTCAGCAGGGCTACCAAAACATTCTCACTGTGTCACAATAGATTCTATCTGTTTTCCAGGGCTTCCGTGAAGCAGAACCACAGGCTAGTTGGCGGGTTTTTTATGCTTATTGGCTGGGTACTGTGTTCATCTTTGTAGAGTTTTAATGAAGACATCCTTGAAGAACACATGAATGGGTTTAACTACCCTACCATGCTAGACAAAAGTTGACTCATTCCATGACACAAGCACATGTTGCACAGAGGTGAGAGCTAGCTCAGGTGGGTCTCCATATCCATGACCCAAAGATTACATTCAGGTGGCCAGAAGCAGACTCAATTTAGGGACTCACCCATGGAGACCCAATAGCATTCCATACACTGACCTGTGGTGCCATATACTCAGGAATCTATACCTCATTTCCCCCATCCAGCTACAAGTGAGAATAGAAAGAAAACACTTGTTGTAATAGGAATATTCATACACGATTTTTGTCATAGGGGATCACAAGCATATTTGTACTTTTCTTATTCTTTTTTGATTCTTTTGGTTTTTTGCTAACTACCTGACCCACTTATGCTGCATAGCAGAGAATTCAACAGTCACTGAAGTCTGTCTCCAATAATGGAGGTTGTTTGCCACAGCTATACTGCTTCTCAGTACTGGTAGACATGGTGTCATTCACCTCAAGGGCCATGTCAACAGTCCTGCCAGATCACCTAAGTTTGTCCCATGGAACTGTGTATATTGCTGAGGTTGCCATAGCATAGAACTCCCTGGGTGATATAAAGAGCAGACACTTAATTTTTGACAATTCCAGAGACTAAAAGATAGAAGTGTGGTTGTGGGCACACCTCGTTCCTTTTGGGTGGTTTCTCCCATGCTCGTACATCATTGTCCCTAACTCTCTGTCACACACAATCCCTTCTGTGCCTCCTTGTCTCTTCCCCTCGTCTGTACAGTCACTGGTCATATTATGTGAAGATTCATTTCACTTAATTCAATAGGACTTAATAATCTCCTTTAGGTGATACAAATATAGGCATACTTTGATGATCTAGGGGTTCCAAAGACATGGAATTTCGGTGACATTCTTAAGACCACAATGTATGACTGTACTATCCTCAGCTGGAGGGACATGAACATGTAAAATTTTAGCTGGCAAAACCAGATTCCAAAATTAATAGTGCACTATTACAGTGTCAACAGAAGTTTTATGATGATGGCTGCTACCTTGCACCCACCGAGTGTGTTTCATTCATTTATATTTAGAGCAATGCGGGGAAAATACGGACAACTGTAACTGAGCAAGAATAAAACAAAAAATTACCAATCTGATTATAACGTGTCCAAGGACATCCCAGCAATCCCTGGTATTCATTTTTCCCCAGTGTAATTTTTGTAACCTTTTGGCTTGTCTTCATCTTCAGAAATGCGACCTACCTGAGTCAGTTGCTCAGAGTCCTGTCTGGTGACCAGATTTCTCCATTAAAGTGTCACCAGGTATTTGCCCTGTGCTGTTTCTCCATCTCAAGGTGGCTTTTAATGTGCAAGAAAGGAAAACAAGTGTCTTTTTTGAAGTCACTGGTTTTCATAGGCTGTGTCTATCCATCTCATGCAAAATTCCCAAAGAGGAATGGACGGAGTTCCTCAACCATTTCCATCTATGGCAGAAACAGATAAGTCTCAGGTAACTAAGAGGAAATGACATGCATCGCGTGCTTTGGACAGTTCTCAGTTCCAATCTGTGTGACCTTGATCAGCCATTTCAGATGGTGAAGCCTGTGTGATGTCTTCCCTATGATAGTGCTGATTGATGTTTCATGGATAGAAAGCTCTTCATAAGGCTTTGACTACAGAAGGTCTCTCACTCCTCACCTTGAGAAAATGCCTAGACAGGAAAAATTAAATCAATACTCTCATTCCACCAAAAATCAATGGTACTTTTAAAACCTATTGATAAAATTCTATTTAGCATGGGTGCTCCAGACCCTTCTCTGGCAATAGTCCCTGATGGTCTGGCAGTTTTGGATAGGCTCCAGACCTGAGTCCTCCTGCTGATTCATGGTGATGGCACTGAAGAGATGACTATCCTGGTCCCACACAGGGTGCAGCTGAGTTCATTTTTAAATTGTGAGGAACCTGCAGAATGTGGGCCATCCTTGGAGGCATACTGATGAAGTTGGAGGAATTTCTGACTCCAGCTGTTCAGGGTAGAAACATCTCCCACCTGTTCACCTTCAAGACCATGCTCCCATCCTGCCCCCAAGCTCTTATGCTCTGGGAAGATCTGCTAAGTCTTATTAAGCAAGTGCCCCCTTTTCAGCACAGCTCTGATTCTAACAACGGAAAGCAGTGTGCTATAAACATGTCACCAAAACTAACTGGGCCTTAGTTAGTTCCTTTGAAATGTGGGGTGACAGATGAAAAACCACATAATGTTCTCACAGGGACTATCTTGGGGACTATCCACGAGGCTTTTAGCTGACATTTGGCTGTGCAGACAGGGTTTCTGGATGTGCTGTGGCAGTTTATGCCAATCATTTTTTTTCTGTCCACCACAAAAAATCTCCTGCCTCATTCATCATGACCTGTGGCATTTCTGTTTGGAAAAGCAAGTGGAAAACCACCTGCCAAGATATTGGGAAAGCACTTCACTGATCTTAACACTTGTCTTTGGTATTGCCACATTAGGAATTACTGGAGACAGCAGGGTACCCAAGCCCACTCAGATATCTGAGATGGTTCTGGTTGGACTTTATTTATTTGACAATTCGTGTGAAGTACCTAGTAGAAGTAGGTCCTACTAGGGGCAGTTAACATAACTCAGTGAATGAAGCAGACAATTTCCCAGGGTCTCAGCTCTACTTAGTGAATCCATCATTCACAATAGATATCTTTTTCAGGTCTTGTCTTTTATTTATTAGTTCTGATACAATCAGAACTTCAGGGTACCTGAAGATCTCCCAGCTAGTATCGACAATGAACAGTCCTTAGGGTATGAAATAAAAAGGTGGGTGTTGCTTAGTTCCGGAATGAAGCCCTCCTGGGTTGTCAGCACACCGGCTGTGACAGGGAGGTTCCGGCTACAATGAGATCTTATAGATATGATTCCCAAGGGAAGCCTGAGCTCTGGTGGCTTCTATCCCAAGAGGACAGAATTAAGAGGAGATTGGATGGGGCCCCTGCCCTCATACCTTGAGAATGAAGCTAGGCTGTGTTTTGCCCTAGGGTCCCAAACCCACCACACTCCACTCCCACTCAGCCTGCCCTTTCCCAGAGTGAACACTTCTCACCACCATCCCTAGCACCAAACAGGAAATGTTGTTAGAGCCTCCTCTGCAACCTAACTCTACCTTCAGTGTAGATGAGCAGGTGATGAATGGTTGTGGTAGGCAGTGTATAGACCTTGAGAAGAAATGTCACTGGAAAGAATAGACTCACAGGATCTCCATGCTAAACCTGCTGTGTTGCCAGGCCTGCTCCTCCCAAGACAGTCAGGCAGGTGTCAGGGTAGGCATTGGGCTGTCCCCTGGTTGGCCATGGGCTTGCACAGAGGCATTGTCCCAAATAAGTTTTCCCTGGGATGGTGCACCGAAGTAGGGTTTGAGACTGTGATTCTGATGAGAAACTGTCTCTCTCCAGGGCCATGGCATCTACATTAGGAACCTGCCAGACCTTGTGCAAGGGTTTGTGAAGACCGTATGTTTGTCCTTGTTCCGACTGAAGCAGGTCTTGGTGCAGGTTAACGTCTCTACTTCACAGCATCCGTGCCAGGCCTAACTCTTTTGTGTGGATCTGGAGTATCCAGAGCCATAGCATGCAACTCCAGATGGTGAGGGGACTACAGCCAAGAAATATGATCTGGGAAGGGGTTATTCATGGGCAGGAATTATCTAAAAGGCACAAGCAACATTCCTGTCTCTGGAAAGGCAAGGGAAAATCAGGTGTGTGTTTCACTGTTTCTATCTGATGCTCCACATCCACCTGCAGAGTTCAGACACACTGCAGTTACAGAAAGTACCTGCTGAGGAGCTAGTGCCTTTTTCAGCTAGAGGCCTTGCCTAGCCCTAGCATGAAATAGTAGCAGAAGCCAGGATGCAGGCATCTTTGCAAGGAGCAGGTCCTCAGGGAGCTGTGAAATGAGTTCAATTACTCTATTTCCCTGGACAAGTGGGAGATGCATGAGGTCAATGAGTCCAGACAGTGCTGTGCTGAGGGGTGAGCTAGCCCAGATGGGTCTCCATACCCATGACCTCGAGAGTATATTCCAGTGTCCCAGAACAGACTCAATCTGGGGCCTCCCCCTCTGACCATCAATTCTTTTCCCTATAGTGTCCCACAGTCTCAAGAAAAATGGCACAGGAACTTCACTTCACCCTGCAGTTTCAAGTGTTGTAGAAAGAAAATAATGTATTTATAAGAATATTAGGAAACCCCTGTTGTTTTATTTCATAGTAGACAACAACCATACTTGTACTTTTTTGACCTTTTTTTTTGTTTGTTTGTTTTTCTAGGTTTTTGTTTTGTTTTGTTTTGTTTTTTAATGCTAGCCACCCCAGGCATTCTGCACAAAAGTCAAGTGGACTGTCTTTGCAGGCTGTCTCCAATAATGCAGGTTGTTTGCCAGAGAGACACAGGCTCTCACTGCTGGTTGACATGGTGTCATTCACTTCTGGTTCTACATCAACAGTGCTTCTGGGATCACATAACACTGTCCAGGAATATAAAAATTTTCTGGAGCTGCCATAACATAGGACACCACTGGGTGGTGTATAGAGCAGACACTTAAGTTTTGAGGATTGCAGAAAGTAGTAGAAGTGTGGGAATCAACAGAGCTGATTTTTTTCTATTTTTTCCACTCTGTTTTTGTTGTTGCTATAGCAAATGGGATTTATTTCCTGCCTTCTGTTTCTGTTATTTCATTGTCAGTGCATACAAAAATATCTTCAATTTCTGAATATTGACTTTGTATCCTGCTGTTTTGCCAAATTCATTTATTAGGTCGAATAGTTTTTATTTTATTTTTTTTTTTATTATTTTTTTTTTTGTGGAGTCTGTAGCATTTTCTTTGCACGCTATGATATCATGTGTAAACAATGACACTTTTACTTTCTCCTTTCCAGTTTGTATACCTTTGATTTCTTCTTGTCTGATTACTGTGGCTAGGGCTTCTGATACTATGTTGAATAGAAATGGCGAAAGCGGACATACTTCTCTTTTTGCTGATCTTAGTGGGAAAGATTTCAGTTATCTCCCCCTAACTATGATGTTGGCTGGAGGTCTCTCACATATGGCCTTTATTACATTGAGGAATGATCCCTTGATTCCCACTGTTCCAAATGTATTTTTATAAACAGGTATTGTAGCTTATCAAATATTTTTTTCCACCTCTATTGATATGATCATTGATTTTTGCCTTTTCTTTTGTTCATGAAATGTATTACCTTTATTGATCTGTGAATATTGTATCATCCTTGCATCCCTGGGATGAATCCCACTTCATCATGGTGTATGGCTTTTTAATGTATTGCTGGGTGTCGTTTCCCAATATTGTGTTGGAGATTTTATCATCTATGTTCATCAGGGATATTGGCTTATAATTTTCTTTGTTTGATGTATTCTTATCTGGTTTTGTCATTAGGATGATGCTGGTTTTGTAGAAAGAGTTTGGGTTTCTTCCATCTTCTTGGATCTTTTGGATTAGTGTGTGAAGGATGAGGGTTAGCTCTTCCTTAAATGTTTATAAAATTCTCCTGTGAAACCATGCGGTTCAGGGTTTTTGCGTGCTGCAAGTTTTTCTTATTACTGCCTGGATTTCATCAACTGTTATTAGTCTTTTCAGGTGTTCTACTTCTTCCTCATTCAGTTTTGGGAGATTATATTTTTATAGAAGTTAGTCCCTTTCACCTAGGTTTTCAAATTTCTTGGCATATATGTCTTCATAGTACTTTCTTAAAATCCTTTGTATTTCTGTGTTGTCACTTGTAATCTCTCTACTTTCATTTGTGATTTTGATTCTTTTGGTCCTCTCTCTTTTTTTTCTTGATGAGTCTGCTGAAATGCTTGTTCATTCTCGTTATCTTTACAAAGAACCAGCAAGTGGATTTACTGATTTTTGGAATTGTTCCTTTAGTCTCTCCGTCATTAAATTCTGCTGTGATATTGGGTATTTCCATCCTTCTGATTTGCCTGGGCTGTCTTTTTTATTGTTCCTCCAATTCTTGGAGATGTAGGTTTAGGTTGTTTATTTAAAATTTTTGTATTTCTTTATGTAGGCCTGTATTGCTGTGAACTTCCTTCTAAGGACTGCCTTCTCTGTGTCCCAGGAGTTTTGCACTATTGTGAATTCATTTCCATTCGTTTCCAGAACCTTTTTGGTTTTGTCCTTGATCTCATTCTTAACCCATTCATTGTTTACAAGCATGCTATTCAATCTCCATGAGTTTGAATATTTTTGACTTTTTTCCTTAATGTGGTTTGTAGTTTCCTGCCCTTGTGGTCTGAGAAGATGTTTGATATGATTTCAATTTTCTTGAATGTTGAGGCTTGCTTTGTGTCCTATATCATGATCTATCCTTGAAAATGTTCAATGTGCATTTGAAAAAAAAATGTGTCTTTTGCTTCTTTAGGGTGAAAGGTTACATATATGTGTGTGCATATATATATATATATATATATATATATATATATATATATGTATGTATGTATAAAATCAGTAAAATCCCTTTGTCTAGGGCATTTTTCAATGCCACAATATCCTTGTTGATATTTTGTTTGGAGGATCTATCCCTTTTTGACAGTTGGGTGCTAAAATCTCACAGTATATATGTATGCTGTCTATATCTTTCTTGACTCCTTCAAAATTTTGCTTATGTATTTGCGTCCTCCCATGTTGGATGCATATACCTTTATAATGTTTATGTCTTGTTGATGGATTCTTCTCCTGAATATTACGAAGTGTCCTTCTGGGTTTCCTTTTATGGCCTTTGTTTTGAAGTCCATTTTCTCAGATGTAAGTGTCGCTAACCCAACTGTTCCTCCCTGCCTGTTTACATGGAATATTTGTTTTCCAGCCCTTCACTTTCAGTCTGTATAGGTATGTTGTTCGGAGATGGGTCTTTTGTAGGCAACATATGTGTAGTTCATCTTCTCTTATCCATTCAGCCATGCTATTTGTTTTCACTAAAGCCTTTAATCCATTTACATTCAAGGTTATTATTGATCAGTTCTCATTCATTGCCATTTAATGTCCTTAGTACCTTTGTTCCTATTTCCCTCACTGTTTTTCTTTCTCGTCTTAAAGCAGTCTCTTGACATATTTTGCAGTGCTGGTTTGGTGGATTTACTCTTTCATCCTACTTTAGTCTGGGAAACTCCTTATTTGGCCTTCCCTTTTAATTGAGAGCCTTATTGGACAGAGTACTCTTGGTGGCAGGCTTTTGCTTTTCATTACTCAGAATATTTCTTGCCATTCGCTTCTGGTTATTAATGTTTCTGTTGACAAGTCAGCTGCTAGCCTTTTCTGGGCTACCTTGCTGCCTTTAAGATCCTCTCTTTTTCTTTAAATTTTGCCATTTGAATTATAATATGTCTCACAGTGAGCCTCTTTGCATTCATCTTGATTGGGACCCTCTCTTCTTCCTGGACTTGAGTGGCTCTTCCCTCATCACATTAGGGAAGTTTTCCATTATAAGTTTTGCAGACAGGTTTTCTATTCCTTGCTTCTCTTTCTCTCCTCTGGTATCTCCATTATGTGGATATTATTCTATTTCATGTTGTCCTGCATTTCCGTTAACCGCTCCTCATTCTTTTCCAGTCTTTTTTCCTTTTCTTCCTGTTTTTGGGAGTTTTTTTTTTTTTTCTTTTTCTTATGCCAGCTCACTGACTAGATCCTCTGCTTCATCGAACCTCCTTTTGATTCCTTCTACTGTGTTTTTTTAATTTAGAAATTGCACTCTTCATTACATCTTGGCCCCTGTTGATTGTTTCTATGTTCTTTTTTCTGCTGATTGCTTTGAAGTAAGTTCCTCATAATTTCCGTGTAGTTTTTGGTAATTTGCTCTGAGTTCATTCAGCTTCCTATAACCACTGTTTTTTTTTTTAATTACCAATATTTATTTATTTGTTTATTTATTTTTTCAAGCATAGTTTTATAATTTGTATCTTTATTCTTTCCCCCCCATTTATACAAGCAACCTTTAAATTATACTATGGAAATGCATTTCTTCATGTTTATTTCTATCATTGTCTCTAGACTAGCATAGGTTATCATTCTTTGTCCTTCAATTCCTTTACAATCCTCTTACGCAGCTCCTTAAATTCTTTTTTTTAATCAGTATTTTTTAATTGTTGATATTGTACAGTTTTCTGTCTTTTACCCCGCCCCAGCCCACCACCCCAGCCCTCCCCACCTTCCTCCCATTTCCACCCCCCATAGTTTTTGTCCATGAGTCCTTTATACTTGTGGCTCTAAACCATTCCCCTTTTCCCCTGAAATTCCCTCCCCTCCCACTCTGGACACTGTCAGACTGTTCTCAAATTCAGTGTCTTTGTTTATATTATGCTTGTTTGTTTGTTTTGTTGATTAGCTTCCTGTTAAAGGTGAGATCATATGGTATTTGTCTTTCACTGCCTGGCTTACTTCGCTTAGCATGATACCCTCCAATTCCTTCCATGCTATCGCAAAGGGTAGGAGCTCCTTCTTTCTTTCTGCTGCATAGAACTCCATTGTGTAAATGTACCACAGTTTTTTGATCCATTCATTAACTGATGGGCACCTAGGTTGCTTCCAGCACTTGGCTATTGTAAATTGTGCTGCTATGAACATAGGGGTGCATAGATTCTTTTGGATTGGTGTTTCAGGATTCTTAGGATATAATTCTAGCAGTGGAATTGCTGGGTCAAAAGGTATGTCCATTTTTAGTTTTCTTAGAAAATTCCATACTGTTTTCCATAGTGGTTGTACCATTCTGCAATCCCACCAACAGTGCACTAGGGTCCCCTTTTCTCCACAACCTCTCCAACACTTGCTGTTTGTTGCTTTGTTTATGAAGGCCATTCTGACTGGTGTCAAGTGGTATCTCATTGTAGTTTTAATTTGCATCTCTCTGATAGCTAGAGATATCGAGCATCTTTTCATGTGTCTCTGGATCCTCTGTATGTCCTCCTTGGAGAAGTGTCTGTTCAAATCCTTTGCCCATTTTTTAATTGGGCTGCTTGGCTTCTTAGAGTAGAGTCTTGTAAGTTCTTTATATATTTTGGAGATTAATCCCTTGTCTGAGGTATCATTGGCAAATATGTTTTCCCATACAGTTGGTTCTCTTTTTATTTTAATACTGTTTTCTTTAGCTGTGCAGAAGCTTTTTATTTTGATGAGATCCCATTTGTTTATTCTTTCCTTTATGTCCCTTGCTCTAGGGGACGTATCAGTGAAAATGTTGCTGCGTGAAATATCTGAGATTTTCCTGCCTATATTATCCTCTAGAATTTTAATGGTGTCATGGCGTATATTTAAATCTTTTATCCACCTTGAATTTATTTTTGTGTATGGTGTAAGTTGGTGCTCGAGTTTCATTTTTTTGCATGTAGCTGTCCAGTTCTCCCAGCACCACTTATTGAAGAGGCTATTTTTGCTCCATTTTATGTTGCTGCCCCCTTTGTCGAATATTAATTGACTGTAGAGACTTGGGTTTATTTCTGGGCTCTCTGTTCTATTCCACTGGTCCACGTGTCTGTTCTTGTGCCAGTACCAGGCTGTTTTGATTACAGTGGCTTTGTAATACAGTTTGGTATCAGGTATTGTGATCCCTCCTACTTTGCTCTTCTTTCTCAAGATTGCTGCCGCTATCCGGGATCGTTTATGATTCCATATAAATTTTTGAAGTGTTTGTTCTATGTCTGTGAAATATGCCATTGGAACTTTAATAGGTATTGCATTGAATCTGTAAATTGCTTTGGGTAGTATGGACATTTTGATGATATTAATTCTTCTGATCCATGAACATGGTATATGCTTCCATTTGTTTGTGTCTTCCTTGATTTCATTCTTCAGTGTTGTGTAGTTTTCTGCATACAGGTCTTTTACCTCCTTGGTTAGGTTTATTCCTAGGTATTTTATTTTTCTTTTTGCTATATCGAATGGGATTTTTTTCTTGATTTCTGCTTCTGCTGTTTCACTGTTGGTATACAAAAATGCCTTTGATTTTTGGATATTGACTTTGTATCCAGCTATTTGGCCAAATTCATTTATTACGTCAAGCAGCTTTTTGGCCGAGTCTATAGGATTTTCTATGTACACTATCATGTCATCTGCAAACAATGATAGTTTTGTTTCCTCCTTTCCAATTTGGATGCCTTTTATTTCCTTTTCTTGTCTAATTGTTGTGGCTAAGACTTCCAATACTATATTGAATAGAAGTGGTGAAAGTGGACAGCCTTGTCTTGTTCCTGATCTTAGTGGGAAAGATTTCAGTTTTTGCCCATTGAGTATGATGTTGGCTGTAGGTCTCTCATATATGGCTTTTATTATGTTGAGGAATGCTCCCTCTATTCCCACTTTGCTGAGTGTTTTTATCATAAATGGGTGTTGTACTTTATCAAAAGCTTTTTCTGCATCTATTGATATGATCATGTGATTTTTGTCTTTGCTTTTGTTTATGTGATGTATTACATTTATTGATTTGCGAATGTTGAACCATCCTTGCATCCCTGGGATGAATCCCACTTGGTCATGGTGTATGATCTTTTTAATGTATTGTTGGATGCGGTTTGCCAGTATTTTGTTGAGGATTTTAGCGTCTACATTCATCAGTGATATTGGGCTGAAGTTTTCTTTCTTTATTGTGTCTTTATCTGGTTTTGGGGTTAGGATGATGCTGGCTTCATAAAAAGAGTTTGGGAGTCTTCCATCTTTTTGGATTTTTTGGAATAGTCTGTGAAGGATAGGGGTTAGCTCTTCCTTAAATGTTTTGTAGAATTCTCCTGTGAAACCATCTGCTCCAGGGCTTTTGTGTGCCGGGAGTGTTTTGATTACTGATTCAATTTCACCAGCTGTTATTGGTCTGTTCAGGCTTTCTGTTTCTTTTTCATTGAGTTTTGGAAGGTTATATTTTTCTAGAAACTTGTCCATTTCACCTAGGTTTTCAAATTTCTTGGCATACAGTTCTTCATAGTAATTTCTAACAATCCTTTGTATTTCTGTGGTGTCAGTCGTAATCTCTCCTCTTTCATTTCTGATTGTGTTTGAGTCCTCTCTCTTTTTTTCTTGATGAGCCTGCTTAACGGCTTGTCGATTTTGTTTATCTTTTCAAAGAACCAGCTCCTGGATTAATTGATCCTTAGAATTGTGCTTTTAGTCTCTATGTCATTTAATTCTGCTTTGATCTTGGTTATTTCCTTCCTTCTACTTGCCCTGGGCTGTCTTTGTTGTTGTTCCTCGAGTTCTTGTAGGCGTAGGGTTAAGTCGTTTGTTAGAAATGTTTCTGTCTTCTTTAGGTAGGCCTGTATTGCTATGAACTTCCCTCTGAGGACTGCCTTCATTGTGTCCCATATGTTTTGGGTTGTTGTGAGTTCATTTTCATTTGTTTCCAGAAACTTTTTGATTTCCTCCTTAATTTCATTCTTTACCCATTCATTGTTTAATAGCATGCTATTCAATCTCCATGATTTTGATGACTTGGGGATTTTCCCCATCAAGTCAGTTTCTAGTTTTAGTCCCTTGTGGTTGGAGAAAATGCTTGGTATGATATCAATTTTCTTGAATTTGTTGAGGCTTGTTTTGTGTCCTATCATGTGGTCTATCTTTGAAAATGTTCCATGTGCATTTGAAAAAAATGTGTATTTATTTTCTTTGGGATGGAAGGCCCTATATATATCAGCTAAGTCCAATTCGTCTAGAGTACTGTTCAATGCCACAATATCTTTGTTGATAATTTGTTTGGAAGATCTGTCCATTTTTGACAGTGGGGTGTTAAAATCTCCTACTATAATTGTGTTGCTGTCAATATCTTTCTTGAAGTCCTCTAAGATTTTCTTGATGTATTTAGGTGCTCCTATGTTGGGTGCATATATATTTACAATGTTTATGTCTTCTTGGTGGATTCTTCCCTTGAGTATTATGAAGTGACCTTCTGGGTCTCTCTTTATAGCTCTTCTTTTGAAGTCTATTTTGTCTGATATGAGTATTGCTACCCCGGCCTTTTTTTCCTATCCATTTGCTTGGAAAATTTGTTTCCAGCCTTTCACTTTAAGTCTGTGTAGGTCTTTTGTCCTGAGGTGGGTCTCTTGTAGGCAGCATATGTGTGGGTCATGCTTTCTTATCCAGTCAGCTACTCTATGTCTTTTGATTGGAGCATTTAATCCATTCACATTTAAGGTTACTATTGATAGGTACTGATTCATTGCCATTTTCGTATCTGTGTTCCTCACTCTCTCTTTTCCTTTCTTTCCTTAAAGCAGTCCCTTTAGTATCTCTTGTAGTACTGGTTTGGTAGAGGTGTATTCTTTTAAACTTCTTTTGTCTGGGAAGCTCCTTATTTGTCCTTCTATCTTGATTGAAAGCCTTGCTGGATAAAGTAGTCTTGGTTGTAGGCCTTTGGTTCTCATTACTTGGAATATTTCTTACCATTGTCTTCTGGCTTGGAGCGTTTCCATTGAGAAGTCAGTTGCTAACCTTATCGGGGCTCCCTTGTAGGTTACTTCCTTCTTCTCCCTTGCTGCCTTTAAGATTCTCTCTTTGTCTTGGAAGTTTGCCATTTTAATGATGATGTGTCTTGAAGTGGGCCTGTTTGGGTTCCTCTTGATAGGGACTCTCTGTGTTTCCTGAATTTGTGTGACTTTTTCTCTCACCAAATTAGGGAAGTTTTCCATCATTACTTTTTCAAATAGGTTTTCTATCCCTTGCTCTTCTTCTCCTTCTGGTATTCCTATTATACGGATATTATTACGTTTCCTGTTGTCTTGCATTTCTCTTAAACCCTCTTCATTCTTTCTGAGCCTCTTTTCCTTTTCTTGCTCTATCTGGTTGTTTTTTTCTACTTTGTCCTCCAACTCACTGATCCGATCTTCTGCATCATCGATTCTGCTTTTCATTCCTTCTACTGTGTTCTTCAGCTCAGAAATTGTATTCTTCATTTCCTCTTGGCCCTTTTTGATAGTTTCTATTTCCTTTTTCATGTTGATATAGTTTGCACTGAGTTCATCGTAGCTTCCCTGTAGTTTCTGGTAGCTCATTGAGAGCTCATGGAGCTTCCTGACAACCATTTCTTTGAACTCCTTATCTGATAGTTGAGTTGCCTCTGTTTCATTTAGCATTCTTTCTGGGGCTTCCACCTTTTCTTTCATTTGGGGATTGTTTCTTTGTCTTCTCATTGTTGGTGAGACTCTTCTTGTAAACCTCTGCTTCTTAAGTTGATCTGTTCTGGCTACCTGCGTTTATGGTGTGAACTTCTGTGGTGGAATACCTGTGAGATTCAGTGTTATAGTCTTCTTCAGGTATCCTGGTGTTCACAGCTTCCACTGTCTCAGCTGTGGGAATACCCCCTCTTTTGGTCCAACTCTGGTTTTTCCACAGTTCTAGGATTTCTTTGCCTCACTTGTGGGTATTCAAAAAGAGAAAAGAATAAAGTGAAAAAAGAAGAGAGAGAAAAAAGAAAAATAAAAGAGGAGGGAAGGAGAGATAGAATTGGAAAGAAAGGAAGAAGGAATAAA
This sequence comes from Glossophaga mutica, assembly GCA_039655065.1. Classification (NCBI taxonomy): domain Eukaryota; kingdom Metazoa; phylum Chordata; class Mammalia; order Chiroptera; family Phyllostomidae; genus Glossophaga; species Glossophaga mutica. Next base: position 93,622,907 of record CM077309.1, on the reverse strand, counting down.
GCCAGAAAGAAGTAAAGAGAAGCAAAAGGAATTGAGGGATAAAAAAGGTAGAAGTAATAAAGAAATAAAAAATATATAATCAAAACAAAACAAAAAGAACCCCCGAAAAACGAACCAAAACAAACAAACAAAAAACCCAACTAAACAGACAAAAAACAACTATCAAAAAAACCCCACAAAACAAAATGAAACAAAACACCCCCCCTCAAAAAAAAAAGAAGAAGAAGAAGAAAAAAAAAATCTCTTGCTATTTTCACACAGGCCAACCTGGATTTTCTGGACTTGCTGGCTGTAGCAGGCTGCGAGGCGACTCGTACCGATTTTCTCCCTGTTCCTCACTCAGTCAGCTTTGGGCTACTGTCCTCAGTGCCAGCCCAGCACTGTCCCCAGGGCTAATGGCGTACTCTCCATGCAGGGCCTTGGGTGTGATTTCTGAGCCTCCTGCAGGGGACGAGCTTTCAAGAGTTTATGGGCTTCAGCTGGAATCTCTTACAGATCCATCCCTCCCCAAGCCTATTGCTGTGAGCTCCGGGTCTCCTACAGGGCGCAGGTGCCCGCCTGAGACTACGGGCGTGGGCTCCGAGAGTTTCCCGAGTTGCGCGCACTCACCCCAGGATCACAGATGTGAGCTCCGGGTCTTCCAGAGTCCCCTTCTCTAGTTGCAGGGTCGCCTCTGGCCGCAGGGCTGCTTCCAACTGGTCGCAGAGCCGCCTCCGGTCGCCGGGCCGCCTCCGGTCATTTGCAGAGCCACCTCCGGGCGCCGGACCGCCTCCGGTCGGTTGCAGAGGCCCCTCCGGTCAGTTGTAGAGCTGCCTCCGGTCGCCGGGTCGCCTCTGTCCCGTCTCAGGGCCACCTCCGGTCGCTCGGCTGCCACGTCTAGTTTTCCAATGTCTGCTACGGATTTTGATCTCCTATTTTCATATATACTGTGGTATTGTTGGCTATCTGCTCTGTTCCTCTGTAGATCAGTTAGGTTTTTCTCCCATGTGCAGGAGGAAGGACAATCTGCGTCCTCCTACCATGCCGCCATCTTGAACCCCCTTATAACCACTGTTTTGAACACAATAGCTGAATGTTGTCTGGCCTTTATTTCATTTAGCATTCTTTCGAAGGATTCCTACTTTCCTTTTCACTGCGGCTTGATTTTTTGTCTTGCCATTGTTAGTGTGACTCTTCTTTTTTACTTCTATTTCTTAAACTGATGTCTTTTGACTTTCCAACTTTGAGGTGTGAGATTCTACAGTGGGAGGCCTGTGAGATTTATTAATGCAGCCTCCTTGATCTCCTGAACTTGAAGTTAACTGGGTTTTGATTGTCATCAGGTCGTACTTTCCTGGGTCCTTCCCTGCTGCCAGTTGACTGAGGGTCACTCTGCCCACCATGTCTTGTGTACTGCTGTGCAGACACTTTCAAACAAAACCACAGAGCCCAGGAAATACAGCCACACATACAAATACAGCTTCTCCCTCACAATCCCACTATCAATGGTAATGAACAGTATTAATAGGAGTGTAACAAGATTAAGACTATTACAAGAAAGGAGAGTGGATATGAGATGACCCACTGAAAGACAAATTATTTTGAGAGGGTAGAGGCAGGACCACTAAGAAGAGTTTGAAGTTGGATCAATGGAAGGAGACAAAGTAAAGTTCCTTATGAATAAATAAAGGAAATGAAGAGTGTCTAATGGAGTATGAAGAGAAGCATATAATATCAGGACTAAACATAAATTGAAATAATAAAAAGTAAAATAATTGAGACAAAGGAAAAGATGAAATATTAATTAAAATATCGAAGCCAAGTTGGAGAGAAAGATCCACTGGAGTGCTACCCACAACACAAAAGCTAAAATTAATATAGGTGGCATGGGAAAAAGGGGGGAAAAAGAAACAAAGAAAAAATCTAAGAGAAATTTAGAGGAACGGGAAGTGATTTTGTAATGATAGAGGGACAGGAAATACTAAGAATGAGAAAGAAAAAAACAGACAGTGTGTGGGGGGGAATTAAAATTTGGAATGTAAAGAATAAAAAGAAAATAAAGAAAATAAAGGAAAGATGAAAGAGAAAAAGAATAAAGACAAACAGAAAAAGAAAGGAAAACCAGGCTAAGAGAGCAAAACTCAAATTTGAGTCAAAAAAAAAAACAAAAAAGGAGTAGAAGAGGAGTCCAGTAAAATTTGTTATTTGAAATGCACAATTAGTGAAGCTCTAGGGATAACGTGGAAAAAACAGCACAACAATGACCCTCCCCAACTAGCAAAGATTTTTAAAGGTATAGAGACAATGAGAGTGTTTTAGGAGCTGGGCAAATGGATGTCAAATGACCTTTGAGAAAAGAATTCATTTTGAGTGCCTGGACAGGGGAGAAACAGTAAGGTTGTATAATGGGAACAATTTGTAGCTAGGGAGAAAACCAAAACTGAAATGAAAATACTGCAAAAGAAGAGGACGGTAAAATAGGCTAAGGGAAGGGAGGGGCAAAATGTGTGAACTGGAGAGAAGATGGCGGCATGGTAGGAGGGAGCAGACCCCATTTCCCCTCTACACATGGGAGAAAAACCGGGCCAATCTATGAAAGATCAGAGCAGACAAGGAACAGTAACACAGCATATCTGAGAACAAGAGGTTGGGAATTATAGCAGACACTGAAAAACCAGCGGTAAGGAGAGCTCTCTGGAACAATAGGAGCCCAGGGTGGGCGGATGAGGCCCCGTCCCGGCACTCCGCCAAGCCCGCCCTAGGGCTCTGGGGAGGGAGCTGGGTCAGCTGCTGAATTGACTGGGAGATCTCAGGGGCCACTGTGCGACTGCAGCAGAGCGAAAGTGGGTGCCCCCGCGCCAGGTCACTGCACGACTTTGAACTGAATTTTCGTGGTCGCCGGGTGACTACAAAAGCACAGTCACTCCAACCGCTGACAGAGGCACGTGTGAAGTGAGACAGCTGCATGAAAATAGGCACCCTCAGGGGACCGCACACGGTCTCGGGATAGTGGACACTCGTGAAAATATAGGCGCTGGCCACTGGAGACAGCTGTGGAGCGCCCGTGCCAGTTCACGGGCCCGTGCTCAAACATGGACAGCTCAGGTCCAAGGCGCAGGTGCGAGAAAGCCGCTGGAGTGTAGGCCCCGCTCAGGGGCAAAGACAGGCAACTGCGCACAACTGGAGAACCTAGCAGAGACCCATAAACTCGAAGAAGTGCGCGCACACCAGGAGGCTCAGAACACATGCTGGAAACCCTGTGGGGAGAAGCGCCCAGTAATGCTGGGATACATAGCACAATGAGGACTGAGTTTTGAACACAGAGAAAATCAATAAGATCACCCCTCGGCCATTGCAGCCAGCAAGACCAGAAAAGCCGGCTTTGCAAGTTTGAAAACAACAAGAGGGGTTTTTTTGATTTTGTTTTTGTTTTTTTAAAATATATATATATATATTTTTTACTTTTTTATTTTTAATATTTTATTTTGCTTTGCTTGTTCTTTTTTATTTATTTATTTTTTTGGCTGTTTATATTTGTGTGGATGTGTGTGTGGGTGTGTCTGTTTTTTGTTTTGCCAGTTTGTTTGTATCTTTTTGTTTGTATGCCTGTCTATTATATGAGTTTTTAACTATTCCTTCTTCATTATTTTTATCTTCTTCTTTACTCCCCAACCCCTTTTGCCTCCCTTGAATTCCTTCTTGTCTTATTCCGTCTTCCTTTCTTTCCAATTTTATCTCTTATACCTTCCTATTTTTTCTTCTTTCTTCCTTTTTTCATTTCCCCCCCTCTTCTTTTTTAAAATACCCACGAGTGAGACAAAACAAACAAACAAACAAGCCTGGAACTGTGAAAAAAAACCAGAGTTGGCCCCCAAAAGAGGGTATTCCAGCTGATGAGACAGTGGAAGCTGTGAACAACAGGATATCCGAAGGAGAATCCACCAATGAAACTCACAGATATTCTACCACAGAAGGTCATACCACAAACCCAGGGAGCCAGAACAGATCAATTTAAGAAGTTGAGGCTAACAAGAGTCTTACAAACAATGGGAAGACAAAGAAACAACCCCCAAATGAAAGGAAAGGAGGAAGCTCCAGAAAGAATGCTAAATGAAATGGAGGCAACTCAACTATCAGATACAGAGTTCAAAGCAATGGTTGTCAGGAAGCTCAATGAGCTCTCAATGAGCTACCATAAACTACAGGGAAGTTATGATGAACTCACGGCAAACTATATCAACATGAAAAAGGAAATAGAAACTATCAACAAGGGCCAAGAGGAAATGAAGAACACAATCTCTGAACTGAAGAACACAGTAGAGGAATGAAAAGCAGAATCAATGAAGCAGAAGATCGGATCAGCGAGTTGGAGGACAAAATAGAAAAAAACACTCAGAATGAGCAAGATAAGGAAAAGAGGCTCAGAAAGAATGAAGAGGGTTTAAGAGAAATGCAAGACAACATGAAACGGAATAGTATCCGTATAATAGGGATACCAGAAGGAGAAGAACAAGAACAAGGGATAGAAAACCTGTTTGAAAAAGTAATGATGGAAAACTTTCCTAATTTGGTGAGAGAAAAAGCCACACAAATCCAGGAAACACAGAGAGTCCCAATCAAAAGGAACCCAAACAGGCCCACTTCAAGACACATCATAATTAAAATAGCAAAATTCCAAGACAAAGAGAGAATCTTAAAGGCAGCAAGGGAAAAAAAGGAAATAACATACAAGGGAATCCCGATAAGGTTAGCAGCTGACTTCTCAATGGAAACGCTCCAAGCCAGAAGAGAATGGCAAGAAATATTCCAAGCAATGAGAACCAAAGGCCTGCAACCCAGACTACTTTACCCAGCAAGGCTTTCAATCAAGATAGAAGGCCAAATAAGGAGCTTCCAAGACAAAAGAAGTCTAAAAGAATACACCTCTACCAAACCAATTCTTCAAGGGATACTAAAGGGACTGCTTTAAGGGAAGAAAGGAAAAGACAGAGAGAGAAAGAGAGAGAGGAACACAAGTACGAAAATGGCAATTAATAAATACCTATCAATAATAACCTTAAATGTAAATGGATTAAATGCTCCAATCAAAAGACATAGATTAGCTGAATGGATAAGAAAGCATGACCCACACATATGCTACCTACAAAAAACCCACCTTAGGACAAAAGACATACACAGGCTCAAAGTGAAGGGCTGGAAACAAATTTTCCAAGCAAATGGTCAGGGAAAAAAAGCTGGGGTAGTAATACTCATATCAGACAAAATAGACTTCAAAAGAAGGGCCATAAAGAGAGACCCAGAAGGTCACTTCATAATACTCAAGGGACGAATCCACCAAGAAGACATAAACATTGTAAATATATATGCACCCAACATAGGAGCACCTAAATACATCAAGAAAATCTTAGAGGACTTCAAGAAAGATATTGACAGCAACACAATTATAGTAGGTGATTTTAACACCCCACTGTCAAAAATGGACAGATCTTCCAAACAAAATATCAACAAAGACATTGTGGCACTGAACAACACTCTAGAGGAAATGGACTTAACTGATATATATATAGAGCCCTTCATCCCAAAGAAGCTAAATACACTTTCTTTTCAAATGCACATGGAACATTTTCAAAGATAGACCACATGATAGGACACAAATCAAGCCTCAACAAATTCAAGAAAATTGAAATCATACCAAGCATTTTCTCTGACCACAAGGGACTGAAACTAGAAACCAACACCAAGGGGCAAAACCCAAAACCCTCAAAATCATGGAGATTGAATAGCATGCATTAAACAATGAATGGGTCAAGAATGAAATTAGGGAGGAAATCAAAAAATTTCTGGAAACAAATGATAATGAACTCACATCGACCCAAAACTTATGGGACACAGCAAAGGCAGTCCTCAGAGGGAAGCTTATAGCTATACAGGCCTATCTAAAAAAAGACAGAAACATCTCAAACAAACAACCTAATCCTACGCCTACAAGAACTTGAGGAACAACAACAAAGACAGCCCAGAGCAAGTAGAAGGAAAGAAATAACCAAGATCAGAGCAGAATTAAATGACATAGAGACTAAAAGCACAATCCTAAAGATCAATGAATCCAGGAGTTGGTTCTTTGAAAAGATTAACAAAATCGACAAGCCTTTAAGCAGGCTCATCAAGAAAAAAAGAGAGAGGACTCAAATAAACACAATCAGAAATGAAAGACAAGAGATTACAACTGACACCGCCAAAATACAAAGGATTATAAGAAATTACTATGAAGAACTGTATGCCAAGAAATTTGAAAACCTAGGTGAAATGGACAGGTTTCTAGAAAAATATAACATTCCAAAACTCAATGAAAAAGAAAGAGAAAACCTGAACAGACCAATAACAACCGGTGAAATTGAGTCAGTAATCAAAACACTCCCAACACACAAAAGTCCTGGACCAGATGGCTTCACAGGAGAATTCTACAAAACATTTAAGGAAGAGCTAACCCCTATTCTCCAAAGACTATTTGAAAAAATCCAAAAAGATGGAAGACTCCCAAACTCTTTTTATGAAGCCAGCATCATCCTAATCCCAAAACCAGATAAAGACACAACAAAGAAGGAGAACTTCAGGCCAATATCGCTGATGAACATAGATGCTAAAATCCTCATCAAAATATTGGCAAACCGCATCCAACAACACATTAAAAAGATCATACACCATGACCAAGTGGGATTCATACCAGGGATGCAAGGATGGTTCAACATTCGCAAATCAATAAATGTAATACATCACATAAACAAAAGCAAAGACAAAAATCACATGATCATATCAATAGTTGCAGAAAAAGCATTTGATAAGGTACAGCACCCATTTATGATAAAAACACTCAGCAAAGTGGGAATAGAGGGAGCATTCCTCAACATAATAAAGGCTATATATGAGAAACCTACAGCCAGCATCATACTCAACAGGCAAAGACTAAATTCTTTTCCACTAAAATCAGGAAGAAGACAAGGCTGTCCACTTTCACCACTTCTATTCAATATAGTATTGGAAGTATTAGCCACAGCGATTAGACAAGAAAAGGAAATAAAAGGCATCCAACTTGGAAAGGAGGAAACAAACCTATCATTGTTTGCAGATGACATGTTAGTATACATAGAAAATCCTATAGTCTCGGCCAAAAAACTGGTCGACCTCATAAATGAATTTGGCCAAACAGCTGGATACAAAGTCAATATCCAGAAATCAAAGTCATTTTTGTATACCAACAATGAAACAACAGAAGCAGAAATAAAAAAAAAAATCCCCTTTGATATAGCAAAAAGAAAAATAAAGTACCTAGGAATAAACCTAACCAAGGACGTAAAAGACCTGTATGCAGAAAACTGCACAACACTGAAGAAAGAAATCAAGGAAGACACAAATAAATGGAAACACATACCGTGTTCATGGATCAGAAGAATTAACATCATCAAAATGTCCATAGTTCCCAAAGCAATCTACAGATTCAATGCAATACCTATTAAAGTACCAATGGCATATTTCACAGATATAGAACAAACTCTTCAACAATTTATATGGAACAATAAACGACCCAGAATAGCAGCAGCAATCTTGAGAAAGAAGAGCAAGGTAGGAGGGATCACAATACCTGATACCAAAATGTATTACAAGGCCACTGTAATCAAAACAGCCTGGTACTGGCATAAAAACAGGCATGTGGACCAGTGGAATAGAACAGAGAGCCCAGAAATAAACCCTAGTCTCTACAGTCAAGTAATATTCGACAAAGGGGGCAGCAACATAACATGGAGTAAAAATAGACTCTTCAACAAGTGGTGTTGGGAGAACTGGACAGCTTCGTGCAAGAAAATGAAACTCAAGCACCAACTTACACCATACACAAAAATAGATTCAAGGTGGATTTAAACATAAGCCGTAACACCATTAAAGTCCTAGAGGAGAACATAGGCAGGAAAATCTCAGATATTCCACGCAGCAACATTTTTACTGATATGTCCCCTAGAGCAAGGGACATAAAGGAAAGAATAAACAAATGGGATCTGATCAAAATAAAAAGCTTCTGCATGGCCAAGGAAAACAATATCAAAATAAAAAGAGTACCGACTGTGTGGGAAAACATATTTGCCAATGATACCTCAGATAAGGGTTTAATCTCCAAAATATACAAAGAACTTACATGACTCCACTCTAAGAAGACAAGCAACCCAATTAAAAAATGGGCAGAGGACTTGGGCAGACACTTCTCCAAGGACATACAGAGGATCCAGAGACACATGAAAAGATGCCCAATATCGCTAGCTATCAGAGAGATGCAAATTAAAACCACAATGAGATACAACTTGACACCAGTCAGAATGGCCCTCATAAACAAAGCAACAAACAGCAAGTGTTGGAGAGGTTGTGGAGAAAAGGGGGCACTAGTGCACTGCTGGTGGGAGTGCAGGCTGGTACAACCACTATGGAAAACAGTATGGAATTTTCTAAAAAAACTAAAAATGGATATACCTTTTGACCCAGCAATTCCACTGTTAGGACTATATCCTAAGAACCCTGAAACACCAATGCAAAAGAACCTATGCACCCCTATGTTTATAGCAGCACAATTTACAATAGCCAAGTGTTGGAAGCAACCTAGATGCCCATCAGTAAATGAATGGATCAAAAAACTGTGGTACATTTACACAATTGAATTCTATGCTGCAGAAAGAAGGAGCTCATACCCTTTGCAACTGCATGGATGGAACTTGAGAGCATCATGCTAAGCGAAGTAAGCCAGGCAGTGAAAGACAAATACCATATGATCTCACCTTTAACAGGAAGCTAATCAACAAAACAAACAAACAAGCATAATATAACCAAAGACACAGAAATTGAGAACAGGCTGAAGTCACCAGAGGGAAGAAGGGAGGGAATTTCAGGGGAAAAGGGGAAGGAATTACAGGAACAAGTATAAAGGACACATGGAGAAAACTATGGGGGGGTGGAAATGGGAGGAAGGAGGGCAGGGCTGGGGAGGTCGGTTCGGGTGAGAATAAAAGACAGAAAACTGTACAAGATCAACAATTAAAATAAAAATTTAAAAAAAAATGTGTGAACTGAAATACACTGTAGTAGAAAATCGAGTGACTTCTTATACTATCCCTGCAGAACAAGAAAGGAACGTTATAAAGCTATGCAGTAAAGAAAATATTGCAAATCCTGAGGAAGATCACAGTGGCTTTCGTCTTGGTAGCCTCTTGTATTTACCACTATTTTTTTGTGTGTGTGTTTCTTTCTGAATCTGCCTCTGGAGATGTTGGATATTGACCCCATCTGACCTTAGGCAGCTTGCTCCATACTTCCAGTCATCTGTCTCTGGCTCTCTGCTGAAATTCTTAATCTGGTCACTCTTCACTCAGCAGTCTCCTTTTTTAGCACCCTAGGGTGAAGCCAATCCCCTCCTGGGGTGAGGACTATTGTTTCCCCTCAGGCTGCTGCTCCTCAGAGGCCTTGATCTGCCTGAGCAGGATGATTGCTGCATGTGGGGGCTGGCTCAGCACTAGATCCCGGTGGCTACATTCTCTCCCTACAGCCTCCATCCCTCCTCAAGCCTCTGTAGTCCACTCTGCCCCACCTTTGCTGGTAATCTACTCTCTCTGGCTATCTGTGTCAGTTGTTCATCTGGTCTCTAGGACTCAGCAGTCAGGCTTAAGCACCAAAGGGCCAGGGCAGAGACCCTGCTGGCGTTGGGGCTATTGTTTTCCCTCAGGCTACCACCACTCAGAGAGGAATGGTCTGCCTGAGCACAAAGCCTGCTGCCCTCTAGGGCAGAAGTGGCCAAGGCAAGGCCTGAGGGCCAAATCTGGCCCTCCACCTTGTTTCATCTTGCCTGACACCTCATTTCTACCTGACAGCAGCACCAAGCTCCTTGCCCCTAGTTAAGGAGTGGTTACATTTATACAGTCTAGAATTACATTCCATTGTTTGTAGGTAACCTCAATGCTAGGTAGGCCCCAGTGAAAATGGGTTTGACACCTCCAGTGTAGGAGATGACTCAGCATGAGGATCCTAGCAGCTACTCTTTCAGTTCTCCCCCCAAGGCTTCCGTTCCCCTTCTTTCCTCAGGCATCACCAGCCCACTAGTCCCCACCTGTGCCAGAGCCCTGGATAAGTGTCTGCAAATGAAAATTTGTGTTTTGGCCCTTTAAAGTGTCCTCGTGTCTCCAAAAGTCTGTCTCTGGCAGAGAGCAACCCTGCCACTTTTGGTCGCTGGTTGTTATCCCTGTACTTTTGGGGCTATGCTTTTCTAGGCTGTGTATCCTAGCTTAGGGTCCAGACCCAAATCGTCTGTGGCGGATCCAATAGGCTGCCTAATTATCCTGCCAGCCCTGCCACATAAGGAAGCCAAGACAGCCCTCTCCAGTCTGTACCTCACTCATTACCAGACAGGTTGTGCTGAAGCTGGATTGCTAAAGTTATATGCTTCTCTCTGTCTACTGCTCAGTAGTTTGTTCTGGGTCGTGTCTCCAGAACTCAGTTGTGATTCCAGTTTGGTCCTGGGTGGAGTTCAGTGTGATTGCCATTCACTCTGCTGTCATCTTCCCTCTCAGTTTTTGCTCTTTTTAAACAACCTGCTCCAGATAGCTACAGAGCCCTGAGGTCAGCAGTCTTGCAGACCTTCTTCAATAATGGAGGTAGTTTGCCACAGTGATGCAGCCTCTCAGTGCTGGTAGACATGGTGTCATTCACTATTGGTGCCATGTCAGCATCCCTGCCTGAATAACTTAAGTGTGTCTGAGAAACTGAATAAGTTTGCAGGGGATGCCATAAGATAGGCACCCACTGGTTGGTGTAACTAGCAGACACTTCATTTCACAATTCCAGAGAAGAGGAATTAGAAGTGAGGATGTCAGCAGAGCTGGTACCTGGTTGAGAGGTTTCTGCCTGTTCATACATAGTGGGCTTCTCCCTCTTTGTCATGTAGAATCCCCTCTGAACTCCAAGGTGTCTTCCCATCCTCTAAGGTCACTGGTCATGTTGTGTTCAGGGCCATACCACGGAATTGACCTTAACTTTAATAACTTGCTTTATGACATACTCATTCAGTTATATTTTGAAGTTCTAGAATTTCTGAAATCATGGATTTTGGTTGACACACTTAAGACCACAATATTCTCCTATACTCTCCTCATCAGGGAGGACATGGACACTTAAAATTTTATCAGCCATTCCCAGATTCCAAAATAGAAAGTCTGTTGCATGACACTGCCAACAGAACTTTTGTGGTGATGGCTGTTGCCTTCCACCCAGTCTGGCCCGTACGTATCTTGTTCTGTTATATTTAGAGCAATGTAGGGAAAATAAGGAAAATGGTAAACTTACAATGATATTTAAAAAAAGGAAAAGTTTACCAATCCGATTTCAAGGGACCCAAGGCAATCACAGTGCTGCTTGATTTTCACTTCCCCCAGCATCCTTTGTCTCACCTGTCATCTTTTCCCATCTGCAGAGATTGGACATTCCTGAGTTATGTGCTCAGACTCCTGCCTAATGCTGAGCTTTCTGTAGTCAAGAATTACCAGGGATTTACCCCTGTACAATTTGCATCTCAAAATTACCATTCATGTAAAAGAAATGGAAAGAAGTGTCATTTTGGAAGTCACTGGTTTTCACAGGCTGTGTTTCTCCCTCTTACAGACATGTCCCAAATGGGGAGGGGCAGTGTTCCCCAAACCATTTCCATCCATGTGAGGAATAGATAAAGCTCAGGTACCAAAGAGAAAATGCCATGTATCCGGCTCTGGACTCTTCTGTATTCTAAACTGTGTGACCCTGGAAAGTCATTTGACATGCCCTAACCTGTGTGATTTCATCTCTGTAATGAGGGTGCTCCTTAAGTTCTTGTGGATATAAGCTGTTCATGCAGACTATGAGTATGGAATGTCTATTATGCCTCATCTTAAAGAAAAGGTCTAGAAATATGTTGTGGTTGGTGTGGCTCAGTGGTTGAGTGCCAGCCTGTGAATCAAAGAGAAATTGGTTCGATTCCCAGTCTAGGGCACATGGCTGGGTTGCCCACCAAGTCCCTAGTGGGAGATCACAGGAGAAGCAGCCTCACATTGCTCTTTCTCTCCCTCTCTTACTATCTCCCTTCACCCCTGTAAAAAATAAAGTAAATAAAAGTTTTAAAATAATGTTTTGAAAACAAAAATTGTACCAAAATTAGATGGTATTCTTAAAATGTGTTGATAAATCCCTATTCAGTGTGGACACTGCTTACCATTCTCTTGCTCAAGTCTTTGAGGGACCAGGGGTTTTGGATGAGCTCCAGAGTTCAGTATTCCTGATGTTTCATGGTGATACCACTGACGGGATATCTTTACTGGTTTCATCCAGGGTGCAGCTGAGTTCCTGTTTAACCTACGTGAATCCTTCAAATGGCAGATCCTCAAGGGAGGCACACTGAAGAAGGTGGCAGATGTCTTGGCTCCAGCTTCCCTCAGTGGAAACATCTTCCACCTCACCATCTTCAGGGCCATGTACCAGCCTTTCTCCAGAGTCTAAATTTTCTTGGATGATCTGCTTTCTCAGTGAACACTGCCTACTTTTCAGCACAGCTGTGTTTCTGTCCTCTGCTAGCTCTGTGTTATGAAAATGTCACCATATATCTCTGAGCTTCAGTTTGTTTCCTTGCAGTGTGGGGTGACTGAGGACCAACCTCATAATGTTCTTGCAGGGACTACAGTGGGGATAAGCCAGCCAGGTCACAGCTGGCATCAGACTCCACAGATATGGTTTCTGGACATGCCATTCTTATTCATGGCAATTATTTTTTTTTTTCTGTCCACCATGGAGAATCTCCTCATTCCCCTGTAGGAGCCAGAGGCATTTCTGAGCTTGGAAAAGCAAGAAGAAAAATATCTGTCACGAAGTTGGTAAAAGCACTTTGGTGATATTTGTACTTCTCTTTGGTGTTGCCACTTTTGGATTCTCTGGGGATGGCAGGGTTCCCTAGCCTCACTCAAATGTCTGGGATGGTCCTGGTTGGACTTCATTTATTTGACAATGTGTATGAAGCCCCTCCCACAAGTAGGCACTACTAGGGGCACTTAGGATAACTCAGTGAATGAAGCAGACACAATCCCAGGGACTCAGTTCCACTCAATTAATCAATCAATCACAATAGATATCATTTGCAAGTCCTGTCCTCCATCCATTAGATCAGAGATGATTAAGGTGTTCTTGACACCTGTAGGTCTAACTGCTTATAATGAAAATGGACACTCATCAAGGTATGAAATAAAAAGGCGGGTGTTGTTTGTTGTTCAGCTCAGAAAGAAGACCTCCTTTGTTGAGAGCACACTGTCTGTGGCAAGGTTGGTCTCACATCAAGGAGATCTTATAGATCTCATTCCTAAGAGAGGCCTGAGCTCCTGTGGCTTCTACCTCAACAGCACAGCATAGAGAGAAGTGTGGATGTGGCCCTTGGCCTCATAGAACCAGACAGAGGCTTTGCTGTATTTTGCCCTAGCATACCTAACCCACCGTAGTCCACTGCTGCTCACCCTGCCCCTCTGCAGATTCAGCTAACCTCAACACCATTCCCAGGCTCCAAACAGGAGATGTGGTCAGAACTTGTTCAGAAATCTACCTCTAACTTCAGTGTAGTTACCTGTCATTGGCTAACCAGTCATCCACCACAGTCAAGCAGGGGGACATGAGGAAGGTGGGGGTGCCTTCCTGCCAGGGGAAATGTTCTATCTTCTTAGTGGCTCATGGCCCCAAGACATTTTCACTCAGCCCTCACCATGGGACCTTACTTTCTGTTAATGAGTCTACAGTGCCTGAAACCAGGCAAGTCAGCTCCCAACACCCTAGCCCTTTGAGAAGCTCCGCACCCAAACAGCACCCAGAGCCCTGCAGTCCAGGAGCCTTTCTCAAGTGTGCATGTGCGGGAAATTCCTGGAGAAAGTGGGATGGGTGGATGCAGGCCTATGTAGCCTTAACCTGGATCTTGATCAGTAAGCCCTGGGGGACAGAAGAGCAGGGCAGTTAGAAACTAGCCAAGGGTTAAGGTTCTGCAGTAACTCCAATGAGATTTCCAAGCTAGTAAAGCTCAGGAAAATGCAACTTAATTGTACCCACAGGCAGGTGAGGTCTGGAGATTAGCTGAAGGAATGAATACGGACCATTCTAAAGAAAACTCTTTATTCTCTTCACTTTTACACTCTGATTCTAAGGTCCCAAAACCTGTTCATAGAAGGAAAGGAGGGGACATGTTCTGTGAGAAGAAGAACCTTACCTTAGATATTGAGAGCTTCAGTACAAAACAGCCCCAGCATTGCTTTGTTTCTGCTGGCAATCTTTCCCTCAACAGTATAATTTTGCAGCCCTTGGTGACATGAGATCCCTCCCCCTGATGAATACTCAGGCCTGGTGGTATAATAGAGTATTTACTCAGAGAGTAGGACAAGGCTGATGGAGTTTTTTCAAAACATCGATAGATCTGTTTGTGGGGTTCATCAAATTTGTTATCTTCAAGAGGTTTGTTATGTGTAGAAGAATCCCTCAGTAAATGTTTATTCAGAAAAGACATGAAGAATTTTCTTTCCTTTGTTGTTTACTTAGAACTTGGACTTAAACCTGACCATGTGGATGTAGCAGCGTTCTCCCTCTAAAGGAGCATTTGATCTTAGGAAACTGCTCCACTTTCTGGCCAGTGCTCATACACCTGAGACCAAGTTCCCTTTAGCTCTGACCTCTGTCTCATGCTATTTTTTATTAGTCATTACCTCAGTGGTGCTGCCTACTGTTGGCAGCTGTGCAGGGCCCTGGTACCCTCAGTGCTGCAGTGTGGTGGGACTGCACTGGAGGAGGCTGGAGGGAGAGGTACAGTTTGGTGTCTGGGTGGTTTCTTTTCATGATGGGGCTGAAGTTTAGACTGCAATGTTTTCTGTATACATTGCATTTTGCATCTTTTTTTTTTTTTTTTTTTGTGACACACCATTGAAAACCAGACTTAGTATTGTGGTGATGTTGCTATTTTCTCCAGTCACAAGGTATGCTTTAGGTAAGAAAATATTGAAACAGTTTGCTGGAAACTTTTCCAAATATTCACTAAGCTACTAATGCTAATACAGTGACACTGTAGTAGGGATACTGTCCTTCTGTATTGATACTTTTTTAGCAACTTTTCATTTTATTGTTTAAGAATTGAATAATATCATGAAGCAAGAGATTATTAGCTGTGTCAAAATCTAGATTTAGAGAATTTAAGAGGATTATATAAGCTCCTGTACTGAAAGAGAAATTTCTGGTCCGTATACATGAGCTCTTCTAACAAGATGTAAAACAATTAGATGAATAAACAAATACATAAATACACATAGGTTCAATGTCTAATGCTTATTAAAATATTCTTCAGAACACTTCTAAGTGATAGCTCAGAAATATTTTCTTCATTCCATAGATTAGGGGACAGTTTGGACAAGATAGAAATGAAATTATTTGCCTACCAGCATATTAACAGAAAAACAGTTTTTGGAGATCACAGTCTTCTAAATGAGGTATTGAGATAGAGGAATATTGTTTCAGACAGACCTAAGTGCTCCAAATGAGATAAAATAGGGTGACACGCTGTACAGTAACTGGGTAGGATAAGCCAATATTAGCTATGGTGAACTCAGAAGCATTTTAGTGATATCAGAGCTGAGACCTCAACACTGGGTTGAGGGACTTGTGCATATTTGTGCAAAAATGGACTCAGTGTGTGCACACTCCTGGAATGGGTCAGGACTAGTAAAGGAGAGACCAAAAACAAGGCCAGCCCTGGCTGCTATAGCTCAGAGGATTGAGCACGGTCTACCAAACAGAGGGTTGTGGGTTTGATTCCCAATCAGGTCACATGTCTGGGTTGTGGGCTAGGTCCCCAGAGGGAACCACCTGATAGGCAATGACTCATTGATATTTCTCTCCTTCTCTTTCTTCCTCTTTCCTCATACTCTAAGAATAAATAAATACTAATAAAATAAATTGAAAAAAAAAAAAACAGGGCCTGTGTATTTTTATTTGGTGCACATAGCATTGTCTGAAACAATGTTATTGTGAAATTATGAGCGGTCTCTCACCCCTAGAAGAATATAAACTCCAAATAGCCAGGGGCTTTGCTTCACATTTTTTACTATTCTTTTTTAGCACCTAGCATGTTGTTTGGCAGATAATAGGTATATAGTAATTTTAATGAATGAAAGAAAATCTATGTTAGGTTTTGAAATTCTCTCCAACCCAGTTCCTGACTTTACAGTCCAGTTAATAGACACCAAGCAGGAATGAAAAGGTTTCCAGGGGCAATGGGACCAGGCCTAGGTTCTTGGCTGATGGACCTCTGATTTTTCCCATGCACCATCCTGCCTTCTGCTGAATCAATTGTCCAACACCAGTGAAGTCTTTTGAAAAGCACAGGTTTGTTGCGGACTGTTCAGCGTGGTTTCATGAGTTGTAACCCTCACCCCATGGTGGGCTGTGTAAGAGCCCAAGGGACCCACTTCATCTGGGTCTGTTCTGTCAAAAGGACGTGAGCTACTAAGGAGACAAGGCTTAGTAGCACTCTCCCTGGCAGGAGAACTGCTTCTGCCTCATCCATCTCTGGCCCCAATGCTCAGATGGTTAGTCAATGATGGGTAAGACTCCTCATGCGAGTGGCAACCTAAGCCAGACACGACCACTTGGGAGGCCTCATGGAAGGACTCGGGTGGCTGCAGCAAAGAGGATGTGATGGACCCTTGCTCCCTGGCTATTCTGACATAGCCCGAGTCCTCATTTCCATCTGGGAGATGTCTTCTGCTTCCTAATTGGCTTAAAGCCTGAAATTATGAGGACAAGTGGTGCAGCCATGTGCCGGCCAGGATGGTTCCCTGGTTGATCGGGTATAAGAAGGAATTCCTAAAGTCCTATGAAACCTGCTTTGATGAGAGTGCTCTCACTTAAATGATAAGAGTCTGAGGAGGAAATGAGTATGTCTCCCAAAGTTTGGCAACCCCCTTTCCTGACAGACACTGACTCAGATTAAGCCCTCAGGTTTCTTTGAAATGTTAACCATTGTTTGATCCTTGCCGCCTGACATAACTGTATTCCTGTGTATTTGAACCCAATAAAAGCCCAGTGAGGAAGGGGCTCTGGGTCATCCTCCTCTGAGAGTTTGTCCACCTATCCTCCCCAAGCAGATCATGTCTTGGTAGTTTTTATTTTCATTCCTGATGGAGGGATGGGGCTCTGCGGGCAGAGACCCCCTCCATCTGGCGCCCAGGACAAGGGCCCTGCACAGGTTCTTCAAGATAGAATGGTTTGATTTTTGAATTTCACGTTCTAAGCTTATATTGGGAAAATCTTGTATTTTCCAACTGAAGATAAATGAGAAAAAGAAAGATATTTTCAGAACTGAGGAAATGACCAAACAGAATGTACCATTTCTCTAAGCATTAAAACCAATATGAGACTACAACTAACAACGAAGGGGAACAAAACAAAACTTGATTTTAAAATGGGCTGAAAGATAGTGGTGAGATAGATGGGAGCAGACTCCACTTCCCTCTGCACACGGGAGAAACAGCTAGCCAATCTTCTGAGGAACAGACTGAACAGCCAATGGTATCCCAGCATATATGAAGATTGGGCCCAACAATTGTAGAGGACATGGAAAAATCAGATGGTAAGGAGAGTGCTTCAGGACAATAAGGTCCCTGAAACCAACGTGGAAACCATGGTGGTTGAAGCCCCAGGGCCAGGGGCCACAGGTTCTACTGCTGGATTCTAGGGAGAGATATCCCTCCCCTGGTAAACAAGGTTTCAGCAACAACAAGAGGGACCTGGATGCTTGAACTCCCAGCAGAGGAATAAGGATGAAGTGCTAAATACACAGGGGAGGTGTAGAACCTCTGAGGCTGTGGACACAGGCTGGGAAGGGTTGGGCAGTGACAGACCGTGACCTGGTCAGTCTCTGATCTGGTTGGAGAGAGGGGCTATGTGAGAGGCCAGGTGCTTGTTTGTAACAACAGGCTTGAATAGGAATTTTTCAAAAGGAAAAGAGAAAAAAGAGGCACTCAGAGGCTGTTTGGGGAATTCTACACAGTAGGTGCCTCCCTGCCTCCAGAGCCTCTACCCTGCCTGGCCAAATGCTCACATGCAAAGCTCAGGGGACAGTGCACACCGGATCCTGATGCCCTGAGGGTGACTGGCCTTGCTCAGCAGCCCAGGCAGAGTGCTCAGGCCAGAGGCACCTCCCACAAAGCCCCTGTACCCAACACACTGCAGGACCAATTGGCTATTTAAGCCGAAGTCAGACACACACTTGCAGAGAGCTGAGGGATTCAGGGAGTCAGCAATCCCCAGAAAGGCAATTCAGTGTGGGGGCTGAACTACTCAGAAGGGGCACTGAGTCTCCCTAACATCTAGAACAGCAAAGAGTGAGAAGGTGGTGTATGAGTTGTCCCAAAACTGGTACCACTCAAGGACAGCAAAACAGGTGGACTGAAGGTGTAGGATGGACACAGAAGGGCAGTGGGGGCCCAGCACTGAACTGAGGACCTGGGCTGAAGGCTGGGGAACAGTCAAGGTTTTAAAGAGTGCAGCTCAGGAAGGGAGCAAAGTGAAAACAATCCCCCTCAGCCTGCTGTAGCCAGGAAGACCAACAGAACTGTCTTGGCCAGTTTAAAACTATCAGAAAAAAATTTTTAAATTTATTCTTCATTCCTTCCTTGATTTCCTTTTTTATTACTTCTTCCTTCCTTTCATTTAAAAATTCTTACAAGTGAGACAATAAAATCTGGAGCTCTGAAATGACCACAGTTAAATCGAAAGAGGGCTCACCCTAACAGCTGAAACAGTGAGACAAATTTCACTTTGATGTTCCAGAAAATACACAAGTATTGTATATTTTTGTCATTATTATGTATGTGTTATTCTGACATCTTTCATTTTATTCGTATTTTTCATATTTCTCTTCTTTCTGTTTAATCGTCTTTGCTTGGCTGGTTAATTTGCATAGATTCACTGGATTCTTTTATTCTCTCATTCAGAGTGTATTTTTAATTTTTGATCTTTCACTTCACTTGTGTTCCAATACAACACAACTCTAGGCCTTGCACGTCCTGTCCTTGTCATTCAGATCATATAAATTCCATGATATGATTGTTGCTGCATTACTGCTGTAAATAATTGCTGTACCATACAATTGCAAACACTATACAGCTCCCCTCCCAAATCTAAGCTCACTTCTCTGTTTCCTGAACTTTATTGCTATAGTGGTTAACTCTATTCTCTCCCATACTACACCTATTTTCTATCCTTTACTATCACTTTACCTCATAATCTCACCTCCCACAAGCTCACTGCTTTCTAAATTCAACTCAGAACCCTTCTCTGCTTCTAACTAGAGCCTGACCTTTTTTCCACTTTTTCTGGTGGTTGACAAATTACTCAGAACAAACAATTGAACAGGAGGGAGCGAGAAGCCTTAAAACCTCATACACACAAAAGAATCAACGTGAACAGAACTTGTCCACACCTGCACAACAGAATAGAAGAAGTGGTAGACAAAATGATCGTCAGTTAACTAACTGGAGGAAAAGACCCACCAGAGAAAGACCTAACAACAATCAAAACACAAAGACATACAGACAGCCAACAGAAATCACAGTCCAAGACCAGTGAGCTCAGGAGATCAAGGAGACTGCACCACTGAATCTCACAGATCTTCTACCGTAGAAGTTCAAACCATAAACCCAGGGAGGCAGAACAGATCAATTTAAGAAGCAAAGGCTAACAAGAAGAGTCTCACAAACAATGGAAGACAAGCAAACGCTCCCCAAATAAAAGGAAAGGAGGAAGCCTCAGAAAGAATGCTACGTGAAATAGAGTCAAGTTGACTATCAGATATTGAGTTCAAAGCAATGGTTATAAGGAAGTTCATTGAGCTCACAGAGAATTACTGAAAACTGCAGGAAAACTACAATGAACTCACTGGAAACTATATTAACAAGAAAAAGGAAATAGAAATGAACAACAAGAGCCAAGCAGAAATGAAAAATACAAGTTCTGAACTGAAGAACACAGTAGAAGGAATCAAAAGCAGGCTCCATAAAGCACAGGATCTGATCAGTGTGCTGGAGGACCAGGTTGGGAAAAAGAAAGGGAAAAAAAAAAAAACAGCCAGAATGGGCAAGAAAAAGAAAAGAGGCTGTTAAGAGAAGAGGTGTTAAGAGAAATGCAGGACAATATGAAAGGTAAAAATATCCATATAATAGGAATACCAGAAGGAGAAGAAGAGGAGCGAGGAATAGAAAACCTGTTTCAAGAAGTAATGCTGGAAAGCGTCCCTAATGATGAGAGGAAAAATCATACAAACGCAGAAAACATAGAGAGTCCCAATCAAGAGGAAACCAAACAGGCCCACATCGAGACACATCATAATTAAAATGGCAAAATTCTAAGGTAAAGAGACCATCTAAAAGGCAACAAGGGAGAAGCAGGAAGTCACATGGAAGGCAGTTCCAATAAGACTACCTGCTGACTTCTCATTGGAAACACTCCAAGCCAGAAGAGAATGGCAAGAAATATTCCAAGTAATGACAACCAGAGGCCTGCAACAAAGGCTACTTTACCCAGCAAGGCTTGCAATGAAGATGGAATGCCAAATAAGGAGTTTCCCAGAAGAAAGATGTCAAAAATGATTCATCTCCACAAAACCAGTTCTGAAAGACATGCTAAAGGAACTCCTTTAAGAAAAAGAAGGAAAAGAGTGAGAGAGAGGAACACAGGAATGAAAAAGTGGCATAAATAAGTACTATAAATAATAATCTTAAACATAAATGGATTAAATGCTCCAATCAAAAGACATAGAATAGCTGAATGGATAAGAAATCATGACCCACACATATGTTGCCTAGAAGAGACTTACCTCAGGAAAAAAGACCTGCAGCGGCTGAAAGTGAAGCACTGGAAACAAATATTCCAAGAAAATGGACAGGAAGAAAAGGCTGTGGTAGATTTCATATGAGAGAAAATAGACTTTGAAAAAAAAAGGGTCATAGAAAGAGACCCAGAAGGTCACTTCATAATACTCAAGGGAAGAATCCATCAAAAAGACATAAACATTGGAAATATATATGCACCCAACATAGGAGAATACAAATACATAAAGAAAATCTTGGCAGACTTCAAGAAAAATAATGAAAGCAACACAATTATAGAAAGGGATGTCAACAACCCTCTGTCAAAAAATGGATAGATCTTCCAAGCAAAATATCAAGAGGAATATACACAGCATTGAACAATGTTCTGTATGAAATGAACTTAACTGGTATATATAAAGCCTTTCATCCCGATGAAGCAAAGTACACATTCTTTTCAAATGCACATGGAACGTTCTCAAAAATAGACTACAGGATAAGACACAAAATAAGACAACGAATTCAAGAAAGTTGAAACCATATCACGCATTTTCTCTGACGGCAAGGGACTGAAACTGGAAACCAACCTCAGGGAAAAAACTCAAAAACACTCAAACTCATGGAGATTGAATAGCATGTTGTTAAACAATGAACAGGTCAAAAAATGAGATCAAGGAAGAAATCAAAAAGTTTCTGGAAACAAATGAAAATAAACTCACAACAACCCAAAACTTATGGAACAAAGGAAAGGCATGCCTGAGAGGGAAGTTCATAGAGATACAGGCCAACCTAAAAAAAATACAAATATTTCAAATGAACAACCTAACCATATAGGTGTACAAGAACATGAAGAGCAACAACAAAGACAGCCCAGAGCAAGTAGAAGAAAGGAAATAACCAAGATCAGAGCAGAATTCAATGACATGGAGACCAAAAGCACAATTCTAAGGATCAATAAATTAAGGATCTGGTTGCTTCAAAGATAAACAAAATCAACAAGCCTTAAAGCAGACCCATCAAGAAAAACATAGAGAGGACCCAAAGAAACCCAATCAGAAATGAAAGAGCAGATACCACAGAGATACAAAGGAGTGAAAGAAATTACTAAAAAAAAAGAACTATATGCCAAGAAATTTTAAAACATAGGAGAAATGGACAAATTTCTAGAAAAATATAATCTTCCAAAACTCAATGAAGAAGAAACAGAAAGCCTGAACAGAGCAAAAACAGGAGGCAAAATTGAAGCAGTAATCAAAAAGCTCCTGACATATGAAACCCCTGGACCAGAGGGTTGCACAGGAGAATTATACAAAGCATTTAAGGAAGAGATAACCTCTATCCTTCACAGACTACTCCAAAAAAAAATCCAAGAATATGGAAGACTCCCATCTTATGAAGCCAGCAACATCCTAATCTCCAAACTGGATAAAGATGTAACAAACAAAGACAATTTGAGACCAATATCGCTGATGAACATAGCCGCTAAAATCCTAAATAACATATTGGCAAACCTTATTCAACAATACATTAAAAAGATCATGCACCATGACCAAGTGGATTCATCCCAGGGATGAAAGGATGCTACAGTATTCTCAAACGAATAAATGTAATATATCACATAAACAAAAACAAAGACTAAAATCAGATGATCATATCAATAGATGGGCAAAGGACTTGAACAGACACCTCTACAAGGAGGACACAAAGAGGGTCCAGAGACATATGAAAAGAGGCTCATAAGCAAATGAATGGATCAAAAAAACTATGGTACATTTACACAATGGAATTCTATGCAGCAGGAAAAAAGAGCTCCTAGCCTTTGCAACAGCATGGATGGAAATGGGAAGCATTATGCTAATGGGAATAAGCCAGGCAGTGAAAGACAAATACCATGCGATCTCACCTTTAACAGGAATGTAGTCAACAACAAAAAACAAACAAGAAAAATATAACCAGAACACTGAAATTTAGAATAGGCTGACAGTGACCAAAGGGGAGAGGGAATGGAATTTCATAGGAAAAGTGTGAAGGGATTGCAGGAACAAGTATAAAGGATACACAGACAATAACAAGGAGGGAGGTGGGGAGGTCTGGGGGGTGGGATGGCATGGGGGTAAAAGGCAAAATACTGTACTTGAACAACAATAAAAAATGTTAAAATGTGAATAAACATGTAAAATGATATTCTCTAGAAGCCACTGTGAAGGTACCTAACACAAGGAACAACATGAGACAGTTGGTTTGTTTGTGAATTTAACAAAAGACCACTGGAAGGTTATATGAAGGTGGAGGATAATAACTGATCTTTCTGTCATTCCCTCTTCTTAATGTGCATATCTACAATAAGGCTAAGTTGGACACTCTGTTCCTAAGCTCACAAGGAGGTCCTTGGGTTAGTTCAGATTGGTGTTCCACACTATGCCCCACATGTCCTTGTAAATCTTTCATAACAGGTTTCATTGACTTATTTTTGGAGAGAGGGGAAGAGAAGGAGAAAGAAGGGAGAGAAACATCAATGTGTGGTTACCTCTGAAGCATCCCCTACTGGGGACCTGGACCACAACTCAGGCCTGTGCCCTAGACTTGGAATCGATTCAGTGACCCTTTGGTTTTCAGGCACACACTCAATCCACTGAGCTACACCAGCCAGGACCTTTCCTGTAACTCTTTTACCTCTACTTTTCAACATCAGATTCATGGGATGTCAGCCCTTTGATATTAAGATAAATTATCTCATTTATATCTTAGGATGCCCTTAAGAAATGAATTCTAGATCATCCTCAATGTACAACCTGGGTGGCTGAATGGCTCGGAAAGAACAAAGGCTTCCTCAGGACAAAAAACTGGTGAGAAAAAGGAGTTGTGAACTCAGCTTTATCCCCTAAGCCATGGACTTATTTAATATGTTCCTAGGAACCTGTGGGGTGGTCTGTGTTAGGTATCAGTGTACAGATACGTAGAGGACATGAGAGTGGAGGGTGAGGACCCAACAGCCCACATGGGGACTTTGGTAGGGTCTGATTGGAGCAGGGGCTCAAGTCATAGAACCTTGAAGGAGTGACCTCACTTTCTTTGTGACAGACCTCCAAGGAATATTAAAACTCTAGTAACTAGGCACCCCTGTTCTAGACACAACTGCCTATCCACGTCAGTTGACTGTACACAGTCAGGAGACCAAGATGTCTCTGTGTTGTTTCCCACTTTTTCGAGGCTCTAGGCTAAAGAAAGCCCAGAGTGAGAAAAGTTTCTCTTGCTTTAGATGCTGGCACAAGAGCCGTCCTCAGCAACACCCCCCACCACCTGGCAAGGTACACCCTCAGGTAATGGTCGGCAATGAAGGGGTGGTACGTTCACACCAGGCTACCACTTGGATGCCACTTGGGCTGCAGCACACCACTTACCCCTCTTCTTGCATATATGTGTGTGTTGGGGGTGGGGAGAGATTTAGGAAGATGGGTGCTTATTCTGGGTACAAGATGGCCGTTAGGTGCTAGAAACCTCAAGGGACTGTCATGGCCACACCCCAGGTCATGGCAGGCAGGATCAGAAGGTGAGTGTTGGAAATTCGACTTCTCTACTCACTGGGCCCTCAAGGTGTCATTTTAGTTCTCCCAGGACTAGAGGTGTTTTCAGGTTCTTCTCTGTGCCTGCCTGATGTGGGAAACGGAAATTGTGATGGGAATATGCCCCAGTGGCAATGTCAAGACAGTCCCCTGACAACACCTGACCATTTACTGGGCTTGGTCTTGCAGAAGTCCAAAGAGGATATCATTGAGTTGGCTGATGAGTTCACTTATGCCATTAGCCGATACGGCAGACCAGTGCACCAGGCCAGAAACACCATCCAGTGCCGGGGTGAGGTGAGAGCTGCCCCACACCCAGGGCCCTGAGATGAATGGGATGAAATCATAACCTAGAATCAAATCTGGGGCTTTGAAGATTTCACATGCCCACACCCAAACTACTCTGTACCTCCAATCCTACTACCAGGTTTCTGCTAGGGGAGAAATCCATTCTTCACAATTGTAAAATCGTAGTGAAAATAAAAAATTCTTCCTGTTCCATTATACTTGTTTCAAATGTTTAACTACCTGTAACATGTATCTTGTGGAGTAGTCACCTCTGCTTTCCTCGAATATCTTCATGTCTACATATCATCACACATAGAGGGTGGTTTTTGTAAAACAACAAAGAAACCAACATGGGAGGGATTGACATATTTGATAACATTTGTCTGCAACTTGGCATCTCACAGAACACACAACCCATTTTAAGCAAGACAGGTCAGAAGCTATGGACTTACGCATTTCCATATTACTCTGTAAAGAAGGTAATTTTTCTCAGTGGTACTGTTGTTAGACCTTGACATGATGCCATTCCACTATGATTTTGGCAGTGCAACAAGAAACAGCCTTACTGTCTCCTCAAAGACTGTGTACTAGTTTTCCAGGTCCCCATTACACTGTGTTTTGTGTGGAACCTTACTGAGGACTCCTGGCTCAGTACACGATTCTGTCTTTGCAGAACTCAAGCGATGACATACTTGAGGAGCTAGTGCATGAGAAGGACTATACCATCTACAAAGTCAAGGTACAGGTGCACCAGACCTGCACCACCATCCAGCAACAGCGTCAGGTGAGAGATGAGCCAGGGATTCTGCACACCCAGGAACCCGAGCTGACATGAGAGGGCCAGACATTTAAGCTCAAATATGGGGATGGTGTCCTCATGGCCCTCCCAGTGCTCTTTCTAAAGTGTCCCACTATCCCATGCACAGAGGAATTTGGATGTCCCCCTTCTCTGATCAACTATATAAGTCAGGAAAAAGACATTCCTCACATGTTAGTGGGAATATTAGTGGGAAAAGATTACACTTCACAGTAGAGATCGTGAACATAAGCATTTTGGTCTTTTCGTTGATATTCTTACCAGTCCCAAGTTTCTGGTGGAGTAGTCAGCTCCACTGTCCTTGCAGACCTCCAAATCTTACACATGATCACACGGGATTAGGGGTTTTGTACACAAACTTAACAGAAAGTCAAATATAGGGTCATTTCTCTGCACCTTTTCAGTTCACAGAGCAGGGCAATCCATTGTAATTTGGCCAAATTCGAAAATGTGACCTCACTCATATCTGCACTATGTCCTAAAGGAGGTATTTTCCACAGGGTTCAACCATTCACTGATTTTGGACTTGGACATTATTCAGTTCTGCATCTACTTCATCCAGGCTGCCAGGAATATCCTCACCGTGTCACGAGAGCATGTATATGCTTGCAAGGCTGCCATAAGGAAGATCCACAGGATGGTTGGAGGGTTTCTGATGCTTACTGGCTGTGTATGGGGTTTGTCTTTGTAGAGTTTAAATGAAGACATCCTGGAAGAGCTTGTGAAGGGGTTTAACTACTCTGCTGCACTAGACAAGGGGAAGGTGCTTCGGTCCACTGACACCAGCACATGGTGCACTGAGGTGAGAGCTAGCTCAGGAGAGTCTCCACACCCATGATCCCAAGATCACATTCAGGTGCCCAGGAGGAGACCCAGTTTGGGGACTTCCCCAGGGACAACCAATGGCATTCCATACACTGACCCACAGTGCCATATACACAGGAATCTGGGCCTGATTTTCTGCCTCCAGCTGCAAGTGACAGTAGAAAGAAAATACTGGTTGTAATAGGAATATTCAGAAACATATTTTTTGTTGTAGTAGAACGCAAGCATATTTGTAATTATCTTATTATTTTTGATTGTTTTGTTTTTTTAAACTACCTGACCCACTTATCCTGCAGAGCAGTGAGATCAACAGTCATTGAAGACCATCTTCAATAATGGAGGTTGTTTGCCACGGCTGTGCTGCCTGTCAGTGCTGGTACACATGGTGTCATTCACTTCAGGTGCCATGTCAGCAGTCCTGCCAGATCACTTAAGTGTGTCCCAGGGAACTGTGTCTATTGCTGGGGATACCATAACATCGGGCCCCCTGGGTGATGTAAAGAGCAAACACTTGATTTTTCACAAGTCCAGAGACTAAGGATTAGAAGTGGGGCTGTGGGTACTGCAAGTTCCTTTAGACTGGTTTCTCCCTTGTTCGTGCATGGCTGTCCCTAACTCTGTGTCACATACAATCCCTTCTGTGCCTCCTTGTCTATGGTCACTGGTCATATTGGGTTAAGGCTCACATCACTGAATTTGTTCGACCGTAATATCCCCCTTTACATCATACATAGTCATATTATGAAGCTCTATAGGTTCCAAAGGCATGGAAGTTGGGTGACACTCTTAAGCCCACTATGTTTACCTGCACTATCCACAGCTGAAAGGACATGCACACGTAAAATTTTAGCAGCTTCAGCCAGATTCCAAAATGAAGACTAAAATTACAGTGCCAACAGAACTGTCGTGATGATGGCTGCTATCTTGAACCCACGGAGTCTTTCTCATTCATTTTTATTTAGAGCAATGTGGGGAAAATAGGAATGACTGTAACTGAACAACAACAACAACATCAAAAAAAGGAAAGCATCATCCAATCTGGTCATAACGTGTCCAAGGCAATCCCTGTATTCCTTGGTTTTCATTTTTGCCCAGTGTAATTTGACTCACCTGTCAGCTTGTGTCCATCCACAGAAATGTGACCTACCTGAGTCAGACTCAGTGTCCTGCCTGGTAGCCAGCTTTCTCCAGTCAGGTGTCACCAGGCATTTGCCTCAATGCTGTTTCTGCATCTCAAAGTGACTATTAATGTGCAAGAAAAGAAAATAAGTGCTGTTTTTGAAGTCACTGATTTTCATAGGTTGTGTCTGTCCATCCTATACACCCTTGTCAGATAGGGAGAGATAGTGTTCTCCAACCATTTCCATCCATGTGAGCAACAGATAAGTTACTCACAAGTAGCAAAGAGGAAACGCCATGCATTGCTAGATTTGGACAGTTCTGAGTTCTAACCTGCATGACCTTGACCAGCCATTTGACATGAACACACCTGTGTGATTTCTTCTCCGTAATGATGGGGCTGTTAGATATTTCCGGGAAAGAAAGCTCATCATAAGACTGTGACTACAGAAACTCTGTCACTCCTCATCTTATAGAAATGTCTAGAAAGGAAATATTAAATCAATGCCTACATTCCACTAAAAATTGATAGTACTTTTCAACCTATTTATAAACTCCTGGTTAGCACGAGCACTCCTGACTCTTCTCTTGCACAAATCCCTGATGGTCCTGGCAGTTTGGCATGAACTCCATACCTCATGCCTCCTGTTGATTCACGATGATGCCACTGAGCAGATGGCTATCCTGGTCCCACACAGGCTGCAGCTGAGTTGATGTTGAATTTGAGAGAAGCCAGCAGAATACGGGCACACCAGGAAGGCACGCTGAAGATGTTGGCGGAGTTCCTGTCTACAGTTATTAAGGGTAGAAACTTCTCCCACCTATCCACCTTCAGGACCACGCAGCCATCCTTCTCTCAAGCCCCAGAGCTTTTGGATGATCAGCTAACTTGGTGAGCAAGTGCCCCCTTTTCAGCCCAGCTCTAATTCTGCCTGCTGCAAGCAGAGACCCATAAGAATGTCACCACATCTCCCTGTGCCTGAGTTAGTTTCTTTGAAATATGGGGTGACAGAGGACAAACTTCATAATGTTCTCACATTAGAATGTTCTCACATTCTACTGTGGGAACAGTCCAAATAGAGGTTACCTGGCACCTGGCCCTGCAGAAAGGCATCTGGATGTACTGTGGCAGTTCATGCCAATTTTTTTCTATCCGCCCCAGAAAATCTGCTACCTCACCCATCGTAGCCAGTGCATTTCTGAGTTTGGAAAAGCAAGAGGAAAACAATCTGTCAAGATTTTCGGGAAAGTACTTCATGGATACTTGCACTTGTCTTTGATATTGCCACATTAGGAATATCTGAAGATAACAGGGGTCCCCGAGCCAACTCAGATATCTGGGATGGTTCTGGATGGACTTCATTTATTCGACCATTTGTATGAAGCACCAATTACCACTAGGTCATACTAGAGGTACTTAGCATAACTCAGTGAATGAAGCAGACACAATCTCAGAGCCTCAGTTCTACTCAAAGAATCAGTCAGTCATAATCGATATCTTTTTCAGGTCCTGTCCTTCATCCATTAGTTCTGATACAATCAACATCTTAGGTTCGCCTCTAGGCCTACTGGCTGATGATGACAATGGACACTCTTCAAGGTATGAAATAAAAAGCTAGGTGTTGTTGGGTCCAGAGTGAAGATATCCTATTTTGAGAGCACACTGGCTGAGGCAGAGATGTTCTACCACCAAGGACATATTATAGATCTGATTCTGAAGGGAGGCCTGAACTCTTGGGCTCTTATCCCAAGAGGACAGAAGGAAGAGAACGATGTGTTTGGCCTTTGCCCTCATACAACCAGAAGGAGGTGAGGATGCATTCTGCCCTAGCATCCCAAACCCACCACACTCCACTCCCACTCAGCCTGCCCATCTCTAGAGGAACCTCTCCTCACCACCATCCCCAGGCTCCAAACAGGAGATGTGGTGAGAGCCTGCTCAGCAAACTACCTCTAACTTCAGTGTACATGAGTAGGTGCATGAAGGGTTGGGATAGGCAGTGTATAGACCTTAAGAAGAAATGTCATTGGAAAGAATATACTCACAGGGTGTCCCTACTGAACGCAAGATATTGTGAGAACTGCTCCTCTCAGGCCAGCCACACAGGAGTCAGGGTTGATATTTGGCTGCTCCTTAACTGGACATGGGCATTCAAAATGGCCCTTTCCCAAACAAGATTGGCCTTGGATGGTGCATTGAAGTAGGATTCCAGACTCTGACTCTCATGCCCAACTGTCTCTCTCCAGGGCCATGGCTACTACAGGGGGAACCTGTCCCGGTCAGGTGCAGGAGTTAGAAAAGCTCCTACATTTGTCCCTGTTCCATTGGAAGCAGGCCTCAGTGCAGGTCAACATCCTTATTTCACAGCAAGTGTGTGAGGCCCACCTTCTTTATGTGGGTCTGGAGTATCCGGAGCCCCAGGATGCAACATCGGAAGGTGAGGGAACTGCAGCCCAGGAAGGTGATCTGGGAGGGTATTTTTTTTTTATGGGCAGGACTTCCCTAAAAGGGACCAACAGCATTCCTATCTCTATAAAGGGAACTGGGAATCAGGTATGTGTTTAATCTCTTTCTTTCTGATGCTCCAGATCCATGTGCAGAGCTCAGACTCCCTGCACAGTCACAGGAAGGACCTGCTCAAGTGCTTGTGCCTTTCTCAGCTGGAGTCCTCACCCTTGGTAGACCTGCCATTAAGCAGTACCAAAAGCCAGGATTCAGACATCTTTCTAACGAGCACATCCTCAGGGAACTATTGAATGAGTTGAATTACTCCACTTCCTTGGAAAAGTGGAAGATGCATCAGGCTAATGACACCAGACAGTGCGGCACTGAGGTGAGAGCTAGCCCAGATGGATCTCCATACCCTTAACCCCAAGAGTATATTCCAGGGCCCTGGAACAGACTCAGTCCAAGGCTCCCAAAAGGACCTTCAATTATTTTGCCTACAGTGTCCCACAGCCCCAAGTAAAAAACTCTGTGGACTTCCACTTCACCCTGCAGTTTCAAGGGCTGTAGAAAGAAAATACTGTGTTAATAAGAATATTGGGAAACCTATGTTGTTTGATTTCATAGTAGAAAACAAGCATGGTCGAATTTTTCTTCACCTTTCTTGTTTGGTTGTCTTTGGTTTTTGTTTTAAGCTAGCCACCCCAGATATTCTGCAGAACAGTCAGGTGGACTGTCCTTGCAGACATTCTCCAATAATGCAGGCTCTTCACCACAGTGATGCAGGCTCTCACTGCTGGTTGACATGGTGTCATTCACTTCAAGTTCCATACACATCAGCAGTGCTGCAGGGATTTCATAAGAATGTCCCAGGGATGTAAAAGTTTGCTGGAGCTGCCAAAACATAGGACTGCACTGGGTGGTGTAGAGAGCAGACACTTAATTTTTGACAATTGCAGAAATTAGTAGTTAGAAGTGAGTGTGTTTCAGGACTGCTTCCTTTGGAGGCTTTCCCCCCTTGGTTATTTACATGGCCATCTTCAAGTGCTGTGTTGCACAGAATCCCTTCTGTGCTTCCATGTGTCCTCCCCTCCCCTTCTAAGGACTCTGGTCATATGGGTGTAAGACTCACATCACTGAAATCACTGAACCATAATCAGTTATTTAAGGATTGCCTGATGCGAGGAGCAGAATTTGTGGTGGGAATCACCTGTAGTGGCAATAGCCAGACATGCTGCTGGTAACACTTAGTGCGATATTGTGCTCAGTCTTTGCAGAAATCCAAGGAGGGCTTCATATCACAGTTGGCTGATGGGTTCAATTATGCCATCAGCCACTGAAAGGCCCAAGTATACCAGGGCAGAGACATCATCTTGTACTTCTCTGAGCTGAGAAAGAGCCGCAATATGACTGAGGTGGTATCATAACCCAGACTCCAATATGGGGCCTTGAGGTTTTCACAGGCCCACCCCAAATAAATCTGTACCTCCAATCCTACTAAGTAGGTTTCTGTATGGTAGAAGTCCAGGTCTCACATAGGTTAGATCACAGAGAAAAAAATCCTTCCTTTTTCCATTTTCATCATTTCAATTGTTTAACTACATGTACCACATATCCAGCTAAGCAGCAAGCTATACTGGACTTGAACTTGTTCAAGTCTGCACATCATCACACATAGAGGGTTTTATAATAAACAAACAAACACTGGGTGGATTAATGTATCTGATATATGTGTCTGTACCTTGGCATCTTACAGAATATGCAAACCATCTTGCAAGTAAAATGTTGGATGATTTCCTGCAAATTTCCACTTCACAGACCATTGGAAATCATTGTAATCCAGGCAGATTAGGAGCTGTGGCCTTATTCATCTCCATGTTTTCATATAAAGGCAGCAATTTCACGGAATGATTAAATCTTTCACTCTTGTTGGATGTAGACCTCATGCCATTCTGCTGTGATTTCTGCAGTGTGACTGGAACCATTCTCCCTCTGGGCTGATGGACTATTGACTAGGTTGTGAGGTATGCCATTACATGGAACCATAGATTCTTGGAAGGCTCCTGATACCTTCCCTCTCAGTACCCAACTATATCTGTTCAGACTCCAGGTAGTGACATCATCCCACAGCTGGTCAAAGAGTCCCTTTACTTTTACTATGCAGTCAGGTTGCAAGTGCAGCTGTACAACTTTATCTCTCAGTGCTGGTCTAAGGAGAGAGCTAGGCTGGGACATTCTTCACAACCAGAAACAAAAGGAGACCTGAGAGAGCCAAGAATCTAGGCTTAAATATGGGGAAGGTTCCTCAGAGCACTCCCAGGGATTTTCATACAGTGTCCCACAATCCCATGCAGATAGGACTCCGTACTTCCACTTCTTCCACTAGCTTCATTGGACAGGAAAAAGATACCCCTGACATATTTCAGTGAATATTAGATAAATATTATGTTGCACTTCATAGAACATGTGTACATTTACATTTTGCATTTTTTGTTGTTTTTTCTACCAGTTACAACTTTCAACGACAGTAGTAATGTCCACTGTCGTTGTATAGTACCACCTTTACATATCACTATCCTAGAAGTGTGAGAACATTATACACCAAATTGGGGCAAAGTTAAATATTGGATATTTTCTGCACAATTTCACTTCACAGAACATAGCAAACTTTTGTAATCTGGGTAGATAAGGACCTGTGCCCTTATATAATTCCATGTTATCGTATAGAGATGGTAAATTTCCAGAGTGATTCAGCCTCTCAGTGTTGTTAGATGTAGACATGATGGCAACTGCTGTGATTTCACCAATGAGACTGAGAACGTTCTCCCTGGGTCTTGATACAGATGGTAGTAGTTTCCTCAGTGCCATTACATGGGACCACAGAATGGGTCGAAGATTCCTGATGCCTTCCCTCTAAGTTTCAGGGTGCATTTTTGCAGACTGCAAGTGGTGACATCATTCACGAGCTAGTCAATGAGTCCCTGTTTCATGAATAACCCAACAGAGTGCAATTGTACCAGTACAAAACTATTGTCCAGTGCTAGTATTAGGGAAAAGCTAAACTGAGGCATTCACAATATCCAGGAACCCAAAAAGACCTGAGAAGGTCAAGAATGTAGGCTGAAATATGGGGGTGTTTTCTGCAGCACCCTCCTAGGGCTTTGTATACAATGTTCCACATCCCATGAAGATAGGACTCTGGACTTTCACTTCTCCAACCAGCTACATTGTGCAGGAAGAATGGACTCCTAACATATTTCAAAGAATATTAGAGAAAACATTACATTGCACTTCACAGTAGAACATGTGTACATTTACATTTTGCTCTTTTTGTTGTTTTTCAGACCAATTCCAAATTTTACCTGCACTAGTCATGTGCAGTGTCCTTATACAGCACCACCTTCAAACATCAGCACTACAAACGGTAGAGGACACTATACACCAAAATGAGGACAAAGTGAAATGTTGGATATTCCCTGAACACTTTCACTCACAGACGAGAGCAAACTGTTGTAATCTGGTCAGATTAGGAGCTGTGGCCTTATTCATCTCTACGTTATCGTACAAAGAAAGGAAATTTTCCAGAGGAAATTTTCCAGAGTGATTCAGCCTTTCATTGTTGTTAGATATAGACATCATTCAGTTCTGCTGTGATTTCAGTAGTGTGACCGGAAACATTCTTCCTGGGTGCTGATAGAGAGTGTGTGTGTGTGTGTTTCCTATATGCTCCATTACATGGCAGTACAGAATGGGTGCAAGATTCCCGAAGCCATCCT
Source organism: Glossophaga mutica (assembly GCA_039655065.1). Taxonomy (NCBI): domain Eukaryota; kingdom Metazoa; phylum Chordata; class Mammalia; order Chiroptera; family Phyllostomidae; genus Glossophaga; species Glossophaga mutica. Next base: position 93,589,158 of record CM077309.1, on the reverse strand, counting down.
ACTCAGCAACCAACTGTATGTTTGCAGACTGCAAGTGATGACATCATCCACCATCTGGTCCATGAGTGCCTCTACTACTACTCAGACAGGGTGCAAGTGCACCACTAAAACTCCATAGTCCAGTGCTGGTCTAAGCTGAGTCCTATGCTGAGGCTTCCTCCACACCCAGGAAGCCAAGAACCTGACAAGGCCAAATATTTAGACTGAAATATCGGGGTGGCTTTCTCAGAGCACTCCCAGGGCTTTTAAGCAGTGCGCACAATATCATGCGGATAGAACTCTAGACTTCCATTTCCTCCAACAGCCTCGTTGGATCAGAAGAAGACACTCTTCATATATTTCAACAAATATTAGACAAAAATCATGTTACACGTCACAGCAGAACATGTGAACATTTTCAATTCACTCTTTTCCTTGTTTTTCCTACTGGTTTCAAATTTCCCTGGCAGTACTAATAGGCACTCCCCTTGCACAGCACCACCTTTACACATTACCCCAAAAGAAGAATAAGGGCATGATACACCAAAATGATGACACAGTGAAATGTTGGATACTTCATGTATCCAATGTATGGATATTACTCCATTTCATGTGGTCCTGGATTTCCATTGACTTCTCCTCATTCGTTTTTTGTCTTTTTTCCTCTTCTTTCTCTTTTGAGGAGTTTTTTTCTCCTTTGTATTCCAGCTCCCTGACTGGATCCTGTACTTCATCGAGCCTGCTACTTCTCCTACATTCTTTCACTCAGAAATTGTGTTCTTCATTTCCTCTTCACCTTTGTAGATTCTTTCTATGTCCTTCTTTATGCTGATTTCCTTTGAAGTAAGTTCCTCATAATTTCCCTGTAGTTTTTTTGGTAATTTCTCTGAGTTCATTGAGCTTCCTTATAGTCATTGATTCTAACTCAATATCTGATTGTTGACTTGCCTCTATTTCATTTAACATTCTTTCTGAGAATTCCTACTTTGCTTTTGATTGGGGGCCATGTCTTTATCTTTGCACTGTTAGTTGGACTCTTCTCTTTTACTTCTTTCTCTTAAATTGATCTGTATTGCCTTTCTGACTTTCAGGTGTGAACTTCTATGGTGGGAGGCCTGTGAGATTCAGTGGTACACTCATGTTGACCACCTAAATTTGAGGTTCTTAGAATATGTTTTATGCTTTTTATGCTATTTTGCTAGATGTAATTGGGTATTGTTTGTCATTGGTTCCTTCTTTTGTGGATCCTTCCCTGATGCTGGTTGACTGAGGATCACTATGCCCACTGCATCTTGTGTGCTGTTGTGCAGGTAGTGCCTGAAAAAAAACCACAGAGCCCAAGAAATGAACCTACACCTGCAAATACAGCTCCTCCCAACTATCCCACTATCAATATCAAATGAACCAGTATTAATAAGGGTGTAGCAAGATTGATACTCTTATATGAAAGAAGAGTGGATATGAGATGACCTCCTGAAAGAGAAATCTTTTTGAGAGGGTAGAGGGAGGAGCCCTGATAAGAGTTGGGAGTCGGAGCAAAGGCAGGAAACAAGGTAAAGTTTACTAAAGAGAATGGAATGGAGTATGAGAAGGGAAGCATATAATATCAGCAGTAAACAGATGTTAATATCAAGTAAAATAATTGAGGAAAAGAAAAGGAAGGAAAAACATTAAATAATTTATTAAAATATACAAGCCAAATTGGAGAGAATAACCCAAATGGCTCCTGTCGACAACATGAAAGCTAAAATTAATATAGGTGGTATGGGAATGAGAGGGAAAAAAGAAACAAAGAAAAGTCTAGGAGATATTTAGGGGAATGGGACGTGATTTTTTAATTAGAGAGGGAGAGGGAATATTAAATCAGGAACAAAAACCAGACCAAGTACGGAAAAAATTAAAATTTTGGGATATATAAAGACAAAGAAGAATAAAGAAAAATAAGGGCAGGATGAAAGCGAAGATAAAAAGAAGTAGAAAATAAATACAGACTAAAACAGAGGAATTCAAATTTGACTAAAAAAAGAGTAGGAGAGGGGTCCAATAAAATTTGTTATTTGAAATGCAGAATTAGTGAAGCTCTAGACATAATGTTGAAAAAACAGTGCAACAACAACTGCCCTACCCAGAAACAACTAGCAAACTTTCTTAAAGGTGTAGAGAGAATGCCGGGGTTTTAAGAGCTGGGCAAAAGTATGTGAAATGACCAAAAGTATGTGAAATGACCCTTGAGAAGAGAATTAGTTTGAGTGTCTGAACAGGGGAGAAACAGTAAACGTGTTGAATGGGAACAAGTCGTAGCTTGGGAGAAAACAAAATTTGAAATGAAAACATTATAAGGAAAGGGGAAGGTAAAATGGGCTAAGAGACGGGAGGTGCAAAATATGTGAACTGAAACGAACTTTAGTGTAAAATCGATTGACTTTTTATATACAACCTGGGTGTACAAGAAATGAATGTTATAAAGCTATGCAGGAAAGAAAATACTGCGAATCATGAAGATGACCACAGTAGCTTTCATCTCGGTAGACTCTCATATTTAACACATTTTTTCTTCTTTCTGGATCTGCCCCTGGTGATGTCAGATGTTGACCCCATCTGATCTTAGGCAGCCTGTTCAATACTTTCAATAATATGCTGTCACTGGCTGTCTCCTGAAATTGTCAGTCTGGGCACTCTGCATTCAGTAGTCAGATTTAAGCATCTTACAGGATGGCGAACCCCTCCAAGAATGGTGTCTACTGTTTCTCTTCAGGCTGCAGCATCATCTTACTTCTCAGTTTTTCTGCTTTCTAAACAACCTGCCCCAAATATCTGCAGAAAAGTGAGGTTGCTAGTCTTGCAGACCTTCTTTGACACAGTCTCTCAGTGCTGGTAGACATGGTGCCATTGACTTCTGGTGTCCTGTCAGGAGCCCTGCGTGGACCACTTAAGTGTGTCTGAGTGACTGAACAAATTTGGCTCTGGATGCCATAACATAGGACCACAATGGGAGGAGTATAGGGAAGACACCTAATTTTTCACAGTTCCAGAGAAGAGGACTATTAGTGAGAGTGTCAGCAGGGCTGGTTCCTTTTGAAGGGGTTTCTGCCTTGCTCTTCCATGGCCATCTTCTCACTCTTTGTCACATGGATTCCTGTCTGTGCTCCCATGTGCCCTCCCGTCCTCTTCTAAGGTCACTGCTCATATTGTGTTAAGACCCATATCACTGAGTGCGCTTAACATCAATAACTTCCTTTAGAACATACTCATACAGGCACAGTTTGAAGTTCTAGGGTGTCTGATGTCATGGAATTTGGTTGACACCCTTAAGACGACAATGTTTAACTGCACTTGCTTCAGCAGAGAGGACATGCACAGGTAAAATTTGATCAGCTGCAGCCTGAAACCAAAAGGAAAATCTGTTCCATGGCAGTGCCAACGGAACTTTGGTGATGATGGCTGTTCCCTTGCACCCAGCCTGGCCGAAAGATAGCTCATTTCTTTAAATTTAGAGCAATGTGAAAAAAATAAGGACAATGGTAAACTTACAAGATGTAAAAGGAAGAAAAATTTACCAATCTAATCTCAACGTGTCCAAGGCAATCCCACACTGAAAATCAAGGAAAATCCTTGATTTTTACTTCTTCAGCATCCTTTGACTCACCTGTCAGCTTTTTGCATCCACAGGGATTGGATCTTTCTGAGCCATCTGCTCAGACTCCTGCCTAGTGAGAAGCTTTCTCCACTCAGGAATTACCAGACGGGTGCTCCTGTGCCCTTTCTGCATCTCAAAATTACCTTTCATGTAAAAGAAAGGGAAAGAAGTGTCCTTTTGAAAATCACTGGTTTTCAAAGGCTGCGTTTCTCCATCTTGGGCACAGTTGGCAAATGGAGAGGGACAGTGTTCCCCAAACCTGTCATCCATGTGAGGAATAAATTAGGCTCAGCTACCTACAAGGAAATGCCACACAACCCTACCTGCGTGCAGTTCTCTGTTCTAACCTGTGTGACCTGGCCCAACCATTTGACATGGCCAAACCTGTGTGATTTCATCTCCATAATGAGGGTGTTGTTTGAGGTCTTGTGGGTACAAAGTTCTTCGTACAGTCTATGAGTATGGGGATTCTTTTAGATCTCATATTAAACAAAATGTCTGGAAATATGCCATGGCTGGTGTGGTTTGGTGGTTGCGTGCCGGACTGTGAATCAAAGGGCAGCTGCTTCGATTCCCAGTCTAGGCCCTATGCCTGGGATAGCCATCAGGTACCCAGTTGGGGAGCATGAGAGGCAGCCACACATTGCTGTATCTCTCCTTCTCTTTATCTCTCTCTTTTCCTCTCTGAAAAATAAAGTAAATAAGATCTTTAAAAAGATGTCTAGAAAAAAAAATTGTATCAAGAGCCCCATTCACCAAACTATGATGGGACTTGTAAAACCTAATGGTAAAACCCTATTCACTATGAGCACTCCTCACCCTTCCCTTGCACAAGTCCTTGAGGGGCTAAGAGTTTTGGATGAGTTCCAGACCTCAGTACATCTGATGATTCATGGGGATGCCACTAATGGGATGTCTATATTGGTCCTACCCAGGATGCAGCTGACTTCATTCTTAACCTACATGAATCCTTCAAATGGCAGTCCCTCCAGGGAGGCACACTGAAGAAGGTGGCAGATGTCATGGATCCAGCTTTCCTCGGTGGAAACATCTCCCACCTTACCAATTTCAGGTCCATGCACCAGGCTGTCCCCAGAGCCCACATGTTCTCGGATGATCTACTTTCATGGTGAGCATGAGCCCCCTTTTCAGCATAGCTGTGCTTCTGCCCTCTTGTAGCTGTATATCATAAAAATGTTGTCACATATCTCTGAGCTTCCCTTTTGTTCCTTTGAAATGCAGGGTGACCAAGGACAAACCTCATAATGTTCTTGCAGGGACTACTGTGGGGACAATCCAGGCAGGTCTCAGCTAGCACCTGTCTCTGCAGATAGGGCTTCTGAATGTGGTGGGGCTGTTGGTGGCAATTATTTTTTGTAACTATCCATGATGGAAAATCTTTCTCACACATAGTAGCCTGTAGCTTTCCTGAGCTTGAAAAAGCAAGTGGAAAACAATGTATCACGAAGTTGGGGAATGCACTTTGGTGATATTTGCCCTTGTCTTTGGTGTTGCCAAATTTAGATTCTCTAGGCAGAGTAGGGTTCCCTAGGCTCAGTCAGATATCTGGGATGGTCCTGGTTGGGCTTTATTTATTTGACAATATGCATGAGGCACCTACCACAAGTAGGCCCTACCAGAGGCACTTGGCACAACTCAGGGCATGAAGGAGACACAATCCCAGGGACTCAGTTCTACTCAATGGAGCAGTCAGTCACAATAGCTGCTTTTTTCAGGTCCGGACCTCTATCTAGCAGATCAGAGAGGATCAGGGTCCTCTGGACACCGGAAGGTCTACCTGCTTGTACTGAACATGGACACTCACCAAGGTATGAAATAAAAAGTTGGGTAGTATTGGGTCCAGAAGGAAGACCTGGTTTGTTGAGAGCATACTGCCTGTGGCAGGGAGGGTATGGCACCACAATCTTATAGTTCTGATTCCCAAGGGGGGCCTGAGCTCTGGTAGCTTCTATTACTAGAGTATAGAACAAAGAAAAGAGTAGATGGGTCCTCTGGCACCATAGAAACAGAAAGAGACTGGGCTGTGTTTGCACTAACATCCTTAACCTTTCACAGTCAACGGCTGCTCAGCTGGCCCTTCTGCTGTGTCAACTCTCCTCACCACCATCCCCAGGCTCCAAACAGGAGATTTGGTCAAAACCTGAAAACTCAGTGTAGATGAGCAGGTGTATGAGGGGTTTGGGTAGGCAGTGTATATACTTTGAGAAGATGTCACTGTAAAGAAAAGACTCACAGGTTTTCCATGCTGAAACTGCTGCATTGTGAGGGCTGCTCCTTCCAGGACAGCCATACAGGGGTTAGGGTTGCCATTGCACTTTCTCCTGGTCGGCCATGGGCATGCTCAAGGGCTCTGTCCCAAACAAGTTTGTCCTGGGAGGGCAGCGTAGGAGGAGAATGCCAGACTCTGACTATGCTGTCCATCTGCCTCTCCCTAGCGCCATTGCTTCTACAGGGGGAACCTGGATGGATCAGGTGCAGGGGTTCAGCCAGCCCCTACAATTCCCCTTGCTCCATCTGAAGAAGGCCTTGGTGCAGGTCAAATTTCCTACTTCACAGCAGCTGTGTGAGGCCCAACTTCTTTGGGTCAATCTGAAATATTCAGAGCCCAAGGATGCATCACTGGAAGGTGAGGGATCTTCAGTATGGAAAGATGATCTGGGAAGGGGAGGTTCATCACACAAGGTCCCTTAAAGGCAGAGGCACCTTGCCTGTCTCTGGAAAAGCAAGGAAAGCTCAGGTGTGAATCCGTTTTTTCTCCTTCTCCTCCAGATCCACTTCCAGAGTTCAAGAGCAATGAACCTCCACAGGAAATACATGCTGATTCTGTGATGCCTGGTCCAGCTAGAGGTCTTTCCTTGGCCTGGCCCGGCCTGATGCAGTGTCTGAAACCAGGATGGAGGCATCTGTTGTGCTTTTTTTTCCTTGTGCTCTTAGGAGTTCTAAACTTTATACTAAATAAATAAGAGGAATGTACCCTAACAAAACATATATAATAGAACAATAATAATTTTCAACATTACCAGTTTGTTTCTATAAAATATATTTCATGAAATAAGATAGTGTAAAAGATACAGAAATAAAGTTTTTAATTAAAAAAGAGGTGTGGACAAATATGCACTCATATACATATACATAGTATAATTTCATACGTGTGTGTGTGTATACAAATATGTATGAGGTGGATGGTAAAAAATGTTTGCTACACCATATATTCTCAAAATAACTTCTAAAACAGATTTAAATTTTATCCTTCAACAAATATAAAGTGATACAACCATTAAATCTAATTGGAAATGTATGCACCTATATGTTACCAGTAGTAACTATCGAAATTGGATCAAATAGAAGTGACCGCTCCTTCCCTTTTTTCTATGTAACTTTTCTTGTTTTTGTACAAGAATTATAATTTACAATAACACATTTTAATACTAAATATTGTTATGTATGACACTTAAGAGTCTTTACATTCAATAATGTGAGCCTTATGAATAATATCTTTCTAAATTTTCCCTAGCACCATGTTATACCTTGAAATGATCACTTTAGATGCTAAATTACTTAATGGACTACATTTTATGTCCTCAACTTTTAGTTGAATTTATGATTTGAGCAATCATAACCCCTCTACTTAGCTCTTACCATCTCTGGGGATAGAGCCTGCATTTCTTTGGTTGTAACTACACTCATTCAAAAAGAAGTTGCTCCATCAAACACTCATTCTCCTTTTTTTTTGGCCTAGAATTTATCATAACAGTCCCATGCAACTTAGGAATAGGCAACGGTTGTTTTATGGAACTGGCCTGGGAAGGGAGCGGGTATGCCTCAGGCTGGCCTGTAGTGTGTGGGTTCTTGCTTTCCTATAGAAATAATTTCAGGACCAGGTCCAGGTAGTTTTGAGAGTGTGTTCATTGAAGTTTAGAACATTGAAACAAAGGAAGTACTTAAGGTAGAGGAAGCATCAGGTGATAGCATACGCGGTACTCTGCTTTGGTTCCCTAGAAACTTTAGAGAAAAGAAGTGAGCCAAGATAAGTCTGCCTTTAGCTCACTGGCCAGTCAGACACAGGATCAGAGGTAAGCTCAGGATGAGCTGCGGCTGTCAGATGCACCCCTGGTTGCAAGTCTGGCAGGGACCCTTACAGTTCAGAAGGAATAAAATATTCAGGCCCATAAAGGGGCATGGCAATGCTCTAGAGTGAGCCCACACTGGCTCTTTGTCTTGGGGTTTTTATCAGTTTTCTCCCTGTTAAAATTTTGTGGGAGAGTTTCAGTCGAATAAAGCTTTCAGGTGTGTTTTTCTTAAGTTGATGCATCAAAATATGCTTATAGGGGAGTTTGGGATTATTCTTTGGTCTGTTTTATGGTTTTACTTTTCTCTTGGGTCTGTCTGGCTTCAATCACGTGATTGTTATTTGTTTCCCTGACTTTGTTCGTCCTTGTGTTCAGATGGTGCAAATGGCATACACTGGGTCTCTCTCTCCTCTTGCCTAGGTTGATTTATGCTATGTATTCTGTCTTTAGAGTGGAAAGGTATAACCCATTCGCTCTCAAACATCCTTGGTTAAGGAAGGCAAGGTCTCATGATTGAGTATCTGGCTGTTGGTTTTTGAAATTGTTTAGCCTTAATTTTCTTGTCTCAGTTTCCCCATTCCACTTGCCCAGACATTACCTAGCTTCTCACTATCCTGTCTCTCTTCCACAAAATAAATTTGTACTGATGCTGCATATTCATTTCTGGTCCTATGTGTAGGGCCATAGTTCGCCCACACAACTGAAACAATCTATAACTAAATGCAAGTCCAACCCATCAACAATGATAAGCTAATAAATAACATTGGAATGCAGTTTGTGGGCAAGTGTTTGAAAGCAAATTGTGTTGTGTCAAATGAAGTCAAATCACATAAAAGCATAAAGTCGTGGCTGAAACACAAAGGCAGTCACTCTCATGTGTTGTACTCTTGCTCTGAGGGGAGACCTATATTCTATCTTCGGATTCTTCTCTGCTTTGAATGAAAACCAGCTAGCTTGTCTATAAACCAAGCCACATACCCAGGTATCAAAGATGAAAACCTATTTATCTACATGACCTTAATTTTAAATTTTACTTAATTTAAACTAATAAAAACATTTTAAGTAGTATGTGGCTAATGGTGACCATATTGGACAGAGTAATTCCACATACTAGCCTGCATATTTGAAATCTTCATCTCTGACTTCCACATCACCTCTCCTCCACCTCTTCCATATAGAAAAATTAACAGGGCCACCAGTGGTCACAGTACCAACAGGAAGATCTTGATCAGACACTTTCCACCTGCTATTTTCAGGACTCCACCTTGTGGCTAGAAGCAGTCACTATCAGTAGCAGTTTGATACTAAATTTCCCCTTTTCCCAGGCATTTAGGACAGTCCAGGCCAATGGCTCATGAAAAAGTGTCAAATAGTTAATTTCTGAGGCAATATTTTTTTCACTGACAAAAAGATCAATAGTGAATCGAAGACATATTTCTTTTGATGCTGGGAGCTATTGTCACCTGGTTGCTGGCAATTATCTTGTGACCTCAAGGAAACAGTAAAGAAGACGAAGCTTAACTGGAACATCATTGAGTAGCTAAATTCCATTCTGAAACCACCTACATATGGATTTATTATTTTGTGAGAAGAACAAACACCGATTGCTTATGCTGTGTTTCATCAGTGTTCTGTTCCTTACAATCCTGAGCTCCTACGCTGAATGAGATCCTTAAACTCGTGATGGTGGGAAAGGTTCTATCATTTCATGGTGTTTCAAGAAATGTGTAAATGTGGCAGCACACAGGAGGGCACAGGAAAGATGAGAGTTACTTAAAAGAAGTATCAACTCTCTTCCAACTATTCCTGTGAGGAACTGTGGGGCACAAGTCATGACACAGCTCTCAGCTGGGATGGAAAAGTATGTAGACAATGAGGATCTGAAAGTGTAACCAGACAAAAGCAGTGAAGGAGGGTAAGACAGGAAAACTAAGCCAGGCAGATGACGGAGGGCCTGAAGGGACAAACTAAGGCTTTGGACTTGTTTCTAAAGTCCTTCAGAAACCTTTGTAAGTTTTATGTAAACAGCAGGATCACATTTACATTTTCAGAAGATCAATCAGCCTTCATGTAGGCTAGAGAATGGTTTGAAATGGAGAAAAATTAGAGGTTGAGATATCAGAAAGAGATAATCCTAACAAGAGACCAGGGTGGTGTCCTGTATCAAAAGTTTTTCACCATTTATTAATACAATCACATGGTTTTTTATTTTTCCTTTTGTTCATGTGATGTACTACATTTATTTATTTACAAATATTGTGCCATTCTTGCATTTCTGGGACCAAATGAGTTTATTAAGTCAAGATTATGTACACACGCATTGAAGACTTGTTCCTGTTTCTGTTTTTGAAAAGTCCCTTTGTTCCTGGCTGTCTTGCATCTTAGTAGGAAATACAAATATGAGTAGATCTGAAGGGACTATTACCTGACATTTACTGGAGGTAAGACCTAGGTGAGGACAAAGCAGGACAGAGTGGCTAAGTATCTTGAGATTATCAGTACTTTAAGATGATGAGCAAGCTGCTTGGCCAGCCAAATGTTGCATTGCCACCCACTTTAATGATGCCCACCATTAAATTCACAGTTCCCCAAAGATAATCCCAAATCATGAGCAAATGAAAATGGAATTTTTATTTATGGATGGAAGAAAGAATTCAAAAAACATTCTTGTGGTTCCATTAAAATTTATTTTCTTGCTCATTAATCAAATAGATGTGGTGTTATAATTATTTGATTCATAATGGTGAATAGAAAGAAAGGGCCACTCTGAATTTCATTTGAAATATATGAAAAATTGGGATTCATTGTGCAAATGAAGAGAGTGATGCCTTTTAATAAATGCCTGCAGCATTTTGTCACCAATGTGCAACAATACCTGTGACCACAACCTGAAGCCTCCCAAACAGTTTCTTTTCCAGTGGTTTCATTCCATTTCCTTGACCTTTTGCAAAGTGCAGGCCTAGGTTTGTGTTTGGGAAGTTGAGACAGTTTAATGTGGAGGTACACAAGCTTTGAGGGCAGGAAATAAATTGTTCTTGTCATTGTTATACTGAATGTCCATCAGCACTTGGCTCTCTCCTGATTAGCCTTACATCAGCATTTTCCATGAAGACAGAAAAGTCAAGTTCAGCATGTGTGTGGGCAACAGAAGCCTGAACACTTCATGTCTTGGAGGTTCCACCCTTTGAGTGGCATCAAATTATAAAGTTTCCTTTGTGTCAATACTTAATACTAGTTGTGCTAAGTACTTTGAATGTGTCATCAAATTTATATCGAGCCATAGTGTTCTCAGGACCAGTGTAGTGAAACTTACAAATAAAGATGCCTGGACCAAGTGGCCTCAGTTTCCTTGTTTGATGGGTGATAACACTATCGAACTTAAAGGGATCTTTTGGTTGATAATGCAGGTAAAGTTCATGTCATGAATCCTGGCACATGGTGTGAACTTAGAAATTGGAAGAGAGTATTACTGTGTTTTTCATTAACAACTCCTTGAGGAAAATACTGTTGTCACCGCCCCTCCTCTTTTGCACCTGAGGAAGTGAGCTCAGTTTCAATCAAGCTTAATAGGATCCTATGTTCATGCAATTCTGAAGTGGCAGAATCAAGACTTAAAACTAGGAATTCTCTGAATCTAAATTTCAAGCAAATGCTTATGCCTTTGCTGCTAGCACACTGCTAGTCCCTGGTTACACCAGATCAGTTGCTTTTACTTTTCTGACCAAACTCAATGATGGGATGATGATAATCTAGTAGACAGGCAAACTTACACGTATAGAAGCTGAGTCAAAATGTCATGATATAATTCTTGCCCCTCATGAATGCAATGCACTGTGATAATCTCCTCTCTGTTTTATTTCATTTATAAAAGTAAAGGTGGCAGTGACCTCTGAAATGGATTTCATGATCCTAAAATGAGCTGTAACTCACAACTTAAAAACACTGTGCCAGCAATTTCTAAGGGTCCTTTGGTTCTCATCTTCCCTGATACTCCTAAAAACCAAATAAACAAATAAAAGCCTTCAACCCCATTTTGATAGTACAGTACAGAACACCTGGTTTAGGAGCAGGTCATGTGAAAAGAAGGGAAGGTTTTAGCCACAGTCAATATCAGGAAACATTAAAATCTTGGACATAAAAGCTGACATTTCAGCCACACCCCTCAGGAATGCTGCATTCTTTCTTGGGGGCCACGTTAAGAAAAATAAAAATTCTGAAATACATCCAGAGAAGGATGATCAAGATAGTGATGGTCTGAGATTAAGGATCCAGGAATGCTTCATCTTATTTTGAAATTAAACAGTCTCTAAAATATTTTAAAAAAATAAAAATATCTTGATAAAAACATCCTTAAGATGGGAGCATTCTCCTTCACGACTGAATGTCATGTATGATGCATTACCTTAGTGAAATCTTATCAGGATTTTAGATTTTGCTGTCTAAAGGGAGAATCTTGTAAAATGATTGTTCTTCCAATTATCTCATTTCCTGCTGGTAAAAGGCCAGGAGGAAGCCACTGCTGTCAGGGTAAGAAGAGGAGCCTCGAGCTTGGTGTGTTGGCAAGATTTTGGCAAAGCCAGAACAGTAGTTAAAAGGGGGCTGAAGATCTCCTTCCACGCTGTGTCTGAGAACCCAGACATTGCTTTGCCTGGAAACTGGGCCTGCTTTGAAGGAATGAGTGCAGCTCCTGAAGCTGTGGACAGGGAGAATGCACTTGCCCAGTTGTTTTCCTCCCTTGTGGGCTCTATCAGAGGGCAGTTTCGCCCTGTGATCAGAACAGGAGGGATGCCCTGGCTGGTGTAGCTCAGTGGATTGAGCGCGGGCCTGCGAACCAGAGGATCGCGGTTCGATTCCCAGTCAGGGCACATGCCTGGGTTGCCAGGCCAGTTCCCGGCAGGGGACATACAAGAGGCAACCGCACATTGATGTTTCTCTCCCTCTCTCCTTCCCTTCCCCTCTAAAGATAAATAATAAAAATAATTAAATAAATAAATAAAATATTTTAAAAAAAAAAAGAACAGGAGGGAGTGAAAGGCTGGAGCAGTCCCTCCCCAGGTTTCTGCTGGGGCCTCCCATGCCTGTAGCTGGAATTCCTCCTCTATGCTGGGTACAACAATAGAAGTCTGCACTAGTGCTGCTGGGGAGGACATATTATTGCAACAAGAGCAGTGGATTTGCTGGTAGTTTATTGAATTCAGGAAGGAAGAGCAAAAGAGGTGTCGATAATGACTTAGAGTTTACGTGATTGGGAAAACAGGGAAGAAAACAGGACCACTGAAACCAAGGGGCCAAACAGAAGTGCTGTAAATGCTGGGGGAAATGTATGTGTGTTTCTGATGATATCCCATGGCTTAGAGTCACCGCCATGTTCATGAAAGTTGGAAATGATGCTGGAGTCATTACATTATATTGATCTTGCTGCTCAAGTGATTATGACCCAATGTTACATCCAGATACTTGCAGAAAAAATTTGATGCCAATTGAGAGCGAAGTTGGTCTTAAGAAGGTTAAAAATTCACTGTAGTCCTGAAAATCATATTAACTGATTCATTTATCTCTTGACACCTCACACTGAGTTCAACTTTTAGAATGACAATAACACATTTTGTTCTGGTGGTTCTTTCAGTAGACTTAAAATGACCAGGTTAATTCTGAGAATGATTTTTGCACTTTCTGATTTTGAAGACATTGAGAGTCCAAAAGGACCCCTATGATTCTACATACCTTGTTGTTTGAAGGGATATGAAAGGAGGGGCTTTGGAATCAAAGGAAATTTTGTGCATGTGTCCCTCAAGGATGGAGTGGGAAGAGATAAATGGATACACGTGATGATGAAAAAAAGCAGCAGTTAACATGTATCAGGTGCTCAGTACACACTAACTGTTATTCTTAGCACTCTACATAATGATCTAATTTGATCTTCAGGTGCCCAATTAAATAATAATTATTATATTTTAAACATTTATATTGATTTTGGAGAGAGACAAAAGGAGAGAGAGTGAGAAATGCATTTGTTGTACCATTTATTTATGCATTCATTGGTTGACCAGGCCAGGGATGGAAGCAGCAACCTTGGTGTATCTGGACTACACTCCAGTCAAATTAGCTGTGTGTCTAGAGCCAATAATAATTATGAATACTTTCTTTGTCATAAAGGAAGCTAATGTATACAGAAGCTGGCGGATTTGCCCAAGTTTGCAAGCTGGGAAGGACTAACCACAGAGGAGCTGTGAACACTTCTTAGGAAGGTATTGTTTTTGCCTAATTTGCCAAATTGTCAGTAGAGTCAGAAGCTGGAGGAACTGTCTCCTTGGAGACAGTGTTCCCTTGAGTGCCAAGTGACAATATGGGACCCAACATCAGGAAAAGAGATATTATCCTCCCATTTCCCAAAACCAAAGGGAAGCCACAGGCTTTTGGTGGCTTCCACAAGGAACCCAGTGTGGGGGATCCAGCTACCAAGCTCCCCCACTGCCACGGATGAACACAAAACTACCAAGATGTGATCTTCTTGGAGAAGAAAGGATACTAATGTCTCCAAAAACAAGGATCTCGAAGACTTCCTTCCATGCACTTTATTGAGTTCAGCTCACACAGAGATAGGTAGTATGCAGGCAAAACTTATCAATCACTATCCAAAAAGCTACAGTCCTGAAAAACTGGCATCATTTACAGTGACAGTTGAAGAAACCCAGGGATTGTCTCTGGTCAGGGTCAACTTTACCTCAAGTGTCTGACTTACACCAACAGGGCAGAGCAACCCTCAAAGAATCACCTTTAACAGGAACCTAATCAACAAAACAAACAAACAAGCATAATATAAACAAAGACACTGAAATTGAGAACAGTCTGACAGTGACCAGAGGGGGAGGGGAGGGAATTTCAGGGGAAAAGGGGAACTGTTTAGAGAAACAAGTATAAAGGACCTAGGGACAAAAACTATGGGGGGTGGAAATGGGGGGAAGGTGGGGAGGGCTGGAGTGGTGGGCTGGGGGCAGTGTAGAAGACAGAAAACTGTACAATATCAACAATTAAAAAATACAGATAAAAATAATAATAAAAAATAAAATAGATTAAAATAAATTTAAAAAATAAATTTAATCAGTCACAGACAAAAAAAAAAGAATCAATGAATAATCTTTCTCTGGCCAGATTTGCACTGTGAGCCATCTCTTCCAGTACAAGGCCACAGCTGCCTTTGGTAGTGTTTTTAGGCTGAGTCAGATTGGGAGAGAAAAGGAGCCAAGAGATTAGGAGACACTTTCCAGATAGAGTGAGGACTCAAGCTAGGACAAAGCCAAGGGATGAGGGTCTTTCTGCCTCTTCTTTATAGACCCATAGGCCCTTCCCTTTTGGACCTTTATGAATGTGCCTCTCTTAGGTTGTCCCTCTCTTAAGGAATATTACCAGTCATTGGCTACCCAGTCATCTGCTCTGGCCAAGCAGGGGGATATGAGGACTGCAGAGGCTGTGCTCCTACCAGGAGGGAATACTCTGTCTCCTTAGTGGCTCATGGCCCCAAGACATTTTCACTCAGCACTAGCCATGGTACCTTTCTCTCAGTTAATGAGGCTATAGTCCCTGAAACCAAGCAGGACACTTCCCAGCACCCATAACACCTTGAAACCCTCCACACCCAAAGAGCACCCAGAGTCCTGCAGTCCAGAAGCCTTTCTCAAGTGAGCATGTGCACTAAATTCCTTGAGAAAGCAGAATGACTAGATTCAGGCCTATGTGCCCTTAACCTGGATCTCGCCCAGTAAGTCCCAGGGGACAGCAGAGAAGGGCATTTAGAAACTAGCCAAGGGTTAAGGCTCTCCTGTGACTCAAATGAAAATTCCAAGCTTGAGAAGCTCAGGAATATGCAACTTCATAGTTCCCACAGTCTGATGAGGTCTAGAGATCTACTGAAGGAATGAAGACTGACCATTCTAAAGAAAACTCTGTATTCTCTTCACTATTACTCCATTATTCTAACGTCCCAAAACCTGTTCATAGAAAGAAAGACTTTTCATTAGAACTAGGGACACTTTCAATCAGAAAAAATTATGTTAGATATTGAGTGTTTTAAAGATGGGGGTTTTACTTCTGAGCTTCAGTACAAAACAGCCTGAACATTGCTTTGTTTCTGCTGATGATCTTACGCTAAATAGTATAATTTTGCATCCTTTGAAGACATGAGAAACCTACACCTGGGGAAGACTGAGGGCAGAAAGTATAATATAGTAATTACTCTGAGAGTAAAACAAGGATGATGAAAATTTTTGAAACACCTGTTGATATTTTTGGTGGGCTCATCAAAATTGTATCATTAAAATGTTTGCATTCAGACAACAGGCCCTCAAGAAATGTTTATCAAGAAATGAAATGAAGAATTCCCTTTGCTCTGTTGTTTACTAAGGCCTTGGACGTAATCCTGACTATTTGGATGTAGCAGTGTTCTCCCTCTAAAGGAGCATTTGATCTTAGAAAACTGTTCCTTTCTGGGCCAATGTTCATATGTCTGAGAGCAAGTTCCCATTAGCTCTGACCTCTGTCTCAAGCTGTTTTTCTCTTGACCAGGTCAGCAGTGATGCTTCCTACTGCTGGCAGCTGTGCAGGGCCCCACTACCCTCAGTGCTGGCACTGTGGTGGGACTGCAATGGAGGAGGCTGGAGGGAGTGGTACAGTTTGGTGTCTGGGTAGTTTCCTTACTTGATGGGCTGAAGTATAGACTGCAATGTTTTCTGTTTACATTTCACTTTACATTACTCTTTGTTGTGACGCACCATTGATAATCTGACTGAATAGGGTGGTGATATTGCTATTTTCTCCAGTTACAAGTTCTGCCTCTGGTGAGAGAAACACAGAAGAAGTTTGCTGGAAACATTTTTAAATCTTCACCTAACTACTACTGCTAATGCAATGACACTCTAGTAGGCCTACTGTCCTTCTATACTGGTACTTTGTTAGCAGCTTTCAATTCTATCGACAAAGAATCAGGAAAAAAAAAAAAAAAAAAAACAAAGACAAGCAGGCAGGAGATTATTAGCTCTGTTAAAATGCAAATTTAAAGAAATAAAGAACATTGTCTAAGTTCCTGTACTGAAAGAGAAATTTCTGGTCCATATAGGTGAACTTTTCTAAAAAGATGTAAAACAGACAGATTGATAAATAAATACATAAATACAAGAACGTTCAGTACCTAATACTTACTAAAATATTCTTCAGAACAGTTCTAAAAGATACCTCAGAAATATTTTCATCATTCTATAGATCCTGGGACAGTTTGGACAAGGTAAAAATGAAATCATTCATCTACCAGCATATTAAAAGAAAAACTGTTTTTAGAGATCACATTCTTCTAAATGATGTATTGAGATAGAAGAATGTTGTTTCTACTTACCTAAGTGCTCAGAATGAGATGAAACACAGTGACCTGCCTCTATACAGACACTGGAGTAGGATGAGCCACCATTAGCCATGGTTGCATCAAAACGGCTCTTAATGGGTCAGAGCTGAGACCTACAACGGTGATTGTAAAGGCTTGCTCATATTTACGGAAAACTTGATTAAGTGTGTGCAACTTCCTGGACTAGCAAAGAAGAGGACAGAAACAGGGCCTTTGGTTTTTTGTTTGTAGCACTGGGCAGTTGCTGAAGTAATGTTACTTGTGGAAATATGAATTGTCTACCACTCCTGCAAGAATATAAACTCCACATTGCTAGGGACGTTGTTTCTCCCTATTTATTCTTCTTTTTCAGTACCTAGCACATTGTCTGGCAGATAGTAGGCATATATTAATATTATTGAATGAAGAAAAAAATATGCAAGCTCTTTGAAATTTCTCCAACACAGCTCCTGTCTTCGCAGGTGAGTTAAGAGACACCCAGCAGAACTGACGTGTTTTCCAGGAGAATGGGACCAAGCCTAGGCTTTTGGATCACGTGCCTCTGAATTTTCCCATGCACCAGCCTACTCTCCTCTGCTTCAATGGTGAAGCAGCGGTGGAGAGGTTTTTAAAAGCACAGGTTCTTTCAGAGAGAAATTCTTACTTTCTAGATTTCACATTCTAAGATTATATTTGAACAACCTTTGAACTTTATAAGTTCCAACACTATGACCACCCATTAAAATAAGAGAATGAAAAAAGATATTATCAGCACAGAGGAGAAAACCAAAGAGAAAGTGCCTTTTCTATAAGCATTCCAACCAATTTGACAGTACAACTTAGAGCAAAAGAAAAAAAAAAAAAAAAAAAAAAAAAACGATTTTAAATGGCCAAAGATTTGAAGAGATATTTCACTAGAATCCACTGTGAAGGTTCCCAAAACAAGAAACAATAGAAACAATAGGAGTCCCTTGGTTTGTTTCTGAGTTTAACAAAAGACTCCGGGAAGGTTTTCCCCAGGTGGAGGACAATTACTGAACTCTTTGTAATCTCATCCCCTTAAGGTGCGTACCTGAAAATGGGGCTAAGTTGGGCACTGGGTTCTCAGCTCACAAGCTGGACCTTAGGCCTGTTCAGACTGGTGTTCCACACTCTGCCCCACTTCATTTTGTAACTCTTGTTTTAAACATTGGATTGATTTATTTTTGAGAGAGGGGAAGGGAAGGAGAAAGAAGGGAGAGAAACATCCATGTGTGGTTGCCTCTCTAGCATCCCCCTACTGGGTACCTGGCCCACAACTCAGGCATGTGTCCTAAACTTGGTATGGAAACAGGGACCTTTTGGTTTGAAGACCCAAGCTCACACCACAGAGCTGCACCAGCCAGGGCCATCCTGGTAACACTTCGACATCTGTTTTTCATCATCACATTCATGGGATGTCAGACTAAGGGTGATAAGAGACATTTCCTCATTCATACTTTAGGATGCCCTTAGGAAATGGTTTCTAGGATGATCCTCATTGCTCAGGTTGGGAGACTGGGGAGGACCTGAAAGGCACAAAGGCTTCCTCAGGACACAAAACTGGTAAGAAAAGGAGTTCTGAACTCAGTGTCCTTCCCTAAGCCATGGACCTGGTACATTTCCAGGGATCTGTGGAGAGGACCGTGTTTGGTATCAGTGTACAGATACGGAGATGACATAAGAGAGGAGGGTGAGTACTCTACAGCCAACAGGGGATATGGGAGGCTCTGATTGGAGAAAGGGACTCAAGTAGATGAACCTTTAAGGGGTGACCTCACTTCCTTGGTGACAGATCCCCAAGGAAAATTAGAACTGTGGTAACTAGGCACCCACATTCTAGAGACAACTGCCTGTCCAGGGCAGTTGACTGTACACAGTCAGGAGACTAGGATGTCTCTGTGTTGTGTGCCACTTTTTCGAGGCTCTAAGCCAAAGAAATTCCAGAAGGAGAAAAGTTTCTCTTGCTTTAGACGCTGGCGCAAAAGTGGTCGTCAAAAACCCCTCCTGGCATCTGCCAAGATGCACCCTGAGGTAACAATGGTCAACGCAAAACATGCCCATCTCAGCCAGGACCCCACTGGGATCCCACTTGGGCCTCATCACACCACTTGTCCCTCTTCCTGCTTGTATGTGTGGTTTGGAGTGGTAAGCTTATCGGGATCAGGGGTGTTCATTCTGGGTACAAAATGGTTGTTAGATGTAAGAAATCTGAAAGGACACTCATGGACCTACCCGAGGTTATGGCAGGCAGGATGGGAAGGTGAGGGTTGGAGAACAAGGTCCTCTACTCATTGGGCCCTCAAGGTGTCATTTCATTTCTAGCAGGATTGGAGGTGTTTTCAGGTGCTTCTTAGAGGCAGCCAGATGGGGGGAGCAGAAATTGTGGTGGGAATCGCCCTCAGTGGCAATGACCAGACAGGCCCCTGGAAACATGAGATACTCTATTTTGTTCAGTCTCTGCAGAAGTCCAAAGAGAACATCACAGAGTTGTCTGATGGGTTCATTTATATCACAAAGCCCTACGTTGGACAAGTGCACCAGGCAAGAAGCACAGTCCAGTGCCAGGCTGAGGTGAGAGGTGGGCCAATCTGAGGTCCCTGAGATGAATGGGGTGGGATCAAATCCTAGAATCAAATCTGGGGTTTGAGGATTTCACATGCACACTCGCAAATTACTCTATACCTCCAATCCTACTACCAGGTTTCTGGAAGTGTAGAAATCCATTCTCCACATTTGTTAGAGTCATAGAAGAAAAAAAAATCATTTTGTTCCATTTCACTTGTTTTTATTTTTTAATTACCTCTGTAACATATATCTTGTGCAGGAGTCACCTCTGCTGTCCTTGAATATCTTCCAGTCTACACATTATCACACATAATGTGTGATAACCACACAGGGTGGTTTCTTTAAAACAACAAACAAACCAACATGGGAGTGATGTACATATTCGATATATTTGTCTGCAACTTGGCATCTCACAAAATACGCCAACCATTTTAATCTAGCCAGGTCAGCAGCTAAGGCCCTACGCATCTCCACATTAGCTATAAAGAAGGTAATTTTCCTCAGTGATTCAGTCTTTTACTGTTGTTACACCTTGGCATGATCCCATTCTCCTGTGATTTCAGCAGTGTGGTCTGGAACAGCCTCACTGTATCCTGATAGACTGTGTCCTAGTTTGCTAGGTCTCCATCACACAGGACCACAGATTGTGTGGAAGGTTGTTTCTGAGGACTCCTGGCTCAGTAACTGACTCTGTCTTTGTAGATCCTTGACGATGACATCCTTGAGGTGCTGGAGCACCACGCCCACTTTAACATCTACAAGGTCAAGGTGCAGGTGCACCAGACCAACACAACCATCAAAGGATGGTCTCAGGTGAGAGCTGGGCCAGGGTTTCTCCACTCCCAGGAACCCAAGATGACCTGGGAGATCCAAGAATCTAGGCACAAATATGGGGATGACTTCCACTTTCCCCTTCCAGTGCTCTTTCCAACGTGTCTCATTATCCCATGCACAGAGGAATCTGGATCTCCACTTCTCCCACCAGCTAAGTAGGACAGGAAAAGGGCATTCCTCACATTTTTGTGGAAATTTTAGAGAAAAATTATGTTACACTTCACAATGGAGTTTGTGAACATTATCAATCTGCTGTTTTCCTTGATTTTCCTACCAGCCCCAAGATTCTGGTGGAATAGTAAACTGCACTGACCTTGCACACCTCCAAATCTAGCACATCATCACACTGGATTAGAAGGCATTGCACACAAAATTAAGAGATTGTCAAATATAGGATTAATCCTATACAATTTATCCTGTAACAGACCAGTGAAAACTGTTGTAATCTGGCCAATTTAGGAAATGTGACCTTAGTCATATCCATACTATCTCATGAAGAAAGAAGTTTCCACAGTTTTGTGCCATTCACTGATGTTGAACTTTGACATTATTCACTTCTGCTTCTCCTTCAGCAGGGCTGAAATGAACATCCTCACTGTGTCCCAATAGAATATATCAGTTTGCCAGGGCTGCCATAAGGCTGAAGCAGAGTTTGGTTAGATGAGTCCTGATGACCCATTATTGCCTGGGTGCTGGGTTTGTCTTTGTAGAGTTTGAATGAAGACCTCCTGGAGGAGATAGTGAATGGGTATACCTATTCTACAGTGCTAAACAAGAGGAAGGTGCATGGGGCTGTTGACACCAGGACATGTTTCACTGAGGTGAGAGATAGCTCAGGGGGGTCTCCACACCCATGACCCAGAGATTAAATTCTAGTCCCCAGGACCAGACACCATCTTGGGACTGTCCCAGAAACCTAAATGGTATTCCATACACTCTCACAGAGCCATAAAACCAGGCCTCTAGACTTCAGTTTCTCCCTCCAGCTACAAGTGAGATTAGAAAGAAAATACTTGTAGTAATAGGAATATTTGAAAACATACTCATTTTGATTACAGAAGATCACAAGCATATTTGTTGTTTTCTTATTCCTTTGTGATTGTTTTTTAACTCACTGCCACACACTTCTGCAGAGCAGTGAGGTCAACAGTCACTGAAGCCCTTCTCCAGTAATGGAGGTTGTTTGCCACTTCAATGCAGCCTCTCAGTGCTGGTGGACATGGTGTCATTCACCTCAGGTGCCATATCAGGAGTCCTGCTGGATCACTAAAGTGTATCCCAAGGAACTGTGTATTGCTGGGGACACCATAACTTGGACCCCACTGAGTGATGGAAAGAACAGACACTTAATGTTCCACAATTATAGAGACTATGAGCTCAAAATGAAGGGTTCAACAGAGCTGGTTACTTTGAGAGAATTTTCCCTTTCTGGTAAGTGACCCTCTTCTCACCCGGGGTCACATGGAATCACTTCTGTGCCCCCTTGTCTGCTCACCTCCTCCTCTAATGTGACTGGTCATATTAGGGTAAAACTCACATCTTTGAAGTCACTTAACCTTAATAACCACCTTTACGACATGCTCATACAGATGTATTTTGAAGTTCTCAGGCTTCCAAATTCATGGCATTTGGGTTACACATTTCAGACCACAATGTTTAGCTGTACTATCCCCAGCTAGAAGGACATGTAAAATTTTAGAAGCTGCACCCAGATTCCAAAATAAAAAGTCTGTTGGATTACAGTGCCAACAGAATTTTCTGATGATGGCTCCTGCCTTGCTCTTGGCCTGGCCTGGCCCAAGTGGTTCTCACTCGTTTTTACTTAGAGCAATACAGGAAAAATGGGGACAACTGTAGCTGAAGAGCAATAAAAAAGTAAAAAAAAAAAACAACAACAAAAAAAAAACAATTCCATTATAATGTGTCCCAGGCAATCCCACTGTTCCTTGGCTTTCATTTGTACCCACTGTACTTTCACTCACTTGTCGGCTTATGTCCATCCTCAGGGATTGAACCTTCCTGAGTCATCTGCTCAGAGTGCTGCCTGGTGACCAGCTTTCTCCAGTCAGGTGTCACCAGGCCTCTGCCCCTGTGCTGCTTCTACATCTCAAAATGACTTTAATTGCAAGAAAAGGAAATAAATGCCATTTTGGAAGTCCTGGTTTTCATAAGCTGCATCTATCCATCTTGTACTTGCTTCCCAAATAAGGAGGGAGAGTATTCCCCAATCTTTTCTATCCATGTCAGGAACAGATAAGTCTCAGGTAGCTAGGAGGAAATGCCATGCATCACTAGCTTTGGACAGTTCTCAGTTCTACCCTGCGTGACTTTGAGCAGGCATTCACCATCCCTAAGTGTGTGTGATATCATCTCTATAATAATGATACTGTTTGATGGTTCTTGGGTAGAAAGCTCTTCATAAGACGATGGGTATGGAAAGTCCATTATTCCTCATCACTAAGAAATGCCTGGAGAGGAAAATTCTATCAATACCCCCGACCACCAAAAAGTGATGGTCTTTTTAAAATCTCTTGATAAGTTGCTATTTAGCATGGGCACTCCTGATCCTTCTCTTGCACTAGTGCCTGATGGGCTGGGAGTTTGGGGTGAGCACCAGACCTAAGTCTTTCTGGTGATTCATGGTGATTCCACTGATTGGATGTCTATTTTGCTCCACCACAGAATACAGCTGAGGTCAACTATGAATTCAGTGAAACCTGTAGAATCCGGTCCCTCCAGGGAGGCATACTGAAGAGATTGGAGAAGTTCATGACTCCAGATTTTCTGAGTAGAAACATCACCCACCTATCCACCTTCAGGACCAGGCACCTGGCTGTCTCCAGAGCTGAAATCCTCTCAGATGATCTGCTAACTCGGTGAGACATGCCCCCTCTCCATCAAAGCTCTGATTATGCCCACTGCAAGCAGTGTGCCTTAAAAATATCACCACATCTTCCTGAGCCTCAGTTAGCTCCTTTTGAACATGAGGTGACAGAAAACAAACCTCATGATGTTTTTGCTGGGACTCCGATGGGAACAATCCAGCCAGGTCTTAGCTGGAACCTTGCTAAGTAGACAGGGCTTCTCGAAGTGCTGTGGCAGTTCGGGGCATTTATTTTATATTTCTGTTCACTACGGAAATTCTCCACCCTCACCTATTTTGGTCTGTGCCATCTCTGAATTTGGAAAAGTAATTGGAAAATAATCAGTCAAGAAGTGGGGGGAAGCACATCACTGATCTTGGTGCTAGTCTTTGCATTGCCAAATTAGGTATCTCTGGGGACAGCAGCGATCCCCAGGCCCACTCAGATATCTGGGATGGTTCTGGTTGGACTTCATTTATTCAACAATGTGGGTGAAGCACCTACCACAAGTAGGCCCTACTAGAAGCACTCAGCATAACTCAGTGAAGGAAGTAGACACAATCCCAGGGACTCAGGTTTAGTCAACAAATTAGTCCGTCACAATAGATGCTATTCGCAGGTCCTGTCCTCTATCCATTACATCAGAGACTATCAAGGTCTTCTCAATGCCTGAAGGGCTACCTACTTATGATGACAATGGACACTCACCAAGGGATCAAATACAGATTTCCATGGCGTTTGGGTCTCAAAGGATGACATCCTGTGTGGAGAGCACACTAGGAGTGGCAGGGAGGATCTGGCACAAAGGATATCTTACAGTTGTGATTCCCTAGGAAGGCCTGAGCTCTGCTCTGTGGCTTCTGTGTCAACAGAGCAGCATAGAGAGAATTATGGATGGGGCCTGTGGTCTCATACCACTGGACTGAGGCTGGGTTGCAATTTGCCTATGGTCCCAAACCCACCATAGTCTTGTCCCACTCAGCCTGCCCCTCTCCATTGTCAGCTCTTCTCACCAACATCTCCAGGCTGCAAACAGTATATGTTGTCACAGCCTGCTCACCAATATAACTCAATCATCAGTGTAGATGAGCACGTGTATGAAGGCTTGGGTGGGAATTATACAAAACCCTGAGAAGAAATATAATTGGAAAAAAGTACTCATTGGGTCTCCACGTTAAACCTCCTGCATTGCTAGGCCTACTACTCCCAGATCAGCCACATAAGGGTCAGGGTTGGCATTGGGCTGCCCCCTGGTTGCATATGGGCATGCATAGTGGGGCTGTCCCAAATGAGGTTTTGTGGAAGGGCACAATAGAAGACTTCCAGACTGTGACTCTGCTGCCCAACTGCCTCTCCCCAGGGCCAGTGCTTCTATAGTGGGAACCTGGCCAGACCAGGTTCAGGTGTTGGGTCTGCCTCTACATTTCCTTTTGTTCCGGCTGAAGCTGGCCTTGGTGCACGTCAGCTTCCCTACTTCACAGCAGCTGTGCCAGGCCCACTTTCCTTGGGTCATTCTGGAGAACCTAGAGACAACTGCTGCATCTCTGGAAGGTGAGGGAACTTCAGTGTGGGAGGATGTTCTTGGGAGGGGAGGTGCATCATCAAGAGGTCCCTTAGAGACAGTGGCACCTTTCCCATCTCTGGAAAGGCAAGGAAGAATCAGGCATGTGTTTGTCAATCTGTTGTTTTTCCCCTGCTCCCACAGAATCACCTGCACAGTTCAAGAGCAATGCACAACCTGAGGGAAGTCCTGCTCAAGGACTTCTGCCTGGTCCAACCAGAGGCATCACCCTGGCCTTGCCTGGCCTGAAGCTATACATGAAGCTCTACCTGAAGCCCGGATGGAGGTGTCTTTTTGAGCCTTTATTCTTGCTCTCTTAGAAGTTCTAAGCTTCATCCTAAGTACATGAGAGGACTATAACCCAACAACATATTGATAGTTACAGAATGGATGATTTTCCACAATGACATATTGTTTATATAACATATATTTCCTGAATAAACTGTTGTAAAGGAAATAAAGTTGCCTATTAAAACTATATGTGGATCATATGTACTCATATATGTAAAATAGAATTCAATACATATACATGCCTGGTTTTTAAAACACTGTAAAACATGTTTATCATAACTTGTAACAGAGACTTAAAGTTTAGCATACATTCACAGATAGAAAGTAATGTTGAAAGCAAATTTGGAAATGTATACACCAAAATGTTCCACTAGGGAACTCTAGAAAGTGGGACTACTACAAGTGACTGTGTCTTCTTTTTGGCGTAGTATATTTTCTTGTTTTCGTACAACTATCAAGTATTCAGAATTACATAAAGAGATGAAACATTTTTATTTATTACACTGAAGAGTCTTTGATGCTCCATTTTATATCTTAAAACACTTTCATTAAAAGCCAAAATTAGTTATTGGGTTACACTCCACTTTCCTCCACATTTAGGTTGATATTTGAGCAACAAAGACCACTACAGAAGCTATTTCCAATATTCAAAATCGCTAGGGATGGAAGAACATTTCTGTGCATGTAACTAAAATAATTCAAAAGAGCCTCCTTCACTCAACCCTTGCAAACTCAATTTTCATCTTTGTAGAGCCAAGAACTCAGCATATAAAACACATTCAACCTAAAAACAATGGGGGGTCGAAATGGAGGGAGGTGATGAGGGCTGGGTTGGTGGGCTGGGATAGGAGTAAAAGACAGAAAACTGTACAAGATCAACAACTAAAATAAAAAATTTTAAAAAAAGAATAGGAAATGTTTGTGTTACTGAGCTGGCCTGAAACTGGGGCAGGCCAGAAAACAGCCTGTGTTGTGTGGTTTCTTGACTTCCTAAATAAAATATTTCACAACATAGGTTCAGGTGCTTTTTAAAGTGTGTCTATAAAGCCAAAGATGGGAAAGGAAAGAATTTCTTAGTTCACAGGAAGTAACAGGAGAAACTATATGTGATGCTCTTCTTTGGTTCCCTACAAAAGTTTTAGAAAACAAGTGAGCCAAGGCAACGCTGCCTTTAGTTCACGGGAAAGCCAAATGCAGAATCACGTATTAGCCCAAGAGGAGATTCCACTGTCAGATGCTCCCCTGGGTGCACGTCTCACAGGGACCCGTACAGTTTAGGAGGAAGTAAAATGTTCAAGCCTAAGAAGAGGCCTTGGAGTGCTCTAGAGGGAACCTACGCTGGCTCATTGTCTACAGTGTTTCTCTCTCTCTCTGCAGCTGACAATATTTTAGGAGGCATTCAGTAACACACACACACACACACACACACACACACACACATATATGATAATATATACCTAATTTAAATTAGTTATATATAAAACTAATTTAATTTATATAAACTAAAATAATTTATATATATATATTTACTAATACATATATATAAACATATATATATTAGTTTTCCTGATGAATTTCTAATATGCTGATGCAACCGAAAGAGTTCATGGGGGAGTTTGGGAGTTTTTCTTTGTCCTGCTTTAGTGCTCTATTTTATCAAGGTTCTGTCTGGGTTTAATTGGATTTTTGTTTTTTATTCCCCTGACTTCTTTCATCCGTGGGCTTGGGTGGCACAAATGGCATTAATTGGGTCTTGTTCCAGGTCTTAGCAACAGGGAGTAGAGCTATGCATTATCTTGTTAGGGAAGAGATGTAAAAACCACGTGCTCTCAAGCGTCCTTGGTTGGGGAAGATAAGGCTTTTTGATTCACCAACTTCCTGTAAGTTTTGAAAATCGTTTGGCTTTTCAAAATTTTCTTGTCTCAGTTTCCCCAACCACTTACCCAGGAATTCACCTAGCTTCTCCCTACTCTGCCTCATGTCCACTGGAACACAATTGTATGGAAATGAGGTAAACTGTTGCGGACCATTCAGCCTGGTTTCAGGAGTTGTAACCCTCACCTCATGGTAGGCTGTGTAAGAGCCTAGGGACCCAGTTTATCTGGGTCTATTCTGTCAAGTGGACATGATCTACTAAGGAGACAAAACTTATCTCCCTGGCAGGATCACTGTTTCTACCTCATCCATCTCTGGCCCCAACACTTAAGTCGCTTGGTCGGTAGTCAATGACAGGTAAGACTCCTCATAGGAGGGGCAACCTAAGCCAGACACGACCACTTGGGAGGCCCTCATGGAAGGACTTGGGGGGCTGCAGCAAAGAGTGGGTGATGGACCCTCACCCCCTGGCTATTCTGACATAGCCTGAGTCCCCATTTCCATGTGGGAGATGTCTCCTGCTTCCTGAGTCTAATTGGCTTAAATCCTGAAACTATGAGGGTAAGCGGTATAGCCCTGTGCAGGCCAGAACAGTCCCCAGGGTTATCGGGCATTGTTCCCAAAGTGATCGTGCATAAGAAAGAATTCCTAAAGTCCTGTGAAAACTGCTTTGCTAAGAGTGCACTCATTTAAGTGATAAGGGTCCGAGGAGGAAACAAGTATGTTTCCCAAAGTTTGGCAACCCCCTTTCCTGACAGACACTGACTCAGATTAAGCCCTCAGATTTCTTTGACATGTTAAACATGTATTCCTGTGTATTGGAACCCAATAAAAGCTTAGTGAGGAAAGGGCTCTGGGTCATTCTCTTCGGAGAGTGTGTCCACCTCTCGTCCCCAAGCAGATCATGTCTTGGTAGTTTTATTTTCATCCGTGACGGAGGGATGGGGCTCTGCAGGCAGAGCACCCCCACATCTGGTGCCCAGGACAGGGGACCCCCTAACAAAAGACTTGAACAGACATTTCTCCAAGGAAAACATACAGAGGGCCCAGAGACATATGAAAAGACGCTCAGTATCACTAGCAATCAGAGACATGCAAATTAAAATCACAATGAGATGCTACCTCACACCACTCAGAATGGCCAACATAAGTAAATCAAGAGACAAGTGTTGGAGAGGTTGTGGAGAAAAGGGAACCCTAGTGCACTGTTGATGGGAATGCAGACTGGTACAGCCACTGTGGAAAACAGTATGGAATTTCCTCAGAAAACTAAAAATGGAACTGCCTTTTGACCCAGCAATTCCACTGCTAGGATTACACCCTAAGAACCCTGAAACAACAGTCCATAAGAATCTATGCACCCCAATGTTCATAGCAGCACAATTGGTAACAGCCAAGTGCTGGGAGCAACCTAAGTGCCCATGAGCAAATGAGTGGATCAAAAAGTATGACACACTTACACAATGGAATTCTATACAGCAGAGAGAAAGAAGGAGCTTATACCCTTTCAGACAGCATGGATGAGACTGGAGAGCATTATGCTAAGTGAAGTAAGCCAGGATGTGAGGCACAAATACCATATAATCTCACCTTTAATATTTTATTTATTTTTATTTTTTTAGATTATTTATTTATCTTTAGAGGGGAAGGGTAGGAGAGAGGGAGAGAGAGAGAAATATCAATGTACGGTTGCCTCTCGTGTGTCCCTGCTGGGAACTGGCCTGCAACCCAGGCATGTGCCCTGACTGGGAATCGAACCTCGATCCTCTGGTTCGCAGGCCCACACTCAATCCACTGAGCTACACCAGCCAGGGCTAATCTCACCTTTAAATGGAACATAATTAACAAAAGAAAAAAGCAAACAAAATATAATCAGAGTCATTGAAATTAAGAACAATCTAACACCAGCCAGATAGGAGGGAGGATGGGAAAGTGGGGATAAGGGTTTTCAGGAACTACTATAAAGGACGGATGGACAATACCAAGAGGAAGGGTGTAAGCAAGGGAGGGAGATGGTTTTGGAGGGCATGGTGGGGAGGGGTTGGCAGAAAATACAGACAACTGTAAATGAACATCAATAAAATGATTAAAAAGAAAACAATGAAAATTATGAAGAAGAATAAAATAAATCAAATAATGAAGACCATGGGGGAATTTGTCTCAGCAGAGTCTACTGTTTGACACTGTCTTGTATCCGAGTCTAGCCTTAGCCATCGTTCCTTCAGGGTAACACTTTCTTTTCTTCAGGTGCAGCTGAACTCAGTGGGAGCAAACTGGGCTTTCTCTCTGGTTACTTTGTTGGCAGAATTGCTCTGTGTGCACACATGCAATCTTATGGTCCCTGTCCAGCCTCTCCTCAGTTCCTCTTTAAAAAGAGTCTCTATGTGCCCCAACCCACACTCCCTCCCGCTGCAGTACCTGGGCAGGTTCTTTGTGCATACCACCTCTCCAAAAAGAACAAAATGTCTCTCTGCCAGGGCTGTCCATAGCCTGCCAGTAGCTCTAACATAGAGTTTCTCCCTGGAACTCTCCTGGTTGGTGCTGCAGCTATGGATGTGCTTCTCCCTCTGTGTGTGTAGCCTAAATCTCCCAGACTTTGTCTGTCTTTCCACATGTCTCCCAGTTAGGGTCGGTGGTTTCCCTGTGTGGGACCAGAATCTCACTCTAGGAGGGGAGGGAGCTACTAAATTGCATTTTATGCTTACTCTGTCCTGTGCTTCAGGTACCTGGCACGGAGCATTTCCCCTCAACTTACAAAAATCTCTTACTGGTGGTACAAAGCATCCTCTGTACCCACTGGCTTCAAAAATGCATATCAGCTGAGATTCCATTGATTGTTCAGGTCACTTGTCAGAAGACTAGCTGAAAATCCATGTTGGGGGCCCAAGCAAGTGGGCTCAGCTTCCTCCTACTCAATCACTGTTTTCTGAATCCCTCGATTGTTCTATATTCTACGTGTAATTTTGATTTGATTGTGTGAGGAAATGAGCCAATGTCTACCTGTGCTGTTATCTTGACTGGAAGTATCCGTAATCCTGCAAAAGTAAACTCTGTTCATTTAATAAATAACAGTAAACAGTATTATTTATTAAACAAATAAGTGTATAATTTCCAACTATGATAATCGCTAAAGAGAAGACAGTGGGAAAGAATGAGGAGGAATGTGGGTAGCTACTCATGTTATTCTTGAGAGCAGTTACTGCAGGGCTCTCTCCATAAATGATCACAGAGAATTTGTTCGAATCACTAAAGAAGTTCATACAGAGCTCCTCCAGCAGAGCATGAGGCAGGGGGTCCGGAGCCTGCAGCCTGGGCTAGTGGATGTTGGCCTGTGGGAGGAAAGGTCAATGGTCTCTCTTAGAGGTCTTAAGCATAGGGCCAGTTCGGAAACACACACACACACACACACACACACACACACACACACACACACAATTGACTGTGACTGGAATGTCTTGAATCAGTCATGAGTTCCTAGAACCAGAGAGGGGTAAGATCCTGAAGTGATCTAATTATGAAATGACAAATTTTGATTTTATTTTAATTAGAGTTGGCAACTTTTGAAAGGTTTTAAGAACTGCAATGCCAATTTGCATGGCATTGCCAAATTAAAGTCATATGATTTATTTCAAAAGACC
The DNA here is from genome assembly GCA_039655065.1 of Glossophaga mutica. Classification (NCBI taxonomy): domain Eukaryota; kingdom Metazoa; phylum Chordata; class Mammalia; order Chiroptera; family Phyllostomidae; genus Glossophaga; species Glossophaga mutica. The sequence goes on along the minus strand of CM077309.1, from coordinate 93,558,432 downwards.
AATTTTAATGTTTAGGGATAAAGGGAATCATGTGTGCAGCTCACTGTCAAAACTGGACGAGAAATGATATGTTTACAGAGCCCTAGACTATCTCCCCTCAAGATACTTAAAATCACGGAGGGAAAAATAGTAATTTAAAATTAAAAAATCTGATAGGCCGCACTTCTCACAGGTGATCAAGGTTAAGCTCATCAGTAAAGGGTCAGGTTTACTGGTCCTCTTTTGATGTATTGAGGACACAGCAGCACTGAATTCCTGCCAAAAATGGATATTCAGAACCTAATCATAAAGACATCAGACAAATCCAAATAGAGGGATATTTCACAAAAGAACTGACTGGCCTGTGTGCTTTAAAAATGTTAAGGTCATGAAAAGATAAGAAAAGTCTGAGGAATATGTCCCTGGTCTCCTCCAGACTGAAGGAAACTACAGACACATATGCCAATGCAATTTGCTTTCTAGAAACAGAAATGTGTATATGCGTGTGTACACACACACACATTTTTTGGTATGAAGAATATTATTGAGACAATTGATGAGACTTGAATGTCTGCCAATTAGGAAGTCTGAATATTAGAAAGGAAGAATGAAAACAAAAGAAAGCAGAGGGAAGGAAGGGAGAGTAGGTGGGAAGATCATTACACACCAGGGAGAGAATACTGGTTTGGGAATTTTCTCAAAAAGATGGTGTTACTGAGAATGCAGCTCTATTTGTTCCTGAGTTTCCTCATCTCTTTCTCAGAATATCTGAGTTAAATATAATTTCTTGGTTTATAAATATATATTGAACCAGATAATGTATGTCAACCTATTTTAGAAAACACATTGAGCCCTTTTTGATGTGGCTTGCTTGGGCTCTGTCCCACAAAGGGAAAGGTTGCTGGTTTGATCCACAGTCAGGGCACATGCCTGGGTTGCAGTTTGGGGCCCTATGGAGCACACGCAAAAGGCAAACCATCAACGTTTCTCTGTCACATCATGATGTTTTTCTCCCTCTTCTCCTTTCTCTAAAAATAAAATATATAAAATCTGTTTAAAATTGATATGTACATGAAATACTTTTGTAATTATTATGATCAAGCCAGTTCATTTGTTTCTGTTTTCAATTTTTCCTTACTCAACCCTTCATTTAACTTGGGGGTGAAAAAAAGAAGACTCAAAAAACTAAAATACTCGTATTCTCCAGAAGTCATTACAACCAACTACTAATCTTTTTCCCTTTGGCAAAACATTCCAAATATTACACAGCTCTCCCAAATGCAAAACTTTCATTATTATAGTGACACCTTCATACAAAAGCATTTTCCAAATGGCACTCATCCAAAATCTTCAAGTACACTAATCTTTAGGGCTTGAAAATGTTTTATTGGCTTGCAAACATTCAGACCCCCTGTTTATCATGAGCACAAGACTGCTAAACCTTATGATTACTGGTACCTGCAGAAGTTTACTTACGTGGAACTTCATTTTGTTAGGTCCTTCCATATTAGCCAGTTCTAAATCACAAGAACCCTGAATCACCAATCCAAAAGAACCTATGCACCCCAATGTTCATAGCAGCACAATTTATAATAGCGAAGCGTTGGAAGCAACCTAGATGCCAATCGGTAAATGAATGGATCAAAAAACTGTGGTACATTTACACAATGGAATTCTATGCAGCAGAAAGAAAGAAGGAGCTCCTACCCTTCACAACAGCAAGGATGAAACTGGAGACCATCATGCTAAGGGAAATAAGGCAGGCAGTGAAGGACAAATACCATATGATCTCACCTTTAACAGGAACCTAATCAACAAAACAAACAAACAATCAAAATATAACCCAAGACATTGAAATTGAGAACAGGCTGACAGACACCAGAGGGGAGAAGGGAGGGAACTTCAGGGTGAAAGGGGAAGGGTTTAGAGCAAGAAGTATAAAAGACATAGGGACAAAACCTAGGGAGGGTAGAAATGGGAGGGAAGTGGGGAGGGCTGGGGCAGTTGGTCGGGATGGGAGTAAAAGGCAGAAAACTACAAGAACAACAATTAAAATAAAGGAAAAAAAGATTAAAAATAAATAAATAAATCACAGAGCAGGTGCTCATCCCCTTAGGGTCTTTTCTCTTCCCGAGAGTTTCATCTCCAAACAGTAAAGCCACATCAGAAGAGGGTCAGCACTGGGGGAGGGACTCCCTGGATCTATGAAAGAATACAGGTGTTCGATGGAATCTATCTTCAGAGTCAGATATGGTTTTTTGGGGATTATCACTTTTTTGTTTGTTTCATCCACATCTCTATTCTGTTCCTGTTGGGGAGCACGCTGTGTGGTTTTGGAGATTGTAGCCCTGAGACAGCAAGCTCTCAAAGGGCCTGGTAAGTCTCCCTGGAAAACCAGGTCACAACGCAGGTGGCAGGCATGACTCAATTCTAACACCAAGGGTCCCATGGGAATTAGGGCTAAAATGTATAGTTTTTGTACTTTGAAGCCAGTTCTGCCCAGTAATAAGCCCTGTCAGTATAACCCAGATGTCTGAGTTCAAGGCATAAGGAGTGAAACTCCCTACTTCATGATATATGCCTTTACAGTCATCTAATGTGAGCATGTCTCACAGACACCAACCTGAAACCCTTCTGTGTTTGTTCAATTGTTATCTACTGATAGTGGTAGTTTTTATGTCTATAGCCTTGTTGGACATTGACTGATAAGCAATGCACCTGTGCTCTATCCCCCTACACTTCCCAACCGTAATAAAAGCCGTGTAGGAGGAGGGCTCAGGACATTTTCCATGAGAGGGAATGGCTACCCCTTTTCCTGCCACAGCAACAAGATTGAGTCCAGGACGACTCTTTATTCTCACCTGCAGTGGCCTGGAGAATTTTGCTGGCTGGAGTTCCCCTCATGTTACCTCAGCTTGGATAATGGAGATTCAACCCCATTGCAAATTCCACCCCATCCATTCTAACCAGAATTCCACCCACATCACTAAATTGAAACTGCTCTCAGGTGTCCAAGTCAGCAGGATTTCAGATTCTGGGAAAACAGAGATAAACAACTACCTCTGACCTTGAAGACTTTGTTGACCCCTGGGAAAGAAAAAGATAAACAGTGTAGCAGACACAGGAAAGGCTTCAGCAGGTGTTTTGGAGATCACAAAGGGCACCTACTCAGCCATCTGACATTGATGTCTGATTGTATCCCCCATAAGTGTCTTGCATGTCTCATCCCATCAGGCTGTCTGCTTCTTAGAGGACACAGATGACATAAGTCACCACCCTGCCCTCTGGCATTGGCTTTTAAAGAGGTTTCCTAGAGGCAGTAGGTGTCAACCAAGTAAGCGAATGTCCACGAGTGGAGCTGCAGGATTAGTGGCTGCCATTTGGGAGCCTTCGTGTGCTATGGGACTGTGGATGGCTTATTTCCAAGGCTTCCCAGGCCAATGCACTTCTTCCCTCAGCAGACGTGCTCATGTTCTACTTGGGTTAATATGTGTCAAATGCCACAGGCTGTGGTAAGAGCCAGGGTTTTGGAGTCAGATGGATTGGATTCAGATCCTGCATCTGCCATTTATTAGCTACATAACCTTACCTATCATTTAAAAAAGATGGCAAAACTCACTGAGAAAATAAATATAAGGTGTGCAGCATACAGTAAGTGTCCCAAAGTTGCAGCTAATAGTAGCATTATTCTTCTGCCTAAATGAAAGAAAAATGTCAAAGATACCTTTCAAATATACTAATGAGAGGAGTATGAAAAGACTAAGCTTTCCTTACTACAAAAGAGCTGAGATGTGAGGTTGTTGAGAGCTTCTGGCCAAGATGGAAGCATAGGTAGATACACTTCACTTCCTCACACAAACAAAGGAAGGATAGCAACCGATTTAAAAGCAGAAAAATAAAAACCACAAACTGACAGAAACTCGAACTGTATGGAAGTCCGACAACTACAGACTTCAAGAAACGTTCATCCAGACTGGAAGGAGAGGCTGAGACAGGAAGCCTGGTGGAGAGGATGTGTGGCAAGGCTGGGCCTGGCAGACCAGGATATTCCACATTCAGGTGTGCATAAGCTGGGAGGCAGAATTGGGGAGCGAGACCATCCACACAACCCAGGGTTCCAGTGAGCAGAACTAAATCCTCAAAGCCTACGGCTTTAAAAACCTGTAAGGTTTGCAATGGGAGAAACACCCAGCCGCACAGAATAGCCTGTTGGAGGGGCCCACAGAATCGTGGAATATCCACAAGCCCACCCACCCAGTAATCAGCACCTGAAAGGGCAGTATCCACTGGAGGGAAGTGAGGGAAGTGACTGAAAGTGGGGTCAGAGATAAGCAAGCAGCACTGTTCCCTCTCTGACCCCTCCCTCACATACCATGCCACAGTGCAGTGAAGTGGGTTGCCCCACCCCAGCAAATAACCAAGACTCCACCCCCTACAGTATAACAAGTGTACCAAGATAAAAAAAATATATATATGGAACGAATGAAGGAACAGATCAGAACTTTAAAAAAGAACTGAGTGATGAGAAGAGAGCCAACCTATCAGATGCAGAGTTAAAAACACTGGTGGTAATCTGAATGATCACACTAATGATTGAGTACAACTGCAAAATAAAGAAACAAGTGAAGGCTATTTCAAGTGAAATGTAGAAAAATACACAGGGACCAACAGTGAAGGGAAGGAAACCAGGACTCAAATCCATGATCTGGAATAGAAGGAAGAAATGAACATTCAACCAGAACAGAATGAAGAAACAAAACAAAAATTTCAAAAGGAGACATCAAGAATGTCTGGGACAACTTCAAATGTTCCAGTATCAGAATCATAAGAGAGCCAGAAGGAGAAGAGGAAGAGCAAGAAATTGAAAAAATAATGAAATAAAACTTCCCCAATTGGGTAAAGAAAATAGACATCCAAGCCCAAAAAGCTAAGAGAACCCCCATGAATTGGACCCAAAGAGCAACACGCCAAGACACATCATAATTACATTACCCAAGATGAAAGAGAAGGAGAGGACCTTGAAAGCAGCAAGAGAAAATAAGACAGTTACTTACTGAGTTCCCATTAGACTATGAGCTGATTTCTCAAAAGAAACCTTGCAGGCAACAAAGGGCTGGAAAGACATATTCAAAGTCATGAAAAGCAAGGACCTACAACCTAGATTACTCTATCCAGCAAAGCTATCATTTAGAGTGGGAATGGCAGATAAAGTGCTTCCCAGGTAAGGTCAAAGTATAGGAGTCCATCATCACCAAGCCCTTATTATATGAAATGTTCAAGGGACTTATCTAAGACATAAAAGAAGATCTAAATTATGAACAGTGTAATGACAACAAATTCACAACTGTCAACAACTGAACCTAAAACAAAAGCAAACACAAACTATGCAAACAACAAGAACAGGAATAGAATCACACAAATGGAGATCAAATGGAGGGTTATCAGTGGGAAGACAGAGGGGAATAATGGGAGGAAACATGTAGGGAATACGAAGGATAATTGGTAGGCACAGAATAGACGGGGGGAGGTTAAGAACAGTGTAAAAAATGGAGTAGCAAACAAACTCATACGTATGATCTGTGGACATGAAGGAAGGGGTGCAGGGCCCACGGGATGAAAGGGATCGAAAAATGGGACAACGGTAAGAGCATAATCCATAACATACACTTAAAAAAAGATTTTGATTTATAGCCTTTTAGACTTCCATCTATTGAATGAGATAAAATTTGATTTTATTAAAAAGAAAGAAAGAAAGGCTGTAATAAAAGCAATGTTTAAGTCCTGGCCAGGTAGCTCATTTAGTTAGGACTTCCTTCCAATTCGCCAAAGTTGTGAGTTTGATTCCGGAGCACATACAAAAGGCAACCAATGAATGCATCCATAGGTGGGACAAAAAATTGATCTTTCTCTCTCAAAAAAAATTAACAAATAAAACAGAGTTTTTTTAAAAAGCAATCTTTAAGATACCTTGATATTCAGGATAGGTTACCTCAGAGGTGATTGCAATCTAGTAATATAGAAATTGAGGAGATAAACTTGGGGAAAGTATAGTTAATAATGTGATCTTTTTATATACTGGTAAGAAATTGTATTCAGGTTATTGTGTCAGGCTCTTCTGTCACATACTGGTTCTTGCTATAAGGGTAATCTATTAGTTTTCTATAGCTCTATAATCAGTGATCACAAAGTTGGTGGCTGAAATAGCACACATTTATTTTTTACAGTGTCTGTGGGTGAAGAGTCTGGGCAGGTGTCAATTTAGAGTTTGTGATCTCATTGCAAGGCTCGACTGGGGAGGGAGCTGCTTCCGGCTTATGTGGTTGTTGGCAGCATTCAGCTCCTTGCAGGCTATCAGACTGAGCACCTCAATCTATCTATCACTGGCTGTCAGCCAGAGGCCACCCTCAGTTTCTGTTCTCACAGCCCCCTCCAAAATGAAGATGGCAGCATGGCTGCTTGCTTCTGAAGTCCAGAAAAAAAGTAAAATATCAAAAAGACTTTCTCGCATGATGGGAATTAAAATAGTTTCCTAATTGCACAAGTGCCATTCCATCACTTCATCATATTTTTTAATATATTTTATTGATTATGCTATTACAGTTGTCCCATTTTCCCCCATCATTCCCCTCCACCCTGCACACCCTCTCCCACCCACATCCACCCCCTTCAGTTCATGTCCATGTGTCATAAGTTCTGTAGCTTCTACATTTCTCATACTATTCTTGCCCTCCCCCATCTATTTTCTACCCACTATCTATGCTACTCATTCTCTGGACCTTTTCCCCCCTCTCTCCTCCTCCCACACCCCTGTTGCTAACCCTCCATGTGATCTCCATTTCTGTGGTTCTGTTCCTGTTCTAGCTGTTTCTTTAGTTTGCTTTTGTTTTAGATGTGGTTCTTAATAGCTGTGAGTTTACTGTCTTTTCACTGTCATATTTTTATCTTCTTTTTCTTAGATAAGTCCCTTTAACATTTCATATAATAAAGGCTTGGTGATGATGAACTCCTTCAACTTGACCTTATCTGAGAAGCACTTTAACTTCTCTTCCATTCTAAATGACAGCTTTGCTGGATAGAGCAATTTTGGATGTAGGTCCCTGCTTTTCAAGATTTCAAATATTTCTTTTCAGCCCCTTCTTGCCTGCAAGGTCACTTTTGAGAAATCAGCTGACAGTCTGATGGGAACTTCCTTGTAGGTGACTGTCCCCTTATCCCTTGCTGTTTCTAGAATTCTCTGCTTCATTTTAATCTTGGCTAATGTAATTACGATGTGCCTTGGTGTGTTCCTCCTTGGGTCCAACATCTTTGGGACTCTCTGAGCTTCCTGGACTTCCTGGTAGTCTATTTTCTTTGCCAGATTGGGGAAGTTCTCCTTTATTATTTGTTCAAATAAGTTTTCCACTTGTTGCTTTTCTTCTTCCCCTTCTGGTACCCCTATAATTCTGATGTTGGGACATTTAAAGATGTCCCGGAGGTTCCTAAGCCTCTCCTCATTTTTTTTGAATTCTTGTTTCTTCCTCGTTTTCTGTTTGGTTGTTAGTTTCTTCCTTCTGGTTCACTCCATTGATCTGAGTCCCAGTTTTCCTTCCATCTCTATCAGTTCCCCATGCATCTTCCTTCATTTCACCTATTGTAGCCTGCATTTTTTCATTTAGTTTGTGAGCAAAATCAACCAATTCTGTGAGCATCCTGATGACCAGTGCTTTGAACTGTGCATCTGATAGGTTGGCTATCTCTTCACTGCTTAGAGGAATTGGCTCTGGAGCTTTTATTTGTTTTCTGGTTTGAGCCACTTTTGGTGGGGTTTTTTTGTTTTGTTTTATTTTGGTTTTAGTCTGGTCACGGTTATTACGTAGTGAGGGGTGGAGCCTTAGGTGTTCCTCAGGGCGGGGCAGCCCAGTCGCCTGGTTGTGACGCTGTATGTGGGAGCGGGGTCTGAGAGGGAACAATGGCGCCTGCTCTGCTCTCTCCTGGATTCAGTCCCTTCCGCCACTTCCCCTCTGCCTGGACTGTCTGCTCGTGCAAATGTGGGACCACCTGGTCAGCCAGTTGCCCTCTGTGGCCTCACTGGGTCTGCACAGTTGACCCCTGTGCCCGGGGTTCGCCAGCTGCTGCCTGTGGGCCCGGGGACTGCCAGCCCCCGCCTGTGCACCTGGGAACTGCAATCCGCTGCTGCTTGCGTTCCTGGGTCTGCACCTCCACTTTCTCCTGCCATGACTCTGCCCCTCTTACCGGTCTGGATGAATGATTGTTGGACTTTTGTACAGTTCAATTTTCTATGAGTTCTGGTTGTTTTCTTGTTTCTAAATATTTGTTGTCCTTAGTTTTGGTAGTGAGAGGAGGCACAGTGTGTCTGCCTACACATCCATCTTGGCCGAAAGACTTCATCATATTTTACTGTTTAAAAACAAGTCACAGTACAGTCACTATAAATAATAATATAGACATAGAGATACTTCAAAAAATTAAAAACAGAACCACCCGTTCTGGGTACATGCCAAAGAGGATAAAAATCACTATATTTCAAAATATCTGTTTTTTAAATATTTTTTATTTCAGTTACAGTTGACATTCAATATTATATGAATTTCATGTGTACAATGTAGTGTTTAGATATTCACATGACTTATGAAGTGACACTCTGATTAATCTAGTAGCCACCTGATGCCATATACAGTTATTTGAATACTGACTGCATTCCCTATGATGTACTTTACCTCCCTCTGACTAATTTTATATCTAGCAATTTTTACTTCTTGGTTCTTTCTCGTTTGTTTATCCATCACCCCAAACTTCATCTCATATGACAACCTGTGGGGGGGGGGGAGCTGCTCTGCCCCGAAGAGCCCCATCCCTCCATCAAGGATGAAAGTAAAACTATCAAGACACGATCTGCTTGGGGAGGAGAGGTGGTCAAACTCTCAAAGGAGAAAGACCCAGAGCCCCTTCCTCACTGGGCTTTTATTGGGTTCAAATACACAGGAATACAGGTATGTGAGGTGCAAGGATCAAAAAATGGTTAACATTTCAAAGAAATCTGAGGGCTTAATCTGAGTCAGTGTCTGTCAGGAAAGGGGCTTGCAAAACTTTGGAAAACATACCCATTTCCTCCTTGGACCCTTATCATTTAAATGAGAGCACTCTTAGGAAACAAAGCAGGTTTCACAAGACTTTATGAATTCTTTCTTATGCCTGATCACCCGGGGAACCACTCTGGCCTGCACAGGGCTGCACTGCTCACCCTCATAGTTCCAGGCTTTAAGCCGATTAGGCCCAGGAAGCAAGAGATAAGGAAGACATCTCCTAGATGGAAATGGGGACTTGGACTATGTCCAAATAGCCAGGGGGTGAGGGTCCATCACCCCCTCTTTGCTGCAGCCCCTGAGTCCTTCCATGAGGGCCTCCCAAGTGGTCATGTCTGGCTTAGGTTGCCTCTCCCGTGAGGAGTCTTACCTGTCATTGACTAACTGACTAAGCATTGGGGCCAGAGATGGATGAGGCAGAAGGGGTGCTCCTTCCAAGGAGATACGCTTTGTCTCCTTAGTAGCTCGTGTCCTCTGGACAGAACAGACCCAGATGATGTGGGTCCCTTGGTTCTTACTCAGCCCACCATGGCGTGAGGGTTACAACTCCTGAAACCAGGCTGAACAGTCCGCAACAACAGCCATAAACTTGTTGTCTGTATTATGAGATTGTTTCTGTTTGGTATATTTATTATTAAGTTATTTATTTATTTATTCATTCATTCAATTTCACATAAAATGAAATTATATGCTACTTGTCTTTCTCCACCTGACTCATTTTGCATAATAACTTCTATATCCATCCATGTTGTGGCAGATGGTTAATTCTTTTTCATGGCTAACTCATACTCCAGTGTATACATGCACAAAGTTTTCTTTATCCATTCATCTATCAATGGACACTTAGGTGGTTGCTTCCATATCTTGGCCATTGTAAATACTACTGCAAAGAACACAGGAAGTGTTTTACATGTTACACCTTGACCACATTTGTTTCAGAAAAAGATTAGTGTGCTTCCACTAGAATTTATGATAGGACATTTTTTGCTTAGGATAGGAGTATAAAATGACACATCCCAGGAACTGGCAATGTACTGATTATGGAGAAATCAAAAACCTTTTAACAATTTAACAATTTATTAACACTATCTTTCTAAAGAAGAAAATTTATGTTCCTTTACATAATTTACAGAGATACATTAAATGCCATAATAAGGAAGCAAATAAGTATGAAATATAAGGGAGAAACAGGAAACAAGGGAACTGAGAGCTGAATTCAGAACATATATTAAATACCATATGTACTAGAGATTCGGCTTTGCATTTCCTAGAAGCCACAGCCAAGAGGAACAGACAAAACTACTATAAAAATTATTTGCCTGAGTAAAAAGAATAGCTTCCTCCTAGGTTTTAATCATAATAATTGCAACCATTTACTTGCTTTTTTATTTTATTGATTTGGGAGAGAGACAGACAGACAGACAGACATTGATTTGCTGTTCTACCCATTCATGCATTCATTGGTTGATTCTCCTATGTGCCCTTCCTGGGGACCAAACCTGCAGCTTTCATACATCAGCATGATGCTCCAGCCAAATGAGCTACCCAACCAGGGATGATGGCAATCTTTTATGGTGCAAATTTGATGTACCAGGATATGTTAAGTGTATTAAGTATAAATCTTACTTATTCTTACTTGAAATGGGTGGTTACCCCCATTTCACTGGTGATAAAATAGAGATTAAATGCCTTTTGTAAGGTCACAAGTAAACAAATTGTTGGACTCACTCTTTCTGGCTCCAAATCTACCACCTTTCATCATTATACACTCACGACTTGAGTAAGCTGTGCTGGGAAAACAATGGGGAGATCTCTACTCCTTGAGCACCTTGGCCTTTACTGCCTCTGCTGCATCCTTGAGGTTTTCACATTGCCCCTTACCTTGTGCTCTTACCCCACAGACACTAGGTTTGGCTTGCACAGTTGTTCTTCGATGGCTTCTGTCTACCTCTCTGGATATCTTTTGAATCACTTCTTCCTGCAATTACATTTCTATACTGACCAAAGTTTTATGAGTTTGGGAATTTTTTTATTTCTGTGATTTTCTTCCTCTTTCATCTATTTTTTCTGGTAGATCTGTTTCTTGTTTGTCTCCTAAGTTTCTAAAGCAATTTTCAACCCTACTTATTCCTGGTTGGCACTGAGGCTTGTTACTTTACATACTATTGACAATAAGCAGAAATTGAACATTTTGTTCTTCATGTTACAAAAAATCTGACCTCTTCTCATTTATTGTAATTTACTCTTCAAATTCCAATGCATAGAAAAATGATCGGATCACTACCAACTTGGTGATTTTTTAAAAAAATATAAAGAAAATATTTATGTATTTTGTTATTAAAATGCAAACATGTCTTGTGAAAATATTCACACTTTGTAAAGTAGAACTGAATCTGTGCAATGGTTTGCCAGCTGTTAATTTTGATTTTTTTGTTGGGGGTGGAAGGATAATATTTACACTTGCCATTACCCATTAGTCTGCCTTAATACAATGATAAATATATGGTAATAGAGGTTCATCAACAGTCAGGAGAAATTGGGTTGGACATTTGTGAAAAATGTATAATAATGATTACTAAAACAATATTTGTAAACTTAGCCAGTGTTCAATAACAGTTAACTGGGAGAATGTATTAGATTCTTATTGCTGTGTCAATAATTATTCCAAACTGGCTTGATTGAAACAGCAACCATCTGTTATCTCATTACTCTTGGGTCAGGACTGGGCATGCCTTAGCTGGGTCCCTTGGCCTCAAGGTCTCCAGCAGAGTGGCAACCAAGGTGTGGGCCAGGACTGCAGTGTCATCTGAAGATTTGACTGGCGGGGGTGCTGAGGTTCTTTCAACCTCAGTCCCATGATTGCTGACAGGATTCACTTCTCCATGGCTGTTGAACTGAGGGTCTCACTTCCTTGAAGGTTGTTGGCCAGAGGTTAATCTCAGTTTCTTGTCTTATGGGACTGTCTATAGGGCATCTCTCAGTATGGCAGCTGCCTTCCCTCAGAGGGAGCAAAAGAGCAAGAAAACACTACAGATGGAATTCCGTCTTAATTTTTGTACTTGAGTTACCAGACAGGGGACCTGGCCCTGAGTGGGTCTGCCTAGGGCCAGCAGGTAGTGTGTGGATTCTTGACTTCATGTAGGAATGATTTCACAACAGAAGTCCAGGTGACTAAAAGGTTTATTCAAGCTGGGGACAAGGAAACAAGGGAGAACTCAGTACAGAAGAAGCAACATAAGAGCCCAGGCTGGCTGCCTTAACTAACTGAAAAGTCAGAGAAAATGGGGCCCTGGGGACAGGTTCAGGGATTATCTGGGATGAGCTGCCACTGCCCATTGCTCCTCAGGTTGAAAGTCTTTTGGGGAGCCCTAGAGTTTACAAAATGTGTGCCTGTGGAGACAGAAAAGAGGGGAAGAGAGTGACAAGTGAATGGAGCAGGTGACATCCCTGAGGGAGAATATGCTGGGTACTTTGTCTTGAGGCTTTTGTCTCTCTCTTCACAGGTAGGAATTTAAGGGGAGGTCTCAGGGGATGGTTTTGGCAGAATATTGATCAGTTTTCTAGGTGTACTCTTCCAGGGTCATGGTGTCCACTGATTGGTCAGTACTGGGGTAACTGAACAGGAAACAGTTGAGGTTTAGCTACCTGTCGCCACAAAAGCCAAAATTGTGAGGCACATGCTAGTGCAAGAGGAACCTGGCTTGATGTGGATCCTGGCTCTTGGGGTCTGAGGCATTGTGGATGAGATAAGAGACAAATTCACATGAACTACTCAGTCCTGTGGAAGAAAAGGGATGGTGTGACCACTCCTTTAAGGGGAGAGTGCCCTGACCCTTGCCTTGACAGTCTTTTATTGGGTTCAATTTTCACAGGAATGAAGCTCATCAATCATTGTCAGGCAGAAATGATTAAACAATAGGTAACATTCAGAGAACTCTGAGGGTTTATTCTGAGTCAGAGTCAGATAGTTAAAGAGCCATAAAACTTTGGGAAACAAACTCACTTCCTGCTTGGTCCATTATTATTTAAATTGAGGGTATTAGCAAAGTAGATTTCATAGGATTTTATGCATTCTTTCTCAGACCTGATCACCCTAGCGAACTCGGCCTTTCCAGCACACCTCCAACATTGTTTCAGGCTGAAGGCATTGTTTCATGCTTAAGTGAGGCAGGGGAAGTAAGGCAGTCAAGAGATTAGGAGACTTCCTGCAGACAGAATGAGGACTCAGGCTATGTCAAAGCCGAGGGGTGAGGGTCCATCACCCCTTTTTCCTATAACCCCCCAAGTCCTTCCCCGGGGGCCACTTGTGATCATGCCTGTCTTAGGTCATCCCTCCCTTGAGGAATCTTACCCATCACTGGCTAACTGAGCAAGCACTGGGGGCCAGGCAGGGTAAAGTAAAAGGAGCAGAGAGGATGTACCCTCCAGGGAGATAAGCTTTGTCTCCTTAGTGGTGTATCATCCCAAGGTCGCTCACTCAGCCTTAGCCATGGGGGGTTAAAGCTCCTGAAACCAGGCAGAGCAGTTCCCAACAGTGGTTTTATTCAGGTGTTGTGTGATCTGGGAGAATGGCATATTCTCATCTCAAAGTCTATCTCCTCAGCAACACAAAGATAACTGCCTGTGTGTGCAGAGTTCCTGCTCCAATTTAAAATACAGTGCTTGAGAGCCCACAAGTGGTTACTAAGCAGTCACAGTCCCCATCCAGGTAGCTCAGTTTGTTCCTGACTGCTGTTCATTTCAGGCTCCCTCCAGGAACCTGCATGTGGATCTTGCATGGCCATGGGCCATGTGGCTGCTAGGGCTCCACGTCATTGTCAGGAGAGCACATGAAAGTATTGCTGAGTGAATCAGCAGGTGGGCAAGAGTGAGTGAGAGGTATCCTTCTGGAGGCCATGGGCAACGTGGCCTTAGCAGGTGAGTGCACTGTGGGAGTTCAGGTAATGAGCAAGGGGGAGTCACATACCAGACAACCTCTTTGTTTCCTTGGGATTGGATTAGTTTTGGTGTGGGATGGACCAGGCACTGTCTCAAAATGACCAATCGACTTCCCACACTTTGATGGGCTTTCCATGGGTCCACCTCCCAACCAATCCTTTTTTCAACCCAGGCCCTACGGACAGGCCTCTTTTGTACAGCAACACCCCTGAGCCATTTTGACTCCTGTGATGCATGTACCTGCCTTCCCTTGGTCCTGCCACCAATCTGGTGGGGGGTGGGGGGCACGGGGTAGTGCATCTTATCTATCTAATTATCTTGCTAGGTTTTCATGGGCTCAGGCCCAGCTCATTGATATTTCCAGCTTTCTGTGCACTCATTTTAAGAATCTCCCGTTGCTGCCATCTTGGCCAATGGGGGAGACCGCTCCTTGCTCCTCTTGACTGTTTTACAGTGATATCAGAGCAAGAGGTCATTTGTCATCGCAGCTGCTCCTGGCATTGCCCACCTGATTTTGCTGCTTTTCTGGGCCTGGAGCTGAAATATAACTGCATCCTGGACATTATTATTTTGTCTAGGGAGGTGACAGGAAATAACAAAATAGTAAACTTACATTTGTTTAGTATACCGTACTTCAAACACTAGAGATATTAAGAAGTAGTGTTTTATGTCTTTATAAAATTCTCAAGTGCAGTTTGAATAATGCTTGCTTTTTTCTTCTGATTAGACAGCTTGTGATGCAGCACAAGCATATTCGCCATCCTTTGGTGAATTCTCAGACTCCTAAGTTGAGATCAGCCTCCAATGTCATATCCTTTGTGTTTTCACTGTTAGGAAACCTCTCTGAGAGTTTATTCTGAAGTTTTCCACTTCCTCTGGAACATTGTTATCCTTTCTTCACAATTTCTTCCCTCATTTCCGTATAGAAACTCATCTTCACCCCGTTCCTCTGGCTGTTCCTCTGGAGTCTCAAACATTCAGGTGGTGGGGTATTTCTTCTGTAACTATTTCCATTTGGTTTATAGTTCACTTCCAGCATTACCAGTTTTTGTTTGTTTCCTGCATGTTCATCTTTGCGGGCTGAATTTCTTGTTTGACAATTTTTATAGAATGTCGCATGGCTTCACTTACCACGGTTAATCCAGGAGACAGCACTACTACATGCTTTGCTGTCTAAGTGAACCGAGTGACAAATGTGCAGTGACTCATCATCAGACAGACTTTGAAGGACATGAAGCGATTGGTCACTGGTGGTGCTCAACTGTTATTCATATAGTGATTTCTGGACTGAAGAAACAGCAGCAAAGTTGGTTATTCAGTTACTCATTGTCAATGTATGGTGGCACTGAGGTCTGAACTGTGTTATTGGGAAACTGGTGTTATTTAACTAAACCATGGTTACAGGAATCATGCACAATAAAAACTGTGGAAAGCAAAGATTGCCCAGATGTGGAAACTTCCACATAGCAATTATTCAGGGTGTTGTTTGACAGAAAACGAGGGAGAACCAGATATTAGGCCTGTAGATCGGAATAAATAGAATAAAATGTTATGTTCAAAAGCTTGTTTTAAAAGGAGTTGACTTTTTAAAGAGCAGATGTATTTTTAAATATATTCTTTGATTATGTTATTACCGTTGTCCCATCTTTTCTCTCCTTTATTCCCCTCCCTTCTGTACCCCCCACCTCCAGCATCCCCCCCATGTTTTTATAAATTTGATAAGATTTTGGATATTATGCCCCTATCAGATATATCAGCCTATAAGTTCTTTCATTCTGTGGGCTTTTTATTTTTTGATGGTTTTCTTTGCTGTGCAAAAACATTTTAGTTTGATGTAGTCCCATTTTTTTAATTTATTTTTTTCTTTCCATTGTCTGAGGATATACAGGATCCAGCAGAGGTAAAACCTGCTTCAGTGTGGTCGGTAGGCTAATAATATGGATGTGTGAATTTATAGTTTTAATTTGAATATTTCACCTAAAACATCATAGCATGTGCTTGAATGTGAGGCTGTTATGTTATAGAATTCCATGCTTACAACTTTGTAATAAACTATTTTCTAGTAAAAAAAAAAGGGTGTTATTTTTGTTGGACCCTGTATATCGGATAAAATATTGCTATGAGCAGTATGTGAGATTTTACTCCATATATTTTCTCTGGGATTTTTATGGTTTGGGGTGTAACATTAAAGTGTTTATCCATTTTGAATTTATTCTTGTGTGTGGTGTAAGATGGTCCTGTAGTTTCATCTCTGCACATATCTGTCCATTTTTCCAATACCATTTATTAAGTGAACTATCTTCAGCCCATTGTATGTGCTTGCTTCCTCTGTCAAACATTAACAGACTATAAATTGTGGTTTCATTTCTGGGATCTCTCCTCTGTTGCATTGAACTGTTTCTGTTTTTATGCCAGTACCATGCTGTTTTGATCACTATGGCCTTATAGTATAGTTTGATGTTAAGTAGTGTGATTCTTTCAACTTTGCTCTTCTTTCTCAGGATCACTGTTGTGATGTGGGACTTTTTGTGCATCATATAAATTTTTGAAATATTTGTGTTCTAGTTGTGTGAAAGAAGTCATTGGAATCTTGATAGGAATTGTGTTGAGTCTGTAGATTGCTTTGGGTAGCATGGACATTTAACAAACTTAATTCTTCCTAGCTTTATACATGGAATGTGTTTCCAAATATTTGTGTCTTGTTCAATTTCTTTCTAAAGTGGCTTGTAATTTTCCTAGTACAGGTCTTTTACAACCTTGGTTAGATTTATTCCTGGGTGTTTTATTTATTTTAAAGCAATTGTGAATGGGTTTGTGTTCTTAATTGCCCTTTCCGATGGTTCTTTATTGATACATAAAAATGCAACTGTTTTTTGGATGTTAAGTTTGTATCCTGCTATTTTGCTGATTTCATTTATCTGTTCCAACAGTTCCTTCATGGAATCTTTAGGGTTCTGTATGTAGAATATTATGTCATCTTCAAATAAAGACAGCTTGACTTCTTTCTTTCGAATATGAACGCCTTTCATTTCTCCTTTTCTGGTTGCTGTGGTTAGGACTTCCAGTACTGTGTTGAATGAGAAACTGAATTGAGAAAGTGAATGAGAAAGCGAATGAGAAAGTGAAAGTGGACCTTCACGTCTTGTGCAGATATTAACGGGAACACTTCCAGTTTTTGCCAACTGAGTATGATGTTGGCATTATGTTTGGCACTTATGATCTTTATTATGTTTAGGTATGTTCCCTCTATTCCCACTTGGCTGAGAGTTTTTAACATAAGTGGGTGCTGGATTTCATCCACTGCTTTTTCTGCACTGTTGATAGGATCATATGGTTTTTATCCTTCCTTTTGTTTCTGTGGTGAATCCCATTTATTGATTTACAAATGTTGTACCAACCTTGCTTTCTTGGAATAAATAGCACCTGATCATGGTGTATGATCTATTTGCTGCATTGCTGTATTTGGTTTGCTAATATTTTGTTGAGGATTTCAGCATCTATATTCATCAGGAATAATGGCTTACAATTTTGTGGGGTTTTTTTTTTTATTATTTTCTTTATCTGGCTTTGGAGTTAGGATAGGACAGGCCTCATAAAATGACTTTGGGGGTCTTCCTTGTTCTTGAAATTTGGAAATGGTTTGAGAAGGAGAGGAGTTGGTTCTTTTTGGAATGTTTAGAAACATCTACATGTAAAGCCATCTAGTCTAGGGCTTTTGTTTGTTGAGAGTTTTTTGATTACCACTTTAATTATACTAGGTATAATCTATCTATTCAGATTCTCTTATTCTTCCTGATTTTATTTGGAAAATTGTATGTTTCTAAGAATTTTCTCATTCTATCCAGATTGTCCAATTTGTTGGCATATACCAGGTGTTCATAATATTTTCTTAACAATCCTTTGTATTTTTTTTAGTGTCAGTCACTATTTATGCTCTTGTATTTCTGATTTTATTTATTTGGGTCCTTTTGCTTTTTTCTTGATGAGTCTGGTTAAAGGTTTTCAATCTCATTTATCTTTTCAGAGAACCAGCACTTGGATTCTTTGATCTTTGGTGTCATTTTTTAAGGCTCTCTTTTGTTTATTTCTACTCTGATCTTTATTATTTCCTTCCTTCTACTCACTTTGGACTTTGTTTTTTTTTACAAGTTCCTTTAAGTGTCAAGTTAGTTTGTTTCTTTGAGGTGTTTCTAGAGATAAGCCAGTAATGCTATACATTACCCTCTCAGGATTGCTTCCCCTGTGTCCCACATATTTTGAGTTGTTGTGTTCTCATTTTCATATATTTTATGGTATCATTTGATTCTTCCTTGATCTCAGTTGTTGACTTATTCATTGTTTAAAAACATTATTTAGCGTCCATGTCTTTGTTTGTTTCTCAGTGTTCTTCTTGATTGCTTTCTAGTTTTATAGCATTGTGGTCTGAGAAGATGCTTAATATGATTTCAGTTTCCTCAAATTTATTGAGACCTGTTTTGTGTCCTAACATGTAGTCTTATCCTAGAAAACATTCCATGTGTATTTGAAAAGTATGTATATTCTACGACTATGTGTTGAAATGCTCAGAAGATATCAATTAAATCCATTTTCTAGTGTGTCATTTAAGGCTGCTGTCTTCATGTTGATTCTCTGCCTGCAAGGTCTATCCATTGTAGTCAGTGGGTGTTAAAATTCCTGACTCTGACCGTATTTCTGTTGATCTTTCCCTTTATGTCCCATCAAGAGTTGCCTTACATTCTTAAGTACTCCTTTGTTGGATGCATAAATGTTTACTAGGACCCTGGCAGGTTCGGGTCAGAGGATTGAGTGCTGGCCTGCATTCCAAAAAGTTGCTGGTTCTATTCCTACTCAGGTCACATGCCTGGGTTGCAGAACAGGTCCCTAGGTGGAGACGTGTGAGACATAGACAGAAACTGATCAGTGTATCTCTCTCACATTGATGTTTCTGTCCCTCTCTCCCTACTTCCCCTCTTTCTAAAAGTAAATAAATAAAATCTTTAAAAAATGTTTACTAGGGTTTTATTCTCTTGTGGATTGTTCCCAATATCATTAAGTAGTGTCCTTTTTCTGTCCCTTTCTATGTATAGCCTTGGTTTTAAAGTCTGTTTTGTTGAGTATAAGTACTGCTACCCCAGCTTTATTTTCTTTTCTGTTTGGAGGAAATAACTTTTTCCATCCCTTAACTGTTAGTCTGTGTGTATCTTTTGATCAGAAGTTTGTCTCTTGGAGAGAGCATATAAACGGGTCTTCTTTCTTATCCTTTTAGCTACCCTGTCTCTTGGTTACAGCATTTAAGCCACTTACATTTAAGGTGATAATTGACAGGTATAGATTTGTTACCATTTTATTTTTTAACTATTTTTCTCATCCCCCCCTTTTCCCTCCTTTTAAAGCATGCCCTTTAACATTTGTTGCAGTACTGGTTCGGTGTTAACAAACTCCTTTAGCTTTTTCTTGTCAGGGAAGTTCTTTATTTCTCCTTGAATTTTAAATGATAGACCTGCTGGGCAAAGCAGTCTTGGTTTTAGGTCCTTGCTTTTCATCACCTTGAATATTTCATGCCAGTCCATTCTAGCCTGAAATGTTTCTGTTGAGAAAAAGGGTAACAGTTTAATTGGAGTTTCCTTGCAGGTAACTATCTGCTTTTTCTCTTGCAGCTTCAGGATTCTCTCCTTGTCTCTAAGCTTTGCCATTTTAATCATGACGTGTCTGGGTGTAGGCCTCTTTGGGTCCAACTTGTTTGGGGCTCTGAGCTTTCTGTACTTTTATGTCTTTTTCCTGCAGCAGATTAGGGAAGTTTTTATCATTATTTCTTCAAATAGGTTCTCGACCCCTTGCTCAGTCTCTTCTCCTTCTGGTATTCCCATGATGCAGATGTTATCATACTTCATGTTGTCCAAAACAGTTCTTAAGCAATCCTCATTTTCTAAATTCTTTTTTTCTTTTTGCTGCTCTTCCTGGGTGCTTTTTCTGCTCTCTCTTCCAAATGACTGATTTCATCCCCTTCTTCATCTAACCTACTGTTTATTCCTTCCAGTGTATTATTTATTTTAAATATTGCATTCTTTATTTCTGACTGGTCCTTTTTTTATGATTTCTATGCCTTTTTTCATGCTGTTGAGTAACCTGATAGTCATTACTCTAAAGTCTCTCTCTATAAATTGCCTGCCTTCGTTTGATCTAGCTCTTCTCCTGGAGAATCCTCTTTCTTTTATTTGGGATCTGTTTTTGTGTTTCCATTTTGGCTGTTTCTTTGAATTTGTTTATGTGTTAGAAGGGTCTGCAAAGACTACTGCAGACCCATGTCAGGCACTTCCTGTCACTGGACCTGGGCTTCTTGTTTGTAGTGTCAGGGATTTGCAGTATGTGGCTCTCTCTACTGGGCCTGTGTGTGTGAAGAAAGAACTAGGTTGTGCACAAAGGTGGGATTTTAACAGCACCAAGCCTGGGAGATGGTCAGCTAAAGACTCAGAGCTCCCACAGGTCTGCATTAGCTGCTAGACTTGATCACTGAACAGCCTCCAGCTGTAGCTTCACAGAGTGGAGCAGTAGGGCTTCCCGTCGGTGGAGCTATTGTTTCTCCCCAGGCTGATGCCATGTAGAGGGGAGTGCTCTGAACCAGATAGATGGTCTCTGCATTGTTGGGAATGACTCGGCTCAGAGTTCCTGGTGGCTGACAATTCCAATCCTTCCCAGAGCCACAAACCCCAGACTCTTGCATCTCTAGTCCACTCTGTCATCCCTTTCCTAGTGTCCAAGGTAAGTGGCTGCAAGTGCAATGTGGTCTGTTGTCCCTTTAAGAGGCTCATTGTGTCTCTAGTTGTCTCTCCTTGGTGGACAGAAAACCCGCTGCTTTTCACAGTCAGATGGTATTTGGGTTCCTTTTCCAGTTCTGGTGCTCTAGTCTGGGAAGCCCAGCTTGGGGTGTAGATATCACACTTCTCAGGGGGAACCTGCCTGGCTGCTGAGGTATCCCTCCAGCAAGTTAGCTGCTGCTCCTGGAACCCCAGCCAGTTTTCTAGCGCCTCCCCCACACTCCCTACCAGTCAGGTTGTCGTGGCATGGTTTCTTTTCTTCATGTCCAGCTAGTGTTCAGGTATTTCTTTTCTTTTTTTTTTTTTTTTTCAG
Source organism: Glossophaga mutica (assembly GCA_039655065.1). Classification (NCBI taxonomy): domain Eukaryota; kingdom Metazoa; phylum Chordata; class Mammalia; order Chiroptera; family Phyllostomidae; genus Glossophaga; species Glossophaga mutica. Next base: position 93,537,304 of record CM077309.1, on the reverse strand, counting down.
GATGATTTCTTTAATTTGGTTATAGCTCCAGTTTGGTCTTGGGAGGAGGTTATTATAACTTCCACTTAGTTTTCTGCCATCTTGGGTCCATCCCAGAGAAAGTTTCTTAATTCCAAGTTTTGATTTTCCTTCTGTATCTGATTGTATTCTACAAACTTTTTGGTTGCTTTCATTTAGTGGGAACCCAATGTTACTTCACAAACAAATGCCTTGAAGAATCAAGAGAAGACACTTGGTAGAGTCTAAAGTCATTTTACGTAAATAAAACTACAAGTGCTTGTGAGGACTGAATTAATGTTGAATGACAAATATTTTAGGAAAAGTGATTTTAGTGGCTAAATGTTTTCTAAGATTTTATGTATTTATTTTTAGACAGAGAGGAAGTGAAGGAGAAAGAGAGGGGAGTAGACATCCATGTGTGGTTCCCTCTCACATGCCCCTACTGGAGACCAGCCAGCAACCCAGGCATGTGCCCTGATTGAGGATCAACCCAGAAACCCTTTGGTTCGCAGGTTTATTTAGCAAAATATACCCAATGTCCTAGATATTTCTGACTTTTGTCTCCCAGGAGGAACTTAAACAGCCTTTCACTTCTTGTGTTATAGGTGTTTGTACTCTCCGGGAAAGCCTTAGAAAGTATACTGTTTGAGCATATCAAAAACAAAATGACCTCCTCTGATATGGATAATTGGGGACCAGTGGTAACTATAAAGCACAGGGAAAAGTTTTCCTGGAAGGTCACTAATGGAGCCCCAGCTAGAGCATGTGCAACTTTTGTCAACTGTACTAAAAACTGTTTGGTGCTCTCAGAAGGTGTGAAGATGAATTGCACCACCAACAGTGATGTATCTTATGCCTTTGCTCCCACTAAATTGCCCACAGGATGGCTTCTAATATGTCAAGGACTGTTTATCCCTATGTTCCAGCAAACAGTTCTGGGGGACCATGCTCTCCGGGAAGACTGATGGTGTTTATGCCTCTGAAGCCCCCTCCCACCTGATTGTAACAGTAACTCATGCCTTTTTAGCCCTGCTGAACATGCGTCTTTAACCATATTTGTAATACCAGCCATGGTAACCTATTTGAATGTAGAAATAAATAGATTAGCCTGCACTATGGCAAAAGCTTTAAATGCCACCTCAGAAGCCATCAGTGCCATTAACCAAGAACAAGGACAAGTTAGAGGATCAGTATTAGTGAGTCATGGACCTATAGACTACCTCCTCTTGAGACATAACTATGGATGTGAAGAATTTAAAGGATTCTGCTGTTTCAAGCTAAGTGACCTTATAGAAGAAGATAGTTTAAAACTACAGTGGGGGAATGATAGAGGGCTCAATTTTAGTCTAAAGTAAATAGTTAATAAGCCTAGTAGGTAATGCATATGTTAAAGTTATTGTTTTGGGATCTAGATGTACTGCAGCTCACCACCTCTGAGGAGACAGGGGGCCATGGCCTGGGACACAGCTGCAGACACAGGAGCCATTGTGTTACAGGGAGAGACAGACTACTGCCCACCCAGCCCCTGGAACAACTAACCACTCAGGGTGAAAATCCTGCAGTTATTTTCATCTAATTTTCCCTGAATTTTGAAGCCACTGGATCCCTTTGTTCTCTATCGTACAAAAAGGCTGGCTGGAGAGGAGATGTAGGACTGTCCCTTAGGGTACAAACCTGCCTTCTCAGATTGTCAGCCATCTTAATAAAGCACCAGTAAGATTCAATCCCTGTCTCTGCTTCTTGGGTGTGGTATGTGACACAAACTCCAGGTCTTCTGGTTTCAGTTTCACTAGAAGCCACTGGGAATGTTCCCAACACAATGAAAACTTTATGCACTTGGTTTGCTTCTAAGTTGAACAAAAGAGCAGAGGCAGGTTATTGGTAGGTGGAGAACAATGAATGAATTTCCAGTAATTTCATCCCCTTAATGTGCATACCTGAAAATGAGGCCAAGGTGGGCACTGAGTTCCCAAGCTCCAAAGCAGGACCTTAGGCTTGTTTAGATTGGTGTTCCACGCTTTACCCCACTTATTCTTGTAACTCTTCTACCTCTATTTTTCTGCACCCAAGTCATGGGAGGTCAGCCCGTGGGCATTAAGAGACATTATCTCATTCACACCTCAGGATGCCCTTAGGAAATGGTATCTAGGCTCATCCTCATTGTGCATCTTGGGAGACTGTTGAGGCCCTGAAAGTCTTCCTCAGGACACAAAACTCGTAAGAAAAAGGAGTTCTAAACTCCACTTTCTCCCCCAAGACAAGGACCTGATACATGCCCGGGGAGCTGTGGAGAGGACTGTGTGAGGTATTAGTGTGCAGATATGGAGACGCCATGGGAGAGGAGGGTGAGGACTCAACAGCCCATGAGGACTTTGGGAGGCTCTGATTGGACAAAGGGGCTCAGGTCATAGGACCTTGAAGAGGTTGACCTCATTTCCTTGGTGACAGATCCACAAGAGAGTTTATAACTCTGGTAACTAGTCACCCACATGCTAGAGACATGTTCCTATACAAGTCACTTCATTGCACACAGTCAGTCAGTAGACTAAGATTTCTTTTTGTTTGTTCCTTCTTCTTCAAGAATCTAGGCTAAAAAAAGCCCAGATCAGAAATGTTTCTCTTGCTTTAGACATTAGTGCAAGAGCCTTCATCATCAACACCTCCCACCACCTGGCAAGATACACCCTCAGAGTAATGGTGGGCAACCCAGGGAAGGTCCATCCAGGCCTGGCCCCCACTGGGTCCCACTTGGGCTACACCACACCACTTACCCCTCTTCCTGCATATATGTGTGTCTTGGGGACAGTGAGGGAAGCAGGATGAGGGTTGCTCATTCTGGGTCCAAGATGGTGGTTAGGTGCTAGAAACCTAATGGGACTGTCATGTTCATTACCCAGGTCCTGGCAGGCAAGATAAGAAGGTGAGTGCTGGGGACCGAGCTCCTCTACTCACGTGGCCCTAAAGGTGTCATTCCATTCCTTCCCTGACTGTATGTATTTTCAGGTGCCTCTCTGCCTGCTGGCTGTGGGGAACAGCAATTGTGGGAATCTCCCCCAGTGGCAATGCCCCAACAGGCACATGACTATACCTGTCTCTGTGCTGGAATTGATTTTTCCAGAACTCCAGTGATGAAATTGTGGAGTAGTTGGCTGAAGGGTTCAGTTATGCCTTCAACTGTGGAAAGAGACAAGTGATCCAAGCCAGGGACCCTTTCCACTACCAGTGTGAGGTGAGAGCAGACCCACACTAAGAGCCCTGAGATGACAGGTGTAACCATAACCCAGATTGAAATCTGGGGCTCAAGATTTTCACATGCCCACTCCCAAATTAATCTGTATTTGCAATCTTACTAACCAGGTTTCTTTCAGAGTAGAAATACAGTCCTCCCATATTTCAGAACTATAAAAAAAATTCTCACTATGCAATTTTTTTGCATTGTTTAACTGTAACATGCATCCTGTGGAGTAGTCAGCTCTACTGGCCCTGAAACTCTTCCAATCTGCACATCATCACACATACAGGGTGGTTTTTTAAAAAACCAAACTCTGCAGGGATTAACATATTTGATACATTTATCTCTACCTTGACATCTCACAGAGCACACAGCATTCTCAGCCAGCCAGGTTAGGAGCTGTGAACTTACTCGTCTCCATGTTACCCTATAAAGAAGGGCATTTTTGTCAGTGATTCAGCCTTTTACTGTTGTAAGAACGTGACATGACGCCATTCTGATGTGGTTTCAGCAAGGTGACCAGGTACATGCTCACTGTGTCCCTATAAACTGTACTTGTTTGCTAGGTGTCCCAATCTGTGTACAGGACCACAGATTGGGTGGAAGGTTCCTGAGGCCTTCTGACTCAGTACCCAGGTCTCTCTTTCCAGATCTCCAATGACAACATTGTGCAGGAGCTGCTCCACAATTCCCACTACAACAAATACCAGGACAGGGTGCAGGTGCTTCAGGACAACACCTCCATCCAATGCAGGTCTCAGATGAGAGATGAGCTGGGGAATTGTTTAAACCCAGGAACCCAAGATGACCTGAGAGCACCAAGATCTAGGCTCCAATATACAAATGGCTTCTGTATAAAAGGCCCTCCCAGTGCCTTTTATAAAGTTCCAACAATCCCATGCACATAGGAATCTGGACCTCCACTTTTCCCACCAAGTACATTGGATGAGGAAAAGACACTCCTCACATACTTGAAGGGATATTAGAAGGGAAACATATGTTGCACTTCATGGTAGGCTATGTGAACACTTACATTTTCTTGTTTTCGTTGTTTTTACTACCGGCCCCAAGTTTCAGGTGTAGTAGTCATCTCCACTGTCCTTGTAGACCTCCAAAACTTGCACATTATCACAATGGTTAGGGGTTGTTGTACACAAAACTGAGGAGAAAGTAAGATGTTCGATTGTTTCTCTGCAACCTTTCATGCACCGATTACAGCAAACTGTTGCAATATGGCCAGGTTAGAAGATGTGATCTTATTCATCTCCATAATATCTCATAAAGGAGGTTGTTTTCTCAATGTTCAGTCATTCACTGAACTTGGACTTTGACATTTGTCAATTCTGCTTCTTCAGCAGGGCTGCCAGCAACATCCTCATTGTGTCTTGTAGACTGTATGTATTCCAGGGCTCCCATAAGACAGAACCACAGCTTGATTGAAGGGTTCCTGATTCTATTTTGCTTAGTATGGGGTTTGCCTTTGTAGAGCTTCAACAAAGACAGCATCTGGGACCTCATGAATGGACTCGGCTACTCTACCTCCATCCAAGAGGGGAAGGTGCATCAGACCACTAACAAGAAGAACCAGTGCAGCAGGGAGGTGAGGACTAGCCCAGAAGGGTCTCTACCCCCATGACCCTGAGATTACATTCTAGTGCCCAGGACCAGCCTGAATCTGGGAACTCCCCCAGAGACCTGAAATGGGTTTTCCTATGGAGTCCCCCAGTCCCATGTACAAAGGTCTCGGGACCTCCACTTCTCCCTCCAGCTACAAGTGAGGGTTGAAAGAAAGTACTGGTATTAGTAAGAACATTAGGAATCATATGTTGCTTTATTTCACAGCAGACCATAAGTATATTTGTATTTTTCTTGATCATGTTTGTCTGTCTATTTTTTTTCTAACTACCTTCACCAGATATCCCGCAGAGCGGTCAGGTAAACTGTCCTTGCAGACCTTCTCCAACAATGGAGGTTGTTCTCCAGAGCAATGCAGCCTCTCAGTCCTGGTGGACATGGTGTCATTCACTACCGGTGCCGTGTCAGCAGTGCTGCTGGGATCACTTAAGTGTGTCCAAGTAACTATAAGTTTGCTGCAGCTGCCATAACATAGGACCCCACTGGGTGGTGTGTAGAGCAGACACTTAAGTTTTTACAATTGCAGAGACGAGGAGTTACAAGTGAGGGTGTCCCCAGCACAGATTCCTTTTGAGAGGTTTCTCCCATGCTCATACATGGCCATCTTCTGACTCTGTGTCACACAGAATTCTTTCTGCTTCTGTGTATCCTCCCCTCCCATTTTAAGGATACTGGTTGTATTGGGGTAAGACCCACATCACTGAATTCACTTCATCTTAGTTACCTGCTTAAGGATGCTTTATGTGGGGAGAAGAATGTGTGGTGGGAATCTCCCCCAGAGGCAATTCAAAGACAGGCCCTTGGCCACACTTGGCCCAACAATGGGCTCATTCCTTGTAGAACTCTAACAGCAACTTCATAGAGGAGTCGACTAATAGACTCACCTATGCCATCAACAACTACAAGAGAGAAGTACACCAGGGTAGGGACATCATCCAGTGCCTGTCTGAGGTAAGAGTGGGCCCATAGCTGGAGCCCTGTGATAACTTGGGGTGGGATCATAAAACAGACTCAAATCTGGGGCCTCAAGGTTTTCACATGCCCACTCCCAAATTAATCTATGCATGCAGTCCTACTAATCAGGTTTCTGGGAGGCTAGAAATCCAATCCTCACATATGTTAGAATCTTGGAGAAAAAAATTCTTGCTTTTCTCATTTTGCTTGTTTCCTTTGTTTACCAACCTGTAGCATGTATCCTGTGGAGTAGTCAGCTCTACTGGCCTTGAACCTCTTCAAGTCTACACATCATCATGCATAGAGGGTAGTTTTGATAAAACACCAAACCAACACTGCAGGAATTAACGTATTTGATACATTTGTCTGTAAAATGGCATCTCACAGAGCACACAAACCATTCTCAGTCAGCCAGGTCAGGAGCTCTGGCCTTACTCATCTCCATGTTATCCCATAAAGAAGGGAATTTTCTGCAGTAATTAGGCTTTTACTGTTGTTAGAACTTGACATGATGCCATTCTGCTGTGATTTCTGCAGTGTGACAGGGAATGGTCTCACTGTGTCCTGATAGACTGTGCTAGTTTGCTAGGTCTCCATTATACAGGACCACAGATTGTGTGGAATCTGAGGACTTCTGAATCAGTATCTGGCTTTGTCTTTGCAGAGCTCCAATGCTTGAGGAGCTGGTGCAGAAGTCCCACTACAGCACCCACAGGGTCAAGGTGCAGGTGCACCAGGCTGACACCACTGTCCAGTGCTCGTCTAAATTGAGAGCTTCACTGACGAATTCATCACACCCAGGAACCCAAGATGACCTGAGAGGGCCAAGCATCTAGGCTCCAATATGGGGATGGCTTCCTCAGGGCCCTCCCAGTGCTCTTATAAACTGTCGCACTATCCCATGCACATGGAAATCTCGACCTCCACTTGCACCACCAGCTACATTGCGCACAGAAAAAAACACTCCTCATATATTTGAAGGAATATTAGAGAAAAAAAGATGTTGCACTTCATGGTAGACCACGTAAACACTTTTGTTTTGCTCTTTTGTTTTTACTAGCTGCACCAAGTTTCTGGTGAAGCAGTCATTTCCACTGTCCTCAAAGGCCTCCAAATCTTCCACATCATTACACTGGACTAGGAGGTTTTGTACACAAATATGTTCAGTAATTAAAATGTTGGATTATTTCCCTGTAACCTTTCTGCTCACTGACCAGGGAAAACCATTGTAATCTGGTCAGGTTAGGAGATGTGATCTTATTCATCTTCATATATCTCATAAAGGAGGAAATTTCTACAGTGTTTAGCCATTCATTGATTTTGGACTTCGATATTGTTCGGTTCTGCTTCAACTTCAGCATGGCTGCCAGGAAAGACCTCACTGTGTCACTATGTCCTAATAGACAGTCTCAGTTTGCCAGGTCCGCCATAAGGCAGAATCACAGGTTAGTTGGAGGGTTCCTGATGCCTGCTGGCCTGGTACAGGGTTTGCCTTTGTACTGTTTCAACGAGGACACCATCAAGGGCCCAGTGAACAGGTTCAACTACTCTACCTCTCTTGAGGAGGAGGTGCATCAGGCCACTGAGAACAACCAGTGCAGAACTGAGGTGAGAGCTAGCCCAGAAGCATCTCTACAACTGTAACTCCAAGATAACATTCTAGTGCCCATAACCTGACTCAATCTGGGGACACTCCCAGAAACCCCCAATGGTTTTATCTACAGTGTCCCACAGTGCCATGTACAGAAGATTCTGATCCTCCACTTTTCCCTCCAGCTACAAGTGAGGATAAAAATATAATACTTGCATTAATAGGAATATTGAGAAACATTTTTGTCACAGTAGATGAAAAACACATTTATATTTTTGTTGGTCTTTTTTGATAGTTTTTGTTCTTTTTAAACTACTTGCCCCAGATATTCTGCACAGTGGTGAGATCAACAGTCTTGCAGACCTTCTACAATAATGGAGGTTGTTTGTCACACTATGCAGCCTCTCAGTGCTGGTGGACATGGTGTCCTTGACTACCGGTGCCATGCCAGCAGTGTTGCCGGGATCACTTATGTGTGTCCAATTGACTAAAAGTTTGCTAGGGCAGCCATGATATAAGACCCCGCTGGGTGGTGTGTAGGACAGGCAATTAATTTTTCACAATTCAAGAGAAGAAGAGTTGGAAGTGAGGGTGTCAGCAGGGCTAGATCTTTTTGCCAGGTTTCTCCCTTGTTCGTACATGGCTATCTTCTAACTCTGTCATATGGAATCCTCTCTGTGGTTCCATGTGTCCTCCCTTCCTCTTCTAAGCTCACTGGTCATATTTGGCTAAGACCCATATCACTAAATTCTCTTAACCTTAATAACCTACTTATAGACATACAGAGATATAGGCATGTTCTGAAGTTCTAGGGGTTTCAAAATCATGGAACTTGGGTGACTCTTTAAAGACCACACTGTTTACCTGTACTATCTACAGCTGGAAGGACAACACAGGTTAAATTTGAGCCGCTGGATCCAGATTCCAAAATGAAAAGTCTGTAGCATAACAGCACCAACAGAACTTTTGTGATGATGGCTGCTGCCTTGCAACAAGCCTGGCCAGAGAGTTTCTCATCCCTTTAAATTTAGAATAATGCGGGGAAACAGAGGCAACTGTAACTGAACGAGAAAATTAGAAAAAAAAGAAAAATATTAAACAATCTGATTTCAACGTGGCCAAGGCAATCCCAGTGTTCCTTGGTTTTCACTTGCCCCCAGCATCCCTTGACTCACCAATCCCTTGTCTCCATGAACAGGGATTGGACCTACCTGAGGCATCTGCTCAGACTCCTTCCTGGTGATCAGCTTTCTCCAGTCAGGTGTCAGCAGGAATTTGCCCTGTGCAGTTTCTGCATCTCAAAATGCCCTTTAATGTAAAACAAAGGGAAAATAGTGTGATTTCAGAAGTCACTGCATTTCATAGGCTGTGTTTATCCATCTTGCACACAATTCCCAAATTGGGTGCAACAGTGTTTCCCATACCATTTCCATCCATGTCAGGAACAGGTAAGTCTCAGGTAGCTAAGAGGCAATGTCATGCATCCCTAGCTTTGGACAGTTCTCAGTTCTAACATAAGTGACCTTGAGCAGCCATTTTATATGACCAAACCTGTGTGCTTTCATCTTTCTAATGAGGATGCTGTTGAGGTCCCATTGATACAAAGCTATTCATAGTCTTTGTATGGAAAATCCTGTATTCCTCATCTGAAAAAAATCGCCTAGAAAGTAAAAATTGTATCAACAGCCCCATCCACCAAACTTAGATGGTACTTTATAACCTATGGATTAAAACTTATTCAATGTGAGTACTCCTGACCCTTCTCTTGCACATGTGCCAGAGGAGCTAGGAGTTTTGGGTGAGCTCCTGACCTCAGTACTCATGATTCATGGTGATACCACTGACAGGATGCCTATTCTGGTCCCACCCAGAGTGCAGCTGAGTACATGCTTAATTTACATGAATCCTTCAAAATGTGGGCCCTCCAGAGAGGCACGCTGAAGAAGTTGGTGGATTTCATGGCTGCAGCTTTCCTGGGTGGAAATATCACCCACTTTACCACCTTCAGGTCTGTGCACCCGGCCGTCACTAGAGCCCAAATATTCCAGGATGAACTGCTAATTCAGTGAGAATGTGCCCTCTTTTCAGCACAGCTGTGATTCAGCCCTCTGCTAGCTGTATGTCATAAAAAGGTCCCCATGTATCTCTGAGCGTCAGTTTGTTTCTTGGATATGTGGGCTGACAGAGGACAAAAGTCAACCTTCTCACAGGGACTACCTTGGGGAAAATCCAGGCAGATCTTAGTTGGCACCTGGCTCTGCAAACAGGGCTTCTGGACATGCTGTGGCTGTTCATGGCAGTTTTTGGTTTTTGTCCATGGAAATTCACCAGCCTCACACATTGTGGCCTGTGGCATTTCTGAGCATGGAAAACCATCTGTCAAGAAGTTGGGGAAAGCACTTTTTGGTCTTTGCTCTTGACTTTAGTATTGCCACATTAATAATCTCTGGGGATAAGAGGGGTCCCCAGGCCCAATCAGATATCTGGGATGGTTGTCATTGGGCTTCATTTATTTGACAATGTGTATGAAGCACCTACCACAATTAGGCCATACTAGAGACACTTAGCATAACTCAGTGAATGAAGCAGACACAATCCCAGGGCCTCAGTTTTACTCAATAAATCCATCACAATGGATACCATTTGCACATCCTGTCATCTATCCATTAGCTCTGATACAGTCATGGTTTTCTCCACAACTGAAGGCCTTCCTGCTGATAATGACAGTGGACACTCACCAAGGGATCAAATAAAAAGGTGGGTGGTGTTTGGATTCATAAGGAAGACCCCCTGTGTAGAGAGCACACAGGCTGTGGCAGGGAGGGTCTGGCACCAATGAGATCTTATAGATCTGATTCCCAAGGGAGGCCTGAGCTCTGATGTCTCCAACCCCAAGAGGACAGCAGAGAGAACTGCGGACAGGGCCTCTGTCCTCACAGAACTGGATTGAGGCTGCAAAGCATTTTGCCCTAGTGTCCCTAACCCACCAGAGTCCTCTCTTACTCAACACCACCCCAGGCTCTGAACAGAAGATGTGGTGGTTAGAGCCTTCTCAGCAACCTTCCTCCAACCTTAGTCCAGATGAGCAGGAGCATAAAGGGTTAGCAGTGTGCAGGGCCTTGAGAAGAAATGTGGTTTGAAAGAAAAGTCACAGGGTCTTCATGCTAAACCCACTGAATTGCCCATCCTGCTCCTCCCAGGACAGCCAAATGGGGGTCAGGGTTGGCATTGGGCTGTCTTCTGGTTAGGCATGTGCATGCACACAGGCCCTGTCCCAAATAAGTTTGTCCTGGGAAGGCAGCATGGAATCCAAGACTCTGGCTCTGCTGCCCAAACTCCTCTCCCCAGGGCCTTTGCTTCTGCCGTGGGAACCTGGCCAGACCAGGTTCAGGGGTTCAGCCAACCTCTACATTTCCCCTCGTTCCATCTGAAGCAGGCCTTGGTGCAGGTCAATTCCATACTTAACAGCATCTTTGCCAGGTGCACCATCTTTGGTTTTTTTTTTTTTTTTTTGGAGAACCTAGAGACAACTGCAGCATCCCTGGAAGATGAGGGGACAGAAGTTGATAAGATGATCTTGGGAGGGGAAGTGAATGGCTAGGAGTTCACTTAAGGGCAGTGCCACCTTCCTCTCCCTGGAAACACAAGGAAATATCAGGTACGTGCTTGTCAATCTTATTTTTTCCTGCTCCTCCAGATCCATGTCCAGAATTTAAGAGCAACCAACAGCCACAGGAGGGTCCTGCTCAAGGACTTGTTCCTGAACCAGCTGGAGGCCATACCCTGGCTTTGCCTGGCCTGAAGCTGTACCTGTAGCCAGGATGGAGGTATCTTTTTGAGACTTTTATCTTGTTCTGTTAGAAGTTCTAAGCTTTATCCTAAATACATGAGAGGAATACAACCCAACAACATATTTGTAGTAACAAAAAGGATAATTTTCAACAATACCACATTGTTTATATAAAATATATTTCATAGAATAAAATACTGTAAAAAGAAAAAATTGTTAATTAAAAATATGCATACATAATATGTATTCATGTAAAATATATTTCAATACATATATATGCTGGATTTTGAAAATGCTCTCTATGCAATATATTTTTAAAATAATATCTAAAACAGACCTATATTTTAGTGATGTGGACTCTGTCCAGTGAGGTCCATATGTTGTGGATGCAATGAACAAATTCACACAGACTATGACAGAAGTCCTATGGAGGAAAAGGGAGGCCATGGCCACTCCCTGAGAGAGAGGGGCCTCGACCCTTGCCTGGACAAGCTTTTATTGGCTTTCTAACAGCATACCTCAGAGAAGGTTCTCATTCATTATGCTCAGATTTGCATTAGGTGATTACTTTTTACAGATAACAAAGGAAAGTATGTTACTGATTCCTTCTTACAGATTAACAAGGAAAAAGGTTGCAAATGCAAGGGAACAATATGAATGATTGGTCTAGTTACACTCCATCCTTGGGAGAATTAGCACAGACTTCAGGAAGTTACTTTAAAGATATTCAGTAAGCATTTGCTGCTTCAACTGAGGGTAAGGGAGGTTTAGCAAGATCAAGCCTCAGAACAGCCTAGGTATAATGCAGGCCTGCTTCCCCACCAGAAAGCCAATCTATGGGTTTGTCTTCCTGTGTACTGACACATGCCTATAGGCCTTCTAGTAGGGCTGGGCTACATTTACCCTTCCATGTGGATACATTCCCTATATTTTGGGATCCTTATATAAGTATACAGTAATGGTAAAAGCAAATTTAGAAATGTATACATCAAAATGTTGTACTAGTGAACTCTAGAAAGTGGGACTAGTACAAGTTACTGTCCTTTCTTTTTTGCTTATTATATTTTCTAGCTTTTGTACAACTATCAAGTATTGAAAATAACATATAGTAAGATGAAACATTTCTGTCTTTAAAGTTCCATTTTATATCTTACAATGGTTTCATTAAAAGCCAAAATTACTTACTGGATTACATTCTGCTTTCTTCACTGTTTAGGTTGATATTTGAGCAACAAAAACCACTAGAGTAGCTATTACCAATATTTAAAATCACTGGGGATGAAAGAACATTTCTTTGGATGTAACTAAAATGATGCAAAAGAACCTCCTCCAGTCAACTCTCACGTAGTCAATTTTCTTCTTTGTTGAGCCCATAAATTAATAGGAAAAACTATTAACTTAAGAATAGGCAATGTTTGAGGTGGCCTGACACTGGGGCAGGTTGGTCTCAGGCCAATCTGTGCTGTGTGGCTTCTTGACTTTAAAACAAAAATATTTCACAAAAGAAGTTCAGGTGATTTTTAAGCATAATATAACCAAAGACACAGAAATTGAGAACAGGCTGAAAGTCACCAGAGGAGAGAGGGGAGGGAATTTCAGGGGAAAAGGGGAAGGATTTACAGGAACAAGTATAAAGGACACATGGACAAAAACTATGGGGGGGGGTGCAAATGGGAGGGAGGAGGGGAGGACTGGGGTTGTGGGTTTCGGGTGAGAATAAAAGACAGAAAACTGTACAAGATCAACAATTAAAATAAAAATTTAAAAAAATGTGTATATTAAAACCAAAGACAGTGAAAGAAAGGAACTACTTAGGCCATAGGAAGTAACACGAGAAAGCATATGTGTTGCTCTTCTTTGGTTCCCTACAAAGGTCATAGAAAAGGAGTGAGCCAAGGCGATACTGACTTTAGTTCATGGGAAAGCCGAATGCAGAATCACATATCAGCCCAAGAGGAGATGCCACTGTCAGATGCTCCCCTGGTTCCAAGTCTCATGCAGACCCTCACGGTTTAGGAGGAAGTAAAATGTCCAGGCCTGAGAAGAGGCCTGGGAGTGCTGTAGAGGGAACCTACGCTCGCTCTTTGTCCACAGGGTTTTTCTCTCTCTCTGCAGGTGAGAATCTTCTTGGAGGTGTTCAGTAATATGTATATTAGCTTTCCTGGTGAGTTTCTAATATGCTGATGCAACTGAAGGAGTGCATAGGGGAGTTTGGGGTTTTTTCTATGTTCTGCTTTACTGTCCTAGTTTTATCTTGGGTCTGTCTGGGTTTAATTGGATTTTTGTTATTTATTCCCCTGACTTCTTTCATCCTTGGGGTTGGGTGGCACAAATGGCATTAATTAGGTTTGTGTTCTGAGTCTTAGGAACAGGGATTAGAGCTATGTATTATCTTGTTAGGGAAGAGAGGTAAAAACCAGGGGCTCTCCAGGGTCCTTGGTTAGGAAAGACAAGGTTTGTGATTCACTAGCTTCCTGTATGTTTTTCAAATTCTTTGGCTTTTTGAAATTTTCTTGTCTCAGTTTCCCCATTCCACTTACCCAGGAATTTTCCTAGCTTCTCCCTCTCCTGCCTTATTTCCCTTGGAACACAATTGTATAGAAATTAGGTAAACATCCCTATTCTTACTGCAGTGCCATTATTCAGTGACCCTCTGAAACATTCTATAAATAAAATTGAGACCAACATGTCAAAAAAATTTAATGAAAAGAAAGAATTTGAGGGAAATCTCTAGGTGAATATTTCAAAAGAAAGTGTTCTGTGTAAAATAAAGGCTCTTCATGTATATCCATACGAATATAAGGCTAGATCATTCAAAGGTAGTCACTCTGATGTTTATATCTTGATCTGCGTGGGGACACATTTCCTACCTTTTGATTCATATTTATTTTTTATGAAAACTGGAGTGTTTATAAACCAAGCCAACACTCGTCATGTAATTACAAAGAATAGGATACTGTTCTCCATGGATGGGCCTATCTCCCACTCAGAAAGGCCAGTAGAAAACAAGGTCTGGTACACAGGACCCAGGCCCACAGATAGGTCCTCCTGTGGAGAATCAGGCCTGCATTGTACCTAGGGCACTCTGAGACTTGCTTTTTGCTAAAACGTCCTCACCGTGAATTGAGGCAGCAACCCTTTACTGCATATCTTTAAAGTAACTTCCTAAAATCTATGTTAACCCTTCGAGGGACAAGTGTAACCAGTTCAACCATTTTCCCTTTACATTTGCAAATATCCTTTTTGATGTAATTAGCAACATCCTCTCCCTTTTTTCTGTAAAAAGTAACCACCTAAGGTGAACCTGCGCATAGTAAATGAGGACCATCTTCAGTGCTATGTGCCCAGAAAAGCCATAAAAGCTTGTCAAGGCAAGGGTGGGCCTGCTCCCCCTTGAGAGAGTGGCTGTGCCATCCCTTTTCCTCCACAAGACTCGGTAGTCCATGTGAATTTGTCTTGTCTCAGCCAAAACACAGCGGACACTGTGGGCTGGTGTCTGCATCAGCTGGCGCCCTAGAACAGGGACCCAGGGCTATGAGCTATCATTGTCAACAACACAACAACTTGGTTGGAGTCCCAGTGCATCAGCCCAGGTAAGAGCCAGTGACACCAAGTGCTTTTAGGTTAGGTCATAGGCTGTGTTGGATTTCAGAGGAAAAGGGGTGTTTTTTTTTTCCTACATCGCCCTCTCTTGCAACCGCTTTGCAACCGTACCTTCTTCAGTAAGTAGAAGCCTTGCTCTCTCTCCCATGAATGTGCTGCAATCTCTTGGGCACAGGTTGAGCAGGTAAGAGGCACAGGGTGTCCCATTAGTGGATTAGCTGGACGTAGACTGGGACAGAACTCTAGATTTCTCGCCAGCTGCAAGCAAAAGTCCTCACAACGAGAAGCACACTATTAAAAAAACTCACAAGCCCATCACCATGACACAACCCACAAGTAGATCTAGGCTTGGAAGAAAGAGCAAAGATTTTCCCTTTCATAGGCTTTAAACACATCAACTAGTTACGGGACATTTTACAAGCACCTCAGCAAATTCTTTCTTTTAAGCTGCCTCTTGAGGCCCCTTCAATTTTGCCTTTTCCCTCTGTCTGCCTGCATAAGGATTTAAAGGTGCAGGTGGAGAAAAACCAAAATCAAGACTGGTTTTGTAGACTTCCGGCCAAGATGGAGGCGTAGGCAGACACACTGTGCCTCCTCTCACAACCAAAATTAAGGACAACAAATATTTAGAAACAAGAAAACAACCAGAACTTATAGAAAATTGAACTGTACGGAAGTCCAACAACCATTCATCCAGACCGGTGAGAGGGGCGGAGTCGCAGTAGGAAAAAGTGGAGGTGCGGACCCAGGAACACAAGTAGCAGCGGCTCGCAGTTCCCAGGTGCATGGGCGGTGGCTGGCGGTCCTGGGGCACACAGGCGGCAGCTGGCGGACCCCGGGCACAGGCGGGCAACTGTGCAGATCCAGTGAGGACGCACAAGGCGGCTGGCTGACCAGGGGGTCCCACATTCGCGCACCCAGACGGTCCAGGCAGAGGGGAAGTGGTGGAAGGGACTGAATCCAGGAGAGAGCGGAGCAGGCGCCATTGTTCCCTCTCAGACCCCACCCCCACATACAGCGTCACAACCCAGCGACTGGGCTGCCCCACACTGGGGAGCACCTGAGGCTCCACCCCTCACTACGTAACAGCACGCACGCGTGCGCAGATAATCCAGGTGAAGGGGAAGCAGCGGAAGTGACCGGAGTCCAGAAGAGAGCGGAACAGGCGCCATTCTTCCCTCTCGGACCCCGCCCCCACCTATAGCGTCACAACCCAGCGACTGGGCTGCTAAGGCTCTACCCCTCATTCGTAATAGCTACGACCAGACTAAAACCGAAACAAGACAAAACAAAAAACCCCACCAAAAATGGCTCAAACCGGGGAAAAAATGAAAACGCCGGAGTCAATTCCTCTAAGCAGTGAAGAGATAGCCAACCATCAGATGCACAGTTCAAAGCACTGGTCATCAAAATGCTCACAGAATTGGTTGATTTTGCTCACAAACTAGATGAAAAAATGCAGGCTACAATACGTGAAATGAAGGAAGACGCATGGGGAACCGATAGAGATGGAAGGAAAACTGGGACTCAAATCAATGGAGTGGACCAGAAGGAAGAAATTAACAACCAAACAGAAAACGAGGAAGAAACAAGAATTCAAAAAAATGAGGAGAGGCTTAGGAACCTCCAGGACATCGTTAAACGTCCCAACATCCGAATTATAGGGGTCCCAGAAGGGGAAGAAGAGCAACAAGTAGAAAACTTATTTCAACAAATAATCAAGGAGAACTTCCCCAATATGGCAAAGGAAATAGACTACCAGGACGTCCAGGAAGCTCAGAGAGTCCCAAAGAAGTTGGACCCAAGGAGGAACACATCAAGGCACATCGTAATTACATTAGCCAAGATTAAAATGAAGCAGAGAATTCTAGAAGCAGCAAGGGATAAGGGGACAGTCACCTACAAGGAAGTTCCCATCAGACTGTCAGCTGATTTCTCAAAAGAGACCTTACAGGCAAGAAGGGGCTGGAAAGAAATATTTGAAATCTTGAAAAGCAGGGACCTACATCCAAAATTGCTCTTTCCAGCAAAGCTGTCATTTAGAATGGAAGGACAGATAAAGCACTTCTCAGATAAGGTCAAGTTAAAGGAGTTCATCATCACCAAGCTCTTATTATATGAAATGTTAAAGGGACTTATCTAAGAAAAAGAAGATCAAAAATATGACAGTGAAAAGACAGCAAACTCACAGCTATTAAGAACTGCACCTAAAACAAAAGCAAACTAAGCAAACAGCTAGAACAGGAACAGAACCACAGAAATGGAGATCATATGGAGGGTTAGCAACAGGGGCGTGGGAGGAGGAGGGGGGGAAGGTACAGAGAATGAGTAGCATAGATAGTGGGTAGAAAATAGACAGGGGGAGGGCAAGAATAGTATGGGAAATGTAGAAGCTAAAGAACTTATGACACAAGGACATGAACTAAAGGGGTGAATGTGGGTGGGAGAGGGTGTGCAAGGTAGGGGGAATGATGGGGGAGAAATGGGACAACTGTAATAGCATAATCAATAAAATATATTTAAAAAAAGACTAGTTTTGTAATTTCTGTCCTTGCAGTGGGGGGAATTTCAGAAAAAGTTTCTTTTATTTGTTAAAAAATTTCTTTGAAGCTTTCTGCGAATGCTCAACCATGGGGAATGGGCTCTCTAAAGAATAAGAGCAGTGATTTAAGCTAATTCAACAGCTTTTTAAGGCTGGTAGATGTCTTCCTGATAAGGGATCTTTAGACTTAGTTACTTAGGAAAAAGTTGGGCAGAAGTTGAAATGACACCAGGTGGTGTAACATCAGATTCTAAGGCTAGTGTCTCACTCCCTCCTTTAGAGGACTTAATTCGAAAATACTGGTTTGATTGAATTTCATTTTTGTTTCTGAATGGTTCAGTCTCAAAATATTTTGCTAAACCTCTGGTAAATAGAATAAGATCTCTAATGTTGGTACATCATAAGGATTCCACTCAGAATTTAAATTGATTGTTTAACAAAAAATTTCACTTCCCTCAGACAGTAAAAAGCACAGGAAGAAAAATAATGAGAAAATGTGTGTTTTAACCTCTCTGAATCCTCCTTATGGAGGCCCAGGGAATGCTTTAGTCCTTGGAACAAGCCATGCAGAGCTTAGTATCCTCCCTCCCTCTTCTTCAGCCTCCCTAAGTTGTCAAGGGCACTGGATGAGACAGCTCACCTTAGAGCACATTCAAGAAATGCAGTAATCATTAAAAATTAACAACAACAAAAAAGTAAATATATTTGCCAGTGGAAAAAAACTGTTTCTGAAAGTTATGAATGTATTCATAAATTTGTCAATCCAGAGCTTGCTACAAGTGGGATGGGGGGTGTGACCTATTAAAGAAATATTAAGAATCCTCCTTGTTTATGCCAGAGCCGTGACTTTTTATTGTAAAAATGAAATATATTTATACCATCTCCCAGGGAGAACTAGCCCTCCTCCACAGAAGACTAAGCACCTTTTTTTTTTCACTTTATTTATTTTTATTTTTTATAATTATAATTTTTTAATCAGTATTTTTTAATTTTTGATATTGTAGAGTTTTATGTCTTTTACCCCACCCCCAGCCCACCACCCCAGCCCTCCCCACCTTCCTCCCATTTCCACCCCCCATAGGTTTTGTCCATGTGTCCTTTATACTTGTTGCTCTAAACCATTCCCCTTTTCCCCTAAAATTCCCTCCCCTCCCCCTCTGGTCACTGTCAGACTATTCTCAAATTCAGTGTCATTGTTTATATTATGCTTGTTTCTTTGTTTTGTTGACTAGGTTCCTGTTAAAGGTGAGATCATATGGTATTTGTCTTTCACTGCCTGGCTTATTTCGCTTAGCATGATGCTCTCCAATTCCATCCATGCTGTCGCAAAGGGTAGGAGCTTCTTCTTTCTTTCTGCTGCATAAAATTCCATTGTGTAAATGTACCACAGTTTTTTGATCCATTCATTAACTGATGGGCACCTAGGTTGCTTCCAGCACTTGGCTATTGTAAATAGTGCTGCTATGAACATAGGGGTGCATAGGTTCTTTTGGACTGGTGTTTCAGGATTCTTAGGATATAATCCAAGCAGTGGAATCTAAGCACCATTTTTTCACTCAGTATCCGTAAATACTGATCGTTTCCTTGCGGAAGAACTGGCTGTTCTCCTGGAGGGAACGGTTAGTCAATAGAGTCACAAAAGGCCCTTGGTGCGTAACCACTTTTGTCTAAATCATATTTGAGCAGAGCACCACCCATCTTTCCCACTTTCCTTGAAAACTCTGAACCTAGGAGTCACCAGGTCCTGAGGACAACAGGGCAAGTAACTTGCTGCTTAAACTCATTGCAGCTTCCAGAAACAGTAGGCGGCCTGTCTTTCCAAGCAGAGGGAAAAAAATGGCACTTTTAAAACTGAGGCTATTTTTCAGCCAACACTTGGAGCCTCCTTTGCACTACTCCCCTGCCACTTACCTGGCTTTCCAATAAGCCAGTATGGGTTGATCAGTGGACAGTTAAAGGAGAGCGACTTGAACACACCTGCCTTTTAGTTAACAATTAGAAGCAGGTCATATTGAACACTCTAACAACCCTTGGAATAATGCCTATTTTTGTTGTACTAAAGAAGTCTGGCAAATGGAGGCTTATTCATGATCTAGGAAAAATCAATGAATCCCTCCAACCTATTGGCCCCCTACAACCAGGAGTCCCCAATCCAGCTTGCCTTCCAAAGGATTGGCCACTTTTATTAATTGACCTAAAGGATGGTTTCTTTACATTTCCTTTAACAGAAAAGTATCAGGATCATTTTGCATTTTCCCTCACAGTCATTAACAGTTCTCAACCTTTAAAGAGGTTTCAATGGGAGAGTTTTGCCTCAGGGAATGCTTAACAGCCCAACTATCTGCCAACATTTTGTGCCTTACAGCCATTCAGCCAGTAAGAGATCAGTTTCCTAATTCAATTATCTATCATTTTATGGATGACACCCTGATTACAGCTCCTTCACAAGATATTTTAGCAAAAACTGCTTCCTTTCTTAAAAATTCTGTAGCCTCTCCTGAGCCAGTAATTGCTCTAGAAAAAATCCAGCATTCAAAACCTTGGACATATTTAGACTATATTACTTTTCATAGGACAATTCGGCCTCAAGTCCTTCAAATTAATCCACCCAAGGATTTAACACTTTATTTTTAGCATTTGTAGTATTTATTGTATTATTTTTTATTTTTAAATTTATTTTAATTGTTGTTCTTGTACAGTTTTCTGTCTTTTACTCCCATCCCAGCCCTCTCCACCTCCCTCCCATTTCCACCCTGGCTAGTTCTTGTCCATGTGTCCTTTATACTTCTTCTTATAAACCCTTTCCCTTTTCCCCTGAAATTCCTTCCCCTCCCCGTCTGGTGTCTGTCAGCCTGTTTTCAATTTCAATGTCTTCGATTATATTTTCCTTGTTTGTTTGTTTTGTTGATAAGGTTCCTGCTAAAAGTGAGATCATATGGTATTTCTCTTTCACCACCTAGCTATTTCCCTTAGCATAGTGCTCTCCAGTTCCATCCATGCTGTTGCAAAGGGTAGGAGCTCCTTCTTTCTTTCTGCTGCAGAGAATTCCATTGTGTAAAATGTATCATAGTTTTTTTTAAACATTTCATTTTTTGATACATTTTCATTTTTGATACAATTCATTTACTGATGGGCACCTAGGTTGCTTCCAACACTCGGCTATTGTAAATTGTGCTGCTATGAACATTGGGTGCGTAGGTTCTTTTGGATTGGTGTTTCAGGGTTCTTAGGGTATAATCTTAGCAATGAAATTGCTTGGTCAAAAGGCAGATGCATTTTTAGTTTTCTTAGAAAATTCCATACAGTTTTCCATAGTGGTTGTATCAGTCTACATTCCCACCAACAGTGCACTAGGGTCCCCTTTTCTCCACAATCTCCCCAACACTTGCTGTTTGTTACTTTGTTTATGATGGCTATTCTGATCCATGTGAAGTAGTATCTTATTTCAGTTTTAATTTGCATCTCTCTGATAGCTAACATCTTTTCATGTGTCTCTGGATCCTCTGTATGTCCTCCTTGGAGAAGTGTTTGTTCAAATCCTTTGCCCATTTTTTAATTGGTTTGCTTGTCTTCTTAGCGTGGAGTCCTGTAAGTTCTACATATATTTTGGAGATTAAACCCTTGTCTGAGGTATCATTGGCAAATATGTTTTCCTGTACAGTCAGTTCTCTTTGTATTTTCATATTGTTTTCTTTAGCTGTAAAGAAAATTTTTATTTTGATGAGATCCTATTTGTTTATTACTTCCTTTATGTCCATTGCTTTAGGGGACATATCAGTAAACATGTTGCTGTGTGAAATAGCTGAGATTGCCCTGCCTATGTTCTCCTCTAGGATTTTAATGGTGTCACGGCTTAGATTTAAATCTTTTATCCACCTTGAATTTATTTGTGTGTATGGTGTAAGTTGGTGCTCAAGTTTCATTTTTTTTGCATGTAGTTGTCCAGTTCTCCCAGCACCACTTGTTGAAGAGGCTATTTTTACTCCATTTTATGTTGCTGCCCCCTTCGTTGAATAGAAATTGATCATAAAGACTTGGGTTTATTTCTGGGCTCTCTGTTCTATTCCACTGGTCCGTGTGCTTGTTTTTATGCCAGTACCAGGCTGTTTTGATTACAGTGGCCTTGTAATACAGTTTGGTATCAGGTATTGTGATCCCTCCTACTTTGCTCTTCTTTCTCAAAATTGCTGCAGCTGTTTGGGGTCATTTATGGTTCCATATAAATTTTTGAAGTGTTTCTTCTATGACTGTGAAATATGCCATTGGTACTTTAATAGGTATTGCATTGAATCTGTAGATTGCTTTGGGAAGTATGGACATTTTGATGATGTTAATTCTTCCGATCCATGAACACAGTATGTGTTTCCAATTGTTTGTGTCTTCCTTGATCTTTCTTCAGTGTTGTATAGTTTTCTGCATACAGGTCTTTTACCTCCTTGGTTAGGTTTATTCCTAGGTATTTTATTTTTCTTTTTACTATATCGAATGGGATTTTTTTCTTGATTTCTGCTTCTGCTGTTTCATTGTTGGTATACAAAAATGCCTTTCATTTATGGATATGGATAGGATACTTTGTATCCCACTGTTTCACCAAATTCATTTATTAGGTCAAGTAGCATTTTTGGCTGAGTCTAAAGGACTTTCTATGTACACTATCATGTCATCTGAAAACAATTATAATTTTGTTTCCTCCTTTCCAAGTTGAATACCATTTATTTCCTTCTCTTGTCTAATCAGTGTTGCTAAGACTTCTAATACTATACTGAATAGAAGAGAAGGTGGACATCCTTGTCTTGTTCCTGATCTTAGTAGAAAAGATTTTAGTTTCTGCCCATAGAGTATGATGTTGGCAGTAGGATTCTCATATATTGCCTTTATTATGTTGAGAAATGCTCCTTCTTTCCCCACTTTGCTGAGTGTTTTTATCATGAATGGGTGCTGTACCTTATCAAATGCTTTTTCCAAATTTGTTGATATGATCATGTGATTTTCGTCTTTGCTTTTGTTTATGTGATGTATCACATTTAGTGATTTGAGAATATTGAACCATCCTCGCATCCCTGGGATGAATCCCACTTGGTCAAGTTGTATGATCTTTTTAATGCATTGTTGGATGTGGTTTGCCAATATTTTGTTGAGGATTTTAGTGTCTATGTTCATCAGCGATATTGGCCTGAAGTTTGTTTTTTTTTTTTTTTCTTTGTTGTTTCTTTATCTGGTTTTGTGATTAGGATGATGCTCGCTTCATAAAAAGAGTTTGGGAGTCTTCCATCATTTTGGATTTTTTTGGACTAGTTTGTGAAGGATAGGGGTTAGCTCTTCCTTAAATGCTTTGTAGAATTCTCCTGTGAAGCCATCTGGTCCAGGCATATTGTGTGTTGGAGTTTTTTGATTACTGCTTCAATTTCATCTGCTGTTATTGGTCTTTTCAGGCTTTCTGCTTCTTCTTCATTGAGTTTTGGAAGATTATATTTTTCTAGAAATTTATCCATTTCACCTAGGGCTTCAAATTTCTTAGCATACAATCCTTCATAGTAATTTCTTACAATCCTTTGTATTTCTATGGTATCAGTCATAATCTCTCCTCTTTCATTTCTGGTTGTGGTTATTTGGGTCCTCTCTCTCTTTTTTATTTTTTTAAATTTTTTATTTTGATTGTTGATCTTGTACAGTTTTCATTCTTTTACTTCCACCCCAGCCCACCACCCCAGCCCTCCCCACCTCCCTCCCATTTCCACCCCCATAGTTTTTGTAAAATATATTTTATTGATTATGCTATTACAGTTGTCCCATTTCTCCAGTATCATTCCCCTCCACCCTACACACCCTCTCCCACCCACATTCCCCCCTTTAGTTCATGTCCATGTGTCATAAGTTCTTTAGCTTCTACATTTCCCACACTATTCTTGCCCTCCCCATCTATTTTCTACCCACCATCTATGCTACTTATTCTCTTTACCTTTTCCCTCCTATCCTCCTCCCACCCCCCTGTTGCTAATCCTCCATATGATCTCCATTTCTGTGGTTCTGTTCCTGTTCTAGTTGTTTGCTTAGATTGCTTTTGTTTTAGGTGTGGTTCTTAATAGCTGTGAGTTTGCTGTCTTTTCACTGTCATATTTTTTATCTTCTTTTTCTTAGATAAGCCCCTTTAACATTTCATATAATAAGGGCTTGGTGATGATGAACTCCTTGAACTTGACCTTACCTGAGAAGCACTTTATCTTCCCTTCCATTCTAAATGACAGCTTTGCTGAATAGAGTAACCTTGGGTGTAGATCCTTGCTTTTCAAGACGTGGACTACTTCTTTCTAACCCCTTCTTGCCTGGAAGGTCTCTTTTTTGAAATCAGCTGACAGCCTGATGGGAACTCCTTTGTAGGTGACTGTCCCCTTATCCCTTGCTGCTTCTAGAATTCTCTTTCATTTGAATCTTGGCTAATGTAATGATGATGTGACTTGGTGTGTTCCTCCTTGGGTCCAACTTCTTTGGGATTCTCTGAGCTTCCTGGACGTCCTGGTAGTCTATTTCCTTTGCCAGATTGTGGAAGTTGTCCTTTATTATTTGTTCAAATAAGTTTTCTACTTGTTGTTCTTCTTCTTCCCCTTCTGGGACCCCTATAATTCGGATGTTGGGACGTTTAATGATGTCCCGGAGGTTCCTAAGCCTCTCCTCATTTTTTTGAATTCTTGTTTCTTCCTTGTTTTTTGTTTGGTTGTTAGTTTCTTCCTTCTGGTTCACTCCATTGATTTGAGTCCTTGTTTTCCTCCCATCTCTATTGGTTCCCCATGCATCTTCCTTCATTTCACGTATTGTAGCCTGCATTTTTTCATCTAATTTGTGAGAAAATCAACCAATTCTGTGATCATCTTGATGACCAGTGCTTTGAACTGTGGATCGGATAGGTTGGCTATCTCTTCATGGCCCAGAGGAATTGGCTCTGGGGATTTCATTTGTTCTCCGATTTGAGCCATTTTTGGTGTTTTTTGTTTTGGTTTGGTTTGGTTTGGTTTTAATCTGGTAGCGTCTTTTATGTAGTGAGGGGTGGAGCCTAAGGTGTTCCTCAGGGCGGGGCAGCCCAGTACCTGGGTTGTGATGCTATAGGTGGGGGCAGGGTCTGAGAGGGAAGAATGGCACCTGCTCCACTCTCTGCTGGACTCCGGTCCCTTCCGCCACCTGGATTATCTACGTGTGCGCTGTTAGGCAGTGAGGATTAGAGCCTCAGGTGCTCCTCAATGCAGGGCAGCCCAGTCGCAGTGTTGTGATATTGTATGTGGGGGTGGGGTCTGAGAGGGAACAATGGTGCCTGCTCTGCTCTCTCCTGGATTCAGTCCCTTCTGCTACTTCCCCTTTGCCTGGACCATCTGTGCGTGGGAATGTGGGACCACCTGGTCAGCCAGCTGCCTTGTGCGTCCTCACTGGGTCTGCACAGTTGCCACCCCGTGCCCAGGGTCCGCCAGCTCCCTCCTGTAGGCCCGAGGACCACCAGCCTCCACCTGTGCACCTGGGAAATGCCAGCCACTGCTGCTTGCATTCCAGGTCCGCACCTCCACTTTTTCCTGCCGCGACTCCGCCCCTTGTACCGGTCTGAATGAATGGTTGTTGGACTTCCATACAGTTCAATTTTCTGTTAGCTCTGGTTGTTTTCTTGTTTCTAAATATTTGTTGCCCTTAATTTTGGTTGTGAGAGGAGGCACAGTGTGTCCATCTACGCCTCCATCTTGGCCAGAAGTCTACCCCCCATAGTTTTTGTCCATGAGTTTTTTATACTTGTTCCTGTAAACCCTTCCCCTTTTCCCCTGAAAATGTCTCCCCTCTCCCCTCTGGTGACTGTCAGCCTGTTCTCAATTTCAGTGTCTTTGGTTATATTTTGCTTGTTTCCTTGTTTTGTTTATTAGGTTCCTGTTAAAGGTGAGATCATATGGTATTTGTCTTTCACTGCCTGGCTTATTTCGCTTAGCATGATGCTCTCCAGTTCCATCCATGCTGTTGCTAAGAGTAGGAGCTCCTTCTTTCTTTCTGCTGCATAGAATTCCTTTGTGTAAATATACCACAGATTTTTGATCCATTCATTAACTGATGGGCATCTAGGTTGCTTCCAACACTTGGCTATTGTAAATTGTTCTGCTATGAACATAGGGGTGCATAGGTTCTTTTGGATTGGTGTTTCAGGTTTCTTAGGATATAATCCAAGCAGTGGAATTGCTTGGTCAAAAGGCAGATGCATTTTAAGTTTTCTTAGAAAATTCCATACTGTTTTCCATAGTGGTTGTAGCAGACTGCATTCCCCCCAACAGTGCAGTGGGGTCCCCTTTTCTCCACAACCTCTCCAACACTTGCTGTTTGTTGCTTTGTTTATGATGGCCATTCTGACTGGTGTCAAGTGGTATCTTATTTCAGTTTTAATTTGCATCTCTTTGATAGCTAGCGATATTGAGCATATTTTCATGTGTCTCTGGATCCTCAAACACTTCAAAAATTTATATGGAACCATAAATGACCCCAAATAGCTACAGCAATTTTGAGAACGAAGAGCAAAGTAGGAGGGATCACAATACCTGATATTAAATTGTATTACAAGGCCACTGTAATCAAAACAGCCTGGTACTGGCATAAAAACAGGCACATGGACCAATGAAACAGAACAGAGATCCCAGAAATAAACCCTATTCTCTATGGTCAGTTAATATTCAACAAAGGGGGCAGCAACATAAAATGGAGCAAAAATAGCCTCTTCAACAAGTGGTGATGGGAGAACTGGAAAGCTACGTGCAAAAAAATGAAACATAAGCACCAACTTACACCATACACAAAAATAAATCCAAGGTGAATAAAAGACTTAAATATAAGCCGTGACACCATTAAAATCTTAGAGGAGAACATAGGCAGGAACATCTCAGATATTTCACGCAGCAACATGTTTACTGATATGTCCCCTAAAGCAAGGGACATAAAGGAAAGAATAAACAAATGGGATCTCATCAAAATAAAATGCTTCTGCACGTCTCAAGAAAAGAGTATTAAAATAGAGAACCAACTGTACGGGAAAACATATTTGCCAATGATACCTCAGACAAGGGTTTAATCTCCAAAATGTATAAAGAACTTACACGACTCCACTCTAAGAAGACAAGCAACCCAATTAAAAAATGGGCAAAGTTCTTGGGCAGACAGTTCTCCTAGGAGGACATACAAAGGAGGGTCCTTTCTCTTTTTTTCCTGATGAGACTTCTTCAAAGCTTGTTGATTTTTTTTTTTTTTTTATCTTTTCAAAAACACAGCTCTGGGATTCATCGATCCTTAGAATTGTGCTTTTAGTGCCTAAGCCATTGAATTTTGCTCTGATCTTGGTTATTTCCTTCCTTCTACTTGCTCTGGGCTGTCTTTGTTGTTGTTCCTCGAGTTCTTGTAGGCATAGGGTTAGGTTGTTTGTCTGAAATGTTTCTATCTTTTTTAGGTAGACCTGTATAGCTATGAACTTCCCTCTCAGGACTGACTGCTGTGTCCCATAAGTTTGCAGTTGCTGTGAGTTCATTTTCATTTGTTTCCAGAAACTTTTTCATTTTTTCCCTATTTTCATTCTTGACCCATTCATTGTTTAATAGTATGCTATTCAGTCTCTATGATTTTGAGGGTTTTGAGTTTTTCCCCTTGTGGTTGGTTTCTAGTTTCAGTCCCTTGTGGTATGAGAAAATGCTTGGTATGATTCCAATTTTCTTAAATTTGTTGAGGCTTGTTTTATGTCCTATAATGTGGCCTGTCTTTGAAAATGTTCCATGTGCATTTGAAAAGAATGTGTATTTAGTTTCTTTGGGATGAAGGGCTCTCTATATATATATCAGTTAAGTCCATTTCATCTAGAGTGTTGTTCAATGTCACAATATCTTTGTTGATATTTTGTTTGGAAGATCTGTCCGTTTTTGACAGTGGGGTGTTAAAATCACCTACTATAATTTTGTTGCTGTCTATATCTTTCTTGAAGTCCTCTAAGATTTTCTTCACGTATTTAGGTGCTCCTCCATTGGGTGCATATATATTTACAATGTTTATGTCTTCTTGGTGGATTATTCCCTTGAGTATTATAAAGTGACCTTCTGGGTCTCTTTTTATGGCTATTCTTTTGAAGTCTATTTTGTCTGATATGAGTATTGCTACCCCAGCTTTTTTTCCCTGTCCATTTGCTTGGAAAATTTGTTTCCAGCCCTTCACTTTCAGTCTGTGTATGTCTTTTGTCCTGAGGTGGGTTTCTTGTAGGCAGCATATGTGTGAGTCATGCTTTCTCATCCGTTCAGCTATTCTATGTCTTTTTATTGGAGTATTTAATCCATTTACATTTAAGGTTATTATTGATAGGTATTTATTCATTGCCATTTTCGTATCTGTGTTCCTCTCTCTCTCTGTCTTTTCCTTTCTTCCCTTAAAGCAGTCCCTTTAGTATCTCTTGCAGACTTGGTTTGGTAGAGATGTATTCTTTTAGATTTCTTTTGTCTGGAAAATTCCTTATTTGCCTTCTATCTTGTTTGAAAGCCTTGCTGGATAAAGTACTCTTGGTTGCAGGCCTTTGGTTCTCATTACTTGGAATATTTCTTGCCATTCTCTTCTGGCTTGGAGCATTTCCATTGAGAAGTCAGCTGCTAACCTTATCGGGGCTCCCTTGTATGTTACTTCCTTTTTCTCCCTTGCTGCCTTTAAGATTCTTTCTTTGTCTTGGAATTTTGCCATTTTAATGATGATGTGTTGTGAAGTGGGCCTGTTTGGGTTCCTCTTGATTGGTACTCTCTGTGTTTCCTGAATTTGTGTGGCTTTTTCTCTCACCAAATTAGGGAATTTTTTCATCATTACTTTTTCAAACAGGTTTTCTATCCCTTGCTCTTCTTCTTCTCCTTCTGGTATCCCTGTTATACGGATATTATTATGTTTCATGTTGTCTTGCATTTCTCTTCAACCCTCTTCATTCTTTCTGGGCCTCTTTTCCTTATCTTGCTCATTCTGAGTGTTTTTTTTCTATTTTTTCCTCCAACTCATTGATCCGATCTTTTGCTTCATCGATTCTGCTTTTTATTCCTTCTACTGTGTTCTTCAGTTCAGAAATTGTATTCTTCATTTCTTCTTGGCCCATGTTGATAGTTCCTATTTCCTTTTTCATGCTGATATAGTTTGCAGTGAGTTCATTGTAGCTTCCCTGTAGTTTCTGGTAGCTCATTGTGAGCTCATGGAGCTTCCTAACAACCATTGCTTGAGCTCAATGTCTGAGAGTTGACTTGCCTCTGTTTCATTTAGCATTCTTTCTGGGGTTTCCTCCTTTCCTTCCATTTAGGGATTGTTTCTTTGTCTTCCCATTGTTTGTGAGATTCTTCTTGTTAGCCTCATCTTCTTAAATTGATCTGTTCTGGCTTCCTGGGTTTATGTGAACTTCTGTGGTACAATACCTGTGACATTCAGTGGTGCAGTCTCCTTCGGGTATCCTGGTGTTTACAGCTTCCACTGTCTCAGCTGTTGGGATGCCCCCTCTTTGGGTCTAACTCTTGTTTTTTCACAGCAGGTTTTTTTTTTTTTTTTTTGTCTCACTCATGGGTATTTAAAAAGAGAAAAGAAAGAAAAAAAATTAAAAAGAAGTGGAAGGAAGAAGAGATAAAATTGGAAATAATGGAAAAAGGAATAAAACAAGAAAGAAGCAAAGACAAGCAAAAGGAATTGAGGGATAAAACAATAAAAATAATAATGAATAATAATAATAAATATAATCTTTAAAAAAATCTCTTGGCCAATCTGGGTTTTTTTTTGTTTTGTTGGCTGCAATGGGCTAAGAGGCAACTGGTATCGCTTTTCTCCCTATTCAGCATTCAGTCAACTTCGGGCTACTCTCCTCAAGGCTATCTGTGCACTCTCCCCAGAGCTAGCCTGGTGCCTCTCTGCTCAGGGCCATGGGCATGGTTTCTGAGCCTCCTGCAGAGCATGTGCTTTCCTGACTTTATGGATGTAAACTGGGATTTTATATGGATCAAGCACTCCCTGGGTTTATGGGTGTGAGCTCAGGGTCTCCTATGGGGCACATGCACCAACCCAACTTTACAGTTCTGGGTTCCTCGGGTTTCATGTGTTGGGTGCACTCACCCTAGGTTCATGGGTATGAGCTCTGGGTCTTCTGCAAAGCCCCCTCCTCCGCTCAATGGGCCACCTCTGGACACTCAGCTGCCGTCGGTCATGGGGGCTTGGGCGTGCACTCCTCCCAGGGCTATGTGTGGGTGCTCACACCCCCTGCGAGTTTATCACTCAGACCTTAACACCCCTCCCTCTGACTTGAAGCAACCAGGTCTCTCCCAGTGCTTCTCAAACCTTGTTTGGTTTGGGAGGGAGCAGTTGACCCCATACCCCCCGCTAAAGCACTGTGGAAGACCCAGCAAGTGCGGGCCAGGACTTCAGCCGCCCTGGTCTCTGCTGATACCTGGGCCCTTATTGTCCTGAAAAACTCTCCCTACTGTCTGGTTTTTCAATGTCCACTACAATTTTTGATCTCCTTTTTTCATCTATGCTGTGATACCATTGGCTGTTTTCTCTGCTCCTCCATAGATTGGCTAGGTTTTTCTCCCATGTGTAGAGGGAAGTGGAATCTGCTCCCTCCTACCATGCCGCAATCTTCCCTCTCCACCGGATGTAACTCTTAATCGCCTCCAACAACCTCTGGGAGCAATGAAGTGGGTACACCCCAGGCTTGGAATACGTACCCAACAATTAACTTATTTATTTAATGCCATTAAAGGGGACCCAGATATTCACATCCCCTTAACTTGGGTATTTACAACAATTGACAGCTCAATCTTTAGAATTTCAGTGTGCTGTGGCTGATTTTGTAGGAAGACTAGAACTTAATTTACCCTCAGATAAATTGTGTCAAAGTATTCCATTTTTTTAAATAAGGCTAGCAGGAAAGTTCAGTCCAAGGCCAATAACTGGCATGAGAAGTGCGTTTCTTGACAGGTCTGCACAAAATGGATGAACTGCTATTACTTGGCAAGAGGGCAAAAACTGGAGAAGTTTTGTATCCTCAGGATATTCCTCTATTCAAAGGGCTGAGCTTTTCTCTGTAAACATGGCCCTGCAGCAATGGCCCCAGGAACCTTGGAATATAGTCTGGGACTCAGGATATACTCTTTATACTATTCTGCATCTAGATCAGGCATTAATTAAGACTTCTATTGACCCCAATCTACTGAACCTATTTTGGACCCGACAGTCCCTCCTTGACAAGAGAGTACACCTCCTCTTCATTACTCATATTCGATCCCATTCAGGCTTGCCTGGCCCCCTAGTGGAAGGTAACAATAAGGCAGAGGCCTTAATCAGTGTCCTTACTGCCTTCCAGCAAGCAACAGTTTATCATCAGTATTTTCATCAAAATAGCCAGGCACTCTGAAAACAACTTAATATTCTTTGCTCTCAAGCTTAGCAAATTAGTAAAGAATGTCATGATCACCAAACCCTTAGCAAGGATCCCCCATCTATAGGAGTTAATCCTCGAGGACTAAGTTCTCAAATAATTTGGCAAACAGATGTCATTCTTTACTCTCCCTTGGGAAAAATCAAATTTGTTCATATTTCTACTGATACTTACTCTGGTGCCCTACATGTATCTGCTTTAACAGGAGAATCTGCTAAAAATATACAAGCCCATTGGCTTGAGGCCTTTAGTCATTAAGACAGCCTCAGCAAATTGAAACAGATAATGGTCCTGGATACCTTGCCCATTCTACTCAAGTTTTTCTTCAGCCTTGGAATATACAACATAAAACAGGAATAACTTACAATCCAACAGGTCAGGCAACTGTAGAAAAGGCTCATCATACTTTTCAAAATCTTCAAATACAAAAAAGGGGGAGTCATGAGTCCTCCCCCCAAAGCTTGATTATGTTAGCCATGTTTACATATAATTTTCTAAAATGTGATAAATCACTCTGTACTCCAATTGAGAAACATTTTCAGACAAAAGAATCAAAACCACCTTACCCTCAGGTTTTATATAGAGATCCACTGGGAGATGGCTCTTGGCAACGCCCTCTAGACCTCCTAACATGGAGAAGAGGGCATGTGTGCGTTTCCACCCCTAGAGGTCCTGTCTGGCTGCCAGCCAAAAGAGTAAAGCCTCTTCATGAGTAGGACAGATGCCAAGATAAGCCTTATCATGAGTGGAATGGACATCAAGCTCTGCTACCTAGAGGCAGGAACTGATCAAAGTAGGCCAAGTGGCCCAGCTGACACTGAATAACCAGAAGGAAAACAGAAACCTACACCGTCACTCACAAGGCTTGGTTCACCAACGAAAGAGGTTGGGTTCTGCCCCCATGACCAGGGCAGAGGCACAAGTGCCTCCTGCAGAGGGCAACAACCTCTCAGTGCCCCTTAATGTTTCCTTTAGGCATATCCCCACCACTTTGGGGGGACATCAAGGTTCTTAATGCTGGACCAAATGGCTTACTGAACAAAAAGTGTTCCAAACCCTCCACAATAATCCACAATAATTGAACCCTAAAAATTAGTTCAGTGGACTGAATTTACAACTTTGGGTCATGACAGCCCTTGGATGCCTCCTTGTCTTAATCCTTATTTGTGCTTTATGATGTATATGGAGGTTGTTTGCTCAAGATTGCATTCAGGAACAGCAAATAGTAGGTTTCTCAGGCTTACCAGCTACAATTGCATTCACAAACAAAAAAGGAGGAGACATAATGTTGGCTAACACCCTGCCTGGTTTCAGAAGCTGTAACCCTTCCATAGCTAAGACTGAATGAGAGACCTTAGACCCTATGACACTGAGGAGACAAAGTTTATCTCCCTGGCAGGAGCACCACCTCTGCCCACCTTACTTCACCCTGCCTGGCACCCAGTGCATGACAGGTTAGCCAATGATGGGTAAGATTCCTCAAGGGAGTGACAACCTAATACAGGCATGGTCATGAGGGGCCCTCAGGGAAGGACTTAGGGGCTTTAGAAAAAGGGGGTGATGGACCCTGGTCCCTCAGCTTTGACATAGCCTGAGTCCTCGTTCTGTTTGAAGAAGTCTCCTAATTTCTTGGCTGCCTTACTTCCATTGCTTGACCTAAGCCTGAAACAATGCTGGCAGTGAGTGCAGCCCTGTGCTGGAAACGGCAGGTTCCCATGGGCAATCAGGCCTAAAAAAGAATGCACACAATCCTCTGAAACCTGCTTTGCTAATACCCCCATTTAAATAAGAGTCTAAGCCTGGAATGAGTTTGTTTCCCCAAAGTTTTATGGCCCTTTAGATATCTGACCCTGACTCTAAATAAGCCCTCATAGTTCTTTGAATGTTATCTGTTGTTTGATCATTACAGCCTGACAATGACTGATGGGCTTAATTTGAGAATGTGGGTCTTTGGAGCTGCGTGTTGCTTACTGATTATAATAATGCACTGCGTACTTTGGTGCATTTGCAAATCACTTTTCCAGGGTTGTGTGAGAGACCAGCAAGTAACAAGCTTTGTGGGACCTATAGCAGTCCTAACTAAAAACAAGGGGGGAAATATAGGAGACCATTCAGCGTGGCATGGGCCCAGCTCCCACTTGATCAGGCCAGTGGAAAGCAAGGTTCAGTACACATGACCCAAACCCATGGATAGATTTTCCTGTGGGGAATCAGGCCTGAATCATACCTAGGCTGCTTTGAAACTTGCTTTTTGCTAAAACTCCTTCACCCTGAGTGGAGGCAGCAAATGTTTACTGCATATGTTTAAAGTAACTTCCTAAAATCTATGCCAAACCTTCCAAGGACAAGTTTAACCGGTTCAACCACATTTCTCTTTACATTTGCAAATATCCTTCTTTTTGATGTAATTAGCAACATCCTCTCCTTTTTTTCTGTAAAAGCTAACCACCTAAAGTGAACCTGTGCATAATAAATGAGAATCATCCTCAATGTAACGTGCCCAGAAAAGCAATAAAAGCTTGTCAAGGCAAGAGTGGCCATGCTCTTCTCTTAAGAGAATGTCCAAGGCACTCCAAGGCACTCTTCCTTTGAGATAGTGGCTGTGCCATCTCTTTACCTCAACAGGCTCAGTAATTCATGTGAATTTGTCTTGTCTCAGCCACAATGCTGCAGCCACTGCTTGCAATATGTGCATCAACAAAGAAAACATTAACTGCGAACTCAAGCACAATTTTAAAACTCACTTAATTTTAATTCATGAAATGTTAATTTTGAAAAGTTATGTGGCTAATGGTGACCATAATGAACAGAGTAGTTCAAGATCCTAGGAAACAAATTTGAAATGGTCTCCCTAGATTTCAGGATACCTTTTCTCCACAATTCCATATAGAAAAATTATAGGGCCACCAGTATTCACAATATAAACAAGAAGATCACGATCATACTCTTCCCACTGGCCATGCCCAGAATTCTTCATGGTGGGCAGAGACAGCCGCTTTCAGTAGCAGTTTGATAGCAAAGTCCACCATGTCTCTTGCTGTTGGCACAGTTTTAGCCTGAGGCTCCTGTAAGAGACTCTAATAGCAGATCTCTGAGGCAGTTTTTCTTCCCTGATATAAAGAACAGTAGTGAAGAGAAGACTTGCCCTGAAATTTATACTGGGAGCTGTTGTCACCTTCTGATGTCTGGCAGCAATTGTGACCATGAAAGAACAGTGAAGAGGAATAAGCCTACCTTAGCATCATGGAGCAGCTGAATTCTATTCTGGGACCGTCTGCCTGTGGATTTATTATTTTGTCATACAAAAAAATGCCTAATGTTTAAGCCACTTTTCATCAGTATTGTGTTGCTTACAATGCTCAGCTTCCATGCTGAATGAGATCCAAAAACTTCTCACGGTGGGCACAGTTGTACTATTTAATGATATTTCAAGAAATGTGTAAATGTCCGAGCAAACAGGAAGATGGTGAAAAGATCGGAGATGCTTGAAAGAAGTATCAACGCCCTTTCAACTATTTCAGAAGGAAACTTTAGAACACAGGGCACACAACAACTGTAAGCTGATATTAAAGAACATGATCCAAAGGCAATGGTAAAGTGTGACCAGATAAATGAGGGGAAAGGAGAGACAGGAATGGAAGAAGCAGCAAAAGTCAGATTATGGATTGCCTGAAGGATATTCTAAGGATTCTGTACTTATTTCTAAAGGCCACAGAAAACCTTTGTAAGTTTCAAATAAAAGACATTATACTTACATTTTCAAAAGATCATCTAGGCTTCAGGTAGGCAGAGAATGGTTTGAAAGAGGGAAAAACTAGAGGATGACAGAATAGAGAGAACAAACCCTATCAAGAGGCCATGATGTTATCATGGATTAGTACTCTAAATGATAAATCTATGGTGGGGTTTGTAGCAAGTGGGTTCAGCTTGCACTTACTCAGCCATCATTTCTTTCTTTAAAAAAAAAAACAGATTTGTTTACTTATTTATTTCAGAGAGAGAGAGAGAGAGAGACATAGAGAGAGAGAGAAGAATTGATTTTTTTCCAAAGAATTATGCTTTCATTGCTCGAGTCTCATATGTGCCCTGATTGGGGACTGAACCCCCAACTTTCTTGTACAGGGACATAGCTCTAACAAACTCAGATACTTGGTCTAGGTCTTTCCAGCATGATCTTAACCTACATTCGTAGAAAAGCATATATCTCTAGACTCTCTTCATTACTAGGCCAATATAGTCAGCATAAAAAAATTTTAATCATCCAGAAATTAACTCCTTTCACTAATTAGCTGGATGGTGAAATCAACCATAGATGTTGTCCTCTATGCCTAACCATAAAAGAAGTAAAGTCTCTAGGCTCCTTGGTCCTCGCAATGACTTGATTTGGGCTCTGGAGGGAAGTGGCTCAACTACAATGACAGAAACGTATGGGTTGTTAGCACTTTACACCGTGCATAAAAACTGACGATTACATCTCCCAACACTCTTTCAGGGACTTAATATGCTTTCGTGACTGTACCAGTTGTGAATTCAAAAATGGAAATGGTAATGTGGCTCCCACATTCTGTTGAAGAGATCTGTGACTCTGAGTCCAAACACCTGACTCCATGAGAGTCACCACAACATTTTATTGGAAATTTCTACCTCTGTAGTAGAGAAATAGATGTTTCTACATATTCCCTCAGTCTTTTACACTCTTCCTACTTCATATATTAGAACACTTCACTGTGTTTTCCTCTGCTGTTTCTTATTTTATGATTCTCTCTAAACCTCTACTTCATTTGGTCGTTCACTAAGAGAAATTACCATATGTTCACAAAGATGGACTTCCTTCCAAAGCAAGAAAATCTGCACCAGAAGGATCTCCCACAGTTTTCACCAAGAACCAAACAACAAGGGACAGAATGTGTTGGCAAAGATATACCTACTTCCGGTATTCTAAGGAGTTGAAAACACTGTTGTGGAGGGCAATTTCATTGGTTACACCTCTCAATCTCATAATCTTTTCTGGAATGTGGTTTAATGTTCTTTTGCCCACAATATGACCACTTAATTAGCTTTATTGGGATAGCTGGGAACTCCAACAAGACTATATAACATTTTTGATATGGAGAAAATGCAATTCAATTTCTTATTTCATTGTATTATTTTCTCGACCTTAGCTCAGTTTTTTCCCCTGCAGTGGGCAATACTGAAGCACCAGTGAAACCAAGAAGGCAGGGAGTGCTCAAGGGACAGTACTGACAAAATATTAGGACATGCAATAAAGTGGCAACCGTGGCAAAAGTCCTAATGCTGAGAAAGGGTGCCCTAAAAAGGACAGGGCATCCTTCTGGTTTCAACAATCATGTTCAAGATGACACTTGGCAAGAAAGAAGGGCACAAAAGGCTGCATAATTTGAACATTAAGAGAAAACTGGTTGAGCAGGGGCATGGCAGAACTTTGCAGGAAGACAGTTGTCAACAGGGAATCCAATAACCAGGTCACTGACAGTCACTATGTGCTTCCAAAGCAGGAAACTGTGAGAGGATTCAGCACATGGGTCCAGGTACTGGAGAGCCACCTTGGCATCCATGTAGGGTAAGAAAAGCATCTTGGGTGCAAACTCCATCACATGGTTTCTGGGGCTTTGCCCAGCCTGCATAGTCTAGAGATGCCCCCTCACCTGATGAGTTCCATAAACAGCAACACTTTCCACTCCAGTGCTTCTCCAGTCAGTCCCCATTTTCCAGGGGGCCCCATGGGCCACTATTTAATGTGCACCCCTTCCCACCCTGTCACCCGTTGCAAACTCCACCACACGTTGCTGCCCACTACTGAGAGACCAGGGCTCTCCCACAAAGCCCCAACATGTTATTACTTCTAATGAGCATTTTCAAACCACGTTGTCACTGCACTAGTCTGTGTATACATCTATAGCAACTTGCAACCGTCTCCCACAGAGTATAAGCTCACAATTATTTTATGAATAAATAAGTGACCACAGCAGTGATTTGTGTAATGTGATATAATTAATAGGAATTTTGAGGATGTGAAATTATACCCTAGTGACAACCTTAGTTCAGGTACTTACTGGTCTCCTTTGCCTTTTCCATGATTTGTCAAGTGCTTTCACATTTAATGGATTTTATTGCATCCATTGTTCAAGGTGATAAGTCTTCTGTCATTTCACCTTTGAGTAATTAATTTCTATCAAGAAGGGGTTTTTGAAGTTAAGTAGGGAATCAAGGCCTCTTCCATCAATAAACGTCTGACTTAGGAACTTGCAGAGGCTGTAAAGAACCAGCTCAGACTTAAGAATATTTGACATGAGAGTGAGGATCAGCATGCAGATCTCAGAGTTCCCAGTGGAGAGGTCATGTCAGTCTTAAATATGTCTCCCCATCCCGAAGCACCTGGTATTCTTCTCAGAAAATCCACCTTTCCTTTCCACAGAGTGCAGACCTGGGTTAGATTGAAATATATTGCCGAGACACCCACACATCAGGCAGACCAGGTTCTGAAACAAGGGATTTAACCTGCATCTACATTGCTAATAAATATCAGAACTACTTGCACACATGAAAATACACACATGTACACACAACAGGGAAAAATTAGCTGCTAGAGATGTGACATCATAGAAATGTTCCATCAGCAGATACGTCTTTTTTGATCAAGGACAGCTCTTTTGCTCTGCATGTTCTTGGAAGCCGTTACAATAGCAGGCCCAAGCACAGGGAGCATCAGGCTCCTCAGACAGTTCCCTGAAGAGTTCTGAATTCTGGTGGCAGTGTTCTGAGCACTGCTCCTCCATCAGGAGCTGATACAGACACTGGCCCACAGTGCCCACAGCATTACGGATGAAATGAGGTATTCACACAGACTACTGAGTCTGGTGGAGGAAAACAGACAGCATGGCTTTTCTCTCAAGGGGAGCAAAAGCCATGGCCCTTGCTGTCATCAGCCTTTATTGGGTTTGGTGGCACATTGCATTCTGGCCCCCATCCATGGTAGTATGCACAGGTTCACTTTAGGTGGTTACCTTTTACAGACAACAAAGGAGAGGATGCCGCTAATCACATCACAGAAGAAGGATATTTGCAAATGAAAAGGGAAAAGTGGTTGAATCTGTTACACTGCATAATGGGGAGTTTTAGCATGAATTTTTGGAAGTTATGGTAAGCACTTGCTGCCTCAATTCAGGGTGAGGTAGTTTTAGCAAAAGCCAGTCGCAAAGCAGCCTAGGTACATTGCTGATCTGATTCCCCATGGGAGAACCTACCCATGGGTGTGGGTCTTGTGCATCTCCCAGTGGGAGCTGAGCCCACACCAAGCAGAATGGTCTCCTACAGTTCCCTGAAGAGTTCTGAATTCTGGTGACAGTGTTGTGAGCACTGTTCCTCCAGCAGGAGAAGCACCCAGACCCATTCCACCCTGGACATGTCCCTGAAGTGAAGCACTCATCACAATCTCCATCCTAGTACCTCAACTGCCATTTGGACCTGTTGGCAGAGTCCCTGACCAGAAAGACAAGAAACATGGCCTGCAGGATGAGGGGCCAGACCTGGTGAGACCAAGTCTATGGGACAGTCCACATGAGGAACTGCTCCTGTGGAATACAGCCATGGGCAAAATTCTTTGTTACTTCTACAATATGTTAGGAGACTTGTTGGTTTCTTTAAAAAATATGGTTACTATCATGATTAGGACAGCATCAGATTTATGGGACTATGTGGAAAAAGTACCTTTGTTAGGATTTTTTTTCCCCTATACTTGACCGTAACATATTATTCTCACTATTTCTATTCAAACTTTTAAAACGTAATGTAATTTTTGTCCAGGCATACATTACACAATTTTTAAAATGTAATTCTAGGTACCTTAATTTTTTATGTACTTTGAGTGGGTGTTTTAAGAGATTAGTTTGCTACAATAATTATATATTTATATCCATTAAATATATAACTTATTTTATATTATGTTATATAATTATATGCCACTATATATAACTTATAATATATACATAAATAGCCTGTGATATAATTGTATATATAAATATTCATTTATATTCACTGATATTCATATATTTATGTACATAACCATATTATATATTTACATGTCAATACAGATAAAGATATATATATTTATAAGTACTTATAAATATATACTGATGTATAGGTATATATTTATATAAAGAGAAAAATACATTCACATCAATGTATATTTATATTCAATATATAACATGTATGTGTATATATACAGTATAATATATATAAATATATACATACATCTAAGCTGTCTATATCTCCTTGTTTAAGTTAGGATTCTTGTAAAATACATATGGCAGGGTCATAAGAGTTCTTTAAACTGTCTTGATTAGTCACATTTCCACTGTTTCATATTAATGATAGATTAAAGTTACCAGTTAAAATCTTGCTGTTTTCTTTTTGTTTCATTTATTTTTATTTCTTTCCATTTTTAATGACTTCTTGGTCTTTATTTGAGCACATTTTTCTTCTTCCATTTTATCTTTTTTCCTTTAAGATCTTATACATCTACATTTAATTTAGTTCTAAACTTAGGGTTTATAATAAATAATAGTATATTCTAAATTGCCGGTTAGTAGCCTTTGTGTTATTGTTGAGATATATTTTACTTTTATGTAAGCTTTATGGAAGTACGGAGTACATTGTTATGATTATTTAAAGATTAAATTTCCTTTTAGAGCTATTAAAATAAAAATAAATTTTCTTTAAACTCACTTTTTCCATTTCTAATACTTCATTTCTCTATGAAGATGCAAGATTCTGACTTTCTTTTATCTACAGTAAGCTGAAATGTATCTTTTTAATGGTTACCTTCAGAATTTTCTCTTTCCTATTCATTCATTCATTCATTCATTCATTCATTCATTTTAAAGAGAGGGGAAGGGACAGAGGAAGGAAAGAATCATCAGTTGGTTACATCTCACTCATCCCCACTGGGCACCTGACCCACAACTCAGGCACGTGCTCTGACAGAAAATTGCAAAAGTGATCCTTCAGTTTGAAGGGCAATACCAAACACACTGAGTCATACTAGTCAGGGCTTTTTGTTATTTAAGAGTGTTAATTCTTCATGTATGGATTCTGCTCATCTCTCTCTCATGGTGGCTCCTCATGTAGTTTGGATGGTGAATGCGTGTAGTGTTTTGATTCTGTCAATTTGAGTTTTGGTTCATTTTTGCAGGCCTGCACTTTCTATGTGGCATCCCTATGCTCATGGTTGTGAAAGTGTTCCTAAGGAGCAGCTTTACATGTGCTCCTGTCATGGTCTCTAGTATTCTGGACCAATCTATATGTTTAATTTCCAAGCTGAGGTTCCTGCTCCCTGGAGGTGCTATAAATTCACCTGTGCACATTGTAGAGACTGAGGTGGGTATTCTTGTAGGGAACTTTCTTTTTAATTCAAGGTACCTATACAATGAAACTTTTCTTGATGCTTCCTAGACCAAGTGCACAGAATTCTGTTGCATGCTCTTTAGCTCTTGAACACATTTGCACATTAAGCAGGCAGCTCAGTCCCAGCCTACTTTGCTCTTTTCTTCTCCTCCTCTAGATCCAAAATTCTCAGCTTGGGGACCAAATCTGAAAACCATATGGAGTCCCACAGCAAGAGCTTCTGTTCCATGTTTGGAGTGTTCTCTTCATTTCTGAAGCCTAAGGGCTTCCATCACCCATTGTTAAGAACATGTGACTTTATATCATACAATTCTATCACTTTGCTTCTGGAGAGTCTCTCCAACCATCACCCTTAATTCCTTTTTCAGTCAGCTCGATTGGCCATGTTGCTTGAAAGGGATGAAATGCAACTCACATATGACCAGAATTTTGGTGGTAGCCAAAGACCAGACTTTCCATTCCATTTCTTTAAGAAACAGAGAGTTCAGTCAAAGTCCATTTGATCCATCACCTTCCTTAGTTACTGGGACTAATGATAAGGAATTTAGTGAGGAGGCTTTCCAGCCAAGATAGAGGCATAGGAAGATCCACTTTGCCTTCTGGCACAAGTGAAAGGACACACAAAAAAATTAAAAACAAAGAAGAACCAGACCTGCCAGGAAACCAAAATATGTAGAGGTCCCACAATCAAGTAATGAAAGAGAAAACATTCATACAGATCATTAGGAGGGGTGGAGGTGGGCAGATGGGACAGAGAACTTGCAGCAAGGTGCCAGCTGGAAGCCCATGGCAGGCAATGGTCCTACTGGTGGACTGAGTGAGGTGGTGGGGTGGAGAGTGGGCAGACTCACATTTGTGTGCAGCTAAATTAGGATGAACAATTTGGGAGTTACACAGACCATACAACTCACATTTTCTATGTGGGGTAGTAAAGCAGCAAAGCCTCTGACTGAAAAAACCTTTGACATTTCCTTCATTAGGAAAAACTCTCAGCCTCATAGGAGAGTTCCTTGGAGAGACCCACAGGGTATTAGAATGTACACAATACCATCCACCAGGGAAACAGCTCCAGAAGTGTCCAATATGCTTGTAGGTAGCAGAGGAAGTGAATGAAAGCCAGCTGAGAAATGCGCAAGCCCCATTGTTCTCTCTCAGACCCCTCCCCCATATCCACCACCAAAGTGTAGCCAGGTGAGTTGCCCCACCCTGGCAAATACCTAAGACTCCACTCCTTTTACTTCATAATAGGCAAACTGAGAAAAAATTGTGGCCAAAATAAAAGTTCAAAGCTTCAGAAAAAATACAACTAAGCAATGAAACAATAGCCAAGGTATCGGATGAATATTTCATAACAACAGTAATCAGGATGCTCACAGAAATGGTTGAGTATGTTCACAAAATAGAGGAAAAAGTAAAGGCTATGAAAAGTGAAATAAAGCAAAATGTTCAGGGAACCCACAGTGATTGGAAGGAAACAGGTACTCAAATGAATGGCTTGGAGCAGAAGGAAGAAATAAACATTCAGCTAAAAAAGAAAGAACAGAAAAATTTTTTTTAAATGAGGAGAGGCTTAGGAATCTCTGGGACAACTTCCAATATTCCAACATCAGAATAATGTTGGTGCCAGAACAAGAGGAGGAAGAGCAAAAATTGAAAACTTACTTGAAAACAAAATGAAGGAGATCTTCCCTATTCTGAAAAAGGAAATAGATTTCTGGGAAGTCCAGGAAGGTTAGAGAGTCTCAAAACAGTTGGACCCAAGGGAGCACATATGCAAGGCACATCATAATTACATCACCCAAGATGAAAGATTAGGAGAGGATCTTAAAAGCAGCAACACTTAAGGAGATAGTTACCTACAAAGGAGTTGCCATGAGATTATCAACTGATTTGTCCAAAGAAACCTTGCAGGTAAGAATTGTCTGGAAAGAAGTATTCCAAGTCATGAAAAGCAAGGATCTACATCCATGATTACTCTATCCCGCACAGCTATCATTTAGAAGGGAAGGGCAAAAGTGCAGAAGGGCTTCCCAGATAAGGTCAAGTTCAAGAAGTTCATCATCACCAAGTGCTTATTATATGAAATGTTAAAGGGACTTGTCTAAGATAAAGAAGAACATCAAAAATACCAACAGTAAAATGCCAAGGGGTTCAAGATGGCGGCATGGTAGGAGGACGCAGAATGTCCTTCCTCCTGCACATGGGAGAAAAACCTAGCTGATCTACAAAGGAACAGAGCAGATAGCCAACAATACCACAGTATATATGAAAATAGGAGATCAAAATCCGTAGCAGACATTGGAAAACTAGACGTGGCAGCTGAGCGACCGGAGGCGGCCCGGAGACGGGACAGAGGCGACCCGGCGACCGGAGGCAGCTCCGCAACCGACCGGAGGCGACCCGGCGACCGGAGGCAGCTCCGCAACCGACCGGAGGCGACCCGGCGACCGGAGGCAGCTCCGCAACCGACCGGAGGCGACCCGGCGACCGGAGGCAGCTCCGCAACCGACCGGAGGCGACCCGGCGACCGGAGGCAGCTCCGCAACCGACCGGAGGCGACCCGGCGACCGGAGGCAGCTCCGCAACCGACCGGAGGCGACCCGGCGACCGGAGGCAGCTCCGCAACCGACCGGAGGCGACCCGGCGACCGGAGGCAGCTCCGCAACC
Organism: Glossophaga mutica; assembly: GCA_039655065.1. Taxonomy (NCBI): domain Eukaryota; kingdom Metazoa; phylum Chordata; class Mammalia; order Chiroptera; family Phyllostomidae; genus Glossophaga; species Glossophaga mutica. The sequence continues at coordinate 93,494,432 of CM077309.1, read as the reverse complement.
GACCGGAGGCGACCGGGCGACCGGAGGCAGCTCCGCAACCGACCGGAGGCGACCCGGCGACCGGAGGCAGCTCCGCAACCGACCGGAGGCGACCGGGCGACCGGAGGCAGCTCCGCAACCGACCGGAGGCGACCCGGCGACCGGAGGCAGCTCCGCAACCGACCGGAGGCGACCCGGCGACCGGAGGCAGCTCCGCAACCGACCGGAGGCGGCCCGGCGACCGGAGGCAGCTCCGCAACCGACCGGAGGCGGCCGCGCGACCGGAGGCGGCTCCACGACCGGAGGCAGCTCCGCAACCGACCGGAGGCGGCCGCGCGACCGGAGGCGGCTCCACGACCGGAGGCAGCTCCGCAACCGACCGGAGGCGTCCGCGCGACCGGAGGGGCCTCCGCAACCGACCGGAGGTGGCCCGGCGACCGGAGGCGGCTCCGCAACCTACCGGAGGCGGCCGCACGACCGGGTTGGAGGCAGCCCTGCGGCCGGAGGCGACCCTGCAACTAGAGAAGGGGACTCTGGAAGACCCGAAGCTCACATCTGTGATCCTGGGGTGAGTGCGCGCAACTCGGGAAACTCTCAGAGCCCACGCCCGTAGTCTCAGGCGGGCGCCTGCGCCCTGTAGGAGACCCGGAGCTCACAGCAATAGGCTCGGGGAGGGATGGATCTGTAAGAGATTCCAGCTGAAACCCATAAACTCTGGAAAGCTCGCCCCCTGCAGGAGGCTCAGAAATCACACCCAAGGCCCTGCATGGAGAGTGCGCCATTAGCCCTGGGGACAGTGCTGGGCTGGCACTGAGGACAGTAGCCCAAAGCTGACTGAGTGAGGAACAGGGAGAAAAGCGGTACGAGTCGCCTCGAAGCCTGCTACAGCCAGCAAGTCCAGAAAATCCAGTTTGGCCTGTATGAAAATAGCAAGAGATTTTTTTTTCTTCTTATTCTTTTTTTTTTTTTTTTTGGGGGGGGGTGTTTTGTTTCATTTTGTTTTGTGGGTTTTTTTTGATAGGTGTTTTTTGTCTGTTTAGCTGGGTTTTTTGTTTGTTTATTTGTTTTGGTTCATTTTTCGTTTTTGTGGGGTTCTTTTTGTTTTGTTTTGATTATATATTTTTTATTTCTTTATTACTTCTACCTTTTTTATCCCTCAATTCCTTTTGCTTCTCTTTACTTCTTTCTGGCTTTATTCCTTCTTCCTTTCTTTCCAATTCTATCTCTCCTTCCCTCCTCTTTTTTTTTCTTTTTCTTTTTCTTTTTTCTCTCTCTTCTTTTTTCACTTTATTCTTTTCTCTTTTTGAATACCCACGAGTGAGGCAAAAGAAATCCTAGAACTGTGGAAAAACCAGAGTTGGACCAAAAGAGGGGGTATTCCCACAGCTGAGACAGTGGAAGCTGTGAACACCAGGATACCTGAAGAAGACTATAACACTGAATCTCACAGGTATTCCACCACAGAAGTTCACATCATAAACGCAGGTAGCCAGAACAGATCAACTTAAGAAGCAGAGGTTTACAAGAAGAGTCTCACCAACAATGAGAAGACAAAGAAACAATCCCCAAATGAAAGAAAAGGTGGAAGCCCCAGAAAGAATGCTAAATGAAACAGAGGCAACTCAACTATCAGATAAGGAGTTCAAAGAAATGGTTGTCAGGAAGCTCCATGAGCTCTCAATGAGCTACCAGAAACTACAGGGAAGCTACAATGAACTCAGTGCAAACTATATCAACATGAAAAAGGAAATAGAAACTATCAAAAAGGGCCAAGAGGAAATGAAGAATACAATTTCTGAGCTGAAGAACACAGTAGAAGGAATGAAAAGCAGAATCGATGAAGCAGAAGATCGGATCAGTGAGTTGGAGGACAAAGTAGAAAAAAACAGCCAGATAGAGCAAGAAAAGGAAAAGAGGCTCAGAAAGAATGAAGAGGGTTTAAGAGAAATGCAAGACAACATGAAACGTAATAATATCCGTATAATAGGAATACCAGAAGGAGAAGAAGAAGAGCAAGGGATAGAAAACCTATTTGAAAAAGTAATGATGGAAAACTTCCCTAATTTGGTGAGAGAAAAAGTCACACAAATCCAGGAAACACAGAGAGTCCCTATCAAGAGGAACCCAAACAGGCCCACTTCAAGACACATCATCATTAAAATGGCAAACTTCCAAGACAAAGAGAGAATCTTAAAGGCAGCAAGGGAGAAAAAGGAAGTAACATACAAGGGAGCCCCGATAAGGTTAGCAACTGACTTCTCAATGGAAACGCTCCAAGCCAGAAGACAATGGCAAGAAATATTCCAAGTAATGAGAACCAAAGGCCTACAACCAAGACTACTTTATCCAGCAAGGCTTTCAATCAAGATAGAAGGACAAATAAGGAGCTTCCCAGACAAAAGAAGTCTAAAAGAATACACCTCTACCAAACCAGTACTACAAGAGATACTAAAGGGACTGCTTTAAGGAAAGAAAGGAAAAGAGAGAGTGAGGAACACAGATACGAAAATGGCAATGAATCAGTACCTATCAATAGTAACCTTAAATGTAAATGGATTAAATGCTCCAACCAAAAGACATAGAGTAGCTGACTGGATAAGAAAGCATGACCCACACATATGCTGTCTACAAGAGACCCACCTCAGGACAAAAGACCTACACAGACTTAAAGTGAAAGGCTGGAAACAAATTTTCCAAGCAAATGGACAGGAAAAAAAGGCCGGGGTAGCAATACTCATATCAGACAAAATAGACTTCAAAAGAAGAGCTATAAAGAGAGACCCAGAAGGTCACTTCATAATACTCAAGGGAAGAATCCACCAAGAAGATATAAACATTGTAAATATATATGCACCCAACGTAGGAGCACCTAAATACATCAAGAAAATCTTAGAGGACTTCAAGAAAGATATTGACAGCAACACAATTATAGTAGGAGATTTTAACACCCCACTGTCAAAAATGGACAGATCTTCCAAACAAATTATCAACAAAGATATTGTGGCATTGAACAGTACTCTAGACGAATTGGACTTAGCTGATATATATAGGGCCCTCCATCCCAAAGAAACTAAATACACATTTTTCTCAAACGCACATGGAACATTTTCAAAGATAGACCACATGATAGGACACAAAACAAGCCTCAACAAATTCAGGAAAATTGATATCATACCAAGCATTTTCTCCGACCACAAGGGACTAAAACTAGAAACCGACTTGATGGGGAAAATCCCCAAACCATCAAAATCATGGAGATTAAATAGCATGCTATTAAACAATGAATGGGTAAAGAATGAAATTAAGGAGGAAATCAAAAAGTTTCTGGAAACAAATGAAAATGAACTCACAACAACCCAAAACTTATGGGACACAATGAAGGCAGTCCTCAGAGGGAAGTTCATAGCAATACAGGCCTACCTAAAGAAGACAGAAACATTTCTAACAAACGACTTAACCCTACGCCTAAAAGAACTCGAGGAACAACAACAAAGACAGCCCAGGGCAAGTAGAAGGAAGGAAATAACCAAGATCAGAGCAGAATTAAATGACATAGAGACTAAAAGCACAATCCTAAGGATCAATGAATCCAGGAGCTGGTTCTTTGAAAAGATAAACAAAATCGACAAGCCTTTAAGCAGGCTCATCAAGAAAAAAAGAGAGAGGACTCAAATAAACACAATCAGAAATGAAAGAGGAGAGATTACGACTGACACCACAGAAATACAAAGGATTGTAAGAAATTACTATGAAGAACTGTATGCCAAGAAATTTGAAAACCTAGGTGAAATGGACAAGTTTCTAGAAAAATATAACCTTCCAAAACTCAATGAAAAAGAAACAGAAAGCCTGAATAGACCAATAACAGCTGGTGAAATTGAATCAGTAATCAAAACACTCCCGGCACACAAAAGCCCTGGACCAGATGGTTTCACAGGAGAATTCTACAAAACATTTAAGGAAGAGCTAACCTCTATCCTTCACAGACTATTCCAAAAAATCCAAAATGATGGAAGACTCCCAAACTCTTTTTATGAAGCCAGCATCATCCTAATCCCAAAACCAGATAAAGACATAACAAAGAAAGAAAACTTCAGGCCAATATCACTGATGAATGTAGATGCTAAAATCCTCAACAAAATATTGGCAAACCGCATCCAACAATACATTAAAAAGATCATACACCATGACCAAGTGGGATTCATCCCAGGGATGCAAGGATGGTTCAACATTCGCAAATCAATAAATGTAATACATCACATAAACAAAAGCAAGGACAAAAATCACATGATCATATCAATAGATGCAGAAAAAGCTTTTGATAAAGTACAACACCCATTTATGATAAAAACACTCAGCAAAGTGGGAATAGAGGGAGCATTCCTCAACATAATAAAAGCCATATATGAGAGACCTACAGCCAACATCATACTCAATGGGCAAAAACTGAAATCTTTCCCACTAAGATCAGGAACAAGACAAGGCTGTCCACTTTCACCACTTCTATTCAATATAGTATTGGAAGTCTTAGCCACAGCAATTAGACAAGAAAAGGAAATAAAAGGCATCCAAATTGGAAAGGAGGAAACAAAACTATCATTGTTTGCAGATGATATGATAGTGTACATAGAAAATCCTATAGACTCGGCCAAAAAGCTGCTCGACGTAATAAATGAATTTGGCCAAATAGCTGGATACAAAGTCAATATCCAAAAATCAAAGGCATTTTTGTATACCAACAGTGAAACAGCAGAAGCAGAAATCAAGAAAAAAATCCCATTCGATATAGCAAAAAGAAAAATAAAATACCTAGGAATACACCTAACCAAGGAGGTAAAAGACCTGTATGCAGAAAACTACACAACACTGAAGAATGAAATCAAGGAAGACACAAACAAATGGAAGCATATACCATGTTCATGGATCGGAAGAATTAATATTATCAAAATGTCCATATTACCCAAAGCAATTTACAGATTCAATGCAATACCTATTAAAGTTCCAATGGCATATTTCACAGACATAGAACAAACACTTCAAAAATTTATATGGAATCATAAACGACCCCGGATAGCGGCAGCAATTTTGAGAAAGAAGAGCAAAGTAGGAGGGATCACAATACCTGATACCAAACTGTATTACAAAGCCACTGTAATCAAAACAGCCTGGTACTGGCACAAGAACAGACACGTGGACCAGTGGAATAGAACAGAGAGCCCAGAAATAAACCCAAGTCTCTACAGTCAATTAATATTCGACAAAGGGGGCAGCAACATAAAATGGAGCAAAAATAGCCTCTTCAATAAGTGGTGCTGGGAGAACTGGACAGCTACATGCAAAAAAATGAAACTCGAGCACCAACTTACACCATACACAAAAATAAATTCAAAGTGGATAAAAGATTTAAATATAAGCCATGACACCATTAAAATTCTAGAGGATAACATAGGCAGGAAAATCTCAGATATTTCACGCAGCAACATTTTCACTGATACGTCCCCTAGAGCAAGGGACATAAAGGAAAGAATAAACAAATGGGATCTCATCAAAATAAAAAGCTTCTGCACAGCTAAAGAAAACAGTATTAAAATAAAAAGAGAACCAACTGTATGGGAAAACATATTTGGAAATGATAACTCAGACAAGGGATTAATCTCCAAAATATATAAAGAACTTACAAGACTCTACTCTAAGAAGACAAGCAACCCAATTAAAAAATGGGCAAAGGATTTGAACAGACACTTCTCCAAGGAGGACATACAGAGGATCCAGAGACACATGAAAAGATGCTCGATATCTCTAGCTATCAGAGAGATGCAAATTAAAACTACAATGAGATACCACTTGACACCAGTCAGAATGGCCTTCATAAACAAAGCAACAAACAGCAAGTGTTGGAGAGGTTGTGGAGAAAAGGGGACCCTAGTGCACTGTTGGTGGGATTGCAGATTGGTACAACCACTATGGAAAACAGTATGGAATTTTCTAAGAAAACTAAAAATGGACATACCTTTTGACCCAGCAATTCCACTGCTTGGATTATATCCTAAGAATCCTGAAACACCAATCCAAAAGAATCTATGCACCCCTATGTTCATAGCAGCACAATTTACAATAGCCAAGTGCTGGAAGCAACCTAGGTGCCCATCAGTTAATGAATGGATCAAAAAACTGTGGTACATTTACACAATGGAATTCTATGCAGCAGAAAGAAAGAAGGAGCTCCTATCCTTTGCGACAGCATGGAAGGAATTGGAGAGTATCATGCTAAGCGAAATAAGCCAGGCAGTGAAAGACAAATACCATATGATCTCACCTTTAACAGGAAGCTAATCAACAAAACAAAGAAACAAGCATAATATAAACAAAGACACTGAATTTGAGAACAGTCTGACAGTGTCCAGAGTGGGAGGGGAGGGAATTTCGGGGGGAAAGGGGAACGGTTTAGAGCAACAAGTATAAAGGACTCATGGACAAAAACTATGGGGGGTGGAAATGGGAGGAAGGTGGGGAGGGCTGGGGTGGTGGGCTGGGACGGGGTAAAAGACAGAAAACTGTACAATATCAACAATTAAAAAATACTGATTAAAAAAATAATAATTAAAAAAAAAAAAAAAAAAAAAAAAAAAAAAAGAAAATCACTTTAAACCCACCATGTGATCTCTATAAAAAGATTCTCCACTTTTAAAAAAAAAAAAAAAAAAAAAAAAAAAAAATAAAATGCCAAAAAACTTACAACTTTCAACCACTGAACCTAAAAAAAAAGGGAACTAAGGAAATAACTAGAACATGAACAGATTCAAAGAAATAGAGATCACATTGAGGTTTATCAGTGGCGAGGGAGAGGGGGAGAAAGGGTAAAAAGTACAAGGGACAAGAAGCATAAATGATAGGAACCAAATAGACAGTGGGAGCTTAAGAAAATTATGGGAATTAAGAACCCAAAGAACTTATATGTATGATGCATGGACATGAATGAAGGTAGGGAATGATGCTGGGAGGAGGGGTAAAGAATAGAGGGAAATAAAGGGGAGAGAAAAATAGATCAACTGTAATAGCATAATCAATGAAATCTGTGTCACAAAAGAAGTTAGCAATATTGCGTTTCTCTTCTTAACCACCTGAAAGATTTTCGAATACAAGGGCTACACCTAGTTTGACTTGTCCACCTTGCTGACCCCTGAAAGCAGTGTCACCCAGTAATAAGGTTGGAGAAAAAGGTGACTGTCAGCTGGAATGGCTTTGCATGAAGACTCTGTTTCATTGGCCAGGTTTTTCTCATCTGTACAAACAAGGTGTTCTATTAAATTACCTCTAAGCTTGTTTCCATGTTATAAAAATAACTATAAACATAAATCAAAATTCCAGAGGCATTATGGGGTTGAGATACTATAATTTTGAGGTTGATAAATTAAATGGATTGTAAAGAGGACTGTTAGACACCATATCTCTGCTTGGCCCTGGACAGGAAGTAAGAAAACTGGCCAGATCCCATATCTGCCTAACCTTTTTTTTTTCTTCAGAAGCCCATAGCAAGAATTTAGAAACATATATAATTACTTATCTAGATAACAGCCACCCATCTCAACAGTGAACTTCTGAAGAGGATTCAGGTTTCACTATTTTCTTGATTTTCAAAACTCACCATGGGTACAGGGTTTTTGTCCAAATAAACAATGATGCTTTTTCTCATGTTTGCCCTTTTAGATGATGAGTTTTGAATTTGGTTTGGGAAACAAGGTCATATTCCTGATACTGGAATGCCAGGTGATTACTGTTCCTCATTCACATACTAGAACTTTCAGCCCTTTCATACCATCCTCAACTCCAAGAGGCCATATATACAGCAAGGAGGAAGCTAACCAGTTTCCTCCATTAATAAATAAAAAAATATATTTATTTCTATTTTTGTTTCTTTTTATTTTTTAAATTAATTTATTGCAGGGGGCTCTGCCCATAGAATCTCCTGTTCGTCACGGATGAAAATAAAAACTACCAAGACAAGATCTGCTTGGGGAGGAAAGGGGTCAAACTCTCAGAGGAGAATGACCCAGAGCCCCTTCCTCACTAGGCTTTTATTGGGTTCCAATACACCGGAATACAAGTTTAACATGTCAAAGAAATCTGAGGGCTTAATCTGAGCCAGTGTTTGTCAGGAAAGGGGGTTGCCAAACTTTGGGAGACATACTCATTTCCTTCTGGGACACTTATCACACCTAAGGAAGAGCACTCTTAGCAAAGCAGGTTTCACAGGACTTTAGAAATTCATTCTTATGCCCAATCACCCAGGAAACTGTCCAGGCCAGCACAGGGCTGCACCGCTCACCCCCACAGTTTCAGGCTTTAAGGAAATTAGGAAGCAGAAGACATCTCCCAGATGGAAATGAGGACTCAGGCTATGTCAGAATACCCGGGGGGGGGGGGGGGGCGAGGGTCCATCACATCCTCTTTGCTACAACCCCCCGAGTCCTTCTATGAGGCCTCCCAAGTGATTGCGTCTGGCTTAGATTGCCCCTCCCATGAGAACTCTTACCCATCTTTGACTGCCAACCAAGCAATGGGGCCAGAGATGGATGAGGCAAAAATAGTGCTCCTGCCAGGGAAATAAGCTTTGTCTCCTTAGTAGGTCACATCCTTGTGACAGAACAGACCCAGATGAAGTGGGCCCCTTGGGCTCTTACACAGCCCACCATGGGGTGAGGGTTACAACTCCTGAAACCAGGCTGAACGGTCCACAACAATTTATCATGACAGTTCAATTACAGTTGCCCCATTTTCCACCATTGCACTCCCCTGCCCTGCCCACCACCCATCTCCCACACCCAATTCTCCCTACACTTTGTCCATGGTCCTTTACACATGTTCCTTCACTACACCCTTCCTCTTCCTTCACATGTTATTCCTCTCCCCACTCTCCTCCTATTACTGTTTGTTCTTTATTTCCATGTCTCCTGTTTTATTTTGATCAGTTGTTTGTTTTGTTGATGAGGTTCCATTTATAGGTAACATCATATGGAATTTGTCTTTCACTGCCTGGCTTATTTCACTTAGCATAATGCTTTCCACATCCATTGAAGCTGTCAGAAAGGGTAAGAGTTCCTTCATTTTTTTTCTGGTGCATAGTATCCCATTGTGAAAATGCACACCATTTTTTATGCACTCATTTGCTTATGGGCACTTAGGCTCTCTCCAAGACTTGGTTATTGTAAATTGTGCTACTATGAACACGGGTGTGCATGGGTTCTTTGGATTGGTGTTTCAGGGTTCTTAGGGTGTAATCCCAACTGTGTAATTGCCATATCAAAAGGCTGTTACATTTTTAGTTTGTTCAGGATGTTTATACTGTTTTCCTGAGTGTCTTCACCAGTCTGCATTTCCACTGACAGGACACTCAGGTTTGCTTTCCTTCCCATCATTGCTAGTACTTGCTGATTATTGGTTTGTTTACGATGGCCATTCTGACCAGTGTGAAGTGGTATCTCATTATTATTTTACTTTGAATTTTTGTGATGGCTATTGATGCTGAGCATCTTTCACAGGCCTCTGTATATCCTCCTTGGAGAAGGTCTTGTTCAGACTCTTGGACCATTTTTAAATTGGATTGTTTTTCTTCTTGATTTGGGTCATGTGAGTTCTTTACATATGTTGGAGATCAAACTCTTGTCTGAAGTTTCACTGGCCAATGTGTTTCCCCATATGGTTTGTCCCCTTTTCATGTTGCTGATGTTTTCTTTAGGTGTGAAGAAGCTTTTTAATTTGATATATTCCCATTTGTTTATTTTTTTCCCTTATATCCCTTGCTCTGGGAGTGTTTTGGTGAAAATATTACTGTGTGGGATATCTGAAATATTTCTGTCTATGTTCTCCTCTAGATCTTTTATGATGTTATAACTTATAATTAAGTGTTTTCTCTATCTTGAGCTTATTTTCATGTATGGTATAAGTTCATCGTCTAGTTGCATTTCTTTGCATGTACCTGTCCAGATCTCCAAACACCATTTCATGAGGAGGTTATTTGTAGTCCACATTGTGCTCCTGCTCTCTTAAACTAATATTAGTTGAGCATAGAGACATGGCTTTATGTCTGGTTTCTCTATTGCCTTCCATTGATCTATGTGTTTGTTTTTATGCCAGTACCAGACTCTTTGGACTTCAGTGGCTTTGTAATATAGTTTGAGCTAAAGTATTATGCTTCCTCCCACTTTGTTCTTCTTTCTCAAAAATGCTGAGGCTATTTGAGGCTGTTAAAGGTTCCATATAAATTTTTGAAATATTTGTTCTCTATCTGTGAAATATGTCATTGGTATTTTAATAGAGATTGTTTTGAATCTATTAATTGCTTTGATGGTATGGACATTTTAACAATGTTAATTCTTCTAATGCACGAACACCATATATTCTTCCACTGATTTGTGACTTCCTTAATGCCTTTCTTCAGTGTTGTATAGATTTGTGAGTACAGATTTCTACCTTCTCGGTTAAGTTTATTCCTAGGTTCTTTATTTTCCTTGTTGCTATAGTAAATGGGATATTTTCCTAATTTCTGTTTCTTCTAGTTCATTGTTGCTATAAAAAGTGCTTTTGATTTCTGACTATTGTCTTTGTGTCCTGTGGTTTTACAAAATTCACTTATCAGTTTGAGTAGTTTTTTTGTCAACTCTATTATAGAGTTTTCTATGTAAACTATCATGTCATCTTCAAATAATGAGTTTTGCTTCCTCCTTTCCAATTTGGATGCCTTTTATTTCTTTATCTTCCCTGATTGGTGGCTAGAACTTCCAATACAAGTTGAATAGAAGTGGTGAAAGTGGACATCCTTGCCTTGTACTGAATTTAGTGGGAAAGTTTTTCAATTTTCCCATTGAGGATGATGTTGGCTGTAGGTTTCCCATATATGGCCTTTATTATGATGAGCTATGGTTCCTCTATTCCCACTGAGTGTTTTTTATCATAAATGTGTGCTGTGCTGTATGAAATGCTTTTTTTCCATCTATTGACACAATCACGTGACTTTTGTCTTTCCTTTTTTTTTATGTGAAAAATTATATGTCTTGATTTCCAAATATTGTACTATCCTGCATTTCTGGGACCAAATGAGTTTATCAAATCTAGATTATTTAAACACACATTGAAGATGTGCACCATTTCATGGTTTTGAAAAGATCTGTTGGTCTGAGCTCTCTTGCATCCTATTAGGAAATACAAATCTGAGCAGCTGGGAAGGTAGCATCACCTGATATTTGGAAGAGGTAGGACCCAGCTGAGGACAAAGCAGGCCAGAGTGGCTGAGCATCATGCTAACATCACTTCCTTTAAGATTATAAGAAAGCCTCTGGCCAGTCTAATGTAGGATCCCCTCCCAATTTACTGATGCCCATAATTAAATCCAGATTGCCCTAAAGATAATTCCAAATCATGAGCAAAAGAAAAGAGAATTTTTAGGTATGGATGGAAGAAAGTATTTAAAAAGTGTTCTCTTTGTAGCATGAAAATTTTGGTTTTTGCAGCATTAAACATATAGATGGTGGGTTACTATTATTTGATTCATAATGGTGAATAGAAAGTAAGGACCAGTTTGAATTTGATTTGAAACATATGGAAAAATGGAATTCATTGTGCAGATGAAGAGAGCGATGCTTTTCAGGAAATGCCTCTAGCGTTTTTCAACAGGGTATAATAATGCCTGTGCACCACACCATGGAGCCTTCCAAAGAATTTCTCTTCCAGTACTTCCATTCCATTTCCTTCACCCTTTGCAAAGTGCAGGTCTGGATTTGTGCTTGGGAAGTTGAGACAGAGTTATGTGGAGGCACCCTACACCATTGTTCCTGTCATTGTAATACTGAACGCACATTAGCCCTTGGCTCTATTCTAATTAGCCTTGTGTCAACATTTTCCATGAAGACACAAAAGACATGCTCATTAGCTATTAGGGGGACACAAGGTCAGGCAGGGTAATAGGTGCATTTCCATGACACTTGAGATTCTAGGTCTCCATTACACTGGACTGCATTTTGTGTGGAATATTACTGATGTCTCCTGGCTAAATACCTGGCTCTGTCTTTGCAGAGCACCAACGGTGTCCTTTTGAAGGTGGTGCATGAGTGTGAATATAACATGTACAGAGTCAAGGTGCAGGTGCACCAGACTGATACCACAATCTAGTGAACATCTCAGGTGAAAGCTGGGCCGGCGTATTCTTCACACCCAGGAACCTAAGATGACCTGAGAAGGCCAAGCATCTAGGCTCCAATATGGGGATGGCTTCCTCAGGGCCCTCCCAGTGCTCTTGTAAACTGTCCCACTATGCCATGCACATAGAAATCTGAACCTCCACTTCAATCACCAGCTACATTGGATGGGGAAAAAACACTCCTCATATATTTGAAGGAATATTAGAGAAAAAAGATGTTGCACTTCACAGTAGACCACGTGAACATTAGCATTTTACTCTTTTCATTGATTTTACTACAACCCCAAGATTCTGCTGAAGTAGTCAGCTGCACTGTCCTTGCAGACCCCCAAATCTTAGACATCATCACAATGGATTTTGAGGGTTGTACACAAATATGTGCAGTAATTAAAATGTTGGATTATTTCCCTGTAACCTTTCTGTTCACTGACCAGGGAAAACCATTATAATTTGGCCAATTTAGGAAATGTGACCTCACTCATATCTATACTACATCATGAAGGAGGTAGTTTCCACAGTGTTTAGCCATTCATTGATTTTGAACTTTGATATTATTCATCTCTGAATCTACTTTAGTATCTACTTCAGCAGGGCTACCAAAACATCCTCACTGTGTCACAATAGACTCTATCTGTTTGCCAGGGCTGCCATGAAGCAGAACCACACACTAGTTGGAGGTTTCCTGATGCCTGCTGGCCTGGTATGGGATTTGCGTTTGTACAGTTTCAACAAAGATACCATCAAGGGCCCAGTGAACGGGTTCAACTACCCTACCCTGCTAGACAAGGGAAAGGTGCTTCACTCCCTGACACAAGCACATGTTACCCAGAGGTGAGAGCTAGCCCAGAAGGATCTCTACACCCATAACCCCAAGATAACATTCTAGTGCCCAGGAGCAGACTCAATTTGGGGGCTCACCCAAGGAGACCCAATAGCATTCCATACACTGACCTGCAATGCCATGTACTCAGGAATCTAGACCTCATTTCCCCCGTCCAGCTACAAGTGAGAATAGAAAAAAAACACTTGTATTAGGAATATTCAGAAATGTTTTTTTGTCATAGGGGATCACAAGCATATTTGTACTTTTCTTATTCTTTTTTGATAGTTTTGGTTTTTTGCAAACTACCTGACCCACTTATCCTGCAGAGCAGAGAATTCAACAGTCATTGAAGTCTGTCTCCAATAATGAAGGTTGTTTGCCACAGCTATGCTGCCTCTCAGTGCTGGTGGACATGGTGTCCTTCACTACCGGTGCCATGCCAGCAGTGCTGCTGGGATCACTTAAGCGTGTCAGGTTGACTAAAAGTTTGCCAGGGCAGCCATGACATTGGACCCCCTGGGTGATATAAATAGCAGACAGTTAATTCTTCACAATTCCAGAGAAGAAGAGTTGGAATTGAGGGTGTCAGCAGGGCTAGATCCTTTTGCTGGGTTTCTCCCATGCTCGTACATCGTTGTCTCTAACTCTGTCACACACAATCCCTTCTGTGCCTCCATGTCTCTTCCCCTCACCTGTACAGTCACTAGTCATATTATGTTAAGACTCACTTCACTTAATTCATTTGGACTTAATAACCTCCTTTAGGTGATACAAATATAGGAATGTTCTGAAGTTCTAGGGGTTCCAAAGACATGGAATTTGGGTGACATTCTTAAGACCACAATGTTTGCCTATACTATCCTCAGCTGGAGGAACACGAACATGTAAAATTTTAGCAGGCAAAGCCAGATTCCAAAATTAATAGTGCACCATTACAGTGTCAACGGAAGTTTTGTGATGATGTCTGCTACCTTGCACCCACTGAATATGTCTCATTCATTTATATTTAGAGTAATGCAGGGAAAATACGAACAACTGTAACTGAACAACAATAAAACAAAAAAATTACCAATCTGATTATAACGTGTACAAGGACATCCCGGCATTCCCTGGTATTCATTTTTCCCCGGTGTAATTTTTGTCACCTTTCAGCTTGTCTTCATCTTCAGAAATGGGACCTACCTGAGTCAGCTGCTCAGAGTCCTGTCTGGTGACCAGATTTCTCCATTAAAGTGTCACCAGGCATTTGCCCTGTGCTGTTTCTCCATCTCAAGGTGGCTTTTAATGTGCAAGAAAGGAAAACAAGTGTCTTTTTTGAAGTCACTGGTTTTCATAGGCTGTGTCTATCCATCTTATGCAAAATTCCCAAAGAGGAATGGACAGAGTTCCTCAACCATTTCCATCTATGGCAGGAACAGATAAGTCTCAGGTAACTAAGAGGAAATGACATGCATCGCGTGCTTCGGACAGTTCTCAGTTCCAATCTGCATGGCCTTGATCAGCCATTTCACATGGTGAAGCCTGTGTGATTTCCCTATGATAGTGCTGATTGATGTCTCATGGATAGAAAGCTCTTCATAAAACTATGACTATGGAAGGTCTCTCACTCCTCACCTTGAGAAAATGCCTAGACAGGAAAAATTAAATCAATACCCTCATTCCACCAAAAATCAATGGTACTTTTAAAACCTATTGATAAAATCCTATTTAGCATGGGTGCTCCAGACACTTCTCTGGCAATAGTCCCTGATGGTCTGGCAGTTTTGGATGGGCTCCAGACCTCAGTCCTTCTGCTGATTCATGGTGATGGCACTGTGCAGCTGAGTTCATTTTTAAATTGTGAGAACCCTGCAGAATGCGGGACTTCCTTGGAGGCATATTGAAGAAGTTGGAGGAATTTCTGACTCCAGCTGTTCAGGGTAGAAACATCTCCCACCTGTTCACCTTCAAGACCATGCTCCCATCCTGCCCCCAAGCTCTTATGCTCTGGGAAGATCTGCTAACTCGTATTAAGCAAGTGCCCCCTTTTCAGCACAGCTCTGATTCTGACCTCAGAAAGCAGTGTGCCATAAACATGCCACCAAATCTAACTGGGCCTCAGTTAGTTCCTTTGAAATGTGGGGTGACAGATGAAAAACCACATAATGTTCTCACAGGGACTACCTTGGGGACTGTCCACGAGGCTTTTAGCTGACATTTGGCTGTGCAGACAGGGTTTCTGGATGTGCTGTGGCAGTTCATGCCAATTATTCTTTTTCTGTCCACCACGAAAAATCTCCTGCCTCATTCATCATGACCTGTGGCATTTCTGTTTGGAAAAGCAAGTGGAAAACCACCTGTCAACCACCTGGGAAAGCACTTCACTGATCTTAACACTTGCCTTTGGTATTGCCACATTAGGAATTACTGGAGACAGCAGGGTACCCAAGCCCACTCAGATATCTGAGATGGTTCTGGTTGGACTTTATTTATTTGACAATTCGTGTGAAGTACCTAGTAGAAGTAGGTCCTACTAGGGGCAGTTAACATAACTCAGTGAATGAAGCAGACAATTTCCCAGGGTCTCAGCTCTACTTGGTGAATCAGTCATTCACAATAGATATCTTTTTCAGGTCTTGTCTTTTATCTATTAGTTCTGATACAATCAGAACTTCAGGGCACCTGAAGATCTCCCAGCTAATATTGACAATGGACAGCCCTTTCAGTATGAAATTAAAAGGTGGGTGTTGCTTGGTTCCAGAATGAAGCCCTCCTGGGTTGTGAGCACACCATCTGTGGCAGGGAGGTTCTGGCAACAATGAGATCTTATAGATCTGATTCCCAAGGGAGGCCTGAGCTCTGGTGGCTTCTATCCCAAGAGGACAGAATTCAGAGGAGATTGGATGGGGCCCCTGCCTTCATACCTTGAGAAGGAAGCTAGGCTGTGTTTTGTCCTAGGGTCCCAAACCCACCACACTCCACTCTCACTCAGCCTGCCCTTCCTCAGAGTCAACTCTTCTCACCACCATCCCCAGTACCAAACAGAAAATGTGGTTAGGGCCTCCTCTGCAACCTACCTCAGTGTAGATGAGCAGGTGATGAATGGTTGTGGTAGGCAGTGTATAGACCTTGAGAAGAAATGTCACTGGAAAGAACAGACTTACAGGGTCTCCATGCTAAACCTGCTGTATTGCCAGGCCTGCTTTCCCCAGGACAGCCATGCAGGTGTCAGGGTAGGCATTGGGCTGTCCCCTGGTTGGCCATGGGCTTGCACAGAGGCCCTGTCCCAAACAAGATTACCCTGGGATGGTGCACTGAAGCAGGGTTTGAGACTGTGATTCTGATGAGAAACTGTCTCTCTCCAGGGCCATGGCTTCTACATTAGGAACGTGCCAGACCAGGTGCAAGGGTTTGTGAAGCCCATATGTTTGTCCTTGTTCCGACTGAAGCAGGTCTTGGTGCAGGTTAACATCTCTACGTCACAGCATCTGTGCCAGGCCTAACTTCTTTGTGTGGATCTGGACTATCCAGAGCCATAGGATGCACACCAGAAGGTGAGGGGACTACAGCCAAGAAATATGATCTAGGAAGGGGTTATTCATGGGCAGGAATTATCTAAAAGGCACAGGCAACATTCCTGTCTCTGGAAAGGCAAGGGAAAATCAGGTGTGTGTTTCACTCTGTTTCTATCTGATGCTCCACATCCACCTGCAGAGTTCAGACACACTGCAGAGTTACAGGAAGGACCTGCTGAAGGGCTAGTGCCTTTTTCAGCTAGAGGCCTTGCCCTGGCTATCCCTAGCATGAAATAGTAGCAGAAGCCAGGATGCAGGCATCTTTGCAAGGAGCAGGTCCTCAGGGAGCTGTTAAATGAGTTCAATTACTCTATTTCCCTGGACAAGTGGGAGATGCATGAGGTCAATGAGTCCAGACAGTGTCTCCATACCCATGACCTCGAGATTATATTCCAGTGCCCCAGAACAGGCTCAATCAGTGACCATCAATTCTTTTCCCTATAGTGTCCCACAGTCCCAAGAAAAAAGGCACTGGAATTCCACTTCACCCTGCAGTTTCAAGTGTTATAGAAAAAAAATAATGTATTTATAAGAATATTAGGAAACCCCTGTTGTTTTATTTAATAGTAGACAACAACCATACTTGTACTTTTTTGACCTTTCTTTTTTGTTTGTTTTTCTAGGGGTGTTTTTGTTGTTGTTGTTGTTGTTTTATGCTAGCCACCCCAGGCATTCTGCAGAAAAGTCAAGTGGACTGTCTTTGCAGACTATCTCCAATAATGCAGGTTGTTTGCCAGAGAGACGCAGGCTCTCACTGCTGGTTGACATGCTGGTTGACATTCACTTCTGGTTCCACATCAGCAGTGCTGCTGGGATCACATAACAGTGTCTAGGGATATAAAAGTTTTCTGGAGCTGCCATAACATAGGACGCCACTAGGTGGTGTATAGAGCAGACACTTAAATTTTGAGGATTGCAGAAAGTAGTAGAGGAGAGGGGAGGGAATTTCAGGGGAGAAGGGGAAGGGGTTACAGGAACAAGTATAAAGGACACATGGACAAAAACTATGGGGGGTGGAAATGGGAGGGAGGTGGGGAGAGCTGGGGTGATGGGCTGGGGTGGGAGTAAAAGAAAACTGTACAAGATCAACAATTAAAATAAAAATTTAAAAAAAAAGTGTGGGAGTCAACAGAACTGGTTCCTTTTGTGGCATTCCTCCCTTGCTTATATACATGACCATCTTCTAATGCTATGTCACATGGAATCCATCCTGCACTTCCATGTGTCCTTCCCTCCCCTTCCAAGGACACTGGCCATATGGGTGTAAGACCCACATCACTGAATTCACTGAACCACAATTAGTTGCTTTAGGTTTGCCTGATATGGGGAGCAGAATGCGTGGTTGGAATCACCCAGTGTGGCAACACCCAGACATACCACCAATGACATCTAGCTCAGTACTGGGCTCAGTCTTTGCAGAATTCCAAGGAGGGCTTCATAGTGCAGATGGCTGAATGTTTCACTTATGCCATCAGCTGCTACAAGGGACAAGTGTACTGGGCCAAGGACAACATCCAGTATCAGCCTAAGCTGAGAGTCAGACATACCAGAGCCCCGAGATGACTGAGGTGGGATCACAACCCAGACTCAAAACTGGGGCTTTGAGGATTTCACATGCCTGCTCCCAAATTAATCTGTACCTCCAATCCTACTTAGTAGGTTTCTGATACAGTAGAAATCCAAGCCTCACATAGGTTAGAATGGTAGACAAAAATATTCTTCCTTTTTCCATTTTGATCGTTTCCATTGTTTAACTACCTGTGACATGTGTCTTGCTGAGTAGTCAGCTCTGCTGGCCTCGGACCTCTTCAAGTCTGCACATCATCACACATAGAGGGTTTTTTTTATAAACAAACAAACACGCATGGGCCGGAGTAACATACTTGATATATGTGTGTGTATCTTGGCATCTCACAGAGCATGCAAACCATTTTAAGCCAGTGGGGTCAGCAGATGTGGCCTTTTTCATCTACTCATATTGCTATAAACATGGTAAATTTCCTGAGTGACTCAGCCATTTAATATTGTTAGATCTTGACATGTTGCTATTCTGCTGCATTTTAGCAGGGTGACTGGGTCCATCCTAACTGTGTCCTGATAGACTGTGTACTAGTTTGCTAGGTCTCCCATTACATAGGACAACAGGATAGGTGGAAAGGTCCTGATTCCTTCTGACTCAGTACCCAGCTCTGTCTTTGCCAAGGTCCAAGACTGACATTGTGCACCAGTTGTTCAACAAGTACCACTCCTACTTTTACCAGGACAGAGTGCAGGTACACAAGGCCAACAAAATAGTCCAGTGCTGGTGTAAGGTGAGAGCTGGGCCAGGGCATGCTCCATACCCAAGAATCCAAGATGACCAGAAAGGCCCAAGCATCTAGGCTGAAATACGGAGATGGCTTCCTCAGCACCCACCCAGGGCTTTTTATAGTGTCCCACAATCCCATGCCCATAGGAATCTGGACTTCCACTTCTCCCTCCAGCTACATTGGATGGAAGAAAGACACTCATCACATATTTCAAAGAATTTTGGAGAAAAAATATGTGACACTTCATAGTAGAACACCTGAACTTCACATTGTGCTGTTTTGTTGTTTTTCCTACCACCCCAAGTTTCTAGTGGATTAGTCAGCTCCAATTTCCTTGCAGACCTCCAAGTCTTACAGACCACAACAATGGAATGGGGGTGGGAGGCTTTTGTACACAAGAATGAAGAGAAACTAAAGTGTTGGATTATTTCCCTGTAATATTTCAGTTCACAGACCAAGGCAAAGAGTTGTGGTGTAGCCAGGTTGAAGATGTCACCTTATTCATTCTTATATTACCTCTTAAAAGAGGTAGTTTCCACCGTGTTCAGCATTCAGTGATTTTGGACTTTGAGATCATTCTATTTTGATTCTATTTCAGCAGGACTGCCAGGAACATCTTCACAGTGTCCCATTAAATGTATTAGTTTGTCAGGGCTGCCATCAGGATGAAACAGAGGTGGTGGAGTGTTCCTGATGTCTACTGGCCTGGTAGTGGGTTTGTCTTTGCAGAATTTCAATGAACACATCCTGGAGGCACTTGTCAATGGGTTGAACTACTCTACCTGGCTAGACAAGGGCTAGGTGCATCAGGCCACTGACACTAGCACGTGTTACACTGAGGTGAGATCTATCTCCAAAGGGTCTCCGCACCCATGACCCAGCATTTACATTCTAGTGCCCATGACCAGACTCAATCTGTGGTCACCCCTAGCACCTCCAATGCCTTTGCCCACTTTGTCCAACAATGTCATGTACAGAGGAATATGGACCTGAAATTCTCCCTCCAGCTACAAGTAAGGATAACAAAAAATACATTTTCAATAGTAATATTAGGAAACATGGTTTTTGTCAGAGTAGACACAAGCATATTTGTCTTTTTCTTGATCTTTTTTGATAGTTTGTGATCTTTTTTTCTTATTTTTATTGATGTTCAAATACAGTTGTCTCCATTTTCCAACCACCACTGTTCCCCACACCACCTTCTCCCACCTGCCACCCTCAATTCCATCCCCCTTTGCCATTTTCCATGTGTCCTTTATACATGTACATTTATGACCCTTTCTCTTATTTCCCATGTAATTTCTCTCTCCTCTCCCTTCTGGTTACTGTCAGTTTGTTTTTACTATCAGTCTCTGATTATATTTTGCTTGCTTGTTGTTTTGTGATTTAGGTTCCACTTATAAGTGACATCACATGGTATTAGTCTTTCACCACCTGGCTTACTTCACTTTGCATGATGCTCTCCAGTTCCATCCATGTTGTTGAGAAGGGTAGGAGGTTCCTCTTTCTTTCTGCTGCATAGTATTCCACTGTTCAAATGTTCTGCAGTTTATTGATCCACTCATTTAATGATGGGCACCCAGGCTGCTTCCAGCACTTGGCTATTGTGAAGTGTGCTGCTGTGAAAATTGGGGTGCATAGGTTCTTTTGAATTAGGGTTTCAAGATTTTTAGGGTATAATCCCAGCTGTGAAATAGCAATTCTATTTTCAGATTCTTGAGGATATTCCATACTGGTTTCCACAGAGGTTTCACCAGTTTTTATTCCCACCAATAGTGCTCTAGTGTTGCCTTTTCCACACATGCCCACCAGCACTTATTGTTTGTTGATTTGTTTATGATGGCCATTCTGACCAGTGTGAAATAGTATCTCATTGTGCTTTTAATATGTATCTCTCTGGGGGCTAGTGATGCTGAGCATCCTTTCATATGTCTCTGGGCCTTTTTTAAGTCTTCCTTAAGGAACTCTCTTCTCAGGTCCTTTGCCCATCTTTTAATTGGATTATTGCTCTTTCTGGTGTAGTGTCATGTGAGTTGTTTATGTGTTTTGGAGATCAAACCCTTCTTTAAGATGTCATTGCCAAATATATTTTCCCATACAGCTAGTTCCCTTTTCATTTTGCTAATGTTATCTTTAGCCATGAAGAAGCTTTTTATTTTGATGAGATCCCATTTGTCTATTCCTTCCTTTATGTCCCTTGCTCTAGGGGACATATCAGTGACAAAATTGCTGCATAGACTATCTGAGATATTCTTGCCTATCTTCTTCTCTAGGACTTCTGTGGTATCAAGACTAATATGTAAGTCTTTTATCCATCTTGAGTTTACTTTTGTATATGGTGCAAGTTGGTGGTCAAGTTAAAATTTTTTTTCATGGAGCTGTCTAGGCCTCCCAACACCATTTGTTGATAAAGATATTTTTATTCCATTTACGCTTCTGCCCTCTTTTTTGGATATTACTTGACCACAGAGACATGTGTTTATTTCTGAGCTCTCTATTCTTCTCCATTGATCTGTGTGTCTATTCTTAGGCCAGGCCCAAACTCTATTCATTTCTGCAGCCTTGTAATATAGTTTTTTTTTTTTTTAAAGATTTTTATTTATTTATTTTTAGAGAGGGGAAGAGAGGGAGAAAGAGAGGGAGAGAAACATCAGTGTGTGGTTGCCTCTCACGTGGCCCCCACTAGGGGCCTGGCCTGCAACCCAAGCATGTGCCCTGACTGGGAATCGAACCTGCGACTCTTTGATTCGCAGCCCGCGCTCAATCCACTGAGCTACGCCAGCCAGGGCTTGTAATATAGTCTGATGTCAGGTTTGGTGTTCCCATCTACTTTTTCTTCTTTCTCAAAATTAATGCAGCTCTTCTGGGTCGTGTATTGTTCCGTATAAATTTTAGAAATATTGGTTCTATAACTGTGAAATATGTCATTGGTATTTTATTTTATTTTTTTAAATATATTTTATTGATTATGCTATTACAGTTGTCCCATTTCTCCCCCATCATTCCCCTCCACCCTACCCACCCTCTCCCACCCACATTCCCCCCTTTAGTTCATGTCCATGGGTCATAAGTTTTCTAGCTTCTACATTTCCCATACTATTCTTGCCCTCCCCCTGTCTATTTTTTCCCATTATCTATGCTACTCATTCTCTGTACCTTTTCCCCCTCTCTCCTCCTCCCACGCCCCTGTTGCTAACCCTCCATATGAGCTCCATTTCTGTGGTTCTGTTCCTGTTCTAGCTGTTGGCTTAGTTTGCTTTTGTTTTAGGTGTGGTTCTTGATAGCTATGAGTTTGTTGTCTTTTTACTGTCATAGTTTTATCTTCTTTTTCTTAGATAAGTCCCTTTAACATTTCATATAATAAGGGCTTGGTGATGATGAACTCCTTCAACTTGACCTTATCTGAGAAGCACTTTATCTGTCCATCCATTCTAAATGACAGCTTTGCTGGATAGAGCAATTTTGGATGTAGGTCCCTGCTTTTCAAGATTTCAAATATTTCTTTCCAGCCCCTTCTTGCCTGTAAGGTCTCTTTTGAGAAATCAGCTGACAGTCTGATGGGAACTCCCTTGTAGGTGACTGTCCCCTTATCCCTTGCTGCTTCTAGAATTCTCTGCTTCATTTTAATCTTGGCTAATGTAATTACAAATGTGCCTTGGTGTGTTCCTCCTTGGGTCCAACTTCTTTGGGACTCTCTGAGCTTCCTGGATGTCTTGGTAGTCTATTTCCTTTGCCAGATTGGGGAAGTTCTCCTTTATTATTTGTTCAAATAAGTTTTCCACTCGTTGCTGTTCTTTTTACCCTTCTGGGACCCCTATAATTCGGATGTTGGGACGTTTAAAGATGTCCTGGAGGTTCCTAAGCCTCTCCTCATTTTTTTGAATTCTTGTTTCTTCCTCGTCTTCTGTTTGGTTGTTAGTTTCTTCCTTCTGGTCCACTCCATTGATTTGAGTCCCAGTTTTCTTTCCATCTCTATCAGTTCCCCATGCATCTTCCTTCATTTCACGGATTGTAGCCTGCATTTTTTCATCTAGTTTGTGAGCAAAATCAACCAATTCTGTGAGCATTTTGATGACCAGTGCTTTGAACTGTGCATCTGACAGGTTGGCTATCTCTTCACTGCTTAGAGGAATTGGCTCTGGGGCTTTTATTTGTTCTCTGGTTTGAGCCATTTTTGGTGGTTTTTTTTTGTTGTTGTTGTTGTTTTGGTTTTAGTCTGGTCGCGGCTATTACGTAGTGAGGGGGTGGAGCCTTAGGTGTTCCTCAGGGCGGGGCAGCCCAGTCGCTGGGTTGTGACGCTATAGGTGGGGGCGGGGTTTGAGAAGGAGCAATGGCGCCTGCTCCACTGTCTCCTGGACTCGGGCCCTTTCCGCTGCTTCCCCTTCACCTGGATTATCTGCGCACGCGCGCGTGCTGTTACGTAGTGAAGAGTGGAGCCTCTGGCGCTCCCCAGTGCAGGGCAGCCCAGTCACTGGGTTGTGACGCTGTTTGTGGGGGTGGGGCCTGAGAGGGAGCAATGGCTCCTGCTCCGCTCTCTCCTGGATTCAGTCCCCTCCACCACTTCCCCTCCGCCTGGACCGTCTGCGCGCTCGAATATGAGACCACCTGGTCAGTCAGCCAGCCGCCTTGTGCGGCCTCACTGGGTCTGCACAGTTGCCCCCTGTGCCCGGGGTCCGCCAGCTGCTGCCTGTAGGCCCGGGGACCGCCAACCGCCGCCTGTGCACCTGGGAACTGCCAGCCGCTGCTGCTTGCGTTCCTAGGTCCGCAGCTCGACTCCGCCCCTCTTACCGGTCTGGATGAATGGTTGTTGGACTTCCGTACAGTTCAGTTTTTTATAAGTTCTGGTTGTTTTCTTGTTTCTAAATGTTTGTTGTCCTTAATTTTGGTTGTGAGAGGAGGCACGGTGTGTCCGCCTACGCCTCCATCTTGGCTGGAAGTCCGTCATTGGTATTTTAAAAGGATTTGCATTGAATCTATAAATTGCTTTGGGTAGTATGGAAATGTTTATGGTGTAAATTCTTCCAATTGATGAACATGGTTTATGCTTCCTTTTGTTTGTGTCTTCCTTAATTTCTTTCTTCAGTGTTGTGTAGTTTCCTGAGTACAGGTCTTTTACCTTCTTGGTTGAGTTTCTTCCTAGGTACTCTATTTTTGTTGTTGCTGTAGCAAGTGGGATTTATTTCCTGCCTTCAGTTTCTGTTATTTCATTGTCAGTGTGTACAGAAATATCTTTGATTTCTGAATATTGACTTTGCATCCTGCTGTTTCTCCAAATGGTTAAGTAGCTTTTTGGTGGAGTCTGTAGCATTTTCTTTGTACACTATGATGACATCTGTAAACAATGACAGTTTTACTTCCTCTTTTCCAGTTTGTATGCCTTTTATTTATTCTTCTTGTCTGATTGCTGTGGCTAGGACTTCTGATACTATGTTGAATAGAAATGGCGAAAGCGGACATACTTCTCTTTTTGCTCATCTTAGTGGGAAAGATTTTAGTTATCTTCTGAGTATGATGTTGCCTGGAGGTCTCTCACATATGGCCTTTATTACATTGCGGAATGATCCCTTGATTCCCACTTTCCCAAATGTCTTTCCATAAACATGTGCTGCAGCTTATCAAATGCTTTTTCCACCTCTATTGATATGATCATTGATTTTTGCCTTTCCTTTTGTTCATGTAATGTATTACCTTTATTGATCTGTGAATATTGTACCATCCTTGCACCCCTGGGATGAATCCCACTTCATCATGGTGTATGGCTTTTTAATGTATTGCTGGATACTGTTTCCCAATATTGTGTTGCAGATTTTATCATCTATGTTCATCAGTGATATTGGCTTGTAATTTTCTTTCTTCTATGTATCTTTATCTGGTATTGTGATTAGGATGATGCTGGTTTTATAGAAAGAGTTTGAGTTTCTTCCATCTTCTTGGATCTTTTGGAATAGTCTGTGAAGGATGGGGGTTAGCTCTTCCTTAAATGTTTGTAAAATTCTTCTGTGAAACCCTGCGGTTCAGGGTTTTTGCGTGCTGGGAGTTTTTTGATTACCAGCTCGATTTCATCGACTGTTATTAGTCTTTTCAGGCATTCTACTTCTTCTTCATTCAGTTTGGGAAGATTATATTTTTATAGAAGTTTGTCCATTTCACCTAGGTTTTCAAATTTCTTGGCATATACTTCTTCATAGTACTTTCTTAAAATCCTTTGTATTTTTGTGTTGTCATTTGCAATCTCTACTTTCATTTGTGATTGTGATTCTTTTGGTCCTCTCTTTCTTCTTTTTTTTCTTGATGAGTCTGCTGAAATGCTTGTTCATTTTCATTATCTTTACAAAGAACCAGCTCCTGGATTTACTGATTTTTGGAATTGTTCCTTTAGTCTCTCTGTCATTAAATTCTTCTGTGATATTGGGTATTTCCATCCTTCTGCTTTCTCTGGGCTGTCTTTTTTATTGTTCCTCCAATTCTTGGAGATGTAGGGTCAGATCATTTATTTAAATATTTCCATTTCTTTATGTAAGCCTGTATTGCTGTGAACTTCCTTCTAAGGACTGCCTTCTCTGTGTCCCATGAGTTTTACACTATTGTCAGTTCATTTCCATTCATTTCCAGAAACTTTTTGGTTTTGTCCTGATCTCATTCTTAACCCATTCATTGTTTACTAGCATACTATTCAATCTCCATGAGTTTGAGTATTTTTGAGTTTTTCCCTTGATGTTGGTTTCTAGTTTCCTGCCCTTGTGGTCTGAGAAGATATTTGATATGATTTCAATTTTCTTGAATGTTGAGGCTTGCTTTGTGTCCTATCTCATGATCTATCTTTGAAAATGTTCAATGTACATTTGAAAAGAATGTGTCTTTTGCTTCTTTAGGATGAAAGTATGTGTGTGTGTGTGTGTGTGTGTGTGTGTGTGTATATATATATATATATATATATATATATTCAGTAAAATCCCTCTGATCTAGGGCATTTTTCAATGCCACAATATCCTTGTTGATATTTTGTTTGGAGGATCTATCCATTTTTGACCTGTGGGGTTCCAAAATCTCCCAGTATATGTGTGTGCTGTTTATATCTTTCTTGACTCCTCCAAAATTTTCCTTATGTATTTGGGTCCTCCCATGGTGGATGCATATATCTTTATAATGTTTATGACTTCTTCATGGATTCTTCCCCTGAGTATTATGAAGCGTCCTTCTGGGTCATCCTTTTATGACCATTGTTTTGAAGTCCATTTTGTCAGATGTAAGTATCGCTAACCCGGCTGTTCCTCCCTGCCTGTTTACATGGAATATTTGTTTTCCGGCCCTTCACTTTCAGTCTGTATAGGTATGTTGTTCGGAGATGGGTCTCTTGTAGGCAACATATGTGTATTTCATGTTCTCTTATCCATTCAGCCACGCTATTTGTTTTCACTAAAGCCTTTAATCCATTTCCATTCAAGGTTATTATTGATCAGTTCTCATTCATTGCCATTTAATGCCCTTGGTACCTTTGTTCCTATTTCCCTCACTGTTTTTCTTTCTCATCTTAAAGCAGTATCTTGACATATTTTGCAGTGCTGATTTGGTGGAGCTACTCTTTCATCCTACTTTCGTCTGGGAAACTCCTGATTTGCCCTTCCATTTTAATTGAGAGACTTATCGGAACAGAGTAGTCTTGGTGGAAGGCCTTTGCTTTTCATTAGTCAGAATATTTCTTGCCATTCCCTTCTGGTTTCTAATGTTTCTGTTGACAAGTCAGCTGCTAGCCTTATCTGGGCTACCTTGCTGCCTTTAAGATCCTCTCTTTTTCTTTAAATTTTGCCATTTGCATTATAGTATGTCTCACAGTGAGCCTCTTTGCATTCATCTTGATTGGGACCCTCTCTTCTTTCTGGACTTGAGTGGCTCTTCCCTCATCACATTAGGGAAGTTTTCCATTATAAGTTTTGCAGACAGGTTTTCTATTCCTTGCTTCTCTTTCTCTCCTCTGGTATCTCCATTATGTGTATACTATTCTATTTCATGTTGTCCTGCATCTCCGTTAACCACTCCTCATTCTTTTCCAGTCTTTTTTCCTTTTCTTCCTGTTTTTGGGAGTTTTTTTTTCCTTTTTCTTATGCCAGCTCACTGACTAGATCCTCTGCTTCATCGAACCTCCTTTTGATTCTTTCTACTGTGTTTTTTAATTCAGAAATTGCATTCTTCATTTCATCTTGGCCCTTGTTGATTGTTTCTATGTCTTTTTTTCTGATGATTTGCTTTGAAGTAAGTTCCTCATAATTTCCCGGTAGTTTTTGGTAATTCACTTTGAGTTCATTCAGCTTCTTATAACCACTGTTTTGAACACATTATCTGAATGTTGTCTGGCCTCTATTTCATTTAGCATTCTTTCAAAGGATTCCTACTTTCCTTTTCACTGGGTCTTCATTTTTTGGCTTGCTGATGTTAGTCTGATTTCTTTTTTGCTTCTATTTCTTAAACTGATGTCTTTTGACTTTCCGACTTTGAGGTGTGAGATTCTACAGTGGGAGGCCTGTGAGATTTATTTGTGCAGTCTCCTTGATCTTCTGAACTTGAAGTTCTTTGGATGCCGCTTATGCCTTTTATGCTGGTTTGTTGGATATAATTGGGTTTTGATTGTCATTGGGTTGTTCTTTCCTGGGTCCTTCCCTGCTGCAAGTTGACTGAGGGTCACTCTGCCCACCATGTCTTGTGTACTGTTGTGCAGACACTTTCAAACAAAAGCACAGAGCCCAGGAAATACATCCACATATGCAAATACAGCTTCTCCCTCACAATCCCACTATCAATAGTAGTGAACAGTATTAATAGGAGTGTAACAAGATTAAGGCTATTACAAGAAAGGAGAGTGGATATGAGATGACCTACTGAAAGACAAATTATTTTGAGAGGGTAGAGGGAGGACCACTAAGAAGAGTTTGAAGTTGGAGCAATGGAAGGAGACAAGGTAAAGTTTTCCTAATGAATAAATAAAGGAAATGAAGAGTGTCGAATGGAGTATGAGAAAGGAAGCAAATAATATCAGGATTGAACATAAATTAAAATATACAACTAATATAAAATAAAATAATTGAGACAAAGGAAAAGATTAAATATTAATTAAAATATCAGAGCCAAGTTGGAGAGAAAGATCCACCAGAGTGCTATCCACAACCCACAAGCTAAAATTAATATAGGTGGCAATGGAGAAAGAGGGAGAAAAGAAACAAAGAAACATCTGAGGGAAATTTAGAGGGATGGGAAGTGATTTTGTAATGATAGAGGGACAGGGAATACTAAGAATGAGAAACAAACAAAAAAAACAGAAAATATGCAGGGAAAATTAAAATTTGGAATGTAAAGAATAAAAAGAAAATAAAAAATAAGGGAAGGATGAAAGAGAAAGATAATAAAGACGAATAGAAAAAGAAAGGAAAACCAGGCTAAGAGAGCAAAGCTCAAATTTGAGTTGAAAAAAAAAAAGTGTAGGAGAGGGGTCCAATAAAATTTGTTATTTAAAATACAGAATTAGTGAAGCTCTAGGGATAACCTGGAAAAAACAGCGAAACAATGGCCCTCCCCAACTAGCAAAGATTTTTAAAGGTATAGAGACAATGAGGGTGTTTTAGGAGCTGGGCAAAAGGATGTCAAATGACGTTTGAGAAGAGAATTCATTTTGAGTGCCTGGACAGGGGAGAAACAGTAAGAGTGTATAATGGGAACAATTTGTAGGTAGGGAGAAAACCAAAACTGAAATGAAAATGCTGCAAAAGAAGAGGACCGTAAAATAGGCTAAGGGAAGGGAAGGGCAAAATGTGTGAACTGAAATACACTGTAGTAGAAAATCGAGTGACTTCTTATATACTCCCTGCAGGACAAGAAAGGAACGTTATAAAACTATGCACTAAAGAAAATATTGCAAATCCTGAGGAAGACCACAGTGGCTTTCGTCTTGGTAGCCTCTTGTATTTACCACTATTTTTTTTTTTTTCTTTCTGAATCTGCCTCTGGGGATGTTGGATGTTGACCCCATCTGACCTTAGGCAGCCTGCTCCATACTTCCAGTCATCTTCTGTCTCTGGCTCTCTCCTGAAATTCTTAATCTGGTCACTCTTCACTCAGCAGTCTCGTTTTTAGCACCTTAGGGTGAGGCCAATCCCCTCCTGGGGTGGGGACTATTATTTCCCCTCAGGCTGCTGCTCCTCAGAGGCCTTGGTCTGCCTGAGCAGGATGGTTGCTGCATGTGGGGGCTGGCTCAGCACTAGATCCCGGTGGCTACAGTCTCTCCCCATAGCCTCCATCTCTCTAGTCTCTGTAGTCCACTCTGCCCCACCTTTGCCAGTGATCTACTCTCTCTGGCTATCTGTGTCCATTGTTCATCTGGTCTCTAGGACTCAGCAGTCAGGCTTAAGCACCAAAGGGCCAGTGCAGGGAACCTGCTGGGGTTGGGGCTATTGTTTTTCCTCAGGCTACTGCCACTCAGAGGGGAGTAGTCTGCCTGAGCACAAAGCCTGCTGCCCTCTAGGGCAGAAGTGGCCAAGGCAAGGCCTGAGGGCCAAATCTGGCCCTCCACCTTGTTTCATCTTGCCTGACACCTCATTTCTACCTGACAGCAGCACCAAGCTCCTTGCCCCTAGTTAAGGAGTGGTTACATTTATACAGTCTAGAATTACATTCCATCGTTTGTAGGTAACCTCAATGCTAGGTAGGCCCCAGTGAAAATGGGTTTGACACCTCCAGTGTAGGAGATGACTCAGCATGAGGATCCTAGCAGCTACTCTTTCAGTTCTCCCCCCAAGGCTTCCGTTCCCCTTCTTTCCTCAGGCATCACCAGCCCACTAGTCCCCACCTGTGCCAGAGCCCTGGATAAGTGTCTGCAAATGAAAATTTGTGTTTTGGCCCTTTAAAGTGTCCTCGTGTCTCCAAAAGTCTGTCTCTGGCAGAGAGCAACCCTGCCACTTTTGGTCACTGGTTGTTATCTCTGTACTTTTGAGGCTATGCTTTTCTAGGCTGTGTATCCTAGCTTAGGGTCCAGACCCAAATCGTCTGTGGCGGATCCAATAGGCTGCCTAATTATCCTGCCAGCCCTGCCACATAAGGAAGCCAAGACAGCCCTCTCCAGTCTGTACCTCACTCATTACCAGACAGGTTGTGCTGAAGCTGGATTGCTAAAGTTATATGCTTCTCTCTGTCTACTGCTCAGTAGTTTGTTCTGGGTAGTGTCTCCAGAACTCAGTTGTGATTCCAGTTTGGTCCTGGGTGGAGTTCAGTGTGATTGCCATTCACTCTGCTGTCATCTTCCCTCTCAGTTTTTGCTCTTTTTAAACAACCTGCTCCAGATAGCTACAGAGCCCTGAGGTCAGCAGTCTTGCAGACCTTCTTCAATAATGGAGGTTGTTTGCCACAGTGATGCAGCCTCTCAGTGCTGGTAGACATGGTGTCATTCACTATTGGTGCCATGTCAGCATCCCTGCCTGAATAACTTAAGT
The DNA here is from genome assembly GCA_039655065.1 of Glossophaga mutica. Lineage (NCBI taxonomy): Eukaryota > Metazoa > Chordata > Mammalia > Chiroptera > Phyllostomidae > Glossophaga > Glossophaga mutica. The sequence continues at coordinate 93,464,100 of CM077309.1, read as the reverse complement.
GTGTCTGAGAAACTGAATAAGTTTGCAGGGGATGCCATAAGATAGGCACCCACTGGTTGGTGTAGCTAGCAGACACTTCATTTCACAATTCCAGAGAAGAGGAATTAGAAGTGAGGATGTCAGCAGAGCTGGTACCTGGTTGAGAGGTTTCTGCCTGTTCATACATAGTGGGCTTCTCCCTCTTTGTCATGTAGAATCCCCTCTGAACTCCAAGGTGTCTTCCCATCCTCTAAGGTCACTGGTCATATTGTGTTCAGGGCCATACCACTGAATTGACCTTAACTTTAATAACTTGCTTTATGACATACTCATTCAGTTATATTTTGAAGTTCTAGAATTTCTGAAATCATGGATTTTGGTTGACACACTTAAGACCACAATATTCACCTATACTCTCCTCATCAGGGAGGACATGGACACTTAAAATTTTATCAGCCATCCCCAGATTCCAAAATAGAAAGTCTGTTGCATGACACTGCCAACAGAACTTTTGTGGTGATGGCTGTTGCCTTCCACCCAGTCTGGCCCTTACGTATCTTGTTCTGTTATATTTAGAGCAATGTAGGGAAAATAAGGAAAATGGTAAACTTAATGATATTTTTTTAAAAAAAGGAAAAGTTTACCAATCCGATTTCAAGGGACCCAAGGCAATCCTAGTGTTGCTTGATTTTCACTTCCTCCAGCATCCTTTGTCTCACATGTCATCTTTTCCCATCCGCAGAGATTGGACATTCCTGAGTCATGTGCTCAGACACCTGCCTAATGACGAGTTTTCTGTAGTCAAGAATTACCAGGCATTTGCCCCTGTACACTTCTGCATCTCAAAATTACCATTCATGTAAAAGAAATGGAAAGAACTTTCATTTTGGAAGTCACTGGTTTTCACAGGCTGTGTTTCTCTCTCTTATACACACTTCCCAAATGGAGAGGGACAGTGTTCCCCAAACCATTTCCATCCATGTGAGGAATAGGTAAGGCTCAGGTAACAAAGAGAAAATGCCATGCTTTCCCAGCTATGGACACTTCTCTGATCTAACCTGTGTGACCATGGAAAGCCATTTGACATGCCCAAACCTGTGTGATTTCATCTCTGTAATGAGTGTGCTCCTTAAGTTCTTCTGTTTACAAGCTCTTCATACAGACTATGAGTATGGAAACTCTTATTATGCCTCATCTTAAATAAAAGGTCTAGAAATATGCTGTGGCTTGTGTGGCTCAGTGATTGAGTGCCAGCCTGTGAATCAAAGAGAAATTGGTTTGATTCCCAGTCTAGGGCACATGCCTGGGTTGCCCGCCAAGTCCCCAGTGGGAGATCACAGGAGAAGCAGCCTCACATTGCTCTTTCTCTCCTTCTCTTTCTATCTCTCTTCCCCTCTCTAAAAAATAAAGTAAATAAAAATTTTACAACAATGTCTAGAAAACAAAAATTGTATCAACAGGCCCATCCACCAAAATTAAATGGTATTCTTAAAATGTGTTGATAAGTCCCTATTCAGTGTGGACACTCCTTACCCTTCTCTTGCACAAGTCCTTGAGGGACCAGGGGTTTTGGATGAGCTCCAGAGTTCAGTATTCCTGATGTTTCATGGTGATGCCACTGACGGGATATCTTTACTGGTCCCACCAAGAGAGAAGGTGAGTTCATGCTTAACCTACGTGAATCCTTCAAATAGCAGGTCCTCAAGGAAGGCACACTGAAGAAGGTGGCAGATGTCCTGGCTCCAGCTTCCCTCAGTGGAAACGTCTTCCACCTCACCACCTTCAGGGCCATGTACCAGCCTTTCTCCAGAGCCTAAATTTTCTTGGATGATCTGCTTTCTCAGTGAACACTGCCCACTTTTCAGCACAGCTGTGTTTTTGTCCTCTGCTACCTCTGTGTCATGAAAATGTCACCACATATCTCTGAGCTTCACTTTGTTCCCTTACAGTGTGGGGTGACTGAGGACCAACCTCATAATGTTCTTGCAGGGACTACAGTGGGGATAAGCCAGCCAAGTCACAGCTGGCATCAGACTCCACAGATATGGTTTCTGGACATGCCATTCTTATTCATGGCAATTATTTTTTTTCTGTCCACCATGGGGAATCTCCTCCCTCCCCTGTAGGGGACAGAGGCATTTCTGAGCTTGGAAAAGCAAGAAGAAAAATATCTGTCAAGAAGTTGAAAAAAGCACTTTGATGATATTTGTACTTCTCTTTGGTGTTGCCACTTTTGGATTCTCTGGGGATGGCAGGGTTCCCTAGCCCCACTCAAATGTCTGGGATGGTCCTGGTTGGACTTCATTTATTTGACAATGTGTACGAAGCACCTACCGTAAGAAGGCCCTACTAGGGGCACTTAGCATAACTCAGTGAATGAAGCAGACACAATCCCAGGGACTCGGTTCCACTCAATTAATCAGTCAGTCACAATAGGTATCATTGGCAGGTCCTGTCCTCTATCCATTAGATCAGAGATGATTAAGGTGTTCTTGACAATTGTAGGTCTAACTGCTTATAATGAAAATGGACACTCACCAAGGTATGAAATAAAAAGGTGGGTGTTTGTTGTTCAGTTCAGAAAGAAGACCTCCTTTGTTGAGAGCACACTGTCTGTGGCAAGGTTGGTCTCACATCAAGGAGATCTTATAGATCTCATTCCTAAGAGAGGCCTGAGCTCTGATGGCTTCTACCTCAACAGCACAGCATAGAGAGAAGTGTGGATATGGTCCTTGGCCTCATAGAACCAGACAGAGGTTTGGCTGTATTTTGCCCTAGCATACCTAACCCACCGTAGTCCACTCCTGCTCACCCTGCCCCTCTGCAGAGTCAACTAATCTCAACACCATCCCCAGGCTCCAAACAGGAGATGTGGTCAGAACTTGTTCAGAAATCTATCTCTAACTTCAGTGTAGTTACCTGTCATTGGCTAACCAGCCATCCACCACACTCAAGCAGGGGGATATGAGGAAGGTGGGGGTGCCTTCCTGCCAGGGGGAAATGTTCTATCTTCTTAGTGGTTCATTGCCCCAAGACATTTATCACTCAGCCCTCACCATGGGACCTTTCCTTCTGTTAATGAGGCTACAGTGCCTGAAACCAGGCAGGTCAGCTCCCAACACCCTAGCCCTTTGAGAAGCTCCGCACCCAAACAGCACCCAGAGCCCTGCAGTCCAGGAGCCTTTCTCAAGTGTGCATGTGCGGGAAATTCCTGGAGAAAGTGGGATGGGTGGATGCAGGCCTATGTAGCCTTAACCTGGATCTTGATCAGTAAGCCCTGGGGGACAGAAGAGCAGGGCAGTTAGAAACTAGCCAAGGGTTAAGGTTCTGCAGTAACTCCAATGAGATTTCCAAGCTAGTAAAGCTCAGGAAAATGCAACTTAATTGTATCCACAGGTAGGTGAGGTCTGGAGATTAGCTGAAGGAATGAATATGGACCATTCTAAAGAAAACTCTTTATTCTCTTCACTTTTACACTCTGATTCTAAGGTCCCAAAACCTGTTCATAGAAGGAAATGAGGAGACATTTTCAATCAGAGAAATAAACTTATCTTAGATATTTAATGTTTTGGGGAGGTGTTTTTACATCTGAGCTTCAGTACAAAACAGCCCAAGCATTGCTTTGCTTCTGCTGACAATCTTTCCCTCAACAGTATAATTTTGCACCCCTTGGTGCCATGAGATCCCTCCCCCTGGTGAATACTCAGCCAGGGTAGTATCATATTGTGATTACTCAGAGAGTAGGACATGGTTGTTGGAGTTTTTTCAAACATCTATAGGTCTGTTTGTGGGGTTCATCAAATTAGTTATCTTTGAAAGGTTTGTATCCAGTAGAAGAATCCCTCAGTAAATGTTCATTCAGAAAAGAAATGAAGAATTTTCTTTCCTCTGTTGTTTACTTAGAACTTGGACTTAAACCTGACCATGTGGATGTAGCAGCGTTCTCCCTCTAAAGGAGCATTTGATCTGAGGAAACTGCTCCACTTTCTGGCCAGTGTTCATACACCTGAGACCAAGTTCCCTTTAGCTCTGACCTCTGTCTCATGCTAATTTTTGTTGACAAGCTCCTCAGTGATGCTTCCTACTGCCAGCTGCTGTGGAGAGCCCCACTACCCTCAGTGCTGGCACTGTGGTGGGACTGCACTGGAGGAGGATGGAGGGAGTGGTGCACTTTGGTGTCTGGGTGGTTTCTTTGCATGATGGGGCTGAAGTTTAGACTGCCGTGTTTTCCGTTTACATTGTGCTTTGCATTATTTTTTGTTGTGACACACCATTGAGAATCTGACTTAATATTGTGGTGATGTTTCTATTTTCTCCACTCACAAGATATGCTTTAGGTAAGAAAATACTGAAACAGTTTGCTGGAAACTTTTCCAAATATTCACTAAGCTACTAATGCTAATACAAGTGATACTGTAGTAGGGATACTCTCCTTCTATATTGATACTTTGTTAGCAGCTTTTCATTTTATTGTTTAAGAATTGAAAAATATCATGAAGCAAGAGATTATTAACTGTGTTAAAATCCAGATTTAGAGAATTTAAGAGGATTGTCTAAGTTCCTGTACTGAAAGAGAAATTTCTGGTCCATGTATGTGAGCTCTTCTAACAAGATGTAAAACAATTAGATGAATAAACAAATACATAAATACACATAGGTTCAATGTCTAATGCTTATTAAAATATTCTTCAGAACACTTCTAAGTGATAGCTCAGAAATATTTTCTTCATTCCATAGATTAGGGGACAGTTTGGACAAGATAGAAATGAAATTATTTGCCTACCAGCATATTAACAGAAAAACAGTTTTTGGAGATCACGGTCTTCTAAATGAGGTATTGAGATAGAAGAATATTGTTTCAGACAGACCTAAGTGCTCCACATGAAATAAAACACGGTGACATGCTGTACAGTACCTGGGTAGGATAAGCCAATATTAGCTATGGTGAACTCAGAAGCATTTTAGTGATATCAGAGCTGAGACCTCAACACTGGGTTGAGGGACTTGTGCATATTTATGCAAAAATGGACTCAGTGTGTGCACACTCCTGGAATGGGTCAGGACTAGTAAAGGAGAGACCAAAAACAAGGCCAGCCCTAGCTGCTATAGCTCAGAGGATTGAGCACGGTCTACCAAACAGAGGGCTGTTGGTTTGATTTCCAATCAGGTCACATGTCTGGGTTGTGGTCCAGGTCCCCAGAGGGAACCACCTGATAGGCAACGACTCATTGATGTTTCTCTCCTTCTCTTTCTCCTTCCTTTCCCCATACTCTAAGAATAAATAAATACTAATAAAATAAATTGAAAAAATAAAAAATCAGGGCCTGTGTATTTTTATTTGTTGCACATAGCATTGTCTGAAACAATGTTATTGTGAAATTATGAACTGTCCATCACCCCTAGAAGAATATAAACTCCAAATAGTCAGGGACTTTGCTTCACATTTTTTACTATTCTTTTCCAGTACCTAGGATGTTGTCTGGCAGATAATATGTATATAGTAATTTTACTGAATGAAAGATAACATATGTTAGGTCTATGAAATTCTCTCCAACCCAGTTCCTGACTTTACAGTCGAGTTAACAGACTCCAAGCAGGAATAAAAAGGTTTCCAGGGGCAATGGGACCAGGCCTAGGTTCTTGGCTGATGGACCTCTGATTTTTCCCATGTACCATCCTGCCCTCTGCTGCATCAATTGTCAAGAACCAGTCAAGTCTTTTAAAAAGCACAGGTTCTTCTTGATAGAATGGTTTGATTTTTGAATTTCACATTCTAAGGTCGTATTGGAAAAATCTTGTGTTTTCCAACTAAAGGTAAAAGAGAGAAAGAAAGATATTTTTAGCACTGAGAAAAAAACAAACAGTATATTCCTTTTCTCTAAGCATTAAAACCAATATGAGACTACAACTCAGGACAAAGGGGAACAAAATAAAACTTGATTTTAAAATGGGCAGGAAGTGGTGGTGAAATAGTTGGCAGCAGACTCCACTTCCTCCTACACACGGGAAAAACAGCTAGCTGATCTTCTGAGGAACAGAGTGAACAGCCAATGGTATCCCAGCATATATGAAGATTGGGCCCAACAATTGTAGAGGACATGGAACAATCAGATGGTAAGGAGAGTGCTTCAGGACAATAAGGTCCCTGAAACCAACGTGGAAACCATGGTGGCTAAAGCCCCAGGCTCAGTGCCCACAGGTTCTGCTGCTGTATTCTAGGGAGAGAGCCAGGTCAACGTCTCCCTCCCCTGGTAAACAAGGTTTCAGCAACAGCAAGAGGGACCTGGATGCTTGAACTCCCAGCAGGGGAATAAGGACAAAGTGCTAAATACACAGGGGAGGTGTACACCTACTGAGGCTGTGAACACAGGCTGGGAAGGGTTGGACAGTGACAGACCGTGACCTGGTCAGTCTCTGATCTGGTTGGAGAGTGGAGCTGTGTGAGAGGCCAGGTGCTTGTTTGTAGCAACAGGCTTGGATAGGAATTTTTCAAAAGGAAAAGAGAAAAAAGAAGCACTCAGAGGCTGTTTGGGGAATTCTACACAGCAGGTGCCCCCCTGCCTCCAGAGCCTCTACCCTGCTTGGCCAAATGCTCACACCTGAAGCCCAGGGGACAGTGCACACCGGATCCTGTAGCTCTAAGGGTGACTGACCGGCCCCAGCAGCGCAGGCTGAGTGCTCAGGCCAGAGGAACCCCCCACTAGGCCCCTGTACCCAGGGCACTGCAGGACCAGCTGGCTATTTAAGAGAAAAGCAGAGACACCCTTGCAGAGAGCTGCAAGACTCAGGGAGTCAGCAATCCCAGGAAAGGCAACTCAGTGGGGGGGCTGAACCACCACAAGGAGCACTGAGACTCCCTATCATCTAGAACAGCAAAGAGTGAGAAGGTGGTATATGAGTTGTCCAAAACTGGTGCCACTGAAGGACAGCACAACAGGTGGACTGAAGGTGTAGGATGGGCACAGAAGGGCAGTGGGGGCCCAGCACCAAACTGAGGACATGGGCTGAAGGCTGGGGAACAGTCAAGGTTTTAAAGGGAGCAGCTCAGGAAGGAAGAAAAGTGAAACCAATCCCCCCTCAGCCTGCTGTAGCCAGGAAGACCAGCAGAACTGTCTTGGCCTGTTTAAAGTAACCAGAAGGATTTTTAAAAATTCCTTCTTCATTCCTTTCTTCCTTTCCTTTTTTATTACTTCTTTTTCCTTTTATTTAAAAATCTTAAAACCAAAAATTGCTCAAATGGCAGAACAGATAAAAGCCCCAGAGCTAATTCATCTAAGTGACCAAGAGATAGCCAACCTATCAGATGCACTGTTCAAAGCTCTGGTGATTAGGAAGCTCACAGAATTGGTTGATTTTGGTTGCAAATTAGATGAACAAATGAAGGCTACAATAAGTGAAATGAAGAAAAGTACACAGGGAACCAATAGAGATGGGAGGAAAACTGGAACTCAAATCAATGGAGTGGACCAGAAGGAAGAAACAAACAACCAATCAGAAAAGAATGAAGAAACAAGAATTCAAAAAAAAAAAATGAGAAGAGGCTTAGGAACCTCCAGGACATCTTTAAACATCCCAACATCCGAATTATAGGGGCACCAGAAGGGGAAGAGGAAGAGCAACAAGTGGAAAACTTATTTGAACAAATAATAAAGGAGAACTTCCCCAATCTGGCAAAGGAAATAGACTACCAGGAAGTCCAGGAAGCTCAGAGTGTCCCAAAGAAGTTGGACCTAAGGAAGAACACATTAAGGCACGTCATAATTCCATTACCCAAGATTCAAATGAAGGAGAGAATTCTAGAAGCAGCAAAGGATAAGGGCACAGTCACCTACAAAGGAGTTCCCATCAGACTGTCAGCTGATTTCTCAAAAGAGACCTTACAGGCAAGAAGGGGCTGAAAAGAAGTATTCCAAGTCATGAAAAGCAAGGACCTACACCCAAGATTACTCTATCCAGTGAAGCTGTCATTTAGAATGGAAGGGAAGATAAAGTGCTTCTCAGATAAGGTCAAGTTGAAGGAGTTCATCATCACCAAGCCCTTATTATATGAAATGTTTCAGGGACTTAGCTAAGAAAAAGAAGATAAAAATGTGAAAGTAAAAAGACAGCAAACTCACAGATATTAACAACCATACCTAAAATAAAGCAAACTAAGCAAACAACTAGAACAGGAACAGAAACACAGATCTTCTCTGGAGATCATATGGAGGGTTAGCAACAGGGGAGTGGTAGGAGGAAAGGGGGGAAGGTACAGAGAATAAGTAGCATAGACGGTGGGTAGAAAATAGACAGGGGTAGGGCAAGAATAGTGTGGGAAATGTAGAAGCTAAAGAACTTATGACACATGGACATGAACTAAAGGAGGGGAATGCGGGTGGGAGGAGTGTGCAGGGTGGAGGGTAATGATGAGTGAGAAATGGGACAACTGTAATAGCATAATCAATAAAATATATTTTTTAAAAATCTTACAAGTAAGACAATAAAATCTGGAGCTGTGAAAAGACCACAGTTAAAATAAAAGAGGGGTCACTCCAACAGCTGAAACAGTGAGACAAATTTCACTTTGCAATCCCACAGAACATGCAAGTATTGTATATTTTTATCATTATTGTGTATTCATTATTCTGACATCTTTTATTTTGTTAGTATTTTTTTGTATTTCTCTTCTTTCTGTTTAATTTTCTTTGCTTGGCTGGTTAATTTGCATAGTTTGACTGGATTCCCTTGTTCTCTCTTTCATAGTATATTTTTAATTTTCTGTCTTTCACTTCACTTGTGTTCCAATACAACACAATTCTAGGCCCTGTACTTTCTATCCTTATCATTCAGATCACATAAATTCTATGATATGATTGTTGCTGCATTACTGTTGTAAATAATTGCTGTACCATGCAATTACAAACACTACGCAGCTCCCCTCCCAAATCTAAGCTCACTTCACTGTTTCCTGAATTTTATTGTTGTGGTGGTTAACTCTATTCTCTCTCATACTACATCTATTTTCTATCCTTTACTATCACTTTACCTCATAATCTGACCTCCCACAAGCTCGCTGCTTTCTAAATCCAATTCAAAATCCTTCTCTGCCCTTAAGCAGAGTCTTACCTTTATTCCACCTTCTTCAAAAAGTGGTTAATTAGGTGAAATATCAAAGTTAACACTATATATATCCAAAGGATTGCCAATCTCTTCTCTATGGGTTGGTATTTTAAATACCATAGAATATACTCCTACTGTTTTAAATCATTTTCCCTTTCCCCTCCAACTGATCGTAAAAAAGAGTAGATGAGATCTGTGAACACCAGTATATCTGCTGGAAGAGGAAACCTATCAACAAAGGAATCACCAAGAGATAATAATGGAAGAAGGTGAAGGAGGGAGTGGAAGCCACACTAACCACAACCCAGGACCAGTCTGGAAATGTAACTAAATGGTCACGAAATTAACCAGAACAACTGAACAAGAGTGAGAGAGAAGCATCAAAACCTCATACATACAAAAGAATCAACTTGAACAGAACCTGTCCACACCTGCACAACAGAATAGAAGAAGTGGTAGATGAAGTGACCCTCAGTTAACTGGAGGAAAAGACCCACCAAAGAAAGACCTAACAACAATCAGAACACAAAGACATACAGAGAGCCAACATGAATCACAACCCAAGACCAGTGAGCTCAGGAGATCAAGGAGACTGCACCATTGAATCTCACAGGTCTTTTACCATAGAAGTTCAAACCATAAACCCAGGGAGGCAGAACAGATCAATTTAAGAAGCAAAGGCTAACAAGAAGTGTCTCACAAACAATGAAAGACACAGAAATGATCCCTAAATGAAAGGAAAGGAGGAAGCTCCAGAAAGAATGCTAAATGAAACAAAGGCAACTCAACTATCAGATATTGAATTCATAGCAATGGTTATAAGTAAGCTCACTGAGCTCACAGAGAATTACTGAAAACTGCAGGGAAACTACAATGAACTCACTGAAAACTATATCAATAAAAAAAAGGAAATAGAAACTAGCAACAACGGCCAAGAGGAAATGAAGAATACAAGTTCTGAACTGAAGAACACAGTAGAAGAAATGAAAATCGGGCTCAATAAAGTACAGGATCTGATCAGTGTGCTGGAGGACAAGGCAGGAAAAAAAAAAAAAAAACAGCCAGAATGGACAAGAAAAGGAAAAGAGGCTGAGAAAGAATGAAGAGGTGTTAAGGGAAATGCAGGACAACATTAAATGTAAAAATATCCATATAATAGGGATACCAGAAGGAGAAGAAGAACAGCAAGAGATAGAAAATCTGTTTAGAAAAGTAATGGTGGAAAACATCCCTAATTTGTTGAGAGAAAAAGTCATACAAACCCAGAAACACAGAGAGTCCCAATCAAGAGGAAACCAAAGAGGCCCAATTCAAGACACATCATAATTAAAATGGCAAAATTCCAACATAAAGAGACCATCTTAAAGGCAGCAAGTGAGAAACAGGAAGTAATATACAAGAGAGCTCCAATAAGACTAGCTGCTGACTTCTCCATGGAAAAGCTCCAAGCCAGAGAATGGCAAGAAATATTCCAAGTAATAACAACCAGACTCCTGCAAGCAAGGCTACTTTACCCAGCAAGGCTCTCAATGAAGACGGAAGGCCAAATAAGCATCTTCTCAGATGAAAGAAGTAAAAAATAATTCACCTCCACAAAACCAGTTCTGAAAGACATGCTAAAGGGACTGCTTTAAGAAAAAGAAGAAAAAGAGTGAGGGAGAGAGGAACACAGGTATGAAAATAAATGGCAATGAATAAGTACTGATCAATAATAACCTTAAACATAAATGGATTAAATGCTCCAATCAAAAGACATAGAATAGCTGAATGGATAACAAATGATGACCCACATGTATGTTGACTACAAGACACCCATCTCAGGACAAAATACCTACACAGACTGAAAGTGAAGGATTGGAAACAAATTTTCCAATCAAACGGACAAGAAAAAAAGAAGCTGGGGTAGCAATATTCATATCAGACAAAATAGACATCAAAAAAAGGGCCATAAAAAGAGACCCAGAAGGTCACTTCATAATATGCAAGGGAAGAATATATAAACCATCAAGAAGATATAAACATTGTAAAAATATATGTACCCAGAATCAAAGCACCCAACTACATAAAGAAAATCTTGGTGGACTTCAAGAAAGATATTGAAAGAAACAGAATTATAGTAGGGATTTCAACACCCCACTGTCAAAAAATGGATAGACCTTCCAAGCAAAATATCAACAAGGATATTGCGGCATTGAACAATGTTCAAGACCAAATGAACTTAACTGGTATATATAAAGCTTTTCATCCCAATGAAGCAAAATACACATTCTTTTCAAATGCACATAGAACGTTCTCAAAAATAGACCACAGGATAAGACACAAAACAAGACTCAACAAATTCAAGAAAATTGAAATACTATAAAGCATTTTCTCTAACCACAAAGAACTGAAACTAGAATCCAACCTCAAGGAAAAAACTCAAAAACACTCAAACTCATGAAGATTGAAGAGCACACTATTAAACGATGACTGGGTCAAAAATGAGATCAAGGAAGAAATGAAAAACTTTCTGGAAACAAATGAAAATGAACTCACAACAACCCAAAACTTATGGGACACAGCAAAGGCATGCCTGAAAGGGAAGTTCGTAGAGATACAGGCAAACCTAAAAAAAAAAAAAAAAAAAAATTCAAATGAACAACCTAACCATAGACCTACAAGAAAAAGAAGAACAACAACAAAGACAGCCCAGAGCAAGTAGAAGGAAGGAAATAACCAAGATCAGAGCAGAATTCAATGACATAGAGATCAAAAGCACAATTCTAAGGATCAATAAATTAAGGATCTGGTTGCTTCAAAGCTAAACAAAATCAACAAGCCTTAAAGCAGACCCATCAAGAAAAAAATAGAGAGGACCCAAAGAAACCCAATCAGAAATGAAAGAGAAGATACCACAGAGATACAAAGGAGTGAAAGAAATTACTAAAAAAAGAACTATATGCCAAGAAATTTGAAAACGTAGGTGAAATGGACAAATTTCTAGAAAAATATAATCTTCCAAAACTCAATGAAGAAGAAGCAAAAAGCCTGAACAGAACAATAATAGCAGGCAAAATTGAACCAGTAATCAAAAAGTTCCTGACATACAAAACCCCTGGACCAGAGGGTTGCACAGGAGAATTCTACAAAGCATTTAAGGAAGAGCTAATCTGTATCCTTCACAGACTATTCCAAAAAATCCAAGAAAATGGAAGACTCCCATCTTCTTAGGAAGCCAGCATCATCCTAATTTCCAAACCAGATAAAGACATAACAAACATCAGTGATATTGGCTGATGAACATAGCCGCTAAAATCCTAAATAACATATCGGCAAACCTTATTCAGCAGTACATTAAAAAGATCATGCACCATGACCAAGTGGGATTCATCCAAGGGATGCAAGGATGGTACAACATTCACGAATCATGAATATCAGTGTGGAGATTGACTATGGGAGTGGGGGACTGGGTTGGTGACAGGAGGCAAAGGGGGGGAAATTGCAACAACTGAAATAGCATACATAAACAGTACAGTATTTTTGAAAATTAAAAAAACATGGTCTTTTGCTATGCTTCTTTTACTAAGCATAATGTTTTCAAGGTACATCCATGTTTTAACATGTACCAGTACTTCATTCCTATTTATTGATGAATAATAAACTTCACTGTATAAATAAAAAAATTCACAAATCAATAAATGTAATGTGCCACATAAACAGAAACAAAGACAAAAATCACATGATCACATCAATAGATGAATAAAGGACTTGAACAGACACTTCTACAAGGAGGACACAAAGGGGGTCCAGAGACATATGAAAAGAGACTCATCAGTAAATGAATGGATCATAAAACTATGGTACATTTACACAATGGAATTCTATGCAGCAGAAAGAAAGGAGGAGCTCCCATCCTTTGCAACAGCATGGATGGAAATGGAAAGCATTATGCTAAGGGAAATAAGCCAGGCAGTGAAACACAAATAACCATGTGACCTCACCTTTTAACAGGAATGTAGTCAACAAAACAAACAAGCAAGCAAAATATAATCAAAACACTGAAACTGAGAACAGGCTGAAGTGACCAAAGGGGAGAGGGAATGGAATTTCATGGGAAAAGTGTGAAGGGTTTGCAGGAACAAGTATAAAGGATACATGGACAATAACAAGATGGGGTGCTGGAAATGAGAGGGAGGTGGGAGGTCTGGGGGGTGGGATGGGATGGGGGAGGGAGGCAAAAAACTGTACTTAAACAACAATAAAAATGTTAAAATGTAATGGCAAAACATTTAAAATGATATTTCTCTAGAAGCCACTGTGAAGGTTCCTAACACAAGGAACAACATGAAACAGTTGGTTTGTTGTAAATTTAACAAAAGACCACTGGAAGGTTTTATGCAGGGGAAGGATAATAACTGATCTTTCTGTTATTTCCCCTTCTTAAGGTGCATACCTAAAATAAGACTAAATTGGATACTCTGTTCCTAAGCTCACAAGGGAGTCCTTGGGGTAGTTCAGATTGGTGTTCCACACTATGCCCCACGTGTCCTTGTAAATCCTTCATAACAGATTTATTTGACTTATTTTTGGAGAGAGGGGAAGAGAAGGAGAAAGAAGAGAGAGAAACATCAATGTGTGCTTGCCTCTCAAACATCCCCTACTGGGGACCTGGACCATAACTCAGGCCTGTGCCCTAGACTTGGAATCGATTCAGCGACCCTTTGGTTTTCAGGCACACACTCAATCCAATGAGCTACACTACCCAGGACCTTTCTTGTAACTCTTTTACCTCTATTTTTCAACATCAGATTCATGGGATGTCAGCCCTTGGATATTAAGAGACATTAGCTCATGCATACCTTAGGCTGCCCTTAGGAAATGGTTTCTAGCATCATCCTCAGTGTACAACCTGGGAGGCTTGAGTGGCCCTAAAAGAACAAAGGCTTCCTCAGGACAAAAAACTGGTGAGAAAAAAGAGTTGTGAGCTCAGGTTTGTCCCCTAAGCCATGGACCTAATATGTTCCCAGGGATTTGTGGAGTGGTCTATGTTAGCTATCAGTGTACAGATATGTAGAGGACATGAGAGTGGAGGGTGAGGACCCAACTGCCCTCAGGGGACTTTGTTAGGCTCTGATTGGAGCAGGGACTCAGGTCATAGAACCTTGAAAGGGTGACCTCACTTTCTTTGTGACAGATCTCCAAGGAAAATTATAACTCTGGTACTAGGCACCCCTGTTCTAGACACAACTGCCTATCCAGGTCAGTTGACTGTACACAGTCAGGAGACTAAGATGTCTCTGTGTTGTTTCCCGCTTTTTCGAGGCTCTAGGCTAAAGAAAGCCCAGGGTGAGAAAAGCTTCTCTTGCTTTAGACGCTGGCTCAAGAGCCTTTGTAAGCAACACCTCCCACCACCTGGCAAGATACACCCTCAGGTAATGGTGGGCAATGAAGGGCTGGTCCGTTCACACCAGGCTACCACTTGGATGCCACTTGGGATGCAGCACACCACTTACCCCTCTTCTTGCATGTATGTGTGTGTTGGTGGTGGGGAGGGATTTGGGAAGAAGGGTGCTTATTCTGGGTACAAGATGATTGTTAGGTGCTAGAAACTTGAAGGGACTGTCATGGTCATACCCCAGGTTGTGGCAGGCAGGATCAGAAGGAGAGTGTTGGAGATACAACTCCTCTACTCACTGGGCCCTCAAGGTGTCATCTTAGTTCTTCCCAGACTAGAGGTGTTTTCAGGTTCTTCTCTGTGCCCGTCTGACATGGGGAACAGAAATTGTGATGGGAATATGCCCCAGTGGCAATGTGGAGACAGTCCCCTGACAACACCTGACCATTTACTGGGCTTGGTCTTGCAGAAGTCCAAAGAGGATATCATTGAGTTGGCTGATGAGTTCACTTATGCCATTAGCCGGTACGGCAGACCAGTGCACCAAGCCAGAAACACCATCCAGTGCCGGGCTGAGGTGAGAGCTGCCCCACACCCAGGGCCCTGAGATGAATGGGGTGAAATCATAACCTAGAATCGAATCTGGGGCTTTGAGGATTTCACATGCCCACACCCAAATTACTCTGTAACTCCAATCCTACTACCAGGTTTCTGCTAAATGAGAAATCCATTCTTCACATTTGTAAAATCATAGAGAAAAAAAAAATATTCTTGCTGTTCCATTATACCTGTTTTGAATGTTTAACTAACTATAACATGTATCTTGTGGAGTAGTCACCTCTTCTCTCCTTGAACATCTTCATGTCTACAGATCATCACACATAGAGAGTGGTTTTTGTAAAACCACAAAGAAACCAACATGGGAGGGATTGACATATTTAATGACATTTGTCTGCAACTTGGCATCTCGCAGAACATACAATGCATTTTAAGCCAGCCAGGTCAGCAGCTCTGGCCTTATGCATTTTCATATTACTCTGTAAAGGAGGTGATTTTCCTCAGTGATTCTGTTGTTAGACCTTGACATGATGCCATTCTGCTGTGATTTCAGCAGTGCTATCAGAAACAGCCTCACTGTCTCCTCACAGACTGTGTACTAGTTTTCCAGGTCTCCATTACACAGGACTGTATTTTGTGTGGAACCTTACTGAGGACTCCTGGCTCAGTACACGATTCTGTCTTTGCAGAGCTCCAGCGATGACATACTTGAGGAGCTAGTGCATGAGAAGGACTATACCATCTACAAAGTCAAGGTACAGGTGCACCAGACCTGCACCACCAACTAGCAACAGTGTCAGGTAAGAGCTGGGCCAGGGATTCTGCACACCCAGGAACCCGAGCTGACACGAGAGGGCCAGGCATCTAAGGTCAAATATGGGGATGGTTTCCTCATGGCCCTCCCAGTGCTCTTTCTAAAGTTCCCACTGTCCCATGCACAGAGGAATCTGGACCTCCCCTTCTCCGATCAACTATATAAGTCAGGAAAAAGACATTCCTCACATGTTTGTGGGAATATTAGTGGGAAAACATTACACTTTACAGTAGAGATCGTGAACATAAGCATTTTCCTCTTTTCATTGATTTTTTTACCAGTCCCAAGTTTCTGGTGGAGTAGTCAGCTCCACTGTCCTTGCAGCCTTTCAAATCTTACATATCTTTACACTGGATTAGGGTTTTGTACATAAAATTAACAGAAAGTCAAATATAGGATCATTTATCTGCACCTTTTCAGTTCACAGAGCAGGGCAGTCCATTGTAATTTGGCCAAATTCGGAAATGTGACCTCACTCATATCTGCACTATGTCCTAAAGGAGGTATGTTCCACAGGGTTCAACCATTCACTGATTTTGGACTTCGACATTATTCAGTTCTGCATCTACTTCATCCAGGCTGCCAGGAATATCCTCACCGTGTCACGAGAGCATGTATATGCTTTCAAGGGCTGCCATAAGGAAGATCCACAGGAGGGTTGGAGTGTTTCTGATGCTTACTGGCTGTGTATGGGGTTTGTCTTTGTAGAGTTTAAATGAAGACATCCTGGAAGAGCTTGTGAAGGGGTTTAACTACTCTACTGTGCTAGACAAGGGGAAGGTGCTTCGGTCCACTGACACCAGCACATGGTGCACTGAGGTGAGAGCTAGCTCAGGAGAGTCTCCACACCCATGATCCCAAGATCACATTCAGGTGCCCAGGAGGAGACCCAGTTTGGGGACTCCCCCAGCGACACCCAATGGCATTCCATACACTGACCCACAGTGCCATATACATAGGAATGTGGGCCTCATTTTCTGCCTCCAGCTACAAGTGACAGTAGAAAGAAAATACTGGTTGTAATAGGAATATTCAGAAACATATTTGTTGTTGTAGTAGAACGCAAGCATATTTGTATTTATCTTATTATTTTTGATTGTTTTGTTTTTTTAAACTACCTGACCCACTTATCCTGCAGAGCAGTGAGATCAATAGTTATTGAAGACCATCTTCAATAATGGAGGTTGTTTGCCACGGCTGTGCTGCCTGTCAGTGCTGGTACACATGGTGTCATTCACTTCAGGTGCCATGTCAGCAGTCCTGCCAGATCACTTAAGTGTGTCCCAGGGAACTGTGTCTATTGCTGAGGATGCCATAACATCGGGCCCCCTGGGTGATGTAAAGAGCAAACACCTGATTTTTCACAAGTCCAGAGACTAAGGATTAGAAGTGGGGCTGTGGGTACTGCAAGTTCCTTTAGACTGGTTTCTACCTTGTTCGTGCATGGCTGTCCCTAACTCTGTGTCACATACAATCCCTTCTGTGCCTCCTTGTCTATGGTCACTGGTCATATTGGTTTAAGGCTCACATCACTGAATTTGTTCAACCGTAATATCCCCCTTTACATCATACATAGTCATATTATGAAGCTCTATAGGTTCCAAAGCCATGGAAGTTGGGTGACACTCTTAAGCCCACTACGTTTACCTGCACTATCCACAGCTGAAAGGACAAGCACATGTAAAATTCTAGCAGCCACAGCCAGATTCCAAAATGAAGACTAAAATTACAGTGCCAACAGAACTGTTGTGATGATGGCTGTTCCCTTGAACCCATGGAGTCTTTCTCATTCATTTTTATTTAGAGCAATGTGGGGAAAATAGGAACAACTGTAACTGAACAACAATTTAAAAAAAAAAAAAAAAGGAAAGCATCATCCAATCTGGTCATAATGTGTCCAAGGCAATCCCGGTATTCTTTGGTTTTCATTTTTCCCCAGTGTAATTTGACTTACCTGTCAACTTGTCTCCATCCACAGAAATGTGACCTACCTGAGTCAGACTCAGTGTCCTGCCTGGTGGCCAGCTTCCTCCAGTCAGGTGTCACCAGACATTTGCCTCAATGCTGTTTCTGCATCTCAAAGTGACTTTTAATATGCAAGAAAAAGAAAATGAGTGTTGTTTTCAAAATCACTGATTTTCATATACACCCTCTCAGATAGGGAGAGATAGTGTTCTTCAACCATTTCCATCCATGTGAGCAACAGATAAGACTCAGGTAGCAAAGAGGAAATACCATGCATTACTAGCTTTGGACAGTTCTCAGTTCTAAACTGCATGACCTTGACCAGCTATTTGACATGAACAGACCTGTGTGATTTCTCCTCTGTAATGACGGGGCTGTTGGATATTTCTGGGGAAGAAAGCTCTTCATAACACTGTGACTACAGAAACTCTGTCACTCCTCATCTTACAGAAATCTAGAAAGGAAATATCAAATCAATACCCACATTCCACCAAAAATTGATAGTACTTTTCAACCTATTTATAAAATCCTGGTTAGCATGGGCACTCCTGACTCTTCTCTTGCACAAATCCCTGATGGTCCTGGCAGTTTGGCATGAACTCCATACCTCATTCCTCCTGTTGATTCATGATGATGCCACTGAGTAGATGGCTATCCTGGTCCCACACAGGCTGCAGCTGAGTTGATGTTGAAATTGAGAGAAGCCTGCAGAATACGGGCACTCCAGGGAGCACACTGAAGGTGTTGGCGGACTTTCTGTCTCCAGCTATTAAGGGTAGAAACTTCTCCCACCTATCCACCTTCAGGACCATGCAGCCATTCTTCTCTCCAGCCCCAGTGCTTTTGGATGATCAGCTAACTTGGTGAGCAAGGGCCCCCTTTTCAGCACAGCTCTGATTCTGCCTGCTGCAAGCAGAGAGCCATAAAAACATCACTACATCTCCCTGTGCCTGAGTTAGTTCCTTTGAAATATGGGGTGACAGAGGACAAACCTCATAATGTTCTCACAGGGACTACTGTGGGAACAGTCCAGATAGGGGTTACCTGGCACCTGGCCCTGCAGAAAGGCTTCTGGATGTGCTGTGGCAATTCATGCCAATTTTTTTCTGTCCGCCCCAGAAAATCTTCTGCCTCACCCATCATGGACAGTGGCATTTATGAGATTGGAAAAGCAAGAGGAAAACAATTTGTCAAGATGTTTTGGAAAGTACTTCATGGATACTTGCACTTGTCTTTGATATTGCCACATTAGGAATCTCTGGAGATAGCAGGGGTCTCCAGGCCAACTCAGATATCTGAGATAGTTCTGGTTGGACTTCATTTATTCGACCATTTGTATGAAGCACGAAGTACTACTAGGTCCTACTAGAGGCACTTAGCATAACTCAGTGAATGAAGCAGACACAATACCAGAGCCTCAGTTCTACTCAATGAATCAGTCAGTCATAACTGACATCCTTTTCAGGTCCTGTCCTTCATCCATTAGTTCTGATACAATCAACATCTTAGGGACACCTCTAGGCCTACTTGCTAATGATGACAATAGACACTGTTTAAGGTATTAAATAAAAGGCTAGGTGTTGTTGGGTCCAGAGAGAAGATCTCCTTTTTTGAGAGCACACTGGCTGAGGCAGAGATGTTCTACCACCAAGGACATATTATAGATCTGATTCTGAAGGGAGGCCTGAACTCTTGGGCCCCTATCCCAAGAGGACAGAATTAAGAGAATGATGGATGGGGCCCTTGCCCTCATACAACCAGAAGGAGGCAAGGATGCATTTTGCCCTAGCATCCCAAACCCAACACACTCCACTCCCACTCAACCTGCCCATCCCCAGAGTCAACTCTCCTCACCACCATCCCCAGGCTCCAAACAGAAGATGTGGTCAGCGCCTGCTCAGGAACCTAACTCTAACTTCAGTGTAGATGAGTAAGTGTATGAAGGTTTAGGGTAGACAGTGTATAGACCTTGAGGAGAAATGTCATTGAAAAGAAAAGACTCACAGGGTCTCCATACTAAACCCACCACATTGTGAGACCTGCTCCTCTCAGGCCAGCCACACAGGAGTCAGGGTTGACATTTGGCTGCTCCCTGATTGGACATGGGCATTCAAATGGCCCTTTCCCAAACAAGTTTTTCCTGGGAGGGCAGTGTAGAAGGAGAATGCCAGACTCCGATTCTGATGCTCAACTGTTTCTCCCCAGGGCCATGGCTTCTACAGTGGGAACCTGGCCAGACCACGTGCAAGAGTTTGAAAAGCCCCTACATTTGTCCCTGTTCCATTGGAAGCAGACCCCATTGCAGGTCAACATCCTTACTTCACAGCAAGTGTGCGAGGCCCACCTTCTTTATGTGGATCTGGAGTATCCGGAGTCCCAGGATGCAACATCAGAAGGTGAGGGAACTGCAGCCCAGGAAGGTGATCTGGGAGGGTTTTTTTTTTTTTTTTATGGGCAGGACTTCCCTAAAAGGGACCAACAGCATTCCTATCTCTGTAAAGGGAACTGGAAATCAGGTATGTGTTTAAATCTGTTTCTTTCTGATGCTCCAGATCCACCTGCAGAGCTCAGACTCCCTGCACAGTCACAGGAAGGACCTGCTCAAGGGCTAGTGCCTTTCTCAGCTGGAGGCCTCACCCTTGGTAGGCCTGGCATGAAGCAGTACCAGAAGTCAGGATGCAGACATCTTTCTAATGAGCACATCCTCAGGGAACTATTGAATGAGTTGAATTACTCTACTTCCTTGGACAAGTGGAAGATGCATGAGGCTAATGACACCAGACAGTGCGGCACTGAGGTGAGAGCTAGCCCAGATGGATCTCCATACCCTTAACCCCAAGAGTATATTCCAGGGCCCTGGGACAGTCTCAGTCCAAGGCTCCCAAAGGGACCTTCAGTTATTTTGCCTACACTGTCCCACAGCCCCAAGTAAAAAACTCTCTGGACCTCCACTCCACGCTGCAGTTTCAAGGGCTGTAGAAAGAAAATACTGTGTTAATAAGAATATTAGGAAACCTACATTGTTTTATTTCATAGTAGACAACAAGCCTATTTGCATTTTTCTTCACCTTTCTTGTTTGGTTGTTTTTGTTTTCTGTCTTAAGCTAGCCACCTCAGACTTTCTGCAGAACAGTCAGGTGGACTGTCCTTGCAGACATTCTCCAACAATGCAGGCTGTTCACCAGGGTGAGGCAGGCTCTCACTGCTGGTTGACATGGTGTCATTTACTTCAAGTTCCATCCACATCAGCAGTGCTGCAGGGATTTCATGAGAATGTCCCAGGGATGTAAAAGTTTGCTGGAGCTGCCAAAACATAGGGCCGCACCAGGTGGTGTAGAGAGCAGACACTTAATTTTTGACATTTGCAGAAATTAGTAGTTAGAAGTGAGGGTGTCTCAGGGCTGCTTCCTTTGGAGGCTTTCCTCCCTTGTTTATTTTACATGGCCATCTTCAAGTGCTGTGTTGCACAGAATCCCTTCTGTCCTTCCATGTGTGCTCCCCTCCCCTTCTAAGGACACTGGTCATATGGGTGTAAGACCCACATCACTGAAATCCCTTAACCATAATCAGTTATTTAAGGATTGCCTCATGTGGGGAGCAGAATTTGTGGTGGGAATCACTCATAGTGGCAATGCCCAGACAGGCTGCTGATAACACCTAGTGTGACATTGGGCTCAGTCTTTGCAGAAGTCCAAGGAGAGCTTCATATCACAATTGGCTGATGGGTTCAATTATGCCATCAGCCACTGAAAGGCCCAAGTATACCAGGGCAGAGACACCATCCAGTATCGGTCTGAGCTGAGGGACAGACACACCCAGAGTCCCAATATGACTGAGGTGGGATCATAACCCAGACTAAAATCTGGGGCCTCGAGGTTTTCTCAAGCCCACCCCCAAATAAATCTGTACCTCCAATCCTGCTAAGTAGGTTTCTGTATGGTAGAAGTCCAGGTCTCACGTAGGTTAGATCATAGAGAAAAAAGTCCTTCCTTTTTCCATTTTGATCATTGCAATTGTTTAACTACATGGAACACATATCCAGCTAAGGAGCAAGCTATACTGGACTTGAACTTGTTCAAGTCTGCACATCATCACACATAGAGGGTTTTTTAATAAACAAAAAATACTGGATGGCTTAACAATCTGATATATTTGTCTGTATCTTGGCATCTTACAGAGTATGCAAACCATCTTACAAGTAAACTGTTGGATGATTTCCTGCAAATTTCCACTTCACACACCATTGAAAATCATTGTAATCCAGACATATTAGGAGCTGTGGCCATATTCATCTCCATGTTTTCATATAAAGGCAGTAATTTCACAGAATGATTAAACCTTTCACTCTTGTTAGATGTTGATATGATGCCATTCTGCTGTGATTTCAGCGGGGTAACTGGAAACATTCCCCCTCTGTGCTGATGTGTGGGGTGCTCCACCCATAGAACCCCCCGTTCATCACAGATGAAAATAAAAACTACCAAGACATCTTCTGCTTGGGGAGGAAAGGGGTCAAACTCTCAGAGGAGAATGACCCAGAGCCCCTTCCTCACTAGGCTTTTATTGGGTTCCAATACACTGGAATACAAGTTTAACATGTCAAAGAAATCTGAGGGCTTAATCCGAGCCAGTGTTTGTCAGGAAGGGGGTTTGCCAGACTTTGGGAGACATGCTCATTTCCTCCTGGGACACTTGTCACCTCAGGAAGAGCACTCTTAGCAAAGCAGGTTTCACAGGACTTTAGGAATTCTTTCTTATGTCCAGATCACCCAGGGAGCCGTCCTGGCCAGGACAGGGCTGCACCGCTCACCCCCACAGTTTCAGGCTTTAAGCCGATTAGGAAGCAGGAGACATCTCCCAGATGGAAATGAGGACTCGGGCTATGTCAGAATAGCCGGGGGGCGAGGGTCCATCACATCCTCTTTGCTGCAACCCCCCGAGTCCTTCCATGAGGCCTCCCAAGTGGTCGCATCTGTCTTAGGTTGCCCCTCCCATGAGGAGTCTTACCCGTCATTGACTGCCAACCAAGCAATTGGGCCAGAGAGGTAGAAGCAGCACTCCTGCCAGGGAGATAAGCTTTGTCTCCTTAGTAGGTCACGTCCTTGTGACAGAACAGACCCAGATGAAGTGGATCCCTTGGGCTCTTACACAGCCCATCATGGGGTGAGGGTTACAACTCCCGAAACCAGGCTGAACGGTCCACAACATCTCCCCCGTTTTTATCTGTTAAATCGATTGTAGCTGTTAGACCTGTGAAACTTACTGTTTGCTGTTCACGAATGCGATTACGAGAAAACCATATCCACATATATCGTAAAGCACAAATGAGGATTAAAACAAGGAGGCATCCAAGGGCTTCCATACCCCAACGTTGTAAATTCAGTCCATCAAACCAGTTCTTAGGATTCATCCATTGTAGATTATTGTTCAGAGTCTGGAACACCTTTTGTTCGATTAGGCATTTGATGTCACTGAGCTGCTGGTGGAGCTCAAGCTGAAGCTGATCAATTTGTCCTTTAAGACTGGTAGAAAATGCTCCCTGCAGGCAATGACGAATATCTGCCCAGGAATGCTGACTGGAATTCCACCTTAATGGAGTAACACAGAGTTTAGAAAAACCAGGATCACAAGTAAGCTGTTCCCTTAAGGCAAGAGCATCCTGCCACTCTCCAAGCCAGACAATGGCAGATTCTGTGGCAGAGAGCCGAGTCAGAATCTCCTGATCCATTTGGCTTTGTTGAATAATTTGCTGAGTAGTATTAGTGAGAAGAACTTCAACTGCATGTGCAGTTTGAATGGATTCAGTAAGGGCTACAGATGCAGTAGTCGTGGCCCCAATTATTACAATAGCAGAAACTATGGAGGCAATAAGCATGCCTATAAATCGGCAGGTTCTGACATGGGTGAGGGCCTTATTGAGGGCACTTAATCCTCCTGGATCAGCCCACTCCCGGGTAAGGTTAACAGGAACCCAAACCTGGGCCTGTCGGCGAATGACAAATATGGAGGTAAGATTTAATTGAGTGACATTCACACGGGTTAAGCAGCTAGTATATATAGTGCCAGGAGTAGTAGTAAAAGTATATAAAGTAGAAGTCTCATTATACCTAAGTTGAGGTATACCAGGGATGGCTACAAATAGATAAGGATGAGAAGTACATACAGTAACCCAGGTACGTTTAATATTCCAAATGTTAAAGTAACCAAAGGCATTGTCTTTCTTTTGGATGAGTTGAAATTGTCCTGTCTGACGGTCAACAAAAGGGAGCCCCATCTTCCAAGTAGAAGTATGCCATGGGCTAGTATGATTAAGACCCTTTATTCTGAGAATAGGGGCTCCTGCTCCTCCACTATGCCAACTGAGTTTATCATACGCTGTGAGGGGCATTGGGTTTACTATTCCTGAGTCTGCTATGGCATAAATCTTCCAATTTGCACCCCAGTTTTCTGCTACAAGAGGGGTGCTAGTAATATTAATTAATGATGGTGTTTGATCACGGCATAGTTTCCAAGTGACTGGCTTGGTTGATCCACCATCTATATGACATAAAGGAATATTGGGTGGTTTGGTACTGTCCCCTGGCCTTTCTCCTATAAATCCTATTGCTCCAACTAAGGAAAGATTTACTGCAGGCAGAGACTGCTGAGTGGTATAATTAGTTATTGCATAGGCATACCACTTAGACGTAATAGGCAAGCAGAGGGTATTGGTTAACACAGAAAAGCAAGCAGGCAAATGGTTAGAGACATATACAGTGCCTTCTGGAGCAGACAGCCAATGATGTTTTTCCTCTAGGGGTCCGTCCGGGGGGAGCCAGGTGCCTCCGGTCCACTCAGTATCATTACTAGATAAAGGAGGCTCAGGATTCCACCACGTATGGAGTTTAAACATAGGTGGGTCTATAACATGGCTCCAATATATATATTCAGTTTCAGAGGCTAAACCTAGTTCTCCGAGGCAGATAAGCAGGCCCAAGATTAGGGCTACCTTGGAGAAGCTTGAAAAAACAGTTAAAAAAATAAGCTAAGAACCTGTTCTTTGGAGCATTCCTGACTCTTGTTGGGTAATCTGCTCTGCTCTTATCTTAAGGGTTTTAAGGTCACCTCAAATTACTCCCTGAGGTTGATCCAGGGAGTTGCTCGTGAGTCTGTGTTTTCTGGTGGTGGGATTCTTCTGCTTTGGTCCTTGGGGACATCTGCTCCATCTGTTTCTCTAGCCAGTCTGCTTTCTGTCCGAGCTGTCGGGTCCTGATGAGCTGCCACATCTGTTGTCAGGGTGGGTCTGGTATGATATGGCTTCACTCTTTTTGCTGGGAGCCACAGTGGTGGACCTGTGGGAATTGAAACACAAGCGTACCCTCTTCCCCATGTTAATAGTTCAACTGGGCCTTCCCATTTTCCTTCCCCTAATGGGTCTTTATATAAGACCAAAGGGCGTGGACCTGCTGGCTTGTTTTCTATAAAGTTTTTGTCTATGGGTGACTTCAGATTATCATCACAATTCAAAAAATTGTACGTATATATTGCTAGCATGGTTAAATTTCTAGGGGATATTTCCTGACTCCCTCTTTTTTGTTTATTTAATAGTGTTTTAAAGGTATGGTGAGCTCTTTCAACAATTGCTTGGCCCATAGGATTATAGGGGATACCTGTTTTATGTCGAATTCCCCATTTTTCTAAGAAAGCCTGAGTAGCTTGAGCAATATATCCTGGGCCATTATCAGTTTTGATTTCCTGTGAGCGGCCTAGGTGGCTGAAGGCCTCAAGCCAATGAGCTCTAATATTCTTTGCTCACTCCCCTGAGAGGGGGGTGGAATGAAGAATACCTGAGTTAAGTGCCTGTTTGGAAAAACAGGCCTCCTGCTGTTCCTGCAAGCTGCAAAGAGTTAATTATCCTAGGTCTAGATTTTGGAGTGTTTCAAAGACTTAGATGCTTATAATTCCTTTTATTTCCTTTCCACTTACATTTCCTCTCTTTAACTATTCACTTTAATGTACTTTCTTTCCATTTCACTTTCTTAACTCCTTCTTACTTTTCTCCTACACAATCCTGTACTTTCCTTTCCTTCACTTTCTTAATTCCTTCTTACTTTTCTCCTACTCAATCCTATACTTTCCTTCACTTTCTTAATTCCTTCTTACTGACCATCTACAGCTTACTTGAACTTCCTGCAAGATATATAATCCACACACTTTTGCAGGGCTGAGAAATGCCCCCTATCCCAGGTATGGAAATGCAAACAAAAATAAAAAATCTCCTGTTCGAAATTAAGCATGCTGGCAGCTTCTTAAAAACTCAGAAGCTGCTGTTCCTATCTCAGAGATGACCTGACTGGACCTTTCCGAGACTGCTGCGCACCCACCGGGCTTCCCAGGTGTGGCGATGCAGGATTACAACTCCTGAAACCAGGCTGAACGGTCCACAACACTGATGGACTATTGACTAGGTTGTGAGGTATGCCATTACATGGGACCATAGATTCTTGGAAGGCTCCTGATACCTTCCCTCTCAGTACCCAACTATATCTGTTCAGACTCCAGGTGGTGACATCATCCCCCAGCTGGTCAAAGAGTCCCTTTACTTCTACTATGCAGTCAGGTTGCAAGTGCAGCTGTACAACTTTATCTTCCAATGCTGGTCTAAGGGGAGAGCTAGACTGGGACATTCTTCACAACCTGAAATGAAAGGAGACCTGAGAGGGCCAAGAATCTAGGCTTAAATATGGGGATGGTTCCTCAGAGCACTCCCAGGGATTTTCATACAGTGCCCCACAATCCCATGCAAATAGGACTCTGGACTTCCACTTCTCCCACCAGGTATATTGGTGGAAAGAAGACAGTCCTCATCTATTTCAAAGAATATTAGAGAAAAAATATATTACACTTCATAGTAGAACATGACATTTTCCTGTTTTTGTTGTTTTTTCTACCAGTTCCAAATATCAGCTGCAGTTGTCAGGTCCATTGTACTTGTACAGCATAACCTTTACACATCACCACTATAGAAGGGGGAGGGCATTATCCACTAAAATGAGAACAAAGTAAAATGTAGTGGTTGAGGGTATTTCCTGCACACTTTCACTTTACAGACCATAGCAAACCATTGTTATCCAGGTAGATTAGGACCTATGGCCTTATTCATCTCCATGTAATTGTATAATGATGGCAATTTTCCAGAGACATTCAGCCTTTCACTGTTGTTAGATATAGAAATGATGCCAACTAATGTGCTTTCAACAGTGAGCCTGAGAACATTCTCCCTGTGTCATGATACAGCATGTATTAGTTTCCTAGGTGCGATTACATGGGAACAGAGAATGAGTCAAAGACTCATGATGCCTTCTTCTAAGTACTCAGGTATATTTTTGCAGACTTCAAGTGGTGACATCTTCCACCAGCTAGTCAATGAGTCCCTGTACTATATTTAGGCAGAAGCGTGCAAGTGCACCATTACAATTCTATTGTGCACTCACTACTGGTTTGAGGTGACAGCTCAGCTTGGGCATTCTCCACACCCAGGAACACATGAAAACCTAAGAAGGCCAAGTATCTAGGATGAAGTATGGGAATGGCTCCCTAAGAACACTCCCAGGGATTTTTATACAGTGTCCTACAAGCCCATACAGATAGGACTCTGGACTTCCACTTGCTTCATTGGACAGGAAAAAGACACTCCTCACATATTTCAATGAGTATTAGAAAAAATTATGTTACACTTCATAATAGAACATGTGTACATTTAAATTTTGCATTTTTTGTTGTTTTTTCTACTAGTTACAACTTTCAACGACAGTAGTAATGTCCACTGTCCTTGTACAGCACCACGTTTACACATCACTATCCTAGAAGTGTGAGGGAATTATACACCAAATGCTGGACAAAGTTAAATGTTAGATATTTTCTGCACAATTTCATTTCACAGACAGTAGCAAACCTTTGTAATCTGGGCAGATTAGGACATGTACCTTTATATAATTCCATGTAATCATATAGAGATGGTAAATTTCCAGAGTGATTCAGCCTTTCAGTGTTGTTAGATGTAAACATGATGCCAACTGCTGTGATTTCACCAGTGACACTGAGAACATTCTCCCTGGGTCTTGATACAGATGGTGGTAGTTTCCTCAGTGCCATTACATGGGACCACAGAATGGGTCGGAGATTCCTGATGCCTTCCCTCTAAGTTTCAGGGTGCATTTTTGCAGACTTCAAGTGGTCACATCATCCACTAGCTAGTCAATGAGTCCCTGTTCCACGACTACTCCAACAGAGTGCAATTGCACCAGGACAACACTATTGTCCAGTGCTAGTATTAGGGGAAAGCTATACTGAGGCATTCACCATACCCAGGAACCCAAGAAGACCCGAGAAGGCCAAGAATGTAGGCTGAAATATGGGGGTGTTTTCTGCAGCGCTCCCCTAGGGCTTTTTATACAATGTCCCACATCCCATGAAGATAGGACTCTGGACTTTCACTTCTCCAACCAGCTACATTGCGCAGGAAGAATACACTCCTAACATATTTCAAAGAATATTAGAGAAAACATTATGTTGCACTTCACAGTAGAACATGTTTACATTTACATTTTGCTGTTTTTGTTGTTTTTCAGACCAATTCCAAATTTAACCTGCACTAGTCACGTGCAGTGTCCTTATACAGTACCACCTTCAAACATCAACACTACAGATGGTAGAGGACACTATACACCAAAATGAGGACAAAAATGTTGGATGTTTCCTGAACACTTTCACTCACAGACGAGAGCAAACTGTTGTAATCTGGTCAGATTAGGAGCTGTGGCCTTATTCATCTCTATGTTATCATATAAAGAAAGGAAATTTTCCAGAGTAATTCAGCCTCTCATTGTTGTTAGATGTAGACATCATTCAATTCTGCTGTGATTTCAGTAGCGTGACCAGAAACATTCTCCCTGGGTGCTGATGGAGAGTTTACGTGTTTCCTATATGTTCCATTACATGGCACTACAGAATGGGTGCAAGATTCCCAATGCCATCCTTCTCAGCAACCAACTCTATGTTTGCAGACTGCAAGTGGTGACATCATCTACCATCTGGTCAATGAGTGCCTCTACTACTACCCAGACAGGGTGCAAGTACACCAATACAACTCTATAGTCCAGTGCTGGTCTGGGGTGAGACCTATGTTGGGGTTTACATAGTCTTGGGCTCAAGACTGCAGAGGGTTTAAAGAACCATCTCAGACTTAATATATGATATGACATTGGGGATCAGCGTGCAGATCTCAGAGTTCCCAGTGTGGAGGTCATGTCACTCTTAAACTTGTCTCCCTATCCCAAAGCACCTAGTATTCTTCTCAGAAAGTCCACCTTTCCTTTCCACAGAGTGCAGACCTGGGTTAGATTGTAGTACATTGCCCAGACACCCACACAGCAGTCAGACCAAGTTCTGAAAGAAGGGATTTGACCTGCATCTACATTGCTAAAAAAAAAAAAAAAAAAAAAAAAATGCCAGAACTACTTGCACACCTGAAAATGCACACATGCACACACTCCAGGCAAATATTAGCTGCTAAAGATGTCGCATCACAAAAAGTTCCATTAACACAAGTCTCTTTTTTGAGCAATGAAAGTTCTTTCGCTCTGCATGTTCTTAGAAGCCATTATAACAGTAGCCCCAAGCACAGGGAGCATCAGGCTCCTCAGACAGTTCCCTGCAGAGCTCTGAATTCTGGTGACAGTGTTGTGAGCACTGTTCCTCCAGCAGGAGCAGCGCCCAGATCCATTTCTCCCTGGACATGTCACTGAAGTGAAGCACTCATCACAATCTCCATCCTGGTACCTCAACTGCCATTTGGACCTGTTGGCAGAGTCCCTGACCAGAAAGACAAGAAACAAGGCCTGCAGGATGAGGGGCCAGACCTGGTGAGACTGTCCACATGAGGAACTGCTCCTGTGGAATACAGCCATGGGCAAAATTCTTTGTTACTTCTACAATATGTTAGGAGACTTGTAGGTTTCTTTAAAAAATATGGTTACTATCATGATTAGGATAGCATCAGATTTATGGGACTATGTGGAAAAACTACCTTTGTTAGGATTTTTTTTCCTCTATACTTGACTGTAACATATTCTTCTCACTATTTCTATTCAAGCCTTTCAAAAGTAATATAACTAAAGGGGGGGAATGTGGGTGGGAGAGGGTGTGAAGGGTAGAGGGGAATGATGGGGGAGAAATGGGACAACTATAATAGCATAATCAATAAAATATATTTTAAAAAAGTAATATAACTGTTGTCCATGCAGACATTACATATTTTTTAATGTAATTCTAGGTAGCTTAATTTTGTATGTACTTTGAATGGGAGTTTTAAGAGATCAATTACCTAATTATATATTCATATCCATTAAATATAGAACTTAATATATTATATGTTATATAAGTATATAACATATACAATATGTAAATATACATAAATAGCTTAGGATATAAAGGCATATATAAATATTTACATTTACTTATATTTATATTCATGTATTTACATATAACATATGTTATATATAAATATATTTTCTATACTTACATATTACATATTAAATATACTTACATATAAATTATACATAAATATACATACATATAAATATATAAATGTATATTTACATGTAAACATATAAATATATAGTTAATGTGTATTTATAAATGTATGCTGATACACGAGTATATATTTATATTTACATATAAATACATTTATATAAATATATATTTATATGTATATATATACATATATTAATTATATATAAATATATATATACTTCCAACGTGTTTATATCTCCTTGTTTAAATTAGGAATCTTGTAAAGTACATATGGCTGGGTCTGTGACAGTTTCTTTAAACTGAGTTGATTAGTCACATTTGAACTGTTTCATATTAATGATAGACTAATGTTACTGTTTAAAATCTTGCTGTTTTCTATACCACTCATTTTTTATTTCTTTCCTTTGTAAATGCCTTCTCAATCTTTATTTGAACAAATTTTCTTATCCTGTTTTATCTTTTTTCCTTTAAGATCTTATACATCTACATTTTATTTATTTCTAAATTTGTGGTTTATGGTATCCTTTTGAAAATAATCTAAGCCTGTCCTCAAATAATGATATAGCACTCACAATATGTATAAGGAATATATATATCTCAAATAGTATATTTTCAATTCCTGGTTACTAGCTTTTGTGCTATTGTTGTGACACATTTTATTTTTATGTAAGTTTTCAATACTGAATACATTTTTATGATTACTTACAGATTAAATTTGTCTTTAGAGCAATTACAATGAAAATAAATTTTCTTTTAACTCACATTTTCCATTTCTAATACTTCATTTCTCTGTATAGATGTGAGTTTCTGACTTTCTTTTATCTACAATAAGCTGAAATGTATCTTCTTAATTGTGTCCTTCAGATTTTTCTATTTCCTATTCATTCTTTCATTTTAGAGAGAGGGGAAGGGACAGAGAGAGGGAGAAAATCTTCAATTGGTTTCATCTTACTCTTCGCTATTGGGCACCTGATCCACAATCCAGGCATGTACTCTGACAGGGAGTCGAACCAGTAATCCTTCAGTCTGAAGGACAATACCAAACCCACTGAACAACACTAGTCAGGGCTTTTATTGTCATTCAAGAGTGTTAATTCTTTCTGTATGAATTCCACCTTTCTCTCTTTCGTGGTGACTCCTCATGTACTTTGGATGGTGAATGCATGTAGTGTTTTATGTCACTTTGAATTTTGGTTCATTGTTGGTGGGGCTGTCCATTCTATGGGGCGTCCCTATGCTTATGGTTATGCAGTGTTCCAAAAGAGCAGCTTTATATTTGCTTCTGTCAGGGTCTCTGCTATTCTGGACCAATCTTCATGTTTAATTTTCAAGTTGTGGTTCCTGCTCCCTGTAGGTGCTGTAAATTCACCTCTGTACATCATGGAGACTAAGGTCGGCATTCTTGCAGTTAACCTTTTTCTTTTTTAATGCAAGAAACCTATACACTGAAAATTTTCTTGTTGCTTCCTAGACCAAGTGCACAGAATTCTCTTGTATGCTCTTTAGCTCTTGAACACATTTGCACATTAAGCAGGCGGATCAATCCCAGCTGACTTCTCTCTTTTCTGCTCCTCCTCTGGATCTGAAAATCTCAGTTTGGGACCAAATCTGAAAACCTTGTGGAGTCCTTCAGCAAGAGCTTCTGTTCAATGTTTGGAGTGTTCTCTTAATTTCCAAGGCCTAAGGATTTCCAGCACCCATCGTTAACAATATGAGACTTTATATCCTACTATTCTATTATTTTGATTTGGAGGTTTCCCATACCCATCACAATGAAGTCCCTTTTTAGTCAGCTCAATTGGCCACATTGCTTGAAGTATATGAAATGCAACTCACATGTGACCAGAATTTTCATGGTAGCTGAAATTCAGAGTCTCTCCTTCCCATTTCTTTAAGAAAGAGAGAATTCAAGTCAAAGTCAATCTGAACCCTCACCCCCTGCCTTACTTACTTGGATTAACAGTAGAGAATTTAGTGAGGAGCACTTCTTCCTGAGATGGAGGCATAGGTAGATATACTTTACCTCCTCATACAGCCACAAATGTGAAGGATAACAACAAATTAAAAAAAAAAAAAAACTACAAGAAAATCAAACTGTATAGAAATCCTACAACCAAGGAGTTAAAGAAGAAACATTCATCCGGACTGGTGGGGGGGGGGGGGGGGAGATGGGCAGCTGGGGCAGAGAGGACTCATGGGTAGGCAGTAGTTGGAGGACCAGGGCAGGTGAGGCTGATACTGGTGGACTGGGTGAGGCAGTGGCTGGCAGACCAGGTGAAGCAGTAGTTGTCAGAGTGGGAAGTACCACATTTTTGTGTGGATAAACTGGGAGAGCAGCTGGGAGGCGAGACAGACCACGCAACTCAGGGTTTCAGTGCAGGGCAATAAAGCCTCAAAACCTCTTACTGAAAAAACCTCTGGGTGTTTAGGCAGCAGGAGAAACTCCCAGCTTCACAGGAGAGTTCACTGGGGAGACCCACAGGGTCTTAGAATATATACAAAACCACCCACCCAGGAATCAGCACCAGAAGGGCCCAATTTGATTGTGGGTAGTGGAGGCGGTAATGAAAAGCCAGCAGGCAGATAAACAAGCAACATTATTCCATCTCAGAACCCTCCCCTACATAGCGCCACCACAAGGCAGCAACATGGGTCGCCCCACCCTGGCAAATACCTAAGGCTCCACCCCTTACTATGTAACATGTGTGGTGCCCAGCCAAAAAAAAAAAAAAAAAAAAAGTCCCAAATAAAAGAAGAGATTAAAACTAAAAAAAAAAACAAAAACAAAAACAAAAAAAAACCCAAACAAACAAAAAAAACCCCACACAACTAAGCAATGAAGAGATAGCCAACCTATCAGATGCATAGTTCAAAACACTGGTAATCAGGATGCTCACAGAATTGGTTGAGTATGGTCACAAAATAGAGGAAAAAGTGAAGGCTATGAAAAGTGAAATTAATAAGAATGTACAGGGAACCAACAGTGATGGGAAAAAAAAAACTGGGACTCAAATGAACGGTTTGAAGCAGAAGGAAGAAATAAACATTCAACTGGAACAGAATGAAGAAACAAGAATTCAAAAAATGAGAAGGGGGTTAGGAACCTCCAGGACAACGTTCAGCGTTTGAAAATCAGAATCATAGGGATACCAAAAGGAAAAGAGGAAGAGCAAGAAATTGAAAACTTGTTTGAAAACATAATGAAAGAGAACACCCCTATTCTGGCAAAGGAAATAGACTTCCAGGAAGTCCAGGAAGCTTGGAGTCCAACAAAGGTTGGACCCAAGCAAGTATATCTCTGCTTGACTCTTGAAAGTGAGAAACGTGACCAGATCCCATTTCTGCTTGCTTTTATTTTTTTCAGAGAGCCCATGGCAAGAATTTTAGGAACATGTATAATTACTTATTTATCTATCAGCCACCCACCTAGACAGTGAACTTCTAAACAGGATTCAGGTTTCACTATCTTCTTAATTCTAAAAACTCACCATGGATATAGGTTTGTTGACCAAATAAATAATGCCGCTCTTTTTCTTATATTTGCCCTTGAAGATGGTGAGTTTTAAGTGTGGTTTGGGAAACACAGTCATAGTCTTGACACTGGAACCCCAGGTAATAATTACTGTTTCTCATTTCCCATACTACAACTTTCAGCCCTATCATACCATGCTCAGCTTCAACAGACCATACCTACATACAGCAGGGAAGTGGCTGACAACTTATCTCCACAAGAGATTGTTTATTTTATTGTTCCTTTTTACTGTTTTTTAATTAAGTTATCATTACAGTTCAATAACAGTTTTCCTTATTTTCTGCCATTGCTCTCCCCTACCCTGCCCACCATCCATCTCCCACACCCAATCCTACCCATCCTTGTCCTTGTCCATGGGTCCTTTATACATGTTCTTTGACTATACTCTTCCCCTTCTTTACCTGTTATCTGGCTCCCCTGGTTATTGTGAGTTCATTCTTTATTTCCATGTCTCTGCTTCCATTTTACTCACTTATTTGTTTTGTTGACCAGGTTCCACTTACAGGTTGTGGGGGCCCCTGTCCTGGGTGCCAGATGTGGGGGGCTTTCCCCACAGAGCCCCATCCCTCCATCACGGATGAAAATGAAGCTACCAAGACATGATCTGCTTGGGGAGGAAAGGTGGTCAAACTCTCAGAGGAAAATGACCCAGAGTGCCTTCCTCACTAGGCTTTTATTGGGTTCAAATACACAGGAATACAGGTTTAACATGTCAAAGAAATCTGAGGGCTTAATCTGAGTCAGTGTCTGTCAGGAAAAGGGTCTGCAAAACTTTGGGAGACATACTCATTTCCTCCTTGGACCCTTATCATTTAAATGAGAGCACTCTTAGCAAAGCAGGTTTCACAGGACTTTAGGAATTCTTTCTTATGCCTGATCACCCAGGGAACCCTTCTGGCCAGCACAGGGCTGCACCGCTTGCCCTCATAGTTTCAGGCTTTAAGACAATTAGGCTCAGGAAGCAGAAGACATCTCTCAGATGGAAATGGGGACTCAGGCTATGTCAGAATAGCTGGGGGGCAAGGGTCCATCACCCCTTCTTTGCTGCAGCCCCCTGAGTCCTTCCATGAGGGCCTCCCAAGTGGTTGTATCTGGCTTAGGTTGCCCCTCCCATGAGGAGTTTTACCCATCATTGACTACCGACCAAGCATTGGGACCAGAGATGGATGAGGCAGAAGCAGCACTCCTGCTAGGGAGGTAAGCTTTGTCTCCTTAGTAGCTCATGTCCTCTTGACAGAACAAACCCAGATGAAGTGGGTCCCTAGGCTCTTACACAGCCCACCATGGGGTGAGGGTTACAACTCCTGAGACCAGGCTGAACGGTCTGCAACAACAGGTGAGATTATATGGTATTTGTCTTTCACTGCCTGGTTTATTTCACTTAGCATAATACTCTCCAGATCCATCCAAGCTGTTGCAAAATGTAGGAGTTCCTTCTTTCTTACTGCTGTGTAGTATCCAATTGTGTAAAGTACACCACTTTTTTGATTCTCTCATTTGCTGGTGGCCACTTAGGCTTTTTCCAGCACTTGACTATTGTAAATTGTGCTGCCATGAATACAGGGGTGCATAGGTCCTTTTGAATTGGTGTTTCAGAATTCTTAGGGTATAATCCCAACTGTGGAATTGTCATGTCAAAAGGCAGTTCCATTTTTAGTTTTTTGGAGGAAATCCATACTGTTTTCTCCAGTGGTTTCATCAGTCTGCATTTCCACCAACAGCATACTCGAGTTCCCTATGCTTCACATCATTGCCAGCACTTGTTTGTTGATTTGTTTATGATGGCCATTCTGACCAGTATGAAGTGGCATCTCATTTTGATTTTACTTTGAATATCTCTGATTGCTACTGATGCTGAGCATCCATTCTCATGCCTCTGGGCCCTCTGTATGTCCTCCTTGGGGAAGTGTCTGTTCAGGCTTATTGACCATTTTTTCATTGGATTGTTTGTCTTCCTGGTGTGGAGTTGTGTAAATTCTTTATATATTTTGGAGATCAAACTCTTGTCTGAGGTTTCATTAGCAAGTATGTTTTCCCATACAGTTTGTTCTCTTTTTACTTGGTGATATTTTCATTAGCCATGTAGAAGCTTTTTAATTTGATGTGATCCCATTTCTTTATTTTTTCCTTTATATCCCTTGCCTACAGGTGTATCAGTGAAAATATTACTGTATGGGATATCTGAAGTGTTTTTGCCTATGTTCTCCTCTAAGGCTTCTTTGCTGTTATGTCGTATGTTTAAGTCTTTTATCCATCTTGAGTTTATTTTTTTGTATGCTGTAAGTTGGTGGTCTAGTTTCATTTTTTTATTTTTGCATGTATCTGTCCACATCTCCTAACACCATTTATTGAAGAGGATATTTGTACTCCACTTTGTGCTCCTGCTTCCTTAATCTTATATAAATTGACCATAGAGACATGGCTTTATATCTGGGTTCTCTATTCTGTTCTATTGATCTATATGTTTGTTTTTATGCCAGTACCAGACTCTTTTGACTACAGTGGCATTGTAATATAGTTTGACACCAGGTTTATGCTCCCTACTACTTTGTTCTTTCTCCAAATTGCTGCAGCTATTTGGGGTTGTTTGTGGTTCCATATTAATTTTTAAAATATTTGTTCTCTATCTGTGAATTACGTCATTCATATTTTAATAGGGATTGCATTGAATCTATAAATTGCTTTGGGTAGTATAGGCATTGTAATGATGTTAATTCTTCTAATGCATTAACATGATATATGCTTCCATTCATTTGTGTCTTCCTTAATTTCTTTCTACAGTGTTGTATAGATTTCTGAGTATAGATTTTACCTTCTTTGTTAGGTTTGTCCCTAGGTACTTTATTTTTCTTGTTACCATAGTAAATGGGATATTTTTCCTAATTCCTGCTTCTGATAGTTCATTGTTGATGTAAAAAGTGCCTTTGATTTCTGAATGTTGATTTTGTACCCTGTGGTTTTGCCAAATTCATTTGTTAGGATGAGTTGATTTTTGGTGGACTCTAGAGGGTTTTCTATGTACACTATCATGTCATCTGTAAACAATGATTTTTACTTCCTTCTTTCCAATTTTGATGCCTTTTGTTTCTTTGTCTTGCCTGATCACTGTGGCTAGAACTTCTAATACTAGTTGAATAGAAGTGGTGAAAGTAGACACCCTTGCCTTGTACTTGATTTAGTGAAAAATGTTTTCATTTTCCCCATTGAGTATGATGTTGTCTGTAGGTTTCCCATATATGGCCTTTATTATGATGAGCTATGGTTCCTCTACTCCCACTTCACTGAGTGTTTTTATCATAAATGTGTGCTGTCCTGTATGAAATGCTTTTTCTCCAACTATTGACACAATAACATGATTTTGGTCTTTCCTTTTGTTTATGTGATATATTATGTTTCTTGATTCCCAAATATTATAACATCCTTGTATTTCTGAGTCCAAACAAGACTATGAAGTCAACATCATTTGAACACACTTTGAAGACTTGTGCCTGTTCATGTTTTTGAAAGATCCTTTTGGTCCTAGCTGTCTTGCATCCTATTAGAAAATACAAATTGAAGCATCTGGGAAGGCAGCATCACCTGACATCTGGAGGAGGTAGGACCCAGCTGCAAGCTAAGCAGGCCAGAGTGGCTGGGCATCCTGCTAACATCAGTCCTTTAAGATTATGATCTAGCTGCTTAGCCAGCCTAAGGTGTCATTACCTCCCCCTTTACCGATGCCCACCATTAAATCCAGGATTTTCTAAAGATAATTCCCAAATCATGAGCAAAAGAAAAGAGAATTTTTATTTATGAATGGAAGAAAATATTTAAAAAGTGTTCCCTTTATGGCATTAAAAATTTGTTTTCTGTGCCATTAAACAAATGGATGTGGTGTTACACTTATTTGATTCACAATGGTGAACAGAAAGAAAGGGCCAGTCTGAATTTTATTTGAGACATATGAAAAATGGAATTCACTGTGCAGATGAAGAGAATAATGCTTTTCGGTAAATACCTCCAGTGTTTTCTCATCAAGCTGCAATAATGCCTGTGCACCAGAAGATGGAGACTTAAAAACAGTTTATTTCCCAGTGTTTTCATTCCATTTCATTCACCCTTTGGAAAGTGCAGGTCTGGGTTTGTGCTTGGGAAAGGGAGACAGAGCAATGTAGGCACACAGCCTTTGGGGGCACGTAGATCATTGTTCTTGTCATTGTTATACTAAATGCCCATCAGTCCTTGGCTCTATCCTGATTAGCCTTGTATCAACATTTTCCATGAAGATACAAAAACATGCTCGGTAAGTGTGTGGCTGACACAAGACCAGAGATGATAATTGGTGCATTTGGATGGCACTCTAAAGATTCTAAAAAACTTACAATGTACTGAAATCTACAAGATGAAAGTGAACAGGCATACATGTACAAGCTTACCTTTGCTGGAGTAGTAAAAAGCCCTTCAGACAGTGAAAGAGGAGATCTGAATACATTTCACAGAGAATACTAACATGATTATGATGACTGGGATGATTGTAGTACTGTCACCTCACCCAGTGTTACTCTTGAGTGTGGTCCAGAGATCAGCAGTTGCTTGTTGTTGGCTATACTTCTGCCAGGCTGTCAATGAACTTCATCACAAAGCACATCGTGTACTAGAGCCAAACTAGCAAAACTTCCCTGGTGAAGGAAGCAGGGCATCAACCTATATACCAGCCTGAACACTTCACCTGTTTCAGTGCCCGCCCTTTGAATGGCATTGAATTTTAAAGGCTCCTTGGTGCCAGTACTTAATACTACTTGTGCTAAATACTCTAAATGTATCACCAAATTTCTGTTGAGCCATAGTGTACTTAGGGCCAGTTTAGTGAAATGTATAAAGATGCCAGGACCAAAAGGCCTCAGTTTCCTTATTTGATGGCTTATAACAATATTGAACTTAAAGGGTTCTTTTAGTCAATAATGCAAGTAAAGTTCAGGTCATGAATCCTGCACATGGTGTGAGCTTAGAAACTGAAAATGAGTATTATTGTGTTTCTCATTAACACCTCTTTGAGGAAACTACTGTTGTCACCCCCCTTTTGCACATGAGGAACTGAGCTAAGTTTCAATAAAGCTTAATAGGATCCTGCAATTCCAAAGTGCCAGAGCCCAGACTTAAAACCAGGAATTCCCTGACTCTAAAATTAAAGCATATGCTTATGCATTATACCACACTGCTAGTCCCTGGTTAGACTAGATCAGTGGCTTTTAATTTTATAACCAAAGTCAATGATGGGATAATCATAACCTAGAAGACATGCAAACTCACACATATATAAGCTGAATCAAAATTTCCATGACATAATTCTCACCCCTCATAAATGCAGTGCACTCTGACATTTTCCTCTCTGTTTTATTTCAGTTATAAAGGTAAAGCTGGCAGTGACCTTTGAAATGGATTTCATGGTCCACAAATGAGCTGTAACTCACAACTTGAAGACACTGTACTTACAATTTCTACAGGTCCTTTAGTTCTCATGTTCCCCTACAATTCTCCTAAAAGCCAAAAGCACAAACAAAAGCCTAAAACCCAATTTTGTTAGTACAGAACAGAAGACCTGGATTTGGAGTAGTTCATGGGAAAGAAAAGTATGTTTTTAGAAGGTCACTACCTGGAAACATTGAAATCTTGGGCACAAAAGCTGAACTTTCAGCCCACACACCTCAGGAAACCTGCGTTCCTTCCTAGGTACCATATTAAGAGAAATCCAGAACCTGAAACACTTTCAGAGGACAATCAAGATGGGAAAGGTCAGGAATCCACCCATCTAAGGGTAAGAAAAAGAGCTCTAAAGCTTGCTTTCTACAAGGTTTTTGCACATCTTCAATGGATTTCAAAAGGGGTGAAGATCTCCAGTCCAGCTCTGTCTTAGAGCACAGACTTTCCTTTGCCTGGAGACTGGCCCTGCTTTGTGGGAAAGCTCCCTGTTCCTAATGCTCTGGACAGGGAAGAAGCACTTACCCAATTATTTCCCTCCCTTCCAGGCTCCAGTTGAGAGCTGGTTCTCCCTGTAATCAGGACAGGAAGGAGTGAGAGCCTGGAGCAGTCCATCCCCAGGTCTCCAGTGGGGCTTCCCATGCCTGTAGCCAGAAGTCCCCCTCAAAGCTGGTTACAACAATAGAAGTCTATACTATTGCTGCTGGGAAGGGCATATTGTTGCAACAAAAGCAGTGGATTTGCTGGTAGTTTATTATGTTCAGGAAAGAAGGGGAAGAGAGGTGTCAGGAATGACTCAGAGTTTATGAGATTGGGAAAACTGGGAGCAAAACAGGACCACTGAAACCAAGAGTCCAAACCGAAGTGCTATAAATTGTAGGGAAAATGTATGGATACTTCTGATGTGGCTTAGAGTCACAGCCATGTTCATGAAAGTTGGAAGTGAAGCCGGAGTGGTTCCATGATGTTGATCTTGCTGCTGAAGTAATTATGATCCAATGTTACATAGAGATATTTGGAGAAAAATTTGATGCTAACTGAGAGTGAAGTTGGTCTTCAGGATTTGGAAACTTTGCTGTCATCTTGGAAAACATATTAAGTTATTCCTTAATTCATTCCTTATTCCTTGTTGACATCTCAGGTTGAGTTTAACTTTTAGAATGCAGTTAACACATTTAGTTTGGGTGGTTCTTTCAGTAGACTTAAAATAACCCAGATGATTCTGAAAATGAGTATCTGCATTTTCTGATTTCACAGACCAGGAGAGTCCAATAGCACCCCAGTGATTCTATGCACCTAGTTGTTGGAAGGGATCTGAAAGGAGGGGCTGTGGAATAAGAGGAAGTTTCCTGCACGGACACCTGAAGGATGGAGTGGGGACAGAAGAACGGATACACGTGATGAGAAAAAAGCAGCAGCTCACCTGCGTCAGTGCTCACTACACACTGAGTGGTATTCTTAGCATAAGTATAGTGGTATAATTTGATTTTCAGTAGCCCAACTAAATAATAATTATTATATTTTAAACATTTAAAATTGATTTCAGTGAAAGAGGAGAAGAGAGAGAGACATGAATTTATCGTTCCATTTATTTATGCATTCATTGGTTGACCAGACCAGGGAAGGAAGCCTCAACTTTGGTGTGTCTGGACTTCACTCTAGTCCACTGAGCTACCTGGCCAGGGCCAATAATAATTAGGAATACTTTCTTTGTCATGAAGGAAGCCAAAGTACAGAGGGGCTAGCAGATTTGCCCTGGGTTGTGAGCTAGAATGATCTGACCACAGAGGCACCATGACCACTCCCTAAATTGTCTTTCCCTGGCTTGATAAATTGGCAGCAGAGTCAGAAGCTGGAGGAACTGTCTCCTAGAAGACAGTGTTGCTTGGAGTGCCAAGTGATAACATTTAACCCAACATCAGATAAAAGACTTTCCCCTCCCATTTTCCAAAATCAAAGGAAGTCTTGGGCTTTGGTGAGCTTCTGCAGGGAACCCATAGCCCTTTGAGAAGCTCCACACCCAAAGAGCACCCAGAGCCCTGACTGCAGTTGATGAGCCTTTCTCAAGTGCACATGTGTGATAAATTCCTTGAGAGGTAGGGTGAGTGGATTCAGGCTTATGTGGCCTTAACCTGGATCTTGCTCGGTAAGCCCCAGGCGAATGAAGAGAAGGGCATTTAGAAACTAGCCAAGGGATAAGACTCTGCAGTAACACAAATGAGATTTCCAAGCTAGCAAAGCTCAGGAAAATGTAACGTGATGGTACCTACAGGCAGGTGAGTTCTAGAGATTTGCTGAAGGAAAGAAAACTGACCTGTAAAAATCCTGTTCAGAGAAACAAACCAAGGGACATTTTCTATCAGAAAAAAAAAAAAAAACTTCCCTTAGATACTGAGTGTTTTGGGGAGGGGTTTTTACACCTGAGCTTCAGTACAAAACAGCCTGACCATTCCTTTGTTTCTGCTGAATACCTTTCCCTCAATAATATAATTTTGCGCCCTTTGATTACATGAGGACTCCCCCCCCACCCCCCACCCCCCAGCAAAGACTGAGGCCAAGTAGTATAATATAGTGATTACTCAGAGAGTAGGACAAGGCTGGTGGAGTTTTTTTCAAATCTATAGATCTGTTTGGGAGGCTTATTAAATTTATCTTCAAAATGTCTGCATACAGTAAAAGAGGCCCTCAAGAAATGTTTAGTAAGAAATGAAATGAAGAATTTCCTTTGCTCTGCTGTTTACTTAGACCTTGGACTTAAACCTGACCATGTGGATGTAACAGCTGTCTCCCTCTAAAGGAGCATTTGATCTTAGGAAAATGC
The DNA here is from genome assembly GCA_039655065.1 of Glossophaga mutica. Taxonomy (NCBI): domain Eukaryota; kingdom Metazoa; phylum Chordata; class Mammalia; order Chiroptera; family Phyllostomidae; genus Glossophaga; species Glossophaga mutica. The sequence continues at coordinate 93,421,928 of CM077309.1, read as the reverse complement.
TCCATTTCTCTGGGCCAATGTTCATATGCCTGAGAGCAAGTTCCCTTTAGTTCAGATCTCTGCCTCATGCTATTTTCTGTTGGCCAGGTCAGCAGTGATGCTTCCTACTGCAGGCTGCTGTGCAGGGCCCCACTACCCTCAGTGCTGCACTGTGGTGGGACTGCACTGGAGGAGGCTGGAGGGAGTGGTACAGTTTGGTGTCTGTGCGGTTTCTTTGCTTGATGGGGCTGAAGTTTAGACTGCAGTGCTTTCAGCTTACATTGCACTTTGCATTATTCTTTGTTGTGACACATCATTGAGAATCTGACTTAATTGTCTGGTAATGTTGCTGTTTTCTCAAGTCACAAGTAATGCCTTAGGTAAGAGCACACTGAAGCCGTTTGCTGGAAACTTTTCCAAATATTCACTAAACTACTAATGCTAATTCAATGACATTCTGGTAAGCATACTGTCCTTATTTATTGACACTTTGTTAGCAGCTTTCCATTATATATGCTTAAGAATCAGAAAAAAAATCATGCAGGCAGGAGATTGTTAGCTGTTTAAAAACCAAGATCAGAGAAATAAAGAACATTGTCTAAGTTCCTGTACTGAAAGAGAAATTTCTGGTCCATATATGTGAGATCATATAACAAGATGTAAAACAGATAGATGAATAAATATATGAATATAGGTAGGTTCAGTGCCTAATGTTTATTAAAATATTCTTCAGAACACTTCTAAAAGATACCTCAGAAATATTTTTTTCATTCTATAGATCATGGGACAGTTTGGACAAGACAGAAATGAAATCATTCACCTACCAGCATATTAACAGAAAAACTGGTTTTTGGAGATCACATTCTTCTAAATGATTTATTGAATTAGAAGAATATTGTCTTAGAGAGACCTAAGTGCTCCTTCCAAATGAAATAAAGCAAGGTGACATGCTGTACAGTGACTAGGGTAGGACAAGCCAACATTAGCAATGGTGAACTCGGAAGGCCTTTTAAGTGACAACACAGCTGAGACATCAAAGCAGGGTGGGGGGGTGGGGCTTGTGCATATTTAGGGGAAAATGGACTCAGTGTGTGCAAAGTCTTGGAGGAGGTCAGGACTAGTAAAGGAGAGAACAAAAACAAGTCCAGTGGTTATTTTTTGTAGCACTTGCCATTGTCTGAAACAATGTTACTTGTGAAATTATGAATTGTCTACCACCCCTACAAGAATACAAACTCCATATTTCCAGGAACTTTGTTACACCCTGTTTACTATTCTTTTCCAGCATATAGCACATTGTCTGGCAGATAATAGGTGTACATTAATATTATTGAATGAAAGAAAAAAATATGGTTGGTATATGAAAGTTTCTCCAACGGAGCTCCTGACTTTGCAGACTAGTTGACACCCAGCAGAGGTGAAAAGTTTTCCAGGGGCAATGGGACCAGGCCTAGGCTTTTGGCTGATGGGCCTCTGATTTTTCCCCTGCACCATCCTGCCCTCTGCTAATTCAAATGTCAAGAACCAGTCAAGTCTTTAAAAAAAAAAAAACAGGTTCTTCTAGATAGAATGACTTGCTTTTTGAATTTCACATTCTAAGGTCATATTTGAAAAATCTCTGTGCCTTGTGTGTTCAAACTGGGGGGAAAAGGAGAAGGAGAGATATTTTCAGCACCAAGGAGGAAAGCAAACAGAATGTGCCTTTTCTCTAAGCATTCAAACCAATATGAGACTATAACTCATGGCAAAAGGGAGCAAAACCAAACTTGATTTTAAAATGGGCAAAAGATTTGAAGGGCTATTTCACTAGAAGCCACTGTGAAGGTTCCCAAAACCAGAAACAATAGGAGGCACTTGGTTTGTTTCCAAGTTTAACAAAAGACCACTGGAAGGTTTTCTCCAGGTGGAAGACAATAAGTGAACTCCTCGTAATCTCATCTCCTTTAGGTGCATACCTGAAAATGAGACCAGGTTGGGCACTGAGTTCCCAAGCTCACAAGCTTGACCTCAGGCTTGTTCAGATTGGTGTTTCATGCTATGCCCCACTTATCCTTGTAACTCTTTTTCTAAAGATTTTATTGATTTATTTTTGGAGAGAGAGGAAGGGAAGGAGAAAGAAGGGAGAGAAACACCAATGTGTGGTTGCCTCTCTAGCACCCCTACTGGGGACCTGGCCCACAACTCAGGCATGTGTCCTAGACTTGGAATGGAACCGGAAACCCTTTGGTTTGCAGGCCTGCACTCAATTTACTGACCTACACCAGCCAGGGCCATTCTTGTAACTCTTCTAGCTCTATTTTTCAGCCTCACATTCATGGGAGATCAGCCCTCAGGCATTAAGGGACAATATCTCATTCACATCTAAGGATGCTCTTAGGAAATTGTTTCTAGCATCATCCTCACTGTGCAGAATGGGAGACTGGGGAGGCCCTGGAAGGCACAAAGGCTTCCTCAGGAGACTGGTAAGAAAAAGGAGTTCTGAACTCAGCTTTACCCCCCAAGCGAAGGACCTGATACATTCCCAGGGAACTGCGGACAGGACTCTGTTAAGTATCAGTGTAAAGATACAGAGACGATATGAGAGAGGAGGGTGAGGACTCAACAGCCCACAGGGATATGAGAGGCTCTGATTGGAGGAAGGAGCTCAGGTCACACAATGTTGAAGGGGAGACCTCAATTTCTCTGTGACAGACCCCCAAGAGAAATTAGAACTCTGGTAACTAGGCACCCACATTCTAGAGACACCTGCCTATCCAGGTCAGTTGACTGCACGCATTCAGGAGACTAGGATGTCTCTGTGTTGTCTCCCACTTTTTTGAGGCTCTAAGCTAAAGAAAGCCCAGAGTGAGAAAAGTTTCTTGTGCTTTAAACATTGGAGCAAAAGCTGTCATCTTCAACACCTCCCACCACCTGGCAAGATACACCCTCAGGTAATGGTGGGCAACTCACGACAGGTCCATCCATTCCAGGCTGTCATGGGATCTCACTTGGTCTGCATCACACCACTTATCCTTCTTCCTGCGTATATGTGTGTGTTGGAGGTGGTGAGGAAATGGGGATGAGGGGTGCTCATTCTGGGTCCAAGATGGCTATTTGGTGCTAGAAACCTGAAGGGACTGTCATGTTCATTCCCCAGGTCACAGCAGGCAGGAAGGGAAGGTGAGGGTTGGAGAACAAGCTCCTCTACTCACTGGGCCCTTAAGGTGTCATTTTATTTCTTCCTGGATTGGAGGTGTTTTCAGGTGCTTCTCAGTGCCGGCCAGGTGTGGGGAGCAGAAATTGTTGTGCAAATCTCCCCCAATGGCAATGCCCAGACAGGCCCCTGACAACTCCTGACCCTCTACTGGGCTCAGTCTCTGCAGAAGTCCAAAGAGAACGTGACAGAGGAATTGGCTGATGGGTTCACTTGTATCATCAACACCTACATTGGACAAGTGCCCCAGGCAAGAAACACAGTCCAGTGCGGGTCTGAGGTGAGAGCTGGCCCGCACCCAGGGCCCTGAGATGAATGGGGTGAGATTATGATCTAGACTCTAATCTGGTGCTCAAGGTTTTCACATGCCCACTGCCAAACTAATCTTTACCTCCAATCCTACTACCAGGTTTCTGATAGGGTTAAAATCCAGTCTTCACATTTATTAGAATCATAGAGAAAAAAATTCTTGCTGTTCCATTTTACTTGTTTTGATTGTTTAACTACCTGTAACATGTATCTTGTGGAGTAGTCAGCTCTGCTGTCTTTGAACATCTTCCAGTCTACACATCATGACACATAGAGGGTGGTTTTCGTAAGAAAAACAAACAAACCAACATGGGAGGGATTTGCTGTATTTTTTGGACTATAAGCACCACTTTCCCCCCAAATTTGGGAGAAAAATTGGGGCGTGTCTTATTAGTCTGAATGTAGCTTTATGTTTACATTGGTGAAATATTATGTTACTTATGTTATTACATATTTTACCACATTTTTTTGCTTCAAAAATTTTTTTTTCTATTTTCCTCCTCTAAAACCTAGGTGCATCTTATGGTCCAAAAAATACAGTACATTTTTGATACATTTGTCTGTAACTTGGCTTCTCACAAAACACTCAAACCATTTTAATCTAGCCAGGTCAGCAGCTAAGGCCCTACACATCTCCACATTAGCCTATAACAAAGGTAATTTTCCTCAGTGATTCAGCCTTTTACTGTTGTTACACCTTGACATGATGTGATTTCTCCTGTGATTTCAGCAGTGTGACCTGGAACAGCCTCAATGTGTCCTGATAGACTGTGTCCTAGTTTTCTAGGTCTCCATCACACAGGACCACAGATTGGGTGGAAGGTTACTGAGGACTACTGGCTCAGTATCCAGCTCTGTCTATGCAGATCCTTGACGATGACATCCTTGAGGTGCTGGTGCACCAGGCCCACTTTAACATCTACAAGGTCAAGGTGCAGGTGCACCAGACCAACACGACCATCAAACCATGGTCTCAGGTGAGAGCTGGGCCAGGGTTTCTCCACTCCCAGGAACCTAAGATGACCTGGGAGAACCAAGAATCTAGGCTCAAATATGGGGATGGCTTCCTCATGGCCCTCCCAGTGCTCTTTCCAAAGTGTCTCACTATCCCATGCACATAGGAATCTGGACCTCCACTTCTCCCACCAGCTATACAGGACAGGAAAAAGACATTCCTCACATGTTTCTGCAAATATTAGAGAAAAAATATGTTACACTTTACAGTAGAGCTCAAGAACATTAGCATTTTGCTGTTTTTTGTTGTTTTACCTACCAGCCCCAAGTTTCTGGTTGAGGAGTCAGCTCCACCATACTTACACATCTCGAAATCTTATACATCATCACTCTGGATTAGGGGGTATTTTACACAAAATTAAGAGAAAGTCAAATATAGGATTATTTTTCTGCATGTTTTCAGTTCATAGACTAGGCCAAACCATTGTAATCTGGTCTATTTAGGAAATGTGACCTTACTCATATCCACACTATCTCATAAAGGAGCTAGTTTCCACACTGTTCAGCCATTCACTGATTTTGGATTTTTTTAATTTAATTTAATTTTATTGATTATGCTATTACAGTTGTCCCATTCCTCCCCCATCATTCCCCTCCAACCTGCACACCCTCTCCCACCCACATTCCCCACTTTAGTTCATGTCCATGTGTCATAAGTTCTTTAGCTTCTACATTTCCCACACTATTCTTGCCCTCCCCCTGTCTATTTTCTACCTACCTTCTCTGCTTCTTATTCTCTGTACCTTTTCCCCCCTCTCCTCCTCCCACTCCCTTGTTGCTAACCCTCCATATGATCTCCATTTCTGTGTTTCTGTTCATATTCTAGTTGTTTGCTTAGTTTGCTTTTATTTCAGGTGTGGTTGTTAATAACTGTGAGTTTGCTGTCTTTTTACTGTTCATATTTTTATCTTTTCTTAGATAAGTCCCTTTAACATTTCATATAATAAGGGCTTGGTGATGATGAACTCCTTGAACTTGACCTTATCTGAGAAGCACTTTATCTGCCCTTCCATTCTAAATGACAGCTTTGCTGGATAGAGCAATCTTGGATATAGGCCCTTGCCTTTCATGACTTGGAATAGTTCTTTCCAGCCCCTTCTTGCCTGTAAGGTCTCTTTTGAGAAATCAGCTGACAGTCTGATGGGAACTCCTTTGTAGGTGACTGTCCCCTTACCTCTTGCTGCTTCTAGAATTCTCTCCTTCATTTTAATCTTGGCTAATGTAATGATGATGTGCCTTGGTGTGTTCCTCCTTGGATCCAACTTCTTTGGGACTCTCTGAGCTTCCTGGACATCCTGGTAGTCTATTTCCTTTGCCAGATTGGGGAAGTTCTCCTTTATTATTTGTTCAAATAAGTTTTCCACTTGTTGCTCTTCCTCTTTCCCCTCTGGTACCCTTATAATTTGGATGTTGAAATGTTTAAAGATGTCCTGGAAGTTCCTAAGCCTCTCCTCATTTTTTTGAATTCTTGTTTCTTCATTCTTTTCTGTTTGGTTGTTTCTTTCTTCCTTCTAGTCCACTCCATTGAATTGAGTCCCAGTTTTCCTCCCATCACTATTGGTTTCCTGTGCATTTTCCTTCATTTCACTTAGTGTAGCCTTCATTTTTTCACCTAATCTGTGACCAAGTTCAACCAATGCTGTGAGCATCCTGATCACCAGGGCTTTGAACTGTGCATCTGATAGGCTGGCTATCTCTTGGTCGCTTAGATGAATTGGCTCTGGGGCTTTGATCTGTTCTCCCACTTGAGCCATTTCTGGAGGGGAGTCTGGTCGCACCGTTACCTATGAGGGCTGGAGCCTTAGGTGTTCACCAGGGCGGGTCAACCAAGTTGCTGGGTTGTGATGCTGTATGTGGGGGTGGGGTCAGAGAGGGAACAATAGTGCTTGGTCCGCTGGTATTTCAGTCTCTTTCGCAGCTTCTCACAAGCAAATTGGGCCTTCTGGTGCTGGTTTCCTGGTGGGTGGGCTTGTGTATTCTAGGACCCTGTGGGTCTCTCCAAAGAACTCTCCTGTGAGGCTGGGAGTCTCTCCCAGCACCTCAACCCCCACAAGTGTTTTCAATTGGTGCTTTTAGACTTTGTAACCTGGTGCTGGGGCCCTGGGTTGCTCGGTCTGTCTCCCTGTTCTTGCCTGGTTTATCTGTGTGAATGTGTAACCGGGGTCAGCCAGCTGCCTTGCACTCCTGGGATCGCCAACCACCGCTTTTTTCCTGCCATGACCCCTGTCCATGGGCCACGGACTCCATCTCTCTTACCAGTCTGGGTGAATGGTTGTTGAACTTCCTTACAGTTCAATTTTCTGTCAGATCTGGTTGGGGTTTTTTTTTTTGTTTCTAAATCTTTATTGTCCTTAATTTTTGTTGTGCAAGGAGCCACAGTGTGTCTACCTGTGCCTCCATCTTGGCCAGCTGATTTTGGATTTTGACATTATTCAATTTTGCTTCTACTTCAACAGGGCTGCCAGGAACATCCTCACTGTGTCCCATTAAGTGTATCAGTTTGCCAGGGCTGCCATAAGGATGAACCAGAAGTTGTTTGGCTTGTTCCTGATGCCCACTAGCCTGATACTGGGTTTGTCTTTGTAGAGTTTCAACAAAGACGTCCTGGAGGAGCTTGTCAATGGGTTGAAGTACTCTACCTGGCTAGAAAAGGGTTAAGTGCATCAGGCCACTGACACCAGCACATGTTACACTGAGATGAGAGCCATCTCTGAAGAGTCTTCACCCTCATGACTCTGACATTACATTCTAGTGCCCATGACCAACTCTATCTGGGTACTGCCCCAGGGACCACCAATTGTATTCCCTATACTGTCTCACAGTGCCACATACACAGAAATCTGGACCTCAACTTCTCCCTCCAGCTGTAAGTGAGGGTAGGAAGAAAATAATTGTTGTAATAGGAATATTAGGAAATATGCTTTTTGTCACAGTAGACCACAAGCATATTTGTATTTTTCTTATTCCTTTTCGATTGTTTTGTTTTGTTTTAAAAGCTACCTTCCCCACTTATCCTGCAGAGCAGTGAGATCAACAGTCACTAAAGACCATCTCCAATAATGGAGGTTGTTTGCCACAGCCATGCAGCCTCTCAGTGCTGGTACACGTGGTGTCATGCACTTCAGGTGCCATATCAGCAGTCCTGCCAGATCAATTAAGTGTCACAGGGAATGCTGTGTATTACTTGGGATGCCATAACATAGGACCTCACAGTGTAATTTAAACAACAGACACTTAATTTTTCACAATTCCAGATAAGAATAGTTAGAAGTGCTGGAAGCAACCTAGGTGCCCATCAGTTAATGAATGGATCAAAAAACTGTGGTACATTTACACAATGGAATTCTATGCAGCAGAAAGAAAGAAGGAGCTCCTACCCTTTGCGACAGCATGGAAGGAATTGGAGGGTATCATGCTAAGCGAAATAAGCCTGGCAGTGAAAGACAAATACCATATGATCTCACCTTTAACAGTAAGCTAATCAACAAAACAAACAAACAAGCATAATATAAACAAAGACACTGAATTTGAGATCAGTCTGACAGTGTCCAGAGTGGGAGGGGAGGGATTTTCAGGGGAAAAGGGGAACGGTTTAGAGCAACAAGTATAAAGGACTCATGGACAAAAACTATGGGGGGTGGAAATGGGAGGAAGGTGGGGAGGGCTGGGGTGGTGGGCTGGGGCGGGGTAAAAGACAGAAAACTGTACAATATCAACAATTAAAAAATACTGATAAAAAAATAAATAATTACATATTAAAAAATGAAAAAAAATAAATTGACATTCATTTTTATCAAAAAAAAAAAAAAAGAAGTGAGGGTGTTGGCAGGGCTGGTTCCTTTTGAGGGGTGTCTCCCTTGCTCATACATAGCCATCTTCTAACTCTGTGTCACATGAAATCCCTTCTATGCCTCCTTGTCTCCTCCCCTCGACTTCTAAGGACATTGGTCATATTGGGGTAAGACCCACATCACTGAATTCACCTGACCTTAATAACCTGTTTTAGGACATACTCATACAGGCACATTTTGAAGTTCTAGGGGTTTAAAAGTCGTGGAATTTGGATGACACCCTTAAGACCACACTGTTTACCTATACTTTCCTCAGCTGGAAGGACAGGCACAGGTTACATTTTCAGAGTCACAGCCAGATTTCAAAATGAAAAGTCTATAGCAGGAGAGAGCAAACAGAACTTTTCTGATTTGCAAGGCTGCTGCCTTGCACCCAGCCTGGCCCAAGTGTTTCTCATTCCTTAAAATTTAGAACAATGCTTGAAAATAGAGGCCATTTTACTGAACAACAAATAAAAAATTAACAATAATTAACCAATCTGATCTCAAAGTGTCCAAGGAATCCCATTGTTCCTTCGTTTTCATTTTTCCCCAGCATACTTTGACTCACCTGTCAGCTTGTCTCCATCCACAGGGAATGGACCTACCTAAGTCATCTGTTCATATTCCTGCCTGATGACCAGCTTTCTGCAGTCAGGAGTCACCAGGAATTTACCCCTGTGCTATTTCTGCATCTCAAAATAAATTTTAATGTAAAAGAAAGTGAAATAAGTGCCATTTTAGAAGTCACTTGTTTTCATAGGCTACGTCTATCCATCTTGTACACACTTCCCAGATAGGCAAGGACAGTGTTCCCAAACCATTTCTATCCATGTCAGGAACAGGTAAGTCCCAGGTAGCTAAGAAGAAATGCCATGCATCGCTAGCTTTGGACAGTTCTCAGTTCTAACCTGGGTGACCTTGGAGAGCCATTTGGCATTCCCAAGCCTGTGTGATATCATCTCTATCGTAATGGTACTTTGATGTTTTGTAGGTAAAAAGTTCTTCATAAGACTGTTAGTATGGAAAGTCTGTTATTCTTCATCTCAAAAAAAAATGCCTAGAAAGGAAAAATTGTATCAATACCCCTCATCCACCAAAAATTAATGGTACTTTTAAGATCTATTGATGAAACCCTATTTAGCATGGGCACTCCTGACCCTTCTAATAGGCTGGGAGTTTTGAATGAGCTGGAGACCTCAGTCTTCCTGGTGACTCATGGTGATGCCACTGACTAGATGTCTATCCTGGTCCCCCACAGGGTGCAGCAGAATTCAGCCTTAACTTACATGAAGCCGGTAGAGTGCTGGCCCTCTGGGGAGGAACACTGAAGAAGGTGGCAGTGTTTGTGGTTCCAGCTATTCTGAGTGGAAACGTCTCCCTTCTTTCCACCTTCAGGACCCTGCACCTGGCCCTCTGCAGATCTCAAATGTTCCTGGATGATCTGCTGACTTGGTGAGCATGTGCCCCCTTTTCAGCACAGCTCTGATTCTGTCCATTGCTACCAGTGTGTCATAAAAATGTCACCACATCTCCCTAAACCTCAGTTTATTCCTTTGAAATGGGGGGACTGAGGACAAACCTCATAATGTTCTCGAAGGGACTGCTGTGCGGACACTCTGGACAGGTCTCAGTTGATACCTGGCTCTGCATACAAGGCTTTTGGACCTGTTGTGGCACTTCATGGCAGTTATTTTTTTTTTCTGTCTACCATGGAAATTCACCTGTCTCACACATCATGTCCTGTGGCATTTCTCAGTGTGGAAAAGCAAGTGGCAAACAATCTGTCAAGAAGCTGGGGACAGCAATTCATTTATCTTTGTGCTTATCTTTGGCATGTCCATATTTGAATTTTCTGGAGATAGCAGGGGTCCCCAGGACTACTCAGAGATCTGGGATGGTTTTGGTTGGACTTCATTTATTCGACAATGTGTATGAAGCACCTATCACAAGTAGGCCCAACTACAGGCACTCAGCATAACTCAGGGCATGAAGGAGACACAATCCCAGGGACTCATTTCTATTCAATGAATCAGTCAGTCACAATAGATATCTTTTTCAGGTCCTATCCTATATCCATTAGATTGGAGACAATCAAGATCTTCTCAACACCTGAAGGCCTACTTGCTAATAATGACAATAGACACTTACCAATGGATCAAATAAAAAGGTGGGTGGTGTTTGGGTTCAGAAGGAAGACTCTCCTGTGTAGAGAGCATACTGGCTATGGCAGGGAGGGTCTGTCACTAATGAGATCTTACAGATCTGATTCACAAGGGAGGCCTGAGCTCTGGTGGCTTCCATCCCAAGAATAGAGAACAGAGAGAATTATGGATGGGACCCCTGTCCTCACAGAACCAGAAAGAGGCTGGGATTCATTTTGCCTAGGGTCCCTAACCCACCATAGTCCACTCCAGCTCAGCCTACCCCTCTCCAGAGTCAACTCTACTCACCATCCCCAGGCTCCACATAGGAGATGTGATCAGAGCCTGCTCACCAATATACTTAAAACCTCAGTGTAGATGAGCAGGTGCATGAAGGGTTGGGGAAGGCAGTGTATAGACCTTGAGAAGAAATGTCATTGGAAAGAAAAGAATTGCAGGGTCTGCATGCTAAACCCACTGCATTGCCCATCCTGTTCTTCCCAGGACAGCTACACAGGGGTCAGGGATGGCATTGGGCTGTCCCCTGGTTAGGCATGGGCATGCATAGAACCCTATCTTGAAAAATGTTGCCTTGGGAGGACAACATAGAAGGAGAATTCCAGACTCTAATTCTGCTGCCCATCTGCATCTCCCCAGGGCCATTGCTTCTACAGGGGGAACCTAGCCAGACCAGGTGCAGGGATTTAGTCAGCCCCTATATTTCCCCTTGTTCCACCTGAAGCAGGCCTTGGTGCAGGTCAACTTCCCTGCTTCACTACAGCTGTGCCAGGCCTACCCTTCTTTGAGTCAATCTGGAATATCCAGAGCCCAAGGATGCAACACCAGAAGGTGAAGGATCTTCAGTCTGGAAAGATGATCTGGGAAGGAGAGGTTCATGGGCAGGAGTTCCCTTAAAGGCATCAGTAACATTCCTGTCTCTGGAAAGGCAAGGAAAAATCAGGTTGTGTGTGTGAATCTGTTTTTTTTCTCCTGCTCTTCCAGATCTACTTCTAGAGTTTTAGAGCAATGCACATCCACAGGAAGCACATGCTGATTAGCTAGACATCTCACCCTGGCCTGGCCTGGCCTGATGCCATGCCTGAGACCAGAATGGAGGCATCTGTTGTTCTTTTTTTTCTTGCCTTCTTAGAAGTTCTAAGCTTTATACTAAATAAATAAGAGAAATGTACCCCAACAGTAGGTTTATAATGGTAAAAATGACAATTTTCAACAATACCAGTTTCTTTATATAAAATATATTTCATGAAATAAAATACTGTAAAAGAAATAGAAATAAAGTTAATTAAAAATGTGTGGATAATATGTACTCATATACATATATATAATATATTTAAATACATACTATATCTATCTATCTATCTATATGGTGGATTTTAAGAATTGCTCGCTATACCATATATTTTTAAAATAACTTCTAAAACAGATTTAAATTTTATACTTAAACAAATATAAACTGATACAATGATGAAATCAAAATGGAAATGCGTGCAGCAATATGTTACCAGTAGTAAAATGTAGAAATGGAACCAATGGAAGTGACTGCTCCTTCCCTTTTTGCTAAGTAATTCTTCTGGTTTTTGTACAAGGATCATATATTTACAATAACACATTTTAATACTAAATATTTCTATGTATAACACTGAAGTGCTTTTACATTCAATAATGTGACCATTTTCAATAATATCATTCCAAACTTTCCCTAGCACCATTTTAAAGCTTGAAACAGTCACATTAGATGCAAAATTACTTAATGGGCTACATTTTACTTCACTCACCATTTAGTTCAATTGCTATTTGGACAGCAATAACTGCTCTAATTATCTATTACCAATATTTAAAATCATTGGGGATAGAGTCTGCATTTCTATGGATGTAACTAAAATCATTCAAAAGAACTGGCTCCACCGAACACTCATTCTTTTTCTTTTCTGAGCCTAGAATTTAACATAACAGTCCAATTCAACTTAGGAATAGGCAATGGTTGTTTTGTGGAACTGGTCTGGGAATGGAGTGGGGATGCCTCAGGGCAGACTGTAGTGTGTGGGTTATTGCCTTCGTATAGAAATGGTTTCAGGACAACGTCCAGGTGACTTTGAGAGTGTGTTCATTAAAGCCGAGAAGAGTGAAACAAAGGAAGCACTTAAGGTAGAGGAAGCTACAGGAGAGAGCATATGCAGTGCTCTGCTTTGGTTCCCTGGAAACTTTATAGAAAAGAAGAGAGCCAAGGCAGGGTTCTCATGGGCTCACCAATAAGTCAGAGACAGGATCAGAGGTAAGCCCAGGACCAGCTGCTGCTGTGAGATGCAACCCTGATTGCAAGTCTCATGGAGACCCTTCAGTTTAGAAGGAAATAGAATGTTCAGGCCCAAGAAGTGACATGGCAGTGCTTTAGAGGGAGCACAGACTGGCTCTTTGTCTTGAAGGTTTTTATCAGTGTTCTCCCTGTTAAAATTTTGTGGGAGGGTTTCAGTAGAATAAAACTTTCAGGTGTGTTTTTCATAAGCTAATGCATCAAAATGGTCTTATAGGGGAGTTTGGGGTTATTCTCTGGTCTGCTTTAGGGTTTTACTTTTACCTTGGGTCTGTCTGGCTTTAATCAGATGTTTGTTATTTGTTCCCCTGACTTTATTTGTCCTTGGGTTTAGGCGGTACAAAAGGTATCAGTTGGGTCTCTCTTCTCTCTCTCTCCCTGCCCAAGGGGATTTAAGCTGTGTGTTCTCTGTTTAGAGAGGAGAGGTATAAAACATTTGCTCTCAAATCCTTGGTTAGGGAAGATAAGGCCTTATGATTCACTAGATGGCTCTAACTTTTTGAAATTGTTTGGCCTTGTTTAATTTTCTTGTCTCAGTTTCCCCATTGTACTTGCCCAGAAATTTTCCGAGCTTCTCACTATCCTGTCTCAGTTCCTCAAAACAAATTTGTACTGAAGCAACATATTCATTTCTAGTCCTATGTGTAGGGCCATAGTTCACTGACACAACCGGAAAAATCTATAAATTGAAGTCCAACCCATCAAAAATTATAAGCTAATAAATAATACTGGAATACAATGTAGGGAAGTATTTGAAAACAAATTGTGTTGTGTCAAATGAAGCCACATCACACAAAAGCATAAAGTCATGGCTGAAACACAAAGGCAGTCATTCTCACATGTGTACTCTTGCTCGGAGGGAAGACCTATATTCTATCTTGTGATTCTTATCTGCTTTGAATGAAAACCAGCTAGCTTGTCTATAAACCAAGCCAACACTCCCCAGGTATCCAAGATGAAATCTTAATTATCTACATGAACTTAATTTTAAATTTTACTTAATTTTAATTAATAAAAACAATTTCAAGTTGTATGTGGCTAATGGTGACCATATTGGACAGAGTAGTTCCAGATACTAGCCACTAGATTTGAAATCTGCATCGCTGACTTTCAGGATACCTCTTCTCCACCTCTTCCATAGAGAAGAAATAACAAGGCCACCAGTGTCCACAGTATCAACAGGAAGATCCTGATCAGACATTTTCCACCTGCAATTCCCTGACCTCCACCTTGTGGGCAGAGGCAGCCTCTTTCAGTAGCAGTTTAATGCTAAACTTCCCATTTTCCCAGGCAGTTAGGACAGTTCAGGCCAATGGCTCATGAAAGAAAGTCTCAAAGTTAATTTCTGAGGCAATATTTTATTCTCTGATAAAAAGAACAGTAGTAAATAGAAGACTTTTTTCTCTTTTTATGCTGGGAGCTATTGTCACCTCCTGGTTGATAACAGTGAAGATCATGAGGAAACAGTGAAGAAGAAGAAGCTTGCCTTAACATCATTGAGTAGCTGACTTCTATACCATTACCACCTACATGTGGATTTGTTATTTTTCGAGAAAAACTAATGCCTATTCTTTAAGCCATGTTTCATCAATATTCTGTTGCTTACAATCCTCAGCACTCACGCTGCATGAGATCCTTAAACTTCTGATGGCGGTCAAGGTTGTATCATTTCATGGTGTTTCAAGAAATGTGTAAATGTAGGAGCGGGCAGGAGGGCACAGGAAAGATGGGAGTTGCTTGAAAGAAGTATCAACTCTCTTCCAACTATTCCTGTGGGGGACTGTAGGACACAATGCATGACACAGCTCTCAGCTGGGATGGAAGAGTATGTGGACAATGAGGATCTGAAAGTGTGACCAGACAAAAGCAGTGAAGGAGGGTAAGACAGGAAAACTAAGCCAGGCAGATGATGGAGGGCCTGAAGGGACACACTAAGGGTTTTGAATTTTTTTGATAGGCCTTAAGAAACCATTGTAAGTTTCAAGTAAATGATAAGATCATATTTATAACTTTAAAAGATCAGTCAGGCTTCAGGTAGGGTAGAGAATGGTTTGAAATGGGACAAAACTAGAGGTTACGAGATCAGAGAGAGCACATCCTATCAAGAGGCCATGATGTCAACATGGCTTAGTACGATGAGTGCTTACTTGGATCAGTTGAAATTGCAATCATTTGGTCAGGATGTGAATGTAGAATACATATGACAGCAAGGGCTCTTCATGGAACTTGCCAGGTTAATTTCAGCAGTTATAAGACAGTAACAAAATACGTCATATCTTTTCTCAGACTGCCCCCCCTACCAGGAGACTCTAGAAACAAAAAAAGAACTTGTCAAATATGAAGATTTACTAAAATGTTAAGGAAATGTGTGTGAAGTCAGCTTAGAGATAGAAAAAGTACATCGGTTGCACATAACAAGTACCAGAAATGAACTTACCCATATCTAGAAAGTTGGTGTATAAGGTAAGGAGAAGAAATGTATAAATCAATAAGGAGAGTGGGCACAACTAGTAAGACATGAGGAAAAGTGTAAAATCAGATTCAAATCTCACAGCTATTATGCAAATCAGTGCCCTGTGGATCAAGGATTAAATGAGTAAAGCAAATATGTTACTGTTTTTGAAGAGGCTATAGCATAGTGTTCTCAAAATAATGTAGGAATTATTTAAACAAAACCCAAAACAACTGATACATTTTATCAATTCAAAATGTAAACTTCTCTTATTGAAAGAACATTGTGAAGCTGTGAAAGGAAGCTCTTTCTGGCACACAGACCTAGAACAGATTTAGTATGTTGCACTTCTTTGTGCACATATTTCTCTATTTCTGTTATATCCTTAAATGTTAATTTTTTTATATTTATGTCATAAAAATGATCACCTAATATCTACATGTTATATATCCCATAACTGTCATTGGTACATATGACTGATTTCCTAATCAGCATATTTCCATTGACCCTTAGTGTTTTCTGAAATTTTCATCAGCCTAATCTCTGTGACACATTTAAATTATGCCCTCTAAATGTATTTGTGTTAAATGCAGTTTTTTAATGTTTATGCTATTGCAGCTTTCCCAATTTTTCCCACCTTTCCCCCTCTACCCCACAACTCCCTGCCTCCATAGTCATTCCCCACACTGTTGCTTATGTTTATGCATTCCTCGTATATGTTCTTTCAGTAACCTTCACATTCTTTCAAACAATTCCCACTTGCCTCTTCCTGTCTTACAGCTGTCAATCCATTTCATGATTCAATTCCTCTGGTCCTATTTTCCTTATTAGTTTATTCTGTTCATTAGATAACACTTTTAAGTGAGATCATCTGGTATTTTTCTTTCACCAACTGTCTTATTTCACTTAGCATAATAGTCTCCATTTCCATCCACATGCTGTTGCAAAAGATAAGGATTTTTTCTTTTCTCTTCATATTCCATTGTGTAAATGTACCACAATTTTTTAATCCACACATCTACTGATGTGATTAAGAAGCTGTTACTAAATCTTGATGATTGCAAATAGCACTGCTATGAACATAGGAGTCCGTACATTCTTTTGAATAGATGGTTCCAAATTCTTAGCATATATTACCTAAAGGGGAATATCTGGGTCAAAAAGCAGTTGCATCTTTAGTTTTTTGAGGAAAGACCATGCAGTTTTCCACACTGACTGCACCAGTCTGCATTCCTACCAAGAGTACACTAGGGTTTCCTTTCCCACACATCCTCACCAGCACTAATCTGTTGATTTACTAAAGATAGACACTGTGGTAGGTGTGAGGTGATACCTAATTGTGGCTTTAATTTACAACTCTCTGAAGGCTGGTGATGTTGGGCATTTTATCATATGTCTATGGGCCATTTTGATCGGCCATTGGTATGTCCCTCCCACAGTGAAAATGTCTTAGTATTTCCTTTCAAAGCAAGAAAAACCCGCACTAAGAAGGATCTCCAATGCATTTAACCAGGAACCAAATGAGAAGAGGGGAATGTGTCAGCAGGGATAAACTCTGATATGCTGAGGAATTTAAAACACGGTTGTGAATGGCAATTAGGTTTGTTAGAACTCTCAATCTGGTGGTCCATCCTGGCAAGTGGTTTAATGAGGGTTCATTTGCATCCCGAACATGTGAGAGCTTAAGTAGCTCCTTTGGATAGCACAGGAACCCAGAAAACTTTTGTAACATTTTTGTTCTGGAAAATATACATTCCATTTTTTATTATTTTGTTTTTTTTTAAACATTGGCTCAGTCTTATCATCTCCAGTAGGCAATATTAAAGCACCAGTCAAACCAAGAGAGCAGAGAGTGCCCAAGGGCTGGTAAAGGCAAACAATTAGGCCCCCAAATATGGCAGCGACCTCTGTAAAAATCAAGATGCTAGGAAAGAATTTATTGCCAAAGATGGCACATGCTTGTGGCCTCAGCTCCCTTTTTCAGGCTAAGGCTTAGTAAAAAAGGTCACATGTGCTGCATGGTCTACAATGATATGGACAGCTGGTTGAGCAAGGAGGTAGTGGAACTCTGCAGGAGACCAGTCTTCAGCAGTTAATCAAATAACCAGTCCCTGCTAATGACTAACAGCTCCTAAAGCAAGTTCCCACTAGTGGGTTCAGCACCTGGCCTTGGGTACTAATAGGTGACCTGGACACCCATGTGGGACAAGAAAAACACCGTGAGGGTGAACCACAGAAAATATCTTCCCCCAGCTTTTGCTGGAGGCTGGGGCCTCTCCAGACTGGACTGAGTCTACTGATGCTGCCTGGACCAGGGAAGGGGGGCTCCCACAACTGCAGTGCTCTCCCCTGAGGTGCTGCTGCTCTAGCTTGCAGCTTCCAGTGGGGGTGCCATGGGCCACTGTTTGCTGTGGCACACCCTACCTCTCTGATGCCCCTTGCATACTCCACCACACTTTCTGACGACCACTGACAGACCATGACTTTGCCTCAAAGCCCCAGTATGTTCTTATTTCTAATCAGCACTTATCTGGAGCAAGTGCACAAGTCTGTCTCTACATTCATAGCACCTTATAACCCTTTTCCCACAGAGTATGAACACAAAAATTATTTTATGAATGAATAAATGATCAGAACAGTGATTCTTTTAATGCAATATTTACTAAAGAGGATTTTGTAGGGTATTGAATTTATACCCTGGTTGTAACCTCACTTCTGGAACTTACTGGATTCCTTGTCTGTTACATGATTTTTCAAATGCTTACATATTTAATGAATTTCTTTATATGCATCTGATGACAAGGTGATAACTCTTCTGTCATCTCACATCTGATCATTATTTTTATAACAAGAAGGTACTTTTGAAGTAAGCTAGTCAATCAAGTCCTGTTGCATTGCTCAAATTCTGATGGAAGAAATTCAGAGTGTTTAAAGACCTGCTTAGACCTACTAACATCTGACAAGAGGGTGACAATAAGTGTGCATCTCAGAATTCCCAGGATGGAGGTCATGTCACTGCTCCACACTGTCTCTCCATCTGGAAGTACCAGCTTTTCATCACACCCTACCAAAAGTCCATGCATCCCTTCCACAGAGTGAAGATCATGGTTAGGTTGCAGTAAATTGCTGAGGTACCCACACAGCAAGAAGATCAAGTTCTGAAAGAAGGCATGTAACCTGCACTGAAATTGCCAAAATAAGGTCAGAACCATTTGTACACATTGAGAAGTCACACACACACTCATACCACAGGCCAATATTTAGCCGCTAAAGTTTTGGCATCCAGGAACTTTCCATTAGCAGAAGCCTCATGTTCGAGCAACAAAAGATTTTTTCTCTGCGTATCCTTGGAAGTAGTTACAACAGTAGGGCCAAGCACAAGGAGCATCAGGCCCATTAGACAGTTCCACAGAAAGTTTTGAAAACAGGTGACACAGTCATCAGCACATTTACTCCAGCAGGAGTGGCACTTAGATCCATTCACCACTGGGCATGTCACTGAAATTCAGCAGCTATCACAGTCTCCTTTCCAATGTCTCAAATGCTCTTTGAACCTGTGGGCAGATTCTGTGCCCAAAAGACAAAAACATGGCCTGGAGGGAGCAGGGTCAGACCTGGTGAGACCAACTCAGTGTGACAATGGGTGTGAAGAACTGGTCCCATAGAGTAGAGACATGGGCAAAATTGTGTCTTACTTCTTCAAGTTAGTCATAATACTTGTCAACTTCTTTTAAAAATGTAGTTAATATGGTGATTAGACTTTATTAAATTTACAAGTCTATTTTGGGGAAATTATCATGGTTAGGATAGTGAGTTTTCTGCCCATCAATATTATATTTTCTTGTTAACACATCTATAATAGCTTACAAAAAATAATATTTTTTGTCAAACCGATCTAACACATCTTTTGTTAGATTTATTTCTAGGTTCCTTGTAGTTTGGTTGTACTTTGAATGAGATATTTAATAAATGACAATCCTTATAGGCTTCTGTAGATAAATAGCATAATTTATTTTTTTCAGCTAGGTTGAAGAACCCATTTGTTACAGTAGTTTGTCTATATATTCTCTTGGAGAGTTTATGTGGATAATTTATATCATCTGTTAATAAAAATAATTCTGTTTCTTCTTCAGCACCAAAATTTCCTTCCTCTCCTTGTTTTACGGTGTTGGTTAGTATTTTTACCTTGTTGCAGTTATGCACGCGGTGCCCCAGAGGTTTGGGGTTGTTGTGTGTTCATTTTCATTTGTTTCCAGATAATTTTTTATTTCTTACTTGATCTCCTAATTAGCTCATTCAGTATTTAACAACATGTTACTCACTGTCCATGTATTTGAATGTTTTTGAGTTTTTCCCTTGAGGTTGGTTTCTAGTTTCAAGCCCTTGTGATTCATGAAGCTGCTTGATATGATTTCAAATTTCTTGAATTTGTTGAGGCTTGTTTTGTGTCTTACCGTGTGGTCTACCTTTGAAAATGTGCCACATACATTTGAAAAGAATGTACATTTTGCTTCTTTGGGGTGAAATCTTATATGTATATGTAATCAAATAAGTCCATTTGATCTAAAGTGTAGTTCAATGCCACAATATCTTTATTGATTCTTTGTTTGGAAGATCTACCCATTGTTGACAGTGGAGTGTTAAAAGCCCTATAATGACTGTTGCTGTTGATATCTTGCTTGAACTCCTCCAAGACTATATATATCAAGCTGCTTCTATGTTGGGTGCATATATGTTTATAAGGATTATATCCTCTTGGTGGAGTACTCCCTTAAGTATTATATAATGACCTTATTTTTCTCTTGTTATGGCCTTTGTTTGAAGCCTAATTTGTGTGTTATAATTATTACTATCTCAGTTTTTTTTTTCTTAGTGTCTATTTGCGTGGAATATTTTTTCCATTCCATCACTTTCACCCTATGTACATCTTTTATTCTGAGGCGGGTCTCTTGTACACAGCATATATGTGGATGGAGTTTTCTTATCCACTCAGCTCCCCTATGCCTTTTCATAGGAGAAATTAATCCATTTCCCTTTAAGGCTATTATTGATAAGTAGTTTTTCATTGCCATTTTTCATTTTGTACCTGTGTTCCTCTCTCTCTCTCTCTCTCTCTCTCTCTCTCTCTCTCTCTCTCTGCCTCTCTCTTCCTTTATATGTGTGTTTCTCTTCTTCTTAAAACAGACCCTTTAGCCTCTCTTGCAATGTTTGTATCATGGAGATGTACACTTTTAGCCTTTCTTTTTTGTTGTTTAAGAAGCACATTATTTTGCCATTCTTTTTAAGTGAGAGCCTTATTGTTAGATTAGGCATTGTTGAAGGTCTTTGCTTTTCATTGCTGGCCATATTATGTGCCATTCTCTCTGGCTTGTGGTATCTCTCTTGAGAAATCAGCTTAGAGCTTTATCAGAGCTCCCTTGTATGTTACTAGTTGTTTCTCCCTTGCTGCCTTCAAGATTATCCATTTGTCTTTAAATTTCACCATTTTGATTATGATATGTCTGGAGTAGGCCTCTTTGGGTTCATCTTGACTGGGATCCTTTGTGCTTCCTGGACTTCTGTGACATGTTCCCTCATGAAGTTAGGGAAGCTTTCTCTCATTCCTTTTCAAATAGGTTTTCTCACCCTTGTTCTTTTTCTTCTCCTTTTGGTATTCCTATGATACAAATATTATGTTTCATATTGTTCTGTACCTCCCTTAAGCTGTCCTCATTCTAAGGAGAATGAGGAAAGACATTCTGAGCCTTTTGTTTTGTTTTGTTTTGTTTTGTTTTGTTTTATCTCTGCATGCTTGTTTCTTCCTTGTACTCCAACTTGCTGATTATATCCTCTGCTTCATCTACCTTGCTTGAATTCCTTCTAGTGTATTCTTCACTTCAGATATTGTATTCTTCATTTACTCCTTCCTCTTATTCATAGAGTCTATGTCCATTTTCATCCTAATGTAATTCCCAGTAAGTCCTTGTAGCTTTCATAGAGTTCCTTGTAGTTCTCACTGAGCTCCTTGAGCATCTTCATAACCACTATTTTGAACTCTGTGTCTGATAGATTGCTTGCCTCAATTTCATTTAGCACTTTTTCTGGGAATTCCTCCTTTCCTTTCAGGTTGGGGTTGTTTCTTTTACTCCCCCATTTTGGTGACTCCTTATGTTCTTTTCTGCATATTGGATTGATCTGCTTTGACTCCCCATCTTCATAGGTGAACTTCTGTGGTAGGAGATGTGGGACTCAGTGGTGCTCCTTGATCTCCTGAATGGGATGTTCTTGGAATGAACATCCCATTTATGCCCTTTACATGGACTCTCTTGTTATAATTCAGTTTGGGTTGTTGTTGGGTCACTTTTGGAGGGTTCTTCTCTACGGCTGGTTGACTGGGAGTCACATTGCCTTTCATGTCTTGTACGCTGTTGAACAAATGCTGCCAGAATGAAACAAAACAACCCAGGAAACATAACCCCCACCTGTAAAAATAACCCCTGCACATAGCCATACTATTAACAACAAGTGAACAACTATTAATAAATTGAAAATGATTTAAGACTTTTATAAGAAAGAAAAATGAATATGAGATGACTAATAGAAATAAAAATGATTATGAGAGAGTAGAGGGAGGAGATATAAGAGTAGGGGATAGAAACAAGTTTAAGAAAGAAAGTAAACATTACACCTTTAACAAAAACGGGAGGGAAGAAAGCAATATGGTGTAAGAAAAGGGAGTATAGACTTCCAGCCAAGATGGAGGCATAGGTGGACACACTGTACCTCCTCTCACAACCAAAATTAAGGACAACAAATATTTAGAAACAAGAAAACAACCAGAGCTAGTAGAAAATTGAACTGTACGGAAGTCCAACAACCATTCACCCAGACCGGTAAGAGGGGCGGAGTTACAGCAGGAAAAAGTGGAGGTGCGAACCCAGGAATGCAGACAGCAGTGGCTGGTGGTTCCCAAGAGAGCAGGCGGCTGGCAGACCCCAGGCCCACAGGCGGTAGCTGGTGGACCCCGGGCACAGGGTGGCAGCCACAGACCCAGCGAGGCTGCACAAGGCAGCTGGTTGACCAGGTGGTCCTGCATTCACACATGCAGATAGTCCAGGTGAAGGGGAAGCAACAGAGGGGCCTGGAATCCAAGAGAGAGCGGAGCAGGTGCCATTGCTCCCTCTTGGACCCCGCCCCCACATATTGCATCACAACCAAGCGACTGGGCTGCCCCTTGCTGGGGAATACCTAAGGCTTCACCCCTCACTATGTAACAGCTGTGAACAGACCAAAAAACAAAACAAACAAACAAACAAAAAAGCCCACCAAAAATGGCTCAAAATGGAGAACAAATGAAAGCCCCAGAGCCAATTCCGCTAAGCGACCAAGAGATAGCCATCCTATCAGATGCACAGTTCAAAGCCCTGGTTATCAGGATGCTCACAGAATTGGTTGAATTTGGTCACAAATTAGATGAAAAAATACAGGCTACAATAGGTGAAATGAAGTAAGACACATGGAGAACCAATACAGATGGGAGGAAAACTGGGACTCAAATCAATGGAGTGGACTAGAGGGAAGAAACAAACAACCAAACAGAAAACAAGGAAGAAACAAGAATTCAAAAAAATGAAGAGAGGCTCAGGAACTTCCAGGACATCTTTAAACATGCCAACATCTGAATTATAGGGGTACCAGAAGGAAAAGAAGAAGAGCAACAAGTGGAAAACTTATTTGAACAAATAATAAAGGAGAACTTCCCCAATCTGGCAAAGGAAATAGACTACCAGGAAGTCCTGGAAGCTCAGAGAGTCCCAAAGAAGTTGGACCCAAGGAGGAACACACCAAGTCACATCATCATTCCGTTAGCCAAGATTAAAATGAAGGAGAGAATTCTAGAAGCAGCAAGGGATAAGGGGACAGTCACCTACAAAGGAGTTCCCATCAGACTGTCAGCTGATTTCTCACAAGAGACCTTCCAGGCAAGAAGGGGCTGGAAAGAAGTATTTGAAGTCTTGAAAGGCAGGGACCTACATCCAAAATTGCTCTATCCAGCAAAGCTATCATTTAGAATGGAAGGGAAGATAAAGCGCTTCTCAGATAAGGTCAAGTTCAAGGAGTTCATCATCACTAAGCCCTTATTATAGTAAATGTTAAAGGGACTTATCTAAGAAAAAGAAGATAAAAAATATGACAGTGAAAAGACAGCAAATTCACAGCTATTAACAACCACACCTAAAACAAAAGCAAACAGCTAGAATAGAAACAGAACCACAGAAATGGAGATCACATAGAGGGTTAACAATAGGGGAGTGGGAGGAGGAGAGAGGGGTAAAAGGTACAGAGAATAAGTAGCATAGATGGTAGGTAGAAAATAGACAAGGGAAGGGCAAAAACAGTGTGGGAAATGTAGAAGCTAAAGAACTTATGACACATGGACATGAACTAAGGGGGGGAATGTGGGTGGAAGGGGTTGTGCAGGGTGGAGGGGAATGATGGGGGAGAAATGGGACAACTGTAATAGCATAATCAATAAAATATATTTTGAAAAGGGGAGTATAATGTGAGTTTAAAAAATTAGAAAATAGTGAAAAAATAGGAATAAAATTGAAGAAAATATCTACCATAGGAGTATCAACAATAAATAAGCAAACATTAACTTTGGTGGAATGGCTTAAGAAGAAAAAAGGAAAGAAAAATTGTTATGGTCTGTATAAAGAAGAAAACTGATTTTGAGAAAATAGAGAGAGAGGAAATATTAAGGGTGAGGAATAAAAACCAGGCTAAGAGAGGAGAAAAATGAATTTAAAATGAAAAAAACAAAGGATAGAAGGAAGGCAAAATGGAGTAGAAGAGGGGAACAGCAAAATTTGAGATTTGAAATACAAAAATAGTGAACTTCTCAGAATAAAATTGAAGAAAACCAACAACCACTACCATATCAACAAAGCATGAACAAAGATTAATGAAGGTGCAGAGTGAATAAGGATATTATAATCAACGGAAAAAGGTTACGAGATGACTAATGTCATGAAAAATGGTTTTGAGGGCCTGGAGAGAGGAAAAGTAGTAAGAGTGTGGAATAGAAACAAGTGATAGAAAGAGAAAAAATAAAATTTAAGACAAAAGCAAGAAGAGGAAGGAAGAAGGTAAGCTGGAATATGAGAATGGAAATGTGAAATATGAGCTCTGAAATAAACTCAAATGAAAACATAGTGAACTAATAGGAATGAACTTGAAGAAAAAGAAAAATGTTAAAAAGCTATGAAGGAGAAAAAATAAATCAAATAATGAAGAAGACCATGGGAGAATTTGTTTCAGCAGAGTCTAATGTTTGCCACTGTCTTGTGTCCTAGTCTAGCCCTAGCCACACTTCATTGTTCCTTCAAAGTGACACTTTCTCTTCTTCCAGTGCAGCTGAACTCAGTGGGAGCAAACTGCACTCTGGTTTCCTTACTGGCAGAATTGCTCTGTGTGCACACATGCAATATAGGGTCCCTGCTCAGTCTTGCCTCAGCTTCTCTTTTCAAAGAGTCTCTGTGGGCCTTGACCAGCCCACCCTCCACACCGCAGCACCTGGGCAAGTTCTTTGACCATTCTACCTCTCCAAAAATCACAAAATCTCTCTCGGTCAGGGCTGTCCATAGCCTGCCAGTGGCTCTAACAATTTTAGGACATAGAGTTTCTCCCTGGAACTCTCCTGGTTGGTGCTGCAGCTATGGATGTGCTGCTCCCTCTGTGTGTGTAGCCTAAATCTCCCAGACTTTGTCTGTCTTTCCATGTGTCTCCCAATTAGGGTTGGTGGTTTCCCTGTGCAGGACCAAAATCTCACTCTAGGAGGGGAGAAAGCTACTAAGCTGCATCTTCTGTCTGTTCTGTCCTGTGCTTCAGGTGCCTGGCACAGAGCATTTCCCCTCAACTTACATAAATCTCTTACTGGTTGTGCAAAGCATCCTCTGTACCCATTGGCTTCAAAAATTGATATCAGCTGTGATTCCATTGATTGTTCAGGTCACTTGTCAGAAGATTAGCTGAAAATCCATGTTGGGGGCCCAAGCAAGTGGGCTCGGCTTCCTCCTACTCAATCAACCATTTTCTGAATCCCTCGATTGTTCTATATTCTATTTGTAATTTTGATTTGATTGTGTGAGGAAATGAGCCAATGTTTACCTGTGCTGTCATCTGACTGGAAGTATCTGTAATCATGCAACAGTAAACTCTGTTCATTTAATAAATAAAACTGTTATCTATTAAACAAATAAGTGTGTAATTTCCAACCATGATAAGTTGTAAAGAGAAAACAGTATGATAGAATGAAGAGCAATGTGGGTAGCTACTCATGTTATTCTTAAGAATGGTTAGAGAAGGGCTCTCTCAGTAAAAGATCATACAGAAGTTCTTTGCATCCCTAGAGAAGTTCACACAGAGCTCCTCCAGTAGAGCATGAGGCCTGGGGTCAGGGCCCTGAGGCCTGGGTTAGTGGAAGTTTGCCTGTGGGAGGGAAGGTCAATGGTCTCTCTTACAGGCCTTAAGCATAGAGCCAATTTGGACACACACACACACAATCTAGTGTGACTGGAATGTCTTGAATCAGTCATGAGATCCCAGAAGCAGATAGGGGTAAGATCCTGAAGTGATCTAATTATGAAATGAAAAGTTTTGGTTTTATTTTAATTAGACTTGGCAACTTTTGAAAGGTTTTAAAAGCTGCAGTGCCAATTTGTATGGCATTGCCAAATAGAAGTCATGTGATTTTATTTCAAAAGACCAGTTTTAATGTTTAGGGATAAAGGGAATCATGTGTGCAGCTCACTGTCAAAATTGGATGAGAAATGATATGTTTACATAGCCCTAGACTATCTCCTCTCAAGATACTTAAAATCACAGAAGGAAAAATAGTAATTTAAAATTAAGAAACCTGATAGACACTACTTTATGCAGGTGATCAAGGTTAATTAAGCTCATCAGTAAAGGGTCAGGTTTACTGGTCCTCCTTTGATGTACTGAGGACACAGCAGCACTGGATTCCTGCCAAAAATGGATATCTAGACCTAATCATAAAGACATCAGACAAATCCAAATGGAGAGACATTTCACAAAAGAACTGACTGGCCTATGCTCTTTAAAAATCTTAAGGTCATGAAAAGATGAGAAAAGTCTGAGGAATGTGTTTCTGGTCTCCTCCAGACTGAAGGATACCAGAGACACATATCTGAATGCAATTTGTGTTCCAGAAACAGAAATGTATGTGTGTATGCACCTACACTCACACACACACATATATACTTTGGTATGAAGAATATTATTGAGGCAATTGATGAGACTTGAATGTCTGTCAATTAGGAAGTCTGAATATTAGAAAGGAAGGAAAGAAAAGAAAGCAGAGGGAAGGAAGGGAGAGTAGGCGGGAAGATCATTACACACCAGGGAGAGAATACTGGTTTAGGAATTTTCTCAAAAGGATGGTGTTACTGAGGATAAAGCTCTATTTGGTCCTGAGTTTCCTCATCTCTTTCATGGGGATTATCACAGCAAATCTGAGTTAAATATAATTTCTTTGTTTATAAATATATATTGAATCAGATAATGTATGTCAACATACTTTAGAAAACATACTAAGCCCTTTTTGATGTGGCTTGCTTGCTTGGGCTCTGTCCCACAAAGGGAAAAGTTGGTGGTTTGATCCATAGTCAGGGCACATGCCTGGGTTGCAGGTTTGGTCCCTTTGGGGCACATGCAAGAGGCAAATCATTGATATTTCTCTGTCACATCAGTGATGTTTTTCTCCCTCTTCTCCTTTGTCTAAAAATAAAATATATAAAATCTTTTAAAAATTGATATGTACATGAAATACTTTTTTAATTATTGTGATCAAGCTAGTTCATTTGTTTCTGTTTTCAATTTTTCCTTACTCAGCCCTTCATTTAATTTGGGGATGAAAGAAAGAAGACTCAAAAAACTAAAATTCTCATATTCTCCAGAAATCATTAAAACCAGCTACTTATCGTTATCCCTTTAGCAAAACATTCCAAATATTACACAGCTCTCCCAAATGCAAAACTTTCATTATTATAATGACACCTTCATACAAAAACACTTTGTGAATGCTACTCATCCAAAATCTTCAAGTACACTAATCTTTAGGGCTTGAAAATGTTTTATTGGCTTGCAAATATTCAGACCTCCTGCTTATCATGAGCACAAGACTGCTAAACCTTATGATTGTCTGGTACCTGCAGAAGTTTACTTACATGGAATTTTATTTTGTTAGGTCCCTTCCATATTAGTCAGTTCTCAACACAAAGCAGGTGCTCATCCCCTTTGGGTCTTTTCTCTTCCCTAGAGTTTCATCTACAAACAGTAAAGCCACATCAGAAGAGGGATAGCACTGGGGGAGGGACTCCCTGGATCTATGAAAGAATACAGGTGTTTAGTGGAATCTATCTTCACAGTCAAATATGGCTTTTTGGGGCTTATAACTTTCTTGTTTGTTTCATCCACATCTCTGTTCTGTTCCTGTTGAGGACCACTCTGTGTGGTTTTGGAGATTGTAGTCCTATGAGAACAAGCTCTGAAAGGGCCTGGTAAGTCTCCCTGGAAAACCGAGTCATAACGTAGGTGATAGGCATGACTCGATTCTAACACAAAGGGTGGTAGGACACCATTCTGCATGGTGTGGGCCCAGCTACCACCAGGAGATACACAGGATCCACACCCATGGGTAGGTTCTCCCATGGGGAATCAGGCCTGCAATGTGCCTAGGCCACTTTGAGTCTTGCATTTGCTAAAAACTCCCTCACCCTGAATTGCAGCAAATATTTACTGCAAAATAACTTCCTAAAATCCATGCTAAAACTCCCCAGTATGGAGTGTAATTGGTTAGAGAACACTTTTCCCTTTTTCATTTGTAAATATCCTTCTTCTGTTATGTGAGTAGTAGCATCATTTCCTTTGTTGTCTGTAAAAGGTAACCACCTAAAGCAAACATGTGCACAGTAAACGAGGACCATCATGTAATGTGCAGAGAAACCAATAAAGGCCAGTCACGGCAAGGGCCAAGGCTTTTGCTCCCTTTGGGGGAAAAGCCATGCCATCCCTTTTCCTCTACTGGACTCAGTAGTCCGTGTGAATGTCTCATTTCATCCATAGTGCTGCAGACAGTGTGGGCCGGTGTCTGCATCAGAGGATCCTGTGGAAATTAGGCCTAAAATGTACATTTCTATCCTTTGAAGCTGGCTCTGCTCAGTGATAAAGTGCTGTCAGTGTAACCCAGATGTCTGAGTTCAAGGCATAAAGAGTGAAACTTCCTACTTCATGATATATGCCTTTACAGTCATCTGGTGTCAGCATGTCTCACAGACCCCAACTTGAAAAAGATTTCTGTGTTTCTTCAATTGTCATCTATAGATAGTGGTAGTTTTTATGACTATAGTCTTGTTGGACATTGACTGATAAGCAATGCACCTGTGCTGTATCCCCCCTATACTTCCCAACCCTAATAAAAGCCGTGTAGGAGGAGGGCTGAAAGCATTCTCCACTAGAGGAAATTGCCACCCCTTTTCCTGCCAGAGCAACAAGATTGAGTCCAGGATGACTCTTTATTCTAATATACAGTGGCCTGGGGAACTTTGCTGGCTGAAGTTCCCCTCATGTTGACTCAGCTTGGATAATGGAGATTCAACCCCATTTTAAATTCCACCCCATCCATTCTAACCAGAATTCCACCCACATCACTTCATTGAAACTGCTCTCAGGTGTCCAGTCAGCAGGATTTCAGATTCTGGGAAAACAGAGATAAACAACCAGCCCCTAACCTTGAAGATGTTGTTGACCCCTGGGAAAGAAAAAGGTAAACAATGTAGCAGACACAGGAAAGGCTTCAGCAGGTGTTTTGGAGATCACAAAGGGCACCTACTCAGCCATCTGACATTGGTGTCTGATTGTATCCCCCATAAGTGTCTTACATTCCTCATCCCATGAGGCTGTCTGCTTCTTAGAGGACACAGATGGCACAAGTCACCACCTTGCTCTCTGGCATTTGCTTTTAAAGAGATTTCCTAGAGGCAGTAGGTGTCAACCAAGTAAGTGAATGTCAACGAGTGGAGCTGCAGGAATGGTGGCTGCCGTTTGGGAGCCTTCGTGTGCTATGGGACTGTTGATGGCTTATTTCCAAGGCTGCCCAGGCCAATGCACTTCTTCCCTCAGCAGATGAGCTCATGTTCTACTTGGGTTAATATGTGTCAAGTGCCACAGACTGTGGTAAGGGCCAGGGTTTTGGAGTCAGATGGATTGGATTCAGATCCTGCATCTGCCATTTATTAGCTATATAACCTTACCTCCTGGTAAAAAGGGATAGTAAAACTCACTGAGAAAGTAAATATAAGGTGTGCAGCATGCAGTAAGTGTCCCAAAGTTGCAGCTAATAGTAACATTATTCTTCTGCCTAAACGAAAGAAAAATATTAAAGATACCTTTCATATATACTAATATGAGAGGAGTATGAAAAGACTAAGCTTTCCTTACTACAAAAGAGCTGAGATGTGAGGTTTTTGAGAGCTTCCAGCCAAGATGGGAGCATAGGTATATACACTTCACTTCCTCACACAAACAAAGGAAGGATAACAACCGATTTAAAAACAGAAAAATAAAAACCACAAACTGACAGAAACGTGAACTGTATGGAAGTCCAACAACTACAGACTTCAAGAAACGTTCATCCAGACTGGAAGGAGAGGCTGAGACAGGAAGCCCGGTGGAGAGGATGTGTGGCAAGGCTGGGCCTGGAAGACCAGGATATTCCACATTCAGGTGTGCATAAGCTGGGAGGCAGAATTGGGGAGCAAGACCGTCCACACAACCCAGGGTTCCAGTGTGCGGAAATAAATCCTCACAATTTCTGGCTTTAAAAACCTGTGAGGTTTGTAACAGTGGGAGAAACTCCTAGCCTCACAGAATAGCCTGTTGGAGGGGCCCACAGAATCTTGGAATACTCACAAGCCCACCCATCTAAGAATCAGCACCTGGAAAGGAACAATCTGCTGGTGGGAAGTGACTAAAAATGGGGCCAGAGTAGAGCAAGCAGCACTGTTCCCTCTCTGACCAATCCCTCACATACCATTCCACAGTGCAGTGAAGTGGGTTGCCCCATCCCGGCACATACCCTAGGCTCCACCCCTTACAAATATAGCAAGTGTACCAAGACAAAAAAAAATATGGTGCAAATGAAAGAACAGATCAGAACACCAGAAAAAGAACTGAGTGATGAGGAGAGAGCCAACTTATCAGATGCAGAGTTCAAAACACTGGTGGTAATCTGAATGATCACACTAATGATTGAGTACAACCACAAAATACAGGAACAAGTGAAGGCTATTTAAAGTGAAGTAAAGAAAAATATACAGGGAACCAACAGCAAAGGGAATGACACCAGGGCCCAAATCAATGATCTAGACTAGAAGGAAGAAATAAACATTCAATCAGAACAGAAGGAAGAAACAAACATTAAAAAAAAAAAAAAGGAGACTTTAGGAACCTCTGGGACAACTTTAAATGTTCCAACATCAAAATCATAGGGGAGTCAGAAGGAGAAGAGGAAGAGCAAGAAATTGAAAACTTATTTGAAAAAATAATGATAGAAAATTTCCCCAATTGGGTGAAGAAAATAGACATACAAGCCCAGGAAGCTGAAAGAGCTCCAATAAATGAATCCAAAGAGGAGCACACCAAGACACATCATAATTATATTATCCAAGATGAAAGAGAAGGAGAAAACCTTAAAAGCAGCAAGAGAAAAGAGAGTTACTTACAAATGAGTTCCCATAAGTCTATCAGCTGATTTCTCAAAAGAAACCTTGCAGGCAAGAAGGGGCTAGAAAGAAGCATTCCAAATCATGAAAAGTAAGGACCTACAACCTAGATTACTCTATCCAGCAAAGCTGTCATTTAGGATGGGGATGGCAGATGAAGTGCTTCCCAGGTAAGGTCAAATTATAGGAGTCCATCATCACCAAGGCCTTATTATATGAAATGTTCAAGGGACTTATCTAAGAATAAAAGAAGATCTAAACTATGAACAGTATAATGACAACAAACTCACAACTGTCAACAACTGAACCTAAAACAAAAACAAACACAAACTGCAAACAATGAGAACAGGAACAGAATCACACAAATGGAGATCAAATGGAGGGTTATCAGTGGGAAGACAAGGGAAATCATGGGGGAAAAACATGTAGGGAATAAGAAGGATAATTGGTAGGCACAGAATAGACAGGGGGAGGTTAAGAATAGTGTAAAAAATGGAGTAGCCAACAAACTCATATATATGATCTGTGGACATGAAGTAAGGGGTGCAGGGCCCATGGGATAAAAGGGATGGAAAAATGGGACAAAAGTAAGAGCATAATCTATAACATATATTTAAAAAAGATTTTGATTTATAGCCTTTTAGAATTCCATCTATTGAATGAAATAAAATTTAATTTTATTAAAAAATAAAGAAAGAAAGGCTGTAATAAAAGCAATGTTTAAGTCCTGACCGGGTAGCTCATTTGGTTAGGACTTCCTTCCAGTTCACCAAGGTTGTGAGTTTGATCCTGGAGCACATACAAAAAGCAACCAATGAATGCATCCGTAAGTGGGACAACAAATTGATGTTTCTCTCTCTCTCTCAAAAAAACAAAAACAAATAAAACAAAGAGCTTTTTTATTTTTTTATTTTTTTATTTTAATTGTTGTTCTTGTACAGTATTCTTTCTTTTACTCCCATCTGGGCCCACCACCCCAGCCCTCCCCTCCTCCCACCCATTTTCAACCCCCCTGGTTTTTGTCCACATGTCTTTTCTTTTTGTTGCTCTAAACCCTTCCCCTTTTCCCCTGAAATTCCCTCTCCTCTTCCCTCTGATGACTGACAGTCTGTTTTCAATTTCAATATCTTTGGTTATAATTTGCTTGTTTGTTTGTTTTGTTGATTAGGTTCCTGTTAAAGGTGAGATCATATGGTATTTGTCTTTCACTGCCTGGCTTATTTCACTTAGCATAATGCTTTCCAGTTCCATCCATGCTGTTGAGAAGGGTAGGAGATCCTTCTTTCTTTCTGCTGCACAGAATTCCATTGTGTAAATGTACCACAGTTTTTTGGATTGTAAAACAAAGAGTTTTTTAAAAAATCAATCTTTAAGATACATTGATATTCAGGATAGGTTACCTTAGAGGCGATTGCAATCTAGTAATATTGAAATTGAGGAGATAAACTTGGGGGAAGTATAGTTAATAATGTGATCTTTTTTTATACTGGTAAGAAATTTTATTAGGGTTATTGTGTCAGGCTCCTCTGTCACATATTGGTTCTTGCTGTAAGGGTAATCTATTAGTTTTCTATTGCTCTATAATCAGTGATCACAAAGTTGGTGGCTGAAATAGCACACATTTATTTTTTACAGTGTCTGTGGGTGAAGAGTCTGGGCAGGTATCAATTTAGAGTTTGCGATCTCATTGCAAGGCTCGACTGGGGAGGGAGCTGCTTCCGGCTTATGTGGTTGTTGGCAGCATTCAGATCCTTGCAGGCTGTCAGACTGAGCACCTCAATCTATCTATCGCTGGCTGTCAGCCAGAGGCCACCCTCAGTTTCTCTTCTCACGGCCCTCTCCAAAATGAAGATCACAACATGGCTGCTTGCTTCTGAAGTCCAGAAAGAAAAAAAAACATCAAAAAGACTTTCTCGCATGATGGGAATTAAAATAGTGTCATAATTACACAAGTACCATCCCATCCCTTCGTCATATTCTGTGGTTTAAAGACAAGTCACAGTACAATCATTATAAATAATAATATATAGATTTTTCAAAAAATTAAAAACAAAACTATCTATTCTGGATACATGCCAAAGAGGATAAAAATCACTATATTTTAAAATAGCTATTTTTAAAAATAATTTTTTATTTCAGTTACAGTTGACATGCAATATTATAAAGTTTCAGGTGTACAACATAGTGATTAGATATTCACATGACTTACGAAGTGACACTCTGATTAGTCTAGTAGTCATCTGATGCCATATACAGTTATTTGAATACTGACTGCATTCCCTATGATGTACTTTACCTCCCTCTGACTAATTTTATATCTAGCAATTTGTACTTCTTGGTCCTTTCTCATTTTTTCTACCCATCTTCCCAAACCTCATCTCATATGACAACCATACATTTGTTCTCTGTACTATGAGTTTGTTTCTCTTTGGTTTATTATTTATTTATTTATTTGTTCAATATTACATAAAATGAAATTATATGGTACTTGTTTTTCTCCACCTGACTTATTCCATTTAGCATAATAACATTCAAGTCTGTCCATGTTGTTGCAGATGGTTAATTCTTTTTTCATGGCTAAGTCATACTCCATTGTATTCATACACAACTTTTTCTTTATCCATTCATCTATCAATGGACACTTAGGTGGTTGCTTCCATATCTCAGCCATTTTAAATAATGCTGCAAAGAACACAGGAAGTGTTTTACATGTTACACCTTGACCACATTGGTTTGAGAAAAAGATTAGGGTGCTCCCACTAGAACATATGATAGGACATTTTTTATGAAGGACAGGAGTACAAAATGACACATACCAGGAATCGTCAATGTAGTGATTATGGAGAAATCAAAAACCTGTAAGTAGGTTTTTAACAATTTATTAACACTGTTTTTCTAAAGAAGAAAATTTATGTTATTTTACATAATTTACAGGGATATATTAAATGCCATAATAAGGAAGCAAGTAAGTATGAAATATAAAGGAGAAATAGGAAACAAGGGAACTGAGAGCTGAATTCATTACAGATACACGATATTTACCAGAGATTCGGCTTTGCATTTCCTAGAAGCCACAGCCAAGAGGAAGACAAAATTCCTGTAAAAATTATTTGTCTGAATAAGAAGAATAGCTTTCTCCTAGGTTTTAATCACAATAAAATTGCAACCATTTATTTGCATTTTTATTTTATTGATTTGGGAGACAGACATACATTGATTTGTTGTTCTACTGATTCATGCATTCATTGGTTGATTTTCGTATGTGCCCTTACTGGGGACCAAACCTGCAGCTTTGGCACATCAGGATGATGCTCCAGCCAAATGAGCTACCCAACCAGGGATGATGGCAACCATAAAGGTGCACATTTGAGGTGCCAGACTATGTTAAGTGTATTAAGAATAATCTTACTTATTCTTGCTTGAAATAGGTGGTTACCTCCATTTCACTGGTGATAAAATAGAGATTAAATGCCTTTTGTAAGGTCACAAGTAAACAAATTGTTGGACTCACTCTCTCTGGCTCCAAATCTACCACCTTTCTTCATTATACACTCACGACTTGAGTAAGCTGTGCTGGGAAAACAATGGGGAGATCTCTACTCCTTGAGCACCTTGGCCTTTACTGCCTCTGCTACATCCTTGAGGTTTTCACATTGCCCCTTGTCTTGTGTTGTTACCCCACAGACACTAGGTTTGGCTTGCACAGTTGTTCTTCGATGGCTTCTGTCTACCTCTCTGGATATCTTTTGAATCACTTCTTCCTGCAATTACATTTCTATACTGACCAAAGTTTTATGAGTTTGGGAATTTTTTTATTTCTGTGATTTTCTTCCTCTTTCATCTATTTCTTTCTGGTTACTTCTGTTTCTTGTTTGTCTCCCAAGTTTCTAAAGTGATTTTCAACCCTACTTATTCCTGGTTGGCACTGAGGCTTGTTACTTTACATACTATTGACAATAAGCAGAAATTGAACATTTTGTTCTTCATGTTTCACAAAATCTGACTTCCTCTCATTTATTGAAAATTACTTTTCAAAGAACAATACATAGAAAGATGATAGGATCACTACCAACTTGGCAAGTCTTTTTTACAAAATGTAAAGAAAATGTTTATGTATTTTGTTATTAAAATGTAAGCATGTCCTAAGAAAATATTTACAGTTTATAAAGTAGAAATGAATCTGGGGAATGGTTTGCCAGTTGTTAATTTTGATTTTGAGAGGGTGGGGAGCAGAGGGATAATATTTACACTTGCCATTGTCCATCAGTCTGCCCTAATACAATGATAAATATATGTTAATAGAGGTTCATCAAGAGCTGGGGTAATTGGGTTGGACATTTGTGAAAAGTGTATAATAATGATTACTAAAACAATATTTGTAAGATTGGCCAGTGTTCAATAACAGTAAATTGGGAGAGTGTATTAGAATCTTATTGCTACATAAATAATTACTCCAAATTCGCTTGATTGAAACAGCAAACATTTGTTATCTCATTATTCTTGGGTCAGGTCTGGTCGTGCCTTAGGTGGGTTCCTTGGCCTCACGGTCTCCAGCAGAGGGTCAACCAAAGTGTGGGCCAGGACTGCAGCGTCATCTGAAGACTTGACTGGTAGGTTGAGGATCTTCTTTCAACCTCAGTCCCATGATTGCTGACAGGATTCACTTCTCCATGTCTGTTGAACTGAGGGCCTCACTTTCTGGAAGGTTGTTGGCCAGAGGTTAATCTCAGTTCCTCGTCATAAGGGATTGTTTATAGGGCAATCCCATAGACACTGTCTTTCAATATGGCAGCTGCCTTCTCTCAAAGGGAGCAAAAGAGCAAGAGAACACTACAGATGGAATTCAGTCTTCAAATAAAATCTTAGACATGATATTTCAGTACTTGTGTTACCAGACAGGGGACCTGGCCCTGAGTGGGTCTGCCTAGGGCCAGCAGGTAGTGTGTGGATTCTTGACTTCATGTAAGAATGATTTCACAACAGAAGTCCAGGTGACTGAAAGGTTTATTCAAACTGGGGACAATGAAACAAGGAAGAACTCAGTACAGAAGAAGCAACATGGAGCCCAGGCTGGCTGCCTTAACTAACTGAAAAGCCAGAGAAAATGGAGCCCTGGGGACAGGTTCAGGGATTGCCTGGGATGAGCTGCCACTGCCCATTCATTGCTCTCCAGGTTGCAAATCTTTTGGGGACCCCTAGAGGTTAGAAGATGTGTTTCTGTGGAGGCAGAAGAGAAGGAAATAGAGCAAGAAGTGAATGGAGCAGGTGGCTCCCCACAGGGAGAGTGTGCTGGGTTGTCTTGAGGATTTTGTCTCTCTCTTACAGGTGGGAATTTTAGGGGAGGTTCAAGGGATTGTTTCAGCAGAATACTCATCAATTTTCTAGGTATACTCTTTCAGGGTCATGGTGTCCACTGATTGGTCAGCACTGGTGTAACTGAACAACAAACAGTGGAGGTTCAGTGGCCTGTCACCACAAAAGCCAAACTCTCGTGAGGCACAAGCTGGTACAACAGGAAAGTGGGTTTATTCAAGTGTTGTTTGATCTGGGAGAATGGCATATTCTCATCTCAAAGCCTATCTCCTCAGCAACACAAAGACAAATGCCTGTGTGTCCAGAGTTCCTGCTCCAGTTTAGAGTACAGTGCTTGGGAGCCCAAAAGCAGTTGCTAATGAGTCATAGTCCCCACCTAGGTAGCTTAGTTTTTTTCCTGGCTGCTGTTCATTTCAGGCTCCCTCCTGGAACATGCATGTGGATGCTGCACGGCCATAAGCTGTGTGGCTGCTAGGGCTGCAAGTTTGTTACTCTCAGGAGAGCACGTGAAAGTATTGGCGAGTGCATCAGGAGGTGGGCAAGAATGACTGAGAGGCTCCCTTCTGGAGGCCATGGGCCACATGGCCTTAGCAGGTGAGTGCACTGTGGGAGTTTGGGTAAAGAGCAAGGGGGAGTCACATACCAGACAGCCTCTTTGTTTCCTTGGTATTGGATTAGTTTTTGTGTGGGATGGACCAGGCATGGTCTCAAAATGACCAATCAACTTCTCACACTTTGATGGACTTTCCATGGGTCCACCTCCCAACCAATCCTTTTTTCACCCCAGGCTCCACTGACAGGCCTCTTGGGTACAGCACCACCCCTGGGCCAATTTGACTTCTGTGATGCATTTACTTGCCTTCCCTTGGGCCCTCCACCAATTTGGTATGGGGAGAAGGGTGTTTTGTGTTTTTCCTATCCACTTATCTTGCTAGCTTTTTATGGGTTCAGGCCCAGCTCATTGATATTTCTAGCTTTCAGTACACTCATTCTAAGAACCTCCCCTTGCTGCCATCCTGGCCAATGGGGGAGACCGCTCCTTGCTCCTCCTGTTCTACAGTGATATCAGAGCAGGAGGTCATTTGTCATCGAAGCTGGTCCTGGCATTGCCCACCTGATTTACTGCTTCTCTGAGCCTGGAGCTGAAATATAACTGAGGCCTGTATATCATGTCTAGGGAGGTAACCTTTTGTATCTGGCTGTAAATTGCTCAGCCACTTTTTCATCTATCTCAGTTTCCTTATTATACTTGTCCTGTATTACTGGCCTGTCTCAACTCTGTCTAATTTTAAACTCAACCAAAAATTCTCTACAGGTTCAAATGTTTCATCCTAAGGATGTAAAATCTTTACTTTTTGAACACATAATTCCTCCTAGTTACTTAGAAATTTTGTTTTATATTCTTTGTAACCACTTTTCAGACATATATGTGGATTTTGATTTTCACTAGTATGCATATTTCAAAAGTAAAATAGAAATGAAATAATTTGGTTTAATTCTTAGGGCCACTTGAAATTTTTTGTTTAACTCTTTTGAATCATTTTTCATCACAGACTTGTCAATGCCCATATTTTGTTTGGGCTTTTATTTTAATAATGTACTCTAATTCAACATATCAAAAATATTATCATCTCAATATTTAATTTATATAAAACATGTTTTGCTTCCCTTTAAAATTTATTTTTTTAATTTTTATGAACTTACTGTGGTGACATTGGTTAATAAAATTACATATGGCCTTGGCTTGTGTGGCTTGCTTGGTTGGAGCATTGTCCCATAACTGAAAAGTTGTGAGTTTGATTCCTGGTCAGGGCATATACCTAGGTCTCGGGTTTGATCCCGGATCAGGTACCAAGGGTCCCTGGTCCAAGCACATGCAGGAGGCAACAAATCAATGTGTCTCTTTCTCATTAATGAATCTCTCTCCCTGTCTTCCCCCCCTCTAAAAAACAATGAAAAAATACCCTCAGTTGAGGATAAAAAAATTAAAATTTCAAAAATAGTTACTGGTTTTATAAGTTTCAAGTGCACAACTATATAATACATCACTTGTACGTTGTATTGTGTTCACTATCCCAAATCAAGTCTCTGTCCATCCAATCTACTTCTGCCTTATCTTCTTTACTTCCCTCACCCCTTTCCCTCTAGTAATCACTATACTGTTGTCCGTGTCTATGAAGTTTTGTTTTTTAATTTGCTTAACCCCTTCTCCTGTTTCATCCAGCCCCCAAACTCCCCTCCCCTGTGACAGCTGTCATTCTGTTCTCTGTAAGTCTGTTTTTATTTTGTTCATTACATTAGATTCCATATGAGTGGAATCCCATGGTATTTGCCTTTTCTCTGATTTAATTAACTAATAATGTTTTCCCGGTCCATCCATGCTGTGGCAAAATGGTAAGATTTCCTTCTTTTTTACCTTCTTAACGAGATGTTTTATGTGTACCACATTTTGCTGTGTATGTGCACCCACGTTTTAGGCCAAGCGTTCAGGGCGAAAAATCCTTTCCTTATATTTAGATACCTTTTTTTTTGTATTATAAAAAAAATTTAGCATTTATTTTTTAACATATTATGGTACCAGTAATTTTATGGAACGAATAATACAAAACACAAGAACAGATAAAAGGTATTCCAGGTATTACCCATGTATAATGCACAACCTTATTTTCCCCTGAAAAATGTGGACAAAAAATTGCGCATCATACATGGCAAAATACTGGGCGCATAAAACTTTAAACCAAGAGTTTGAAAACCTGTGCACCTTCTCCCTTCCGGCACCTCTCAAGACAGGCTGTCATGGCTTACGCAGCCTCATTGCACATGGTTTTTAAAAGAATTTTCTCTTTGTCTTTGCTTTATATTATGGTGATTGACTCAGCTTTGTCTTCCAAAAACCTCTTTGTTTAACGTTTTATTTTGAATTAATATCAGAAACTCGGAAAGCCGCCAACAGGGCAACAAAGCTCCATACCCCCTTCCCACCTAGCTGAAGCACGGGCTGCAGTGGGCGGGGTCCTCGGTTACGCGAGAACAGAAGCTGCGCGGCGGGCGGGTCGGCGAGTTCCCGAAAGGGACGCACAACGTCGCCGTGCGTGAAGACGGCGGCGTCCGGGTGCAGGAGAAGATGGCGGTCTCCACAGGTCGGTTCCTGGGCCGGGCTAAATGATTTCCCACTTCGACTAGGCTCTGCCCCTCCGTCTGCTGCTGGCAGCTGGGCGCTGACCATGTGGGTGAAACCAGAGTGCGCCTTGTCAGATGGTGTGCTCCTTGCAGAGAGAAGCCCGGGACTGGGGAGGGTCCAGCGCCAAGGTCCCAGGGCGGCCGTCGGTGGCGCCGGGTCGTGCTCGCGCCTGGGCCGCGCGCTCTCGAGCCTGGGGCGGGGTGACGCTGGCTCACACGCTGGGTCCCGCGGGTGTCTGTCTGAATCTTAGGTGGAAGGCGGAGTGGGAGGGAAGTGGGAAGGCCGAAGGTGGGCGGGTCTGAACCTGTGACACGCGAGGCGGTGTCTAGTTACCGAGCATCCCTGGTCGAGTGGAAGGAGGTCCACTTCCCCTGGACTCTCCTTGACTTGGATAGAGGAGGAGAGGACTAGGGAGATGAGGACTGTTGCTCTTCGTAATAATGGAAAGATGACCATTCTTAACTGATTTAATACTTAATTGCTTTTTTTCATTAAGTGAAAAACTGCAGTGCAAACAAAATAAAAGCTTAGAAGAAAATGAAAGCTAACTGAATAAAAGTGGTTTGTTAGATAAACTGCTCAACTCCTGTAATACAGGGTTTGGTTTCGTATGAGTACGGACTTGGAGTGCAAGTTTTAACGATGAGTTTTAGAAATTTGACCTTTTAAAAATGTTTAAAATGCTTTAATTCTTAAAAATGTTAATACGTATGACCTTTGGAAACCAGATTATAGAATAGTGTGAATTGATATTTCATGCTGTCACTGCATAATAAAAATAATTTTCAAATTGTGTACTGAAATGGAAGGCTTCAGTGTATTGTGATTGGTACTTTTAAGGTAATACCTAAGGGTACATTAAGGGTTCATTAAGGTAATACCTTAATGAAAAATTATCTTAACTCTCATCTTTATTATTTTACAGGTGTCAAAGGGGATAAGATTTTCAACGATGTTAGCTTTGGGGAAATATTTCAGTATATTTTGGGTCAGAGCAACTAATAAAGCAAGGATCATTTTAAACATTGATATTTCATTGCTTCTCGGCCTTTTGGCTGAGATCAAGTGTAGTATCTGTTCTTACCAGTTTACTATCTGATATGTCCTCTCTCCAAGGAGGTTACTTTAAATGGGATTTTGGAGCTGGGAGATGGTATAGGAGCTTGCTCTATCCACTCCGCACATCCAGCAGATACTGCACTACCTCTGAACCGTGCACCCCTTGGAAAGGGGAACAAAGAAAAGTGACCTTAGCGTGTTACAACTTCAATTACTGTACTCGATGTTTAAAATCGAGCACTGCTTGTGATGGAGCCATAAGTTTTTAAGAATTGTACTTTTAGTACCTGTAGGTTCTTGAAAACTTAGTAATAAAATGGTGCATTTTAGTTTGTCTGATAGTTTTCATTTTATGGATTGTATTGTTCATTTAAACATGATTTTTGTCAAACATATGAGAGTGTGAAAATATTTTGAAAAGACCAGATATTAGATGATATTAATTCAGATGCTTTTTTAAACCATGTTTAGTCATTTTTGGACATCAAATGTAAATTCTGAGGAAGTTGATAGATTATTAGTATATTTTACATAGGAAGTCTCCATTTTCCTGTTTATATTTAGTCTTATTGTTGCAGTTTAATTCTGTCTTTGGACTTATGAAATTTGAAACAGAATAATTAAAAAGAAGGTATTTGGGGCTGTTAATTGAGCTTTCTTAAACAACTGAAATTCATTTTGATACTGTTGCTAAAATTTGCCCTGGTGAGTTGAAAGTGATTACCTCTGTCCATTTTCCGTGCTTTAATTCTTTGACAGTGTTATTGAATTCGTAGAGAGATGAGTGCAGAAAAAACTTGACTGTTTTGAAACTATTTTTTAAATTATATTTTTTATTAGCTACATTTTGTATTGTTTGCTTCTTGGTAGTAAGAGAGGTACACAGTACCTGTATATTTGTGAAATAAATGTGATATAGCCTGAAATGTAAAATTAGGTGATTTAGATTTAAGTCAAAATACTCTTGATAAAAATACAGAAGTTGTTCGATAATAGGCCAGAAAGAGAAAAAAAACTGACAAATAGATTTTGATCCTTATTAAAACATTGTATTTTAATGTCATTATCTAAATCATATATTTTACTTTTAGTAGAAGAAACATTTTGGGAAAAAATTCTAGTTGGACTGAGACTAAGCTGAAACATACTTGGGTCCTCTTATTTTGCAGATGAGAAAACTGAGCCTTAAAGAAATAAAATGTTTTACATAGTTGGTTACTAATTCAGTATTAGAATGCAGGTTTTGTTTTACCCTCAGTCTAGTGCTTCTCTGTTTTGAGGAACTATGAATTGGAATATTCCTCAAATCGTGCCTCTTACTGTCCTTTAGACTAGAGAGCTGCTTTCACACTTCCTTTCCTAGCAGATTCCACAGGGCGTAGCTTAAGGAACACTACTCTAGGGAATAGAAATTAGTACATATAGTACCTGTGATTCAAAAATTTCATTATATCCCAGCACTAATAAAAAATCAGTGTTAATAGCTCTTTATAGAAATCTTTATTCTACAATGGTTTTAGATTTAAAGAAAAGTTGTGAGTTCCCTTCCACCTCATTCTCAATTTCCTGTACTCTTACATTAGTGTGGGACTTTTGTCACAATTAATGAACCAATAGTGACCCATTATTAACTGAAGTCTGTAGTATACTCACATTTTCTTAGTTTTTACCTAATGTCCATTTCCCATCCCAGGATCCTGTCCAGTATACACTGAAGCGTGAAATGTTTGAAAATTTCTTATTAAGTTCTACTGGTGTTACAAGAGAGCTCTGGATGCAGATGATTCAAAATGTCTAAGCAGTGAGAGGCTCAGAAAATACAGAATATTTTTTCTCTGCTAGTAGGTCTGTGTAATCATATGGGTGGAAAGTAAAACCTAATTAACCTCTTCAGAAGTAGGCATCATTGTGTATACTGGAACCAGAACTGTGTTTTAATGCCCCTCTTGCTCCTGATTGATTAACTGTGCCATGCTAGGCATGCCACTCAGTCTTGTACGCCTGGTTTTCCCCAGCCCTTTTATGGAAAGGTTGGACAACATGATTTGGTTTTTCCACCTTCAAAATGAAGACACTTGGATGTGGGCAGAACTTGGGAGTAGTCATGGAAGAGATTTGCACGTGTGGATCCCAACATGGAGCCTGGGAAGTAAATAATAGAAGAGCTGAAGTGCAGCAGGCCAGAGTATTTCTGTCTTGATTCTTCAATAACAGGCCTAGTGGATTTTTCTAGGTTAGTTAGGAACTGGGATGCTCTTGATAACATTTGCTGTTGATAATATCATTAAATAATACATCCTTACTTGTATCCTTACTATACAAGCAGTCCTCACTTGACACAATAGTATGAGGTGGCAAAAATGACCATTCAAACTGAAACTTCAGATGAGTCCTACTAAGTGAGATAAATTATGACCATTCTGTGACATTTGAAAATGTTTGCTAAATGGTTAAAAACTCTTCTTGTGGTTGCAGTGTATAGGAAATAATAAAATAGTAAACTTACATTTGTTTAGTATACCGTACTTCAAACACTAGAGACACTAAGAAGTAGTGTTTTATGTCTTTATAAACTTCTCAAGTGCAGTTTGAACAATGCTTGCCTTTTTCTTCTGATTAAACAGCTTGTGATGCAGCACATGCATTATCTTCCATGCTTTGGTGCATTCTCAGACTCCTAAGTTGGGATCAGCCTCCAATGTTTTATCCTTTGTGCTTTCACTGTTAGGAAACCTCTCTGAGAGTTTATTCTGAAGTTTTCCACTTCCTCTGGAACATTGTCATCCTTTCTTCACAGTTTCTTCCCTCATTTCAGTACGTAAACTCACCTTCACCCCATTCCTCTGGCTGCTCCTCTGGAGTCTCAAACATTCAGGTGGTGGGGTATTTCTTCTGTAACTATTTCCATTTGATTTATATTTCACTTCCAGCATTACCAGTTTTTGTTTCTTTCCTGCATGTTCATCTTGGCGGGCTGATTTTCTTCGTTGACTATTTTTATAGAATGTCGCATGGCTTCACTTACCACGGTTAGTCTAGGAGGCAGCATTACTACATGCTTTGCTGTCTAAGTGAACCGAGTGACAAACGTGCAGTGACTCATCATCAGACAGACTTTGAAGGACATGAAGCGATTGGTCACTGGTGGTGCTCAACTCTTGTTCACATGGTGATTTCTGGACTGAAGAAACAGCTGCAAAGTTGGTACTTTATTCAGTTACTCATCATCAATGTATGGTGGTACTGAGGTCTGAACTGTGTTATTGGGAAACTGGTATTATTTAACTAAACCATGGTTACTGGAATCATGCAAAATAAAAACTGTGGAAAGCAAAGATTGCCCAGATGTGGAAACTTCCACATAGCAATTGTTCGGGGTGTTGTTTGACATAAAACTTCAGAGAAGCAGATGTGAGGCATGTAGATTGGAATAAATAGAATAAAATTTAATGTTCAAAAGCTTGTTTTAGAAGGAGTTGTCTTTTTCAAGAACAAATGTATTTGTAAGTAATAATTTCAGATTTGTATAAGATGGGACTTCAGGACTGCGTTTGGGAATGATTTAGTTTTGTTTACAAAGTCTTAGTGGATTTATGTAAGAGCAGATGCTATTTACAGTTTAAGTTGGTCAAAGAAGTTTCAAACCACTGAAGGAGAGAAACCCTTATGGCCTTTAATATTAGGTCTTTATGTATATTGAAATAAAACTTCTAATGGAAAGTACATTATGGATCAGCTAAGCTATAGGCAAGTTTATTTTATATATGCTCAGTGGAAATACAAATATGAGTGACTGTCACAAGTTTTAGCTCCATGTTGAGTGCAGAGATAGATTCTTTAATCTCAAAATTTATTTACTTTTTTTTGCATTTTTCCATTACCTTTTATTCCCCTTATAACCCTCCCCCTCCAATCACCACACTGTTATTGATGTCCATGAGTCCTTTTTCCTTTTTGCTCGATACCCTCATTTGTAACTCCCACCCCATGGCTGTCATTCAGCTCTCTCATCTACAAGTCTAACTGTTTTGCTTGTTGGTTCAGTTTGTTCATTAAATTCCATGTATGAGTGAAACCATATGGTATTCTTCCTCTGACTGGCTTATTTCACTTAGCATAATGTTCTTCAGGTCCATCTATGCTGTTGCAAAGGTAAAATTTTCTACCTTTTTGTGGCTAAGGAATACTCCTTTGGTAAATGTCCCATAGTTGTTTTATCCACTCATGTACTGATGGACACTTGGCTGCTTCATATCTTGGCAATTGTAAATAATGCTGCAGCGGAACATAGGTAT
Source organism: Glossophaga mutica (assembly GCA_039655065.1). Taxonomy (NCBI): domain Eukaryota; kingdom Metazoa; phylum Chordata; class Mammalia; order Chiroptera; family Phyllostomidae; genus Glossophaga; species Glossophaga mutica. The sequence continues at coordinate 93,377,042 of CM077309.1, read as the reverse complement.
GTGTATGTTCTTTCAAATTAGTGTTTGGGGTTCCTTCTGATACATTCCCAGAAGTGAGATTGCTGAGTCACAAGGCAGATCCATTTTTAATTTTTTGAGATGTCACCGTACTGCTTTCTGCCAGTCTGCATTCCCACCAACAGTGCACAACGGTTCCCCTTTCTTCACATCCTCACCGGCACTTCTTGTTTGATTTATTGATGATAGCCACTCTAACTGGTGTGAGGTGCTATCTAATGGTTTGGATTTGCATTTTGATGATTAGTCATGTTGAACATATTTTTATTAAGTGTTTTGGCAATCTGTAAGTCCTCTTTGGAATAGTGTTTATTCTGGGTCTTTGCCCATTTTTAAAGTGGATTTTTTTTTTGGTGTTTTATAACTTTTTAAAAATAAATTTTGAATATTAAGCCATTATCAGATGTATCAGCATATAAGTTCTTCCATTCTGTGGGTTGTCTTTTTATTTTTTGATGGTTTTCTTTGCTGTGCAAAAACTTCTTAGTTTGATGTAGTCCTGTTTGTTTATTTTTTCTTTTGTTTCCATTGCCTGAGGATATATAGGATCCAGCAGAAGTAAAACCTGCTTGAGTATGGTTGGTAGGGTAATAATATGGATGTAAGAATTTATAGCTTTAATTTGAACATTTCACCTAAAACATAATAGGGTGTGCTTGAGTGTGATACTGTTATGTTACAGAATTACATGGTTATGATTTTGTAATAAAAGATTTTTTTAATAAAGGGGTATTATTTGTGCTGGACCCTGTATATCAGATAAAATATTGCGATGAGCAGTGTGTAAGATTTTACTGCCTATGTTTTCTTCTAGGATTTTTATCCATTTTGAATTTATTCTTGCGTGTGGTGTAAGGAGGTCTTGTTACTTCATTTTTCTGTATGTATCTGTCCATTTTTCCAATACCATTTAAATGAGCTATCTTTAGCCATTGTATGTAGTTGCTTCCTCTGTCAAATATTAATAGATTATAAAGTTGTGGTTTCATTTCTGCAATCTCTACTCTGTTCCATTGAACTGTGTTTCTGTTTTTATGCCAGTACCATGCTGTTTTGATTACTATGGCCTTATAGTATAGTTTGATAATAAGTAGCATGATTCCTCCAACTTTGTTCTTCTTTGTCAGGATCACTGTTGCTATGTGGGGCCTTTTGTGTTCCATATACATTTTTGAAATATTCTAGTTGTGTGAAATAAGCTATTGGAATCCTGATAAGAATTGTGTTGAGTCTGTTGATTGCTTTGGGCATTTAACAGTGTCAGTTCTTCCTATCCTTGTACGTGGCATGTGCTTCCACTAATTTGTATATTGATCAGTTTCTTCAGTGTCTTCTAATTTTCTGAGTACAGGTCTTTTACATTCTTCATTAGATTTATCCCTAGGTATTCTATTCATTTTAAAGTAATTGTGAATGGGATTGTTTTCTTAATTTCCCTTTCTGATAGTTCATTATTGGCAAATAAAAATGCAACTGGTTTTTGGATGTTAAGTTTGTACCCTGCTACTTTGATGATTTCATTTATCTGTTCTAGTAGTTTCTTCATGGAATCATTAGGGTTGTCTATGTAGAATACGATGTCATCTGCAAATACAGACAGTTTGACTTCTTCCTTTCGAATGTGGATACCTTTCATTTCTTCTTCTTGTCTGATTGCTGTGGTTAGGATTTCCAGTACTGTATTGAATGAGGGAAGTGAAAGTGGACATCCTTGTCTTGTCCAGATCTTAAGGGGAACACTTTGAGTTTTTGCTCACTGAGTATGATATTGGCATTACATTTGTCATTTATAATATTTATTATGTTTACGTATGTTCCCTGTATTCCCACTTTGCTGAGAGTTTTTATCATAAGTGGGTACTGGATTTCATCCACTGATTTTCTGCAACTGTTGATAGGATCATGTGGTTTTTATCCTTCACTTTTCTTTACCTAATGTATCCTATTGATTTGCAAATATTGTACCAACCTTGCATTTCATGGAATAAATAGCACTTGATCATGGTGTATGATCTATTTGCTGCATTGCTGTATTTGGTTTGCTACTATGTGGTTGAGGATTTCAGCATCTATATTCATCAGGGATAATGGCCTGCACTTTTTTTTTCTATATTTTTTATCTGGTTTTGGAATGTGAATACTACTGGCCTCATAAAATGATCTTGGTAGTCTTCCCTCCTCTTGAATTTTTGGAAATAGTTTGAGAAGGAGAGGTGTTAGTTCTTTTGGAATGTTTGGAAATATCCTCATGTAAAGCCATATAGTCCAGGACTTTTGTTTGTTGGGAGTTTTTTGATTACTGCTTCAATTATACTAGGTGTAATCTATCCAGATTCTTCCTGATTTTATTTGGAAAATTGTATGTTTCTGGGAATTTATTCATTTTATCCATGTTGTCCAATTTGTTGGCATGTAGTTGTTCATAATATTTTCTTAACAATCCTTTGTATTTTTTTGGTGTCAGTTGTGATTTCCTCTCTTGCATTGCTGATTTTATTTATTGGGTCCTTTCTCTTTTCTTTTCTTTTCTTTTCTTTTCTTTTCTTTTCTTTTCTTTTCTTTTCTTTTCTTGCTTTCTTTTTTGTTTTCTTTTCTTTTTATGAGACTGGGTAAAGGTTTTCTGTGATGGGTGCTCCGTCTGCGGAGCTTCCCCGGCTGCCTCAGATGAGAATCAGTCTACCAAGACATGATCTGCTTGGAGAGGAAAGGCTGACCAATCTCTCAGAGGAGAAAGGCCTTGAGCCTCTTTCTCAGTGAGCTTTTATTGGGTTTAGTTTGCATAGAACTATAAGGGTTTATTCTGAGTCAGGGTCAGATAGATAGAGTGACTGTTAAAGGGCCATAAAACTTTGGGAAACAACCTCATTTTATGCTTGCACCCTTAACATTTAAATTGAGGGCATTCTTTGCAAAGCAGGTTTCACAGGATTTTATGCATTCTTTCTTAGGCCTCGTTGCCCTGGGGAACTGACTCCAGCATTGTTTCAGGCTCAAGTCATTCAGGCTCAAGTCAGGCAGCCAAGAGATTAGGAGACTTCTTAGAGATAGAATGAGAACTCAGGCTATAACAAAGCTGAAGAGTAAAGGTCCATCACCCCTTTTATATGGTCCCCTATGTCCTTTCCTGGTGGCCCCTTCGTAACTATGCCTGTCTTAGGTTGTTCCTCCCTTGCGGAATCTTACCTGTTATTGATAATCCAGCCATCCTCCAGGGGCTAAGCAGGGTGAAGTAAAGGGTGCAGAGGCTGTGCCCCTGCCAGGAGGATACCTTTTGTGTCCCTAGTGGCTTATGATCCCAAGGTCTTTTTACTCAGCCTTAGCCATTACAGCTTCTGAAACCAGGCAGGGCAGTTCCCAACAGTTTTCAATCTTGTTTATCTTTTCAGAGAACCAGCTCTTGAATTCTTTGATCTTTGGTGTCATTTTTTTTAAGACTCTTTTTTTGTTTATTTCTACTCTGAACTTTATTATTTCCTTCCTTCTACTCACTTTAGACTTTGTTTTTCTTTTTCAAGTTCCTTTAAGTGTCAAATTAGATTGTTTCTTTGAGCTGTTTCTTAAGATAGGCTGATAATGCTATAAATTTCCCTCTCAGGATTGCTTCTCCTGTGTCCCACATATTTTGGGTTGTTGTGTTCTCATTTTCATTTGTTTCATGGTGTCATTTGATTCTTCCTTGATCTCAGTTGTTGACTTATTCATTGTTTAATAACATGTTATTTGGCTTCCATGTCTTTGCTTGTTCCTCAGTGTTCTTGATTGCTTTCTAGTTTTATAGCATTGTGGCCTGAGAAGATACTTGATAAGATTTCAGTCTTCTTAAATTTATTGAGACCTGTTTTGTGTCCTAACATGTGATTTTATCCTGGAAAACGTTCCATGTGCACTTGAAAAGTATGTATATGCTGCTGCTATAGGTTGGAGTGCTGAGAAGATACTAATTAAATCCATTTTTCTAGTGTGTCATTTAAGGCTGCTGTCTCCATGTTGATTCTCTGCCTGCAAGGTCTATCCATTGTAGTCAGTGGGGTGTTAAAATCCCTGACTCTGACTGTATTTCTGTTGCTCTCTCCCTTTATGTCCCATCAAGCTTTGCCTTATATACTCAGGTACTCCTTTGTTGTATGCATAAGTGTTTACTGGGGTCCTGGCAGATGTGGCTTAGAGGATTGAGTGCCAGCCTGTAATCCAAAAGGTCGCTGGTTCGATTCCTAGTCAGGGCATATGCCTGGATTGTGGGCCAGGTCCCTAGGTAGAGACGTGTGAGACATAGACAGCAACTAATTGATGTATCCCTCTCACACTGATGTTTCTCTCCCTCTCTCCCCCTTTCTCTAAAAAGTAAATAAATAAAAGCTTTAAAAAATGTTTACTGGGGTTTTATTCTCTTGTTGGATTGTTCCCGATATCATTAAGTAGTGTACTTTTTTATCCCTTACTATATATAGCCTTGGTTTTAAAGTCTGTTTTGTTGGGTATAAGTACAGCTACTCTAGCTTTATTTTCTTTCTATTTGGAGGAAATATCTTTCTTCATCCCATAACTGTTAGTCTGTGTGTATCTTTTGATCTGAGATTTGTCTCTTGGAGAGAGCATATATATGGGTCTTCTTTCTTATCCTTTCAGCTATTTGTCTTTCAGCTACAGATGTTGTTACACTTCGTGTTGTCCAAAATAGTTCTTAAATAATCCTCACTTTTTAAATTCTTTTTTCTTTTTGCTGCTCTGCCTCGGTGGTTTTTTCTACCTTCTGTTCCAAATCGCTGATTTGATCCTCCTCTTCTAACCTACTGTTTATTCCTTCCAGTGTATTTTTTATCTCAGATACTGAGTTCTTCATTTTTGACTGGTCCTTTTTTATGGTTTCTATGCCTTTTTTTCATGCTGTTGAGTAACCTTATAATCATTACTCTAAACTCTATTTGATAAATTGCCTGCCTTCATTTTATCTAGCTCTTCTTCTGGAGAATCCTCTCCTTCATTCATTTGGGGTCTGTTGCTTTGTCCTTCCATTTTGGCTGTTTCTTTGAATTTGTTTATGTATTAGGTGGGTCTGCAAAGACTCTAGTTCAGGCCTGTGGGGGGGCTCCACCCCCAGAGCCCCACCCATCCACCATGGATGAGAATAAATTTACCAAGACATGATCTGCTTGGGGAGGAGAGGTGGCCGATCTGTCAAAGGAGAAGAGCCAAGAGCCCCTTCCTCAATGGCTTTTTTTAGGTTCATAATACACAGGAATACAGGTAATGCTCATCAATCATTGTTAAGAGGCAAGGATCAAACAATAGATAACATATAAAGAACTACGAGGGCTTATTCTGAGTCAGGGTCTGTTAGCTAAAAGGCTACAAAACTTTGGGGAACACAACTCATTTCTTGCTCGGACCCTCATCATTTAATTGAGAGCATTCTTAGCAAAGAAGGTTTCACAAGATTTTATGTACTCTTTCTCAGGCTGGATCACCCGGGGAACCGCCCTTTCCAACACAGGGCTACATGCACCAACAGCATTGCTTCAGGCTTAAGGCATTGTCTCAGGCTTAAGTCAGGCAGGGTAACCAAGGCAAACAAGAGATTAGGAGACTTCTTGCAGACTGAATGAGGACTCAGGCTATGTCAGGATAGCCAAGGAGCGAGGGTCCATCACCCCCTTTTGCTGTAGCTCCCCAAGTCCTTCCTTGGGGCCTCCACATGATTGTGCCTGGCTTAGGTTGTTCCCCCCTTGGGGAATCTTACCCATCATTGGCTAACCGATCAAGCATTAGGGGTCAGTTACAGATGAAGCAAAAGGAGCAGAAGCGGCACTCCTGCCAGGGAGATACGCTTTGTCTCCTTAGTGGCTTACAGTTGGAAGGTCTCTCACTCAGCCTTAGCCGTTGGGGGGTTACAACTCCTGAAACCAAGCAGGGCAGTTCTCAACACAGACCCATGTCAGGCTCTCCCTGTCACTGGACCTGGGCTTCATGTTTGGAGTGTCAGCAGTCTGCAGTATATGGCTCCCTCTACTGGGCCTGTGTGTGTGCTGGAAGAACCAGGCTGTGCACCAAGGCAAGATTTTAACAGCACCAAGCCTGGGAGATGGTCAGCTAAAGACTCAGAGCTCCCACAGGTCTGTCTTAGCTGCTAAACTTGATCACTGAATAGCATCCAGCTGTAGCTTTACAGGGTAGAGCAGTAGGGCTTCCCGTGGGTTGAGCTGTTGTTTGTCCCCAGGCTGATGCCATTTGGAAGGGCTTGCTCTGACCCAGAAAGATGGTCTCTGCATTATTGGGAATGACTCAGCACAGAGTTCTGGTGACTGACCATTCCATTCCTTCCCAGAGCCACAGACCCCAGACTCTTGCATCTCTGGTCCAGTCTGCCATCCCTTCGCTGGTGTCCAGGGTAAGTGGCTGCAAATGCAATTTGGTCTGTTGGCCCTTTAATGGGCTCATTGTGTCTCTAGTTGCCTGTCCTTGGTGGATAAAAAACCCACTGCTTTTCACAGTCAGATGATATTTGGGTTCCTTTTCCTGTTCTGGTGCTCTAGTCTGGGGAGCCCAGCTTGGGGTTTAGACCCCACACTTCTCAGGGGGAACGTGCCTGGCTGCTGAGGTATCCCTTCAGCAAGTTAGCTGCTGCTCCTGGAACCCCAGCTAGTCCTCTAGCGCCTCCCCCCACACTCCCTACCAGTCATGTTGTGGTGGAGTGGTTTCTTTCATCATGTCCTTGATTATAAGGCTTCTCTCCAGCTAGTGTTCAGGGGTTTTTTTTGTTTGTTTGTTCGTTTTTCAAGATGATTTTTTTTTCTGTAATTTAGTTGTAATTCCAGTTTGGTCCTGGGAGGAGGTTAGTGTAACTTCCACTTAGTTTTCTTCCGTGTTAGGTCCATCCCAGAGGAAGTTTCTTAATTTCAAGTTTTGATGTTCCTTCTGTATCTGATTGTATTCTATAAACTTTTGGTTGCTTTCATTTAGTGGGAACCCCATAATGTTATTTCATAAATAAATGCCATTAAGAATTAAGAGTAGACACTTGATAGAGTCTAATGTCATTGTAAGTAAATAAAACTGCATGTTCCTGTAAGGAGTGAATGTTGAATAACAAATACTTTAGGAAAAGTGATTTTAGTGGCTAAATATATTTTTAAAGACTTTAGTTGTGGAGAAAGAGAGGGGGAGACACATCAGTGTGCGGTTGCCTCTCACATGCCCTCTACTGGGGGCCTGTCTGGCATCCTAGGCATGTGCCCTTCCTGGGAATCGACCTGGCGACCCTTTGGTTCTCAGGCCTGCGCTTCAATACACGGAGCCACATCATCCAGGGCTATTTTGCAGGCAGATACATATGTAGTAATTGTTTCTTTAGTGATTCTTACAAATCTGAGATTTTTCTCTCTGATTTCATTTTGGGGAACTGAGGGAACGTTATAGGGAATGCTGTGAGGGTTTTATAGAAACTCATCACTGTAGCAGAAGTAGGAGTTACAACCTAATGAGTTATCTTCACACTTCCAGGATTGCTTATATATGTTTTCAGGATGTATAATACTGATCCTCCCCGCCCCCAGCATTCATCCTTTTATCTGCTTTCTCAAATAGGGTGCCTGTGGACAAAATTGTGTTTGTTTATCAGGTAGGATAATCTTTTTTTCGAGATTTTGGGGACTGGAAGGACTTAGGTAAGGGCTGTGTAACCTAGCCTTTTTCTCTCCAGGCGTTTTGAAATTGTTCCCACAATCAGGGTCCAGTGAAAAAAGCCAGTCTTTTCTGTGATGTCTTTGATTACACCTTGTAGTGATTGGTCATAAGAAATTGGAAGCTTCCAGGTGATGGAACTGTAAATGAATATTTGGTTTCAAGGAGTTCATAAAAAACACTTTTCTTGCGATATAGTTCACATAGCATACAGTTCACCTATTTCAAGTGTATAGTTCATTGGTTTTTAGCCATGTTGTAGCGTATATTAGTACTCATCTGCCACATTTTATTTATCTGTTCAACTGTTGATTTGGGTTTTCACTTTTTGGCTGTTATGAATAATGCTGTTATAAACATTTGTGTACAAGTTTCTGTATGGATATATAGTTTCATTTTTCTGGGTGTATACCCAATATTGGAATTGCTGGGTCATATGCTAACTGTATGTTTAATTGTTTGAGGAGCTGCCAGACACTAAAATAGTGTCCCTGTTCTCATAGGGACACTATTTTATATTCCAGCCACCAGTGAACAAGAGCCCTGTGATTTCTCCACATCCTGAAAAACACTGTATGACTTTCAGAATCTAGCTATTCTAATGGTGTTCCATAGTATTTCATCGTGGTTTTGATTTGCATGTCCCTTTTCACTGATGATTTTGAACATCTTTTCATGGGCTTATTGGCCTTCTGTATATCTTATTAGAAGAAAATATCTATTCAGATCCTTTGCTCACTTTTTAATTGGTCTTTTTTTATTGTTGAGCTGTAAGAGTTCTTCATATATTCTAGATGCAAGTCCCTTATCAGATATATTGTTTGTGTTTTCTCTCATTCTGTTTTCTTGGTACCCTCTGAAATGCAAAAAGTTTAATTTTTGATAACATCCAAGTTCAATTTATTTATTTTTCTATTTTATTAGAATGCAAAGTCTTGCTTTTGGTATGTAGTTGGATTTTTGTTTAAAAACATCATGTCGAAGGCTATACTTTCAGGGGTCATTTCTATAGTTCGTTACTAGAGAAGTTTCTCTCTGAATGTGTAGAGCACCTGAAACCACGAGGAGGAGGCACAGTGTTCTCTCCTGAGCATGAAGCTGGCTTTTGGTGTTGCTTTAGCAACTGCTGATATCCTGCTGATTGGTCTTCTCTTCCTTTGGAAGAGTAAGAGGGAGAGAAGGCAATGTGAGCAGAAATAAATAAATAAATAAATAAAATCATGTTGACATTATGTAAGCTCTAACTGATCTGATTATGATTATTTTACCTGGTTACCATGAGACAGAGGGGAGGAGCCTAAGCTCCACCTAGGTGTGAGGTTTAACTTTACATTAAAAAAGAAAAAGTTGGATACCCAGATATCAGACATTCTCCAGGCAGATTGTTCTTTTTAAGTACTGTAATTATGCTATAGACTTTTTAGTCTACTTACTGAAAAATGTTACTGACAAGCACAAACAGTGCATAGCTTGGTGCACTGTGTGTTTTCATGTTAGTGTCACCTGCTATCCAAATGATCAGTTTTGGTTCACTTAACAGTATTAATGTAAGTAGTTATTTCTTAACAGGAAATACTACTTAAGTAATTGAAAAGTCTTAAATTTCTGAAATGTTTACTTTACTATCATTGATTTGGAGAGATATTGACTTACTTTGTTTAGTATGTTTTTCTGACTTTGGAAGCTAACTATAGTTTCTTAGATCCAGAGGGGAGCAGTTAATACTCATTTAAGTGGACTCTCTCAGGAGATCTCATATCTCGTAGAATGTATGCCCCTCCTAATATTACATAGAAATTCGTATTAGAGAGGAACCACAGTGTATTGTGGCTTCCCTAATTTTCCTTCACTCCCTAGTTTGTTCAAAGGGAATTATCCTTTCCTGGTTCTGAAATAATCATTGTTAGCTGCTTTTCTGGAGAATGCTAGATACCTTCTGTATTCTTGCTTAATCAGTAAGATACCTATAGCGTATCTGAGCAAATTCTTCTGCAAGTTTATTGCATTGTATTTGAATGTATCTGCTTATGTTGTAGTCTTCACTTCACTGCAGTTGAAGAACTTGGGGAAGGGATTTCTTACTGTTTGGAATCAGCAAAACCTGGTACAGGACTGGTCCATAAATGTTGAAATATTCAAAGTAGCATCTGCCATAAATTCATCAAGTGCTTATTGAGTGCCCCTTATGCCATCATCATTTTCTTTTCTTTTTTTAATTATAATTTATTTTTATGCTGACACAATTACAGATGCCCCCATTCCACCCCCATTTGCCCACCTCCATCCAGTCCTCCCCCGCTTCCTTCTGGCCATCACCACACTCTTGTCTGTGGGTTATGCGTGTGTATTCTTTGGCTAATCCCTTCACCTTTTTTTCATCCAGTTCCGCCCTCATGTTTTTTATAATACTTTTTCTATATAAGTGGTTTATTAATGAGCAAATAGTAAAATGTAACTTTTCCCCTTTGTATTTATGTTAGCCAAAAAGTTTATTTGAGAGGTGTGTGTATTTATAAGATGGCTCTGGTAGTGCTTAGTTGTCTTTAACTTCATTTGAAACAGTTTTGTTCGATTGTATTGTGACAGCTGTCATATCAGCATGCATTTAAAAAAATCAAAATCAGTGAATTTTTGTATAGCCATTTTAATACTGAAGATGGAAGAAAATAGGCAACATTTTTTGGCATATTATGCTTTACTATTTCAAGAAAGGTTAAAACGCAACTGAAATGCAACAAAAAAAGATTTGTGCAGTGTATGAAGAAGGTGCTGTGACTGATAGAACATGTCAAAAGTGGTTGGCAAAGTTACGTTACTCACTTTGATGTTGGGGTTGCATGTAAGTTAAGTGGAAAAAAACCCTTCTTGACCATGTTTCCACATGCGGTTCTTAAGCATAAGGAAAACGTTCTGTTTTTAAAACATTGTGACAGGCAGCAAAAAGTGGATACATTATAATAATGTGGAACAGAAGAGATGGGGGAGGCAAGGGAAATGAACCACCACCAACCACACCAAAGGCCAGTCTTCATCCAGAGAACATGTTGTTGTGTATATGGTGGGATTGGGAGGGAGTCCTCATAAGAGTTCCTTCCAGAAAAATCAAACAATTCATTCCAACAAGTACTGCTCCCAATAAGACCAATTGAAAGCATGACTTGATGAAAAGCATCCAGAATTCAGCAGAACACGCATAATCTTAATGCAAGCTGATGACCAGGCAAAAACTGTTACATCTTGGCTGGGAAGTTCTGATTCATCTGCTGTGTTCATCAGACACAGCACCTTTGGGTTTCTACTTATTTCAGTCTTTATAAAATTTTCTTAGTGGAAAAAATTTCAGTTCCCTGGAAGACTGAAAATGGCACCTGGAACAGTTCTTTGCTTAAACAGATAAAAAGTTTTGGGAAGATGGAATTAATGAAGTTGCTTGAAAGATGGCAGAAAGTAGTGGAACAAAATGGTGAATATATTGTTCAATAAAGTTATTAGTGAAATTGAAAAAATGTGTCTTATTTTTACTTAAAAGCCAAACAAACTTTTTGGCCAACCCAATATAATGTTTTCCTCACAAATTTTGTTTGTTTCAAAGTGAAACAGTACTAAAATATTTTATGTTCCAGTATAGTCATTAAATAAATGCTAGCTGAGTTAGTGTACAGCACATAGACTTCTAAATGAATTATTCATATAGTTGTAGTTTTGGGGTGTAGTTGGGGGCAGAGTGATTTTGGTTGTAAACTAAAAACTCTTTTAGGTAGCATGACTCATATTCTCCTATATATAATGCAGTCTCCCTATGACAGAATTGAGGTAGTTTGCAAATCCTCTAATCCAGAGTTTTTTTCACTTATGTTTGATGGTATAGTACAGGTGCTTCAGGTGCACAACGTTTGATTTGATTTTTTTCAGATATATTTTTATCTACTCTAAATATATTTTCATCTAAGACATTTCAATATGAAATGTGTCCATGTTATGTAGTTTGTAGTATTCTTTATTTGCTTAAAATAATGGTCTCCCATATAGTTGATGCCATCTTAGATTTGATTAAAACAATCTTTAGAAATTTCTTAAACACTCAGAGAGGGGAATATATACCAGATTTTAAAGTACTGGTTTCTACAAACGTGTTCTCATTTAATGAATTTTAATTGATTGTTATAAATTAAAACTTTAATATATTTTGGTGAAATAATTTTTAGTAAGTTTTAGAGATAAAAGTTAAAGTTGCTTTCCCTGATAAACCTTCATTTAAGAAGAATATCCTCTGATTTTTTCTGAGTTATTACATAATTTAAAATATTTAATAAAGTTAATATTCATTTAACTTCACATCCGAGAGGATCATTCAATTAAAAAAAATTTAAATATAAATCATATGCCTCAATATCAGAGATATCAGTAATTGTATATTCTTAACATTTTTGACATCATTCTTGCAGATGTTAGTTATAGTAGGGTTAACACTGCTGTTTTTGAAACAGCCCTGTGGGGTGATGGGACAAGAGTTTTGAGTGAAAACTGTGATAGGGATTAATGATTCAGTCAGATTTCTTTCTTTACTGACTGAGTGTGCATATGACAAGACTTCAGCTAGGAATTCCACTGATGATGCCTAGGAGGGAGGAAGTGCATATAGTCCAGAACACAGGGGAGTAAAGCAATCACACAGAACTTTCCTTCATTTGCTTTTGGAAGACTCATGTCATTTTCTAAAATGTTATGCTACTAGTAACTTTACAAGGTAAAAAAGCCTAGTGAATTTAAACATCAGTTGTAGTTTGTCTTTGGATCCGTACTGACGTACTTTTGAAAGCATTTGATAATTATGACCATTGCATATGTGCTGTTATGAAGTGTTTTTTACCTATACACATTTAATATAATTCATGTACTTTAAAATGACTGTATATAATGTTTTAATTTTTACTTAATTTTTAAAAGATTTTATTTATCTATAGAGAGAGGGGAAGGGAGGGAGAAATAGAGGGAGAAACATCAACGTGCCAGAGATACATAGATGGGCTGCCTCTCACACACCCCCAGTTAAATGGTATATAGCCTATTACTGTAACTTCATGTGCCATATTTTTACACAACTGGCAGTGCATTGTATTTACATCAGCATCACCTACAAACACATTAGTAATGCATTACACTGTTATGTTGTGATGCTACAACCTCACTGTGCGTTAGGAATTTCTCAACTTCATTATAAATGGGACCACCATCATGTATGCAGTCTGTTGTTAACTGAAATGTCCTAATGTGCTGTATGACTGTAAGGGTTTTTTAATATTTTTTTCTTTCAATTGTGGTAAAATAAACATAACATAAAATTTACCATCTTAAATGCTTTTAACTATAAAATGTATCCACATTGTTATGCAGACAATCTTCACAACTTTTTCAACTTACAAAACTGAAATTCTACACTTATTAAACAGCATATTCTTTAAAACTTTAGCATTAATTATACTTGTAGCTCTAATTCTTTCATTTTAATTGCAGCAGTACTCTGTCATTGATTATACCATGTTATGCTTACGTTGTTTCTAAAATTTTACTATTAGAAATAACACTTAGTGAGTATTCTTGTTCTTGTTCCTGCCTCCCTGTGAACACGCACAGGAATTTCTCTAACCTGGATCTCTGTAATTATTACTTTTTCATCATCAAAGGAATTGTACCTACCAGTTTGTTCTGTTCTCAGCAGTGAATGAACTTCTATTCTCTACATGCTTGTTACCAAGTATTGTCATACTTATGAGGGTGGCCCAAAATATTCCAAATTTTATTTGTAAAAAGTTGTGTGTTCTTACATGTTTAAATTTTATTTGTAAAAAGTTGTGTGTTCTTGCCTCGCTCAAAGCACTCTCCATTTGATGCAGTACACCTCTTGAAATGTTTTTTTCCCTACTGCTGAGAACAGTTTTAGAACTTGTTGATTTTGATGCCTTTTAGTGCTTCTGCTGTTTTTTTTTTTTTTTCCCCATATCTCCCACAGGGGCAAAATGTTTCCCTTTAAGGACTTTTTTCTCTGGGGAAAAACTGAAAGTGGCTTGGGGCTAGATTGGGTGAATAGGAAGGGTGGGGCACAGAGGTCATGTCCTTTTTGGTAAAAAACTGCTGAATACTCAGTTCAGTGTGGACAGGTGCACTCATAAATCACCCATTATGAAATGTGCAAACGGTTAAAAGAGTCTTCTAAAAAAATTCACTGAAGCCAGACACAGCCTCTCACAATGACCCCAACTAGTACACTGATACAGATGGAGTCCTAGAACACTCATCTAGTGGTGGAAGCCTGTACTACAAGGGGCCCACCCTCCAGAAGATAGCTCCAGGTTTTGTTTTGGTTCCCCCTTGTATTTGTCAGTCTGGTAGATAGTCATTATGGTTTTAATTCATGTTTCTCTGATTGTTCATTCATTCCTTTAGTGTGAGTGTCCTTATTCATAATCGTCTTTTCTTTGTTGATACATTCTGGATGCTAACATTTTGCCCGTTATATGTTACTCTTACCATTTTTCAGTTTGAGGCTCTTTTCATTTGTCTTTTGTTGAACTGGGTTGTATTTTAGTTTTGGTTCATGCTCTTTAGAATTTTGTTTAAGAAATCCTTTCTTTTATCCCAAGGTCATAAGGATATTTATTTTATATTTTCTAAAAGTTCATTTTGTCCTTCGTATTTAGGCATTTAATCTGTCTAGAATTGATTTTTATGTACACTGTCAGATAGAGATTCATTTTATTTTTCCGTATGGATAAAATGTTCTATTACCATTAACTCAATAGTTTATTCTTTTCCTATTTTTTCTTTTGAATTAATTTTTGATTTAGAGAACAGTTCCATAAACAGTACAAAGAATTCCCATATACCTTTGTCAGATTCATCAGATGTTAATATGTAATGTTTTTCATTCTTCCCCTCCTTCCACACAGATACAATATATTTTTTTCTGAACCATTTGAAAATAACTTAGAGACATAATGTCTTTTCTTTCCTAAATATTTCACTGTATTAACTGAAAACCAGGACATTCTCTTACATTACAACAATATAGTTATCAAAACCAGGAAATTAACATCGATGCAGGTTTTTATCTAGAGGGCCTATTCAAGTTCTGCCAATTTTCTGAACAATGTCCTTTATTTTTAAATTTATTTTATTTTTATTTACTGATCTGAAAGATTTTATTATTTATTTATTTATTTTTACCTTTTTTTTTATTGTTGTTCAAGTACAGTTGTCTCCACTTTCCCCCACCTCCCACCCTCAGTGCTACCTCACTTTTGTCCGTGTATCCTTTGTACATGTTCCTGAAAACCCCTCCCTCTTTTCCCCATTTATCCCTTCCCACCTCCCCTCTGATTGCTGTCTATTTGTTCTTTATTTCAATGTCTCCGGTTATATTTTGCTTGCTTGTTTGTTTTGTTGATTAGGTTGCACTTAAAGTGAGATCATATGGTATTAGTCTTTCAGTGCCTGGCTTATTTCACTTAGCATAATGTTCTCCAGATCCATCCATGTTGTTGCAAGGGGTAGGAGTTCCTTCTTTCTTTCTGCTGCATACTATTCCATCATTTAAATGTACCATAGTTTTTTGATCCACTCATTTACTGATGAGCACTTAGGTTGCTTCCAGCACTTGGCTATTGTAAATTGTGCTGCTGTGAACATTGGGGTGCCTAGGTTTTTTTGAATTGGTGTTTCAGGGGTCCTACGGTATAATCTCAGCAGTGGAATTGCTGGGTCAAAAGACAGTTCCATTTTTAGTTTTCTGAGGAAATTCCATACTGTTTTCCACAGTGGCTGCACCAATCTGCATTCCCACGAACAGTGCACTAGGGTTCCCTTTTTCTCCACATCCTCTCCAACACTTGTTGATTTGTTTATGATGGCCATTCTGACGGGGCGGGGGGGGGGGTGTGAAGTGGTATCTCATTGTGGTTTTAATTTGTATCTATCTGATGGCTGGTGATGCTGAACATCTTTTCATGTGTCTTTGGGCCCTTTGTATTACTACTACTACTACTACTACTACTACTACTACTACTACTACTTTTACAGAGAAAGGAAGGGAGGGGGAAAGAGAGAGAAACATGAACATGTGAGAGAAAAATCTGTTGCCTCTCACATGCCCCAGTTGGGGACCTGGCCTGCAAGCCAGGCATGTGCCCTGACAGCACATGTCATTGTTGACCTTTCAGTTAGCAGACCAGCGCTTTGCCCACTGAGCTACACCAGCCAAGCCTGACCAATTTCCCTTAATTCAAAATAGTAATAATTTTTATTTCTGCACACATGATCCAAGTTTGCATTTGGTTGTCATGTCTCTAATCTGGGTTCCTGCTGACTTTTAAATGCCTTTAATATACTGTTTTCATATATGTATGTTTCTGTTTAGGGACTTTTTTACTAGGCTGTCGATTCCTGCACTAATTTCACATTATCTTAATTTCTTTGGTTGATGATGATAGTATCTAGGGAAATATACCCTGTGTTTTCTTTTACTTTAAAAATTTTCTCCAAACTTTTGCCTCTTAGGGCTTCCATCAGAACATTAGTCCAGTTCCAGGACTTGCTATTGGAATTGTTTAAATTGAAAGACTCTATAGATTAATTTGAGGAGAACTTACATCTTTTCTGTGAGTTTGTCATGTAGCTAGAGTGCACTACTTAGTTTTTGATGTTCTCCATGGACATACTACTTATTTTCACTCACTCTTTACCTGGGTGATTTTTGTTCTCTATGGTACACCTGGAGAATTTCTTTTCTTTTCTTTTTTTTTTTTTTTAAAACAGATTTTTTTTTTTTAAGATTTTTTTATTTATTTATCTTTAGAGAGGAAGGGTAGGAGAGAGGGAGAGGGAGAGAAATATCAATGTGTGGTTGCCTCTCGTGTGTCCCCTGCTGGGAACTGGCCTGCAACCCAGGCCTGTGCCCTGACTGGGAATCGAACCGTGATTGGTTGGTTCACAGGCCCGCGCTCAATCCACTGAGCTACACCAGCCAGGGCTGGAGAATTTCTTTAAGGAAACCTTCTTGTCCCTTTTTTCGCAGTTAGGTCTCCATTCTAGGTGCTCTCATAATACTTTTCCCTTTGTATTGTGCTCTTTTAATTGTATTGTGTTCTCTCTTAGATTGTAAGCTTCTTGAAGGTAAACAAAGGTTCTAGTCCTCAAGGTAGTAAATGTCTAGCATAGTAATTGCATATAGTTGCAGTCAACTGTTTGAGTAAAGGAATGAATATAAAAGTGAATAGACGATAAAATATATATGTCTCATTATTATGCTGCATAATTATGTGTTCCTCTTCATGGTGGTGCTTTCTTAATTTTTTTAAGGAAAATAATCAGGAATTTAGGAAGATAAAAGTATTTAAATAAAACCAAAAATATTTCAGTATTAAATTTCTGAAAAATTAGGAAATATTATAGAGAGCTTTTATCAATGCTTATATTAACATGATTTTAAGTACCGCAAAACCAGAAGGTAAGTTCCTATTTCTGTGACTTAAATTTTGAAGCTTTCTCTACAGTGTTTCAGCCCTGCTTTTTGAACAATTGAACTCATTAGGCAGGGTGGCTGGGCTGTGTTTATTGTTGGGGTGCTACTGGTGCTAGTGCTGCAGAAGGCCATCAAGGATGGTGAAGTCTGGGGTGGGGGCTTTTCAAGCAGAAATCCACACTTCTCAAAAACCCCACTACTAAACCAACAGGGAATACTCCCAGATGTATCTTTCAGCCTTACAAGTGAATCTTCCAAAGAAACCATCTACAATTCCAGTTTCCCCAGTCTCAAAAATGTGATGCATCACCGCCTTGAAACCCATAGCAGTGTCTAAAAATGATAACACCAGTGGTCTCAACAAATAAAGAGTTCCACCACCTTAAAGTACGCACAAATAAACAATTTTTCACAAAACACATCCCAGATATCAACATCCACAGTGACTACAACCCACAATAGTTCAGTAACCTGTGTATCTTCATCAGTAACAGTCACTGCAACTATAAATTTTAAAGAAAAGAAAGGATCAGAATTTGATATTGGCAGCTTTGTTGGTGGTATTGGATTACCTCAGGGAATTTTATCCTTTTTACATTGGATGCAAAATGTATTATTCAAGAAGAGGCATTCTGTAAAGAACCATTGATGAACATGATCCTATCATTTAAGGGAATCCGAGGACCATTGTAAGGGTTGATGCACCCTATTAATTAATTTAAGACAGTGTTCTCTTTTTGAAAATAGTATAAACAGGCCATGCATTGGGGTACAATATATTGTATAAATACTTTAAGATTCCTCATGATTACTATTAATCATGGGTAAAAAGGGTGTAGTTTGGATTTTAATGAACATTTGGAGCATACAGTCAATGCAATGATTATATTCACTTTTAGAAAATACATAGACAAATGCTGTCCTATTTTCATTTAATTGGAAGACATTAAAAGGCACAGTGCTATCTGGGCATACAAATAAGATGGTTGTCATAGCACTCAGAATGTTGATTGTGTTTGTTGCTCATGCAGAGAACTTTGGTGCTATTCAGAAGTGGATATAACCTAATTACTAGTGTCACAGCAAAACTTACTGTGAGTAAACTTTTATCAATAAACCAGGTCTTACACATAATTTTAGTGTAAGTGTCTCTTCAGAGAGCATAGGTGTTTTATGGTTTAAAGCTTACAAATAAAATGCACACCACCCTCTGCCCCATGCCCACATCAAATAAAACAAACAATACCTGAGCTTAGCCTGTTAGCCAATGGAGAGCCTGTAGCTTTGTTAATGACCTTCTTTGCACTTTCAGTAGTTGATATATATCTCCTCTGTGTAATATCAGTAAGTTGCAATATTTAACATAATTTTTTTTTAATATATATCCTATTGAATATGCTATGACAGTTGTCCCAATAGTTCCCCTTTGCCCCCCTCCACCTGGTACCTGCATTCCCCCCTCAGTTCATGTCCAGGGGACATGCATGTAAGTTCTTTGGCAACCCCATTTCCTATATTGTTAATAACATCCCCTGTCTTGTTTTGTACCAACCAATTTGTAGTTCTTAATCCCTGTACCTTTCCCTTATTCTGTCCCTTCCTCCTCCTAGCTGATAACCCTCCAGATGATCTCCATATCTATGATTCTATTCCTGTTCTGCTGTTTGCTCAGTTTCTTTTTTAGATTCAGTTGATGATAGTTGTAAATTTATTGCCATTTTAATGTTCATAGTTTATTTTTATTTTATTTTACTGATTATGCTATTACAGTTGTCCCATATTTTCTTCCCTTTATCCCACTCCACCCTGTACCTCCTTTCCCTCCAGGTTTCCCCCACACCACCTTAGTTCATGTCCATGGGTCTTCCATATAAGTTCTTTGACTTCTTCATTTCCTATACTGTCCTTAACTGTCTCCTGTCTATTTTGTACCTATTCATTATACTTCCTATTCCCTGTACCTTTCCCCCTATTCTCTCCACTCCCCCTCTGCACTGATAACCCCCCATGTGATCTCTATTTCTGTGATTCTGTTCCTGTTCTAGGTGTTTGCTTAGTCTGCTTTTGTTTTTAGGTTCGGTTGTTGATAGTTGTGAGTTTGCTGTCATTTTACTTTTCATAGTTTTGATTTTCTTGTTCTTAGATGGCTTGGTGATGATGAACCCCTTGAACTTGACCTTCTACCTGGGAAGCACTTTATCTGCCCTTCCATTCTAAATGATAGCTTTGCTGGATAGACTAATCTTGGATGTAGGTCCTTGCCTTTCATGACTTTGAATACTACTTTCCAGCACCTTCTAGCTTCTCAAAAGGTTTCTTTTGAGAAATCAGGTAATAGTCTTATGGGAACTCCTTTGTAGGTAACTCTCTCCTTTTCTCTTGCTGCTTTTAAGATTCTCTCCTTATCTGGGGTGGGAGGTAAATGCAGACAACTGTAATTGAACAATAAAATGTTTTGTTTTGTTTTTTTTAAGATTCTTTCCTTATCTTTAATCTTTGATAACTTAATTATGATGTGTCTTGGTGTATTCCTCCTTGGGGGACTCTGAGCTTACTGGACTTCCTGAAGGTCTATTTCCTTTGCCAGATTAGGGAAGTTTTCCTTCGTTATTTGTTCAGATAAGTTTTTAATTTCTTGCTCTTCCTCTTCTCCTTTCAGCACTCCCCTGATTCAGGTGTCAGGACACTTGAAGTTGTAACAGAGGTTCCTAAGCCTCTCCTCATTTGTTTGCATTCTTCTTTCTTCATTCTGTTCCGGTTACGTGTTTATTTCTTCCTTTTGTTCCAGATCATTGATTTGAGTCCTGGTTTCTTACCCTTCACTGTTGGTTCCCTATATATTTTCCTTTATTTCACTTTGTGTAGCCTTCATTTCTTCCTTCATTTTGCAACCGAGCTCAATTCTTAGAGCATCCTCATTACCAGTGTTTTGAACTCTGCATCAGATAGGTTGCCTATCTCCTTGTCGCTTTGTTCTTTTTCTGAAGTTTAGATCTGTTCTTCCCCTTCATTTAGGCCATATTTCTTGACTCTGGGCACCTGTTAATGTGGTAAGGAGCACAGAGCCTTAGATTCACTGGGGCAGGGCAACCCTCTTTGCTGTTATGGTGCTGTCTGTGAGGGAATGGATAGATAGGGAACAATGTTGCTTGCTCTGCTTTCGTCCCACTTTCCTTTATTCCCACAAGCAGATTGTGCCCTTTCAGTGTTCATTTGCAGGTGGGTGGGTTTGTTTACATTTTAGGATCTGTGGATCTCTCCAATGAATTCTCCTGTGAGGCTGGGAGTTTCTCCCACTTCTACAAACCCCACAGTTTTTTTTTTACAGTCTGGGGTTTTGAATCTTAGTTTCCGATGCTGAAACCCTGGGTTTCTTGGTCTGTCTTGCTCCCCTGTTGTTCCTCCCCACACCTCTGGGCACGGATGTAGGTTCATTCGTGCAGTATGCTGCCTTTCCTTGCTGCGCATCCTCTCCACCCCAGCTGCCAGTCTCCACCCCTCCTACTGTCTGGATGAATGTTCCTTTAACTCCTTGGTTGTTGGACTTACATGCAAATGTCTTTCTGGCAGTTTTGACTGTTCTTTGTTTTTAAATTGGTTGTCGTCCTTCCTTTGGTTGTGTTAGGAAGCAAAGCATTTCTGCCTACCCTTCCATCTTGGCCAGCACTCCTGATTTCTTCCTTGAAATCATTGCTAACCCATTCATTGTTTAGTAACAGTTATTTGGCCTCCATGTGTTTTTCATTCCCCGCCCCAGAAATTGATTACTTGTTTCATACTGTTGTGGTCAGAGGAGATGCTCTATATGATTTCAGTGTTTTTAAATTTATTGCCTTTTTTTGTGGTCTAATGGGTGGTCTGTCCTGGAAAATGTTCTGTGTGTATTTAAGAGTGTTTAACTGCTTTGGGATGAAATGCTCTGAAAATATTAATAAAATTCATTCAGTCCAGTGTGTCCTGTAAAGCCACTGTGTCCTGTAAAGCCACTGTGTCCTTGTTGATTTTCTTTCTGGAAGATCTATCCATTGATGTCAATAGGACATTAAACTCTCCTGCTATGACTCTATTAATGTCAGTTTCTCCCTTTATGTCTATCAGTGTTTACTTTATATATTTAGGTGCACCTATGTTGGGTTTGTAAATGTTTACAAGGGTTATATTCTCTTCAAATGCTGCCTTCATTGCATTACTGGTTTGGTATTGATGGCCTCCTTCGGGTTTTATTTTTTGGTCTGAGAAATCCTTTATTTTCCTTTTTCATTTTTTCTTTAATTTTAAATGATAGCCATACTGGGTAGAATAGCCTTGGTTTTAGGGTCTTGCTTTTAATCACTTTAAGTACTTTGTGCCAGTTTTTTTTCTGGCCTGAAATGTTTCTGTTGAGAAATCAGCTGACAGTCTTATGGGAGCTCCTTTATAGGTAGCTAACCATCTTTCTCTTGCTGCTGCTAAGATTTTTCTTTTAGTCTTTAACCTTTGTCATTTTAATTATGATGTGTTTTGGTGTGTGCCTCTTTGGATTTATCTTGTTGGGACTGTCTGTGCTTTCTGAACTGTGTCTTTTCCTTTGCCAGGTTATGGAAGTTTTCAGTCTCTCTCCAAATAAGTTCTCAATCTGTAGCTGTCTTTCTTCTTCTGATACTCATATGACATGAACATTGTCATGCTTGATGTTGTCCCAGAGGTTCTTTAAACTATCCTCATTTTAAAAAATTATTTTTCTTTTTGCTGCCTTGAATGGATGTTTCCGCTACCTTATCTTCTGAATAGCTGATTCGATTCTCTGCTTCATCTAACCTGCTGTTGATTAAGTTCTCACTGAATTCATTCATTCCTCCCGTAAGTTTCTTAAGTATCCTTATAATTTTTGGTTTGAACTTTGTATCTGGTAGCTTGCTTACCTTCATTTCATTTAGTTCTTTTCCTGGGGATTTATCTGTCCATTCATTTGAAGAATGTTCTTTTGTCTCCCCATTTTGACTACCTGTTGTATTTGTTTTTGTGTATTAGGTAGATTGTTTCCCAGTCTTGGTATTGTTGCTTTATGTAGTAGCTGTCTTGTGGGCTCATTCATTACTACAGTCTTTCTGATCACCTGAGCAAGGTGTCCCAGGAATGTCCCTTTTATGGGTTCGTGAGCCTTCCTGATGTAATCGAGTCTTGATTGCTGTTGGCCTGTTTGTTGGTGGGATTCATCCTCAGATTGGCTGACTGTGATCCACCCTGACCACATTCTACATGCTGCTCTACAGGGCCTGATCCTGGGAGTGGAATTCACCCCAGCAGGCTCTGATGCCTCCTGAGATCTCCCTTTGGGTGTCCTGCTTGTGGAACCACTTGGGTCATGCGCTGACATGATCTGAAGCCTGCCACCTAGGTGTGTTTGTTCTGGGGCCTTTTGAGAGGGGCCCCAATGCAGGTTAAAGTCAGAAGCTGCCTGCGACTGGCTCTGGGCTACCTGTTTGGAGCTGCATTGTGATCCACATTTCTTGGCTGCCTGTCTTTGGCCTGGGTGCCTGTGGGAGGGGCCAAGCTGCCTTCTCTTAGAACTGAGCCTGGAGTTGAGTCTAGAGCAAATCACCAAAAAGCCCAAGGCACCCCAAGATTTGCCTCCACCTACTGTCTGCTTGTTAGGTTCAGTTGCTGAAGGAGCCTCCCATGGTTCACAGATTATATGAGGTGTGTACTCTGAGTCATCAGGTAGGGGTGAGTGGTATTCACCAGTTGGACATAGATTCAAACTCCATAGTGCTGAGTGTGAGGCCTCTCAGCCAAAATCTCAGTATACATCAAGGCTAGCTGCCACCTGCCAGGTGCCTACCGAGTTTCATGGTGGGCTGTGGTCTGAGGAATTCTTTAGGGTGGGACCACAGAGTTCATCAGGCCAAAACAGACCAAAATTGCACTGTGAGAAGGGAGGGATCTGTACAGGAATGATGTCAGTCAGGCGTGTGAGAGAAAAATGGTCCCCACTCCAGAGCCACACAGTTCAGTCTCTGACACCCCCTGTGTACACCTAGACTGCAAGATTACTTTAGGAAAGTTTATACCACTGGTTTGGGCAGCTGAAGGTTGTGAGCTTGGCAGGGTGGGTGACAGGTAGGAGGGTGGGGCTAGTGAATCCCCCAAGGCTGATGCTAAATGGAGGGGATTACTCCGTCCAGGAATTATGCCATCTGTATACAGTAGTGGTGAGGGGTTCAGCACAGAGATCCCCTGGAACCACACAATCAAGTCTGTCTTCACATGACTCCAGTCTACTCTTTGTTGTCCTTGATAGAGCCTGGGATGAGTGGCAGTGAATGAGGTTTTGTGCACTGGTCCTCTATGTGGGGACCTGGGTTTCTAGCAGACTCCCTTCTCTCCCTGGCAGATAGAATCCCTGATTTTCACAGCTGTGTGTTACGAGGGCTCTTCTACTGGCTCTGGTGATCGTGGCTGGGGAGCCCAGCATGGGGTTAAGACCTCTTGCTCTTATCAGGGAAGCCTTTGCAGCTGAGATATCCCTCCAGATTCTCAACTGCTGCACATGGATTCGGGGTTTACCTAATCCTCAATTGGTTATTCAGATTGATAGTTTTATAACTTAGTTGTAATTCCAGTTTTGTCCTGGGAGGAGGTGTGTGTAACTCCCACCAAGTGCACCACCATCTTGGATCCCTCAATAATATTTCTGTCTTAGATTGGTCAAAGTAAATCACACCAATTTTTAATAGTCTAAAAATGAGCTAAGATGTCCCTATAAACATGGAGCTACAATAGGGATTATATGTAACTTTTGTGATCAGTTTTTGGTTTACAGAGAATATCATAGCAAGAATCTTGATGTAAAAGGATAATTTCTACTCACTGTGTATTATGGCCAATTGATGTGAATAGGGGTGATAAAAATTGTCTAAAACATGCATGTGACAAGATGTGTGTGATATATACATTGTGGAGGAAGTAGTATGAAAGGCATATATTTACATTAGTTTGAAGCAAGATTTGGGCTGACAGGTAAGTTGTATATTACCAACTTCTCTGTACTGCTTTCAACTACTGCATTAATATCTTTGCAAAATACACTTAAGATATATTTTATAGTAATGGGAGCCTTTTAAGTTTAAACTTAAGTTTAAATTTAATTGAAGTTTAAGTTCAAATTTAATTAAGTGCTATCCCCATATTCTTGATATTTCAATACCTCAAATCACTCAGAACTTTGTAGATAGGCCTGCAATTTTGAGTGATTGTTTCTTTAGCACCTTGAAGATATAAAATATATAACTTACATATTTTACTTATATATATATGTACACACATATATATGTGTATGTTTTATATTTTATAAATATATTTATATAGATTATATTTTAAAATATAAAATATACATTTTTAAATATTAAATGTCATTATACATCTTTCAAATGTGCTTTGAATGTGAAATAATTTAGTTAATGTCTTTTCTTATTATATAGGTTGTATAATTTGTTACTTTGAAATACCAGCACTTCAATATAGTCAGTTTTTTGGGGGGGGTTTTTGTTTGTTTTGTTTTTTTTGGGGGGGTCATGTACAAAAATTGAGGGAAATGGTGATGCAAACCAATATTTTGCTTTGGAGCAGCACATTTCCTAAGCATAAATTTATCTTTCTAATTACTTTTACTTAATCAGATGTTCAATGTGTTAGCAATACTTGAGAATATATTTACTTGAAGACAAATGCAGTCCAGATATATATCTGTGTAGGCTGAATCCAGTGAGTGATTTTAAAATTTCCTTGGACAATCCATAAAATCAGTAATTCAAATACAGATAAATGGTAGTTGGCAGTATATTATAATGATGAGACTATTTTTTAGAAAATGATTTAAAGCAAGTACCTGTTTTTTTCTTTTTATTGTAATAACCAACTTTGGTATTTCATTTTTACTGACATCTACTTTTAGAATAAATTTTTGTTCTCCACAAAAAAAATTGGAATTATTCTAATTATTCTTGGCTAATGACTTCATAATGGTAAGGGTAATCAAGCTCATATAAGATTACTTTAAAAAGCAACTCAGTAGCAATAGCAGTTGTCAATGTTATGTGAATAGAAATTTACAGCTTAGGATAAAATTTCCCAGGGGTCACCCTACAGGATTGTACAAAAAGCTTATATTTCTTGCACAATTTATATAAAGTAGAAGTTTTATGCAATTCTACTTAATATTATTGGAAACTAAAATGATCATAGCCATCATTTATTGTTTCAGGTGGATTACCTTGTATAAATTTCACAATGCTTCTGTGAGGTAGGAACTATCATTATCTCACATTTACAGATAAGATAACTGCTGAGGTCACATGTCACATGGGCAGTCTGACTCCTAGATCTGTGTCAGGATATGTTGCCTGTGTAGCTTGTAGTGCTATGTAACTTAATGGTTAAAAGAGTGACTGGTCTGGAAGCTGGCAAGTCACATAACTTCTTCAAACTTGAGTTTCCATAACTGTAGAATGAATGCTTTTAGGATTAAATGGGATAACTTATTTAACATAGCATACAATGTATCCTAAACAGTTATTAATAATCACATTAGTTATAATGACTACTCTTATTTTTGTGATTTATAACAGTTCCATATTTCTGTGGTCCAAGATTTTCAAGCATTTTTTTTGTGAAGCACATAAAGTGACTAGTGTTTTTAAGTTAATTACTTACTGGCTTTTGATTATATGTGTAAAAGGATTAATGTGAATTAGCAAGTTAAGGAATGTTTTGGTTTCAGCAAGAGACAAGAAGTTATATAAAACGATAGTTGCTTTAAAGAAGATATCACTTCTTTCTTTGTGTTTCATAATCGGTTGTTTGTGTGTGAAGAAGAATGAGAGAGCGTGCGAACATGTGCTTTCACCAGAGCCAAAGAGAGAGGATTCTCAGAGCCATTACCTAATTTTTCAGGACTTGTGTAGTGGGAATGGATGGTGTTTCATGTTAGATGCTGTTGTGAATAGAGGAAAGCACAGGGTCCATATTTTGGAGAGGCCAGGCCAGTGATCCTAGGAAAGTTTGTATAAATTGGAAGAATCATAGTTTAATTCCATGGATTGGAGGCTGAAATGATGGCAAAAACCAGATTTAGTGAAAATGACAGAGCAGGAAACTAAAAGGCTAAGAGATTCTAGGCAGAGAGGAAGATACCTATGTTGATTTTGGAAATAAAGTAAGGAGCCATGAAGTTAAAAAAGAGTATAGAAGTGGAGGTGTGAGAATGGTTTGTGGCTTGTGTGAAATTTGCCAGGTTCTGGACAAATAGGTGAGGGGCAGACCCTAGGAAATTTGTTTTAAAATTGAGTAACTGCCCTATTGAGTATTAGTGATTACTGAATTTTTCATATTGTAAGATGCACCGGGCCATAAGATGGACCTAGGTTTTAGAGGAGGAAAATAGGAAAAAAATTTTAGAAGCAAAAAATATGGTAAATATTTAATAACATAAATAACATAGGCCGCTGCCCCCTGCCCCCCTACCCCCACCACAAGCCACGTAAAGTACATTCAGACTGTAAGATGCAGCCCCCTTGGTGCGGGGCAGGAAGTACATCTTATAGTATGTAAAATATGGTATATACCGGTGCTGACATGGGAGACACAGGACCCCATTGGTTAGGAATGAGAACAGGAAAGAGACTGGGTGAGGACTATGGGTAGGGCTGCTTTAGCATTCTAAAAAATAATACCTTTTAGTGCCTTTTAAAAGATGGACATCATTTAGATGCCTTTAAAAATCATTAGAGAGTGTATGTTAATGAAGTTGAACTTTTATGAACTTACTGATCATGTCCATTTATTTGATACAGTGTTCTTGGCTAGGAACATAAATCTCATTAAATAAATATAACATTTTATATAACTCTACCATAAATGTTAATAAAGTTATATATAAAAGTTGGAGATAAAAACCACAATTTTAATATTATATTCCCCCATATAAAACATGAAAATTGTTTATTTTAATCTTCAAAATTAGAAAGATACACTCCAGAGTCATATATTAACCATTATTTAGCAAATAAGTTTGCTGTAGCATGCAATCAACTATGTCACTTCCTATTAACTTCTGTTAGTAGGAACACAAGCTAAACAAATACTAGAAAAAGTTATTACTATATAAGCAAATGTGTTATTTTTAGATTATCTACTGTTTGGTATTATTCATCCTGCTATATATATTAGCAAGAATAACTGAAATTTCTCTATCAAATCAAAATAGGAACCATTAAAAATTGCAATCAGAGAACTATATTTAAAAAAAAAGAAATCTCAACTGTTTACTTTAATGTGATTTCCTTATGATTAATTTATGTCAGTATAAAATTAATTAGAAATTTATATACATATTCTATACTGTTAATATTTGCTACAGTGCTTTCTTTAGTGTTTTCATTTTGAGAGGTCATTAGATTCAGCATTTTCTGGGGCAGCATTTTTTGAGGCAATTTTGTCTTTTTTGGGAAATTGTAATTTGGAAAACTGCATTTGAATATGTGTAGTGCTTATAATTGTGAGCTTTTTGCATTTACACTGATATTCTTTTGTATAGGAGTTAAAGTTCCTCGTAATTTTCGCTTGTTGGAAGAACTTGAAGAAGGACAAAAAGGAGTAGGCGATGGTACGGTTAGCTGGGGCCTTGAAGATGATGAAGACATGACACTTACAAGGTGGACAGGCATGATTATTGGGCCACCAAGGGTCAGTGCTATAAATTACATATCTTTTCTATTAATATTTTTGTAGTTTACAGAAAGCATTTTATTTAAAATACTGATATTAAAGTAACCATACTTCTAAGAGAAACAACTATTCCCTTTTTATTTTGTATACATTTATTGATGCTTCCCTTGTGCAGGGTATAATACTTGATTTTCTGGAGGATTTAGGGGGAAAGATTGATATTGTCATTGCCATCAAGGTGTTTGTAGTTTAGTAGAGAAGAAAACAAATGATAGACTCCAAATATGGCAGAGAAAGTTCACTAAGGGACTTTAGAATATGTTTCTTCTAGCTGGAATAGGAAGTTGCCTTTGGAATGAGCCTTAAAGAACTCACTGGTAGGATTTCAGAAGGTGGTGATAGGGATGGAGAACATTCCAGATAGGCAAGAGAAAAGGTGAGGAAATGGATGGGTTAACTGGGAAGAGTAGTTTATCCTGATATATATTACTAACCCACTATGTATAACCAATAATTTCTAAATTGGTTTCTCTTCAGTGCATGTTGCTATTTGCTTTGTGATAGTCGACTTACCATGTAAATGCTGTAGGCCTCGCTTTCTTCATCTATAATATCTATTAAAAAGCCTATGATTATTGCTTATTTTCTAGTGATGTTGGGAACCATCCCACTGTGTTTTATTCTTAGGTCTTCCTGAAGTTTGTGAAGTTTTATTTTTATGCAGAATTTGTTCAGATTGGGAATTTTTTATCTACATTGCATTCCTTACTTAAAGGTCCCATTTAACTGCACTCCCTGCAGTGAGTCATTGAACTATGTATTATATAATGTTTTGACTTGCTGGAAGAAACACATATTTTGAAGGTCTTTTTTACTCTGTTTTTTTATACTACTTTGCTACTTTGTGATGCAGACACTGGCCCACAGTGTCCATGCCGTTGTGGCTGAGAAAAGACAAATTCGAATAGCCTACCAAGTCCTGTGGAGGAAAAGGGATTGCACGGCCACTGTTTCAAGGGGAGAGCACCTCAGAGCACCTCAGCCACTCTCTCAAGAGGAGAGTGCCTCAACCCATGCCTTGACAAGCTTTTATTGTTTTTCTGGGCACATTACATTGAGGATGGTCCTCATTTACTATGCACAGGTTTGCTTTAGGTGGTTACCTTTTACAGAAAACAAAGGAGAGGATGTTGCTAATTACATCAGAACAGAAGGATATTTGCAAATGTAAAGGGAAAAGTGATTGAACTAATAACACTGGTCCTTGGAAGGTTTAACATAGATTTTAGGTAGTTACTTTAAAGATGTGCACTAAACAATACTTCCGGCCAAGATGGAGGCGTATGTAGGCACACTGTGCCCTCTCGTAAAACCAAAAGAAAGACAACAATTTAAAAACAAAAAAAAAAAAAACAAACAAACAAAAAAAAAAAACCCACCAGAACTGACAGAAAATTGAATTGTATGGAAGTCTGACAACCATGTAGTTAAAGAAGAAACATTCATCCAGACCAGTAGGAGGGGTGGAGACAGGTGGCCAGGCAGGGAGGACTCGCAGCAAGGCAGCGACTGGCAGACTAGGACTGTCAAGGTGGCAGCCAGCGGACCCGGTGACGCGGTGGTGGTGGAGCGGGCAGTCCCACATTTGTGCACAGATAAACCAGGAGGAACAACTGGGGAGTGAGACAGACCATGCAACCCAGGGTCCCAGCGCAGGGCAATAAAGCCTCCAACCTCTGATTGAAAACACCTGTGGGGGTTGAGGCGGCAATGGAGAGACTCCCAGCCTCACAGGACAGTTCCTTGGAGAGACCCACAGGGTCCTAGATCGCACACAAACCCACCCACCAAAGAATCAGCACCAGAAGGGCCCAATTTGCTTGTGGATAGAGGGGGAACAGACTGAAATCCAGCAGAGAGCAGAGCAAGTGCCATTGTTCCCTCTCGGAACCCTCACCCACATGCAGCGTCACAACACAGGACATGGGTTATCCTGCCCTGATGAACACCAAAGGCTCCGCCCCTTACTACATAACAGGCGTGTCAAAAAAAAAAAAAAATGGCCCAAATAAAAGAATAGATCAAAGCTCCAGAAAAAATACAACTAAGCGAAGAAAAGATAGCCACCCTATCAGATGCACAGTTCAAAATAGGATGCTCACAGAATTGGTTGAATTTGGTCGCAAATTAGATGAAAAAATGAAGGCTACACTAAGTGAAATAAAGGAAAATGTACAGGGAACCAAGTGTGATGGGAAGGAAACTGGGACTCAAATCAACAGCATGGACCAGAAGGAGGAAAGAAACATACAACCAGAAAAGAATGAAGAAGCAAGAATTCAAAAAAAAAAGAGGAGGAGAGGCTTAGGAACCTCTAGGACATCTTTAAATATTCCAACATCTGAATTATAGGGGTACCAGAAGGGGAAAGAGGAAGAGCAAGAAATTGAAAACTTACTTGAACAAATAATGAAGGATAACTTCCCCAATCTGGCAAAGGAAATAGACTTTCAAGAAGTCCAGGAAGCTCAGAGAGTCCCAAAGAAGTTGGACCCAAGGAGGAACACACCAAAGCACATCATAATTACATTAGCCAAGATTAAAAATAAGGAGAGAATTCTAGAAGCAGCAAGAGGTAAAGGGACAGTCACCTCCAAAGGAGTTAACCATCAGACTGTCAGCTGATTTCTCAAAAGAGACCTTAAGGCAAGAAGGGGCTGGAAAGAAGTATTCCAAGTCACAAAGGCAAGGACCTACATCCAAGATTACTCCATCCAGCAGAGCTATCATTTAGAATGGAAGGGCAGATAAAGTGCTTCCCAGATAAGGTCAAGTTCAAGGAGTTCATCATCACCAAGCCTTTATTATATGAAATGGTAAAGGGATTTATATAAGAAAAAGAAGATAAAAAATGTGAATGGTAAAATGACAGCACATTCACAGTTATTAACAGCCACACCTAAAACAAAAACAAAAGTAAACTAAGCAGACAGCTAGAACAGGAACAGAACCACAGAAATGGAGATCACATGGAGGGTTTGCAACAGGGGAGTGGGAGGAGGAGAGAGGGGGGAAAGGGTACAGAGAATAAGTAACATAGATGGTAGGTAGAAAATAGACAGGGAGAGGGTAAGAATAGTATAGGAAATGTAGAAGCCAAAGAACTTATGTGTATGACCCATGGACATGAACTAAAGGCGGGGAATGTGGGTGGGAGGGTACATGCAGGGTAGAGGGGAGTGAAGGGGGGAATATGAGACAACTGTAATAGTATAATCAATAAAATATATTTAAAAAGAAAAATCCGATGACACTGAAAGAAATTTAGAATCGTTTTAAAAAAATATGCAGTAAACTTTTGCTGCCTCAATTCAGGGTGAGGCAGTTTTAGCAAAAAGCTTGGCTCAAAGCAGCCTAAGTACAATGCAGGCCTGATTCCCCACGGGAGAACCTATCCATGGGTGTAGGTCCTGTGTACCGGACCTCGCTTTCCACTGGCCTTTACAAGTGGGATCTTGTCCCACACCACACAAAATGGTCTCCTGTATTTCCCCCCTTGTTTTTAGTTAGGACCACTCTAGATCCCGCTATAGATCCCACAAGTCTTGCTTCTTGCGGGTCTCTCACACAACCCTGGGAAAATAATTTGCAAATGGATCAAAGTACACAGAGCATTATCATAATCAGTAAGCAACCAGCAGCTAGAAAGACCCACATTCTCAGATTAAGCCCACTAATCATTGTCAGGCAGTAATGATCAAATCATAGATAACATTCAAAGAACTATAAGGGCTTATTTAGAGTCAGGGTCAGGTAGCTAAAGGGCCATAAAACTTTGGGGAAACAAATTCATTTCAGGCTTGGACTCTTATTATTTAAATTCAGGGTATTAGCAAAATAGGTTTCACAGGATTTTATGCATTCTTTTTAGGCATGATGGCCTAGGGGAACCTGCCCTTTCCAGCACAGGGCTGCACCCACCTCCAGCATTGTTTCAGACTTAGGTCGAGAGGGGGAAGTAAGGCAGCCAAGAAATTAGAAGACTTCTTGCAGACAGAATGAGGACTCAGGCTATGTCAAAGCCGAGGAACGCGGGTCCATCATCCCGTTTTTCTGTACACCCCAAGTCTTTCCCTGAGGGCCCTCTCAAGACCATGTCTGTATTAGGTCATCCCTCCCTTGAGGAATCTTTCCCATCATTGGCTAAACTGGTCATGCACTGGGTTCCAGGTGGGGTGAAGTAAGGTGGGCAGATGCAGTGCTCCTGCCAGGGAGATAAACTTTGTCTCCTCGGTGGCTTAGAGTCCCAAGGTTTCTCATTTAGCCTTAGCCATGTGTGTGTGTGTGGGGTGGGGGGGGGGGGGGGGGGCGGGTTACAGCTTCTGAAACTAGGCAGGGCAGTTCCCAACCTCATCTCTCCCCCTTTTTTGTTTGTGAACGCAATTGTTGTTAAGCCTGTGCAACCTACTATTTGCTGTTCCCAAATGCAATCTTGAGCAAACAACCTCCATATACATAGTAAAGCACAAATAAGGATTAAGACAAGGAGGCATCCAGGGGCTGCCATGGCCCAAACTCGTAAATTCAGTCCATTGAAACAGTTTTTAGGGTTCAGCCATTGTAGATTATTGTGGAGGGTTTGGAACACTTTGTGTTCAGTAAGGCCTTTGATGTCACTGAGCTGCTGGTGAAACTCAAGCTGCAACTGATCAATTTGTCCTTTGAGATTGGTAGAGAAATTATGCAGGCACAAGACCACAGTGTCCATGTCCTTATGGATGAAGTGAGAATTCACACGGACTACCGAGTCCGGTGGAGGAAAAGGGACAGCATGGCTTTTCTTTCAAGGGGAGCAAAAGCCTGCGGCCTCTGCCATGACAGGCCTTTATTGGGTTTGTCCCCACATCACATTATGGCCCTCATTTACTGTGCACAGGTTTGCTTAGATGGTTACCTTTTACAGACAACAAAGGAGCCAATGCAGCTAATCACATCACAGAAGAAAGATATTAGCAAATGAAAAGGGAAAGTGGTTGAGCTGGTTTCACTAATCCTAAGAAGGTTGAGCATGGATTTTAGGAAGTTACAATAAGCACTTGCTATTTCAATTCAGAGTGAGGGAGTTTTAGCAAAAGCAAGTCCCAAAGTGGCGTAGGTACAAATGCAGGCCTGATTCCCCATGGGAGAACCTATCCATGGGTGTGGGTCCTGTGCATCTTTGAGTTGGAGCTGGCCCATGCCATGCAGAACCCTCTCCTACAGAGAAAGCCTCTGTTAGGTGATGTTGAATATCGCTCCAGGAGTATTGGATGGAATTCCATTGGAGCATAGTAACACACAGCTTGGTGAATCAAGAATCACAGGTCAGCTGTTGGTGGGTCACTAGTGCATCCTGGCGCTCGCCGATCCAGCTGAGTGCTGATTCAACCATAGAAAGGCGAGTCAGGATTTCTTGATGAATCTGGGCCTGTTGAATCATTTCTAAAGTAACATTACGGGGCACTGAGGGGTTGTTGCCCTCTCAAGTGCACTGAAGGCACTTGAGCCTTGGCCCCTATCATTGGGGTAGGCCTCATACTCCTCCGTTGGCAGAGCCAGGCTTGTGAGTGAGGGTGTGGGTGTCCCTTTTTCCTTCTGGTTGTTCAGGGTCAGCTGGGCTATCTGGTCTGTCAGTTGATCAGTTCTCGGCTCCAGGTAGCAGAGCTTGGTATCTGCCCTGCTCATGATAAGGCTTTACTCTTTTGGCTGGTAGCCAGACAGAACCTGTAGGGATGGAAACACACACACCCTCTTTCCCATGTTGAGAGATCTACAAGGCCCTTCCAAAAGCCATCTCCCAGCAAATCTCTATATAAAACCTGAGGATAAGATGACTTTGGCTCCTTCTGAAAACGTTTCTCAATTGGAGTACAAAGAGATTCATCACAATTTAGAAAATTATAGGTAAACAGGGCTAACATAATCAAATTTTGGGAGAAGGACTCATGACTCCCCCTTTTTTGTTTTTTAAGATTTTTAAAAGTATGATGAGTCTTTTCTACAGTTGTCTGACCAGTTGAAGTGTAAGGTATTCCTGTTTTATGTTGGATATTCCAATGCTGAAGGAAGACCTGAGTAGACTGGGCAAGGTATCTAGGGCCATTATCAGTTTTAGTTTGCTGAGGCCATCCTAAATGACTAAAGGCCTTAAACCAATGGGCTTGTATATTTTTAGCAGATTCTCCTGTTAAAGGAGATGCATGCAGGGCACCAGAGTAAGTATCAATAGAAATATGAACGTATTTGAGTTTTCCAAAGGCAGCATAATGAGTGACACCTGTTTGCCAAATTATTTGAGAACTTAGTCCTCGAGAATTAACTCTTATAGTGCCTTGCTAAGGGCTTAGCAATAAGGATATTCTTTAATAATGTGTTTAGCTTGGGAACGAGGAATATTAACTTGTTTTTGGAGTGCCTGGCTATTTTGATGAAAAAACTAATCTTGCTGGAAAGCAGTAAGAACACTGACTAAGGCATCTGCCTTATTGTTACCATCCACCAGGGGGCCAGACAAGCCTGAATGGGATCAAATATGAGTAATGAAGAGGAGGTGTACTCTTATCAAGGAGGGACTGTAGGGTCCAAAATAGGTTAAGTAGATTGGGGTCAGTAGAAGTCCTAATTAATGCCTGATCTAGATGCAGAATAGTGTAAACAGTATATCCTGAGTCACAGACCATATTCAAAGGTTTCTGGGTCCATTACCTCAGGGCCATGATTGCAGAAAAAGCTCAGCCCTTTGAGTAGAGGAATGTCCTGAGTATACAAAATTTCTCCAGTTGCCCTCTTGCCAGGCAACAGCAGCCCGTCTGGTTTTTCTGGACCCATCAAGAGACACAGTTTTCACCCCAGTTAGTAGCGTTGGACTGACGTTTTCTGCTAGCCTTATCTGAAGGAATGGAATGTTTCGAAGCAATTTATCTGAGGTCAGGTTAATTTCTAGTCCTACGAAATCAGCTATGGCACACCGAAATTCTAAAGATTGAGCTGCCAGTTGTTGTAAATAGACTTGAGTTAAGGGGATGTGAATAAAGACAGGATCATATCCAGATAACTGCTGTGTTCGCTCACGCCCTTTTATAAAATGTCACAATGCAGTTATATAGGTGGTAATAGTGCGTTGATCAGACAGAAAAAGCCACTCTTATCATAGCTAAGTGCGGTGATAGGTGTCCTATAAGACCCATTTGGGTGCCTAAGGTTGCAAAAAAAAAAGCTGGACAGAAAACTGAATTAATTCTAGTTAGTTGTTGCTGCTGAATATGTTGATTTATTATGTTCTTGTAGGGCCTCGGAGGACAGTTTTCTGGGGGATTTAAGATCTAGATCCCCTTTAAGGGCATTAAATAAATGTGTTAATTGTTGGGTAGATATTCCAAGGCTGGGTCGCACTCATTTGATTGCTCCCAAAAGTTGTTGGAGGCCATTAAGAGTCAAATCCTTGGGTGGATTAATTTGAAGGACTTAAGGCCAAATTGTCCTATTCAAAAGGATATAGCCTAAATATTTCCAAGGTTCTGACTGCTGGATTTTTTCTGGAGCAATTACTAGCCCAGCAGAAGCTACAGAATTTTTAAGAAAGGAAGCAGTTTTTGCTAAAATATCTTGTGAAGAAACTGCAGTCAGATGTCATCCATATAATGATAGATAATTGAGTTAGGAAACTGATCTCTTACTGGCTGAGTGGCTGTATGAATGAAATGCTGGCAGATAGTTGGGTTAAGCATTCCCTGTGGCAAAACTCTCCATTGAAACCACTGTAAAGGCTGAGAATTGTTAATAACTGGAAGGGAAAATGCAAAACATTTCTGGTCCTTTTCTGCTAAAAGGATTGTAAAGAAACAATCCTGTAGGTCAGTTACTAAAAGTGGCCAATCCTTTGGAATGCAAGCTGAATTGGGGACTCCAGGCTGCAGAGGGCCCATAGGTAGGAGGGATTCATTGATTTTTCTTAGATCATGAATAAGCCTCCATTTGCCAGATTTCTTTACTACAACAAAAATAGGCGTATTCCAAGGGCTATTAGAGGGTTCAAGTTGACCTGCTTCTAATTGTTGTTTAACTAAAAGACAGGTAGGTCTGTTCAAGTCGCTCTTCATGTCTATTAAGTAGCCACTGATCAACCCATACCGGCATATTGGAGAGCCAGGTAAGCGATAGGGGAGTAGTGCAAACAAGGCTCCAAGTGGCGGCTAAAAAATAGCTTCAGTTTTAAAACTGCTTTCCCTCTCCCCCCTCCCCACTCTCTGCTTGGAAAGAAAGACCCCCTGCTCCTTCTGGAAGCTGCAATGAGTTTAAGCAGCAAGTTAATTGCCCTGTTGTTCTCAGGACCTGGTAACTCCTAGGTTCAGAGTTTTCAAGGAAAGTGGGAAACATGGGTGTTGTTCTGCTCAAATATGATTTAGACAAAAGTGATTACTCACCAAGGGTCTTTTGTGACTCTGTTGACTAACCATTCCCTCCAGGAGAATAGCCAGTTCTTCCCCAAGGAAATGATCAGTGTTTACAGGTACCGAGTTAAAAAATGGTACTTAGGCTTCCATGGAGAAGGACTAATTTTCCCCAGGAGACATTATACCTATATTTCATTTTTACAATAAAAGACCACAGCTCTGGCATAAACAAGGAGGATTCTTAATATTTCTTTTAACATATCACACCCCCCATCCTACTTATAGCAAGCTCTGGATTGACAAATTTATGAACACATTCATAACTTTCAGAAACAGTTTTTTATTAACTGGCAAATATATTTACTTTTTTGTTGTCGTTAATTCTTATTGATTACTGCATTCTTTGAATGTGCTAAAAAGTGATCTGTCTCATCTAGTGCCCTTGACAACTTAGGGAGGCTGGAGAACAGGGAGGGAGGATACTAAGCTCTGCATGGCTTGTTCCAAGGACTAAAGCATTCCCTGGGCCTCCATAAGGAGGATTGAGAGTAGTTAAAAGACACATTTTTCTCCTTGTTTTTCTTCCTGTGCTTTCTACTATCCAAGGGAATTGAGATCTTTTTCCTTCTTTAAACAATCAATTTGAATTCTTTCTGAGTAGAATCCTTATGATGTAATATTAGAGATCTCATTCTGTGTACCAGAGGTTTAGCAAAATATTTTGAGACTGAGCTGTTCCTTTCAAAACAAAAAGAAAAACAAAATTCAAGCACACCAGTATTTTCAAATTAAATCCTCTAAACTAGGAAGTGAGACACTAGCCTTAGAATCTTATGTCACACCACCTGGTGTTATTTCAACTTCTGCCCAACTTTTTCCTAACTAACTAAGTCTCAAGATCCCTTGTCAGGGAGGCGTTCAGCAGCCTTAAAAAGTTGCCAGATTAGCTTAATACATTGCTCTCGTTCCTTAGAGAGCCCGTTCCCCATGGCTGAGGATTCACAGAAACCTTTACAGAAATTTTTTAACAAATAGAAGAACCTTTTTCTGAAATTCCTCCTGCCGCAACCACGGTGATTACAAACCAGTCTCAATTTTGCTTTTCCTCCACCTGCACCTTTAAATTTTTATGCAGGTGGATGGAGGGAAAAGGCAAAATTGAAGGGGACCATAACAAGTGGCTTAAAAGAAAGAATTTGCTGAGATGCTTATAAAATGTCCCGTAACTAGTTGATGTGTTTAAAGACTATTAAAGGGAAAATCTTTGCTCTTTCTCCCAAGCCTAGATGTATTTGGGGGTTGTGTCATGGGGATGGACTTGTGAGTGTTTTTACAGTGTGCCTCTCATTGGGTGGACTTTTGCTTGCAGCTGGCGGAAAACCTAGTGTTCTGTCCTGGTTTACGTCTAGCTAATCCTCTCACAGGAGTCTTTATTGTAGTGAGCGCCCTTGTGGCTCTTAACTGCTTGACCTGTGCCCACGAGATTTCGACAAATACTTGGGAGAGAGAGCAAGGCTCCTGCTTACTAAAGAAGGTACAGTTGCAAAGCAGTCGCAAGAGAAGGCAACCTAGGAAGAAAACCCTTTTCCTCTGAAATCCAACACACCCTACGACCTAACCGAAAAGCACTCAGTGTCATTGGCCCTTACCTGGGCTGATGTGCATGTACTCAACCAAGTTGGTGTGTTGTTCACAATGACTGCTCATAGTCCTGGGTTCCTTTTCAGGCGCTAGCTGATACGGACACTGGCCCACAGTGTTCATGGTGTTGTGGCTGAGAAAAGACAAATTCACATAGCCTACCAAGTCCTGTGGAGGAAAAGGGATTTCACGGCCACTGTTTCAAGGGGAGAGCACCTCAGAGCACCTCAGCCACTCTCTCAAGAGGAGAGTGCCTCAACCTTTGCCTTGACAAGCTTTTATTGTTTTTCTGGGCACATTACATTGAGGATGGTCCTCATTTACTATGCACAGGTTCGCTCTAGGTGGTTACCTTTTGCAGAAAACAGGAGAGGATGTTGCTAATTACATCAAAAAGAAGGATATTTGCAAATGTAAAGGGAAAAGTGGTTGAACTGGTTACACTGGTTCTTGGAAGGTTTAGCATAGATTTTAGGAAGTTACTTTTAAGATATGCAGTAAATGTTCGCTGCCTCAATTCAGGGTGAGGCAGTTTTGCAAAAAGCAAGTTTCAAAGTGGCTTAGGTACAATGCAGGCCTGATTCCCCATGGGAGAACCTATCCGTGGGTGTGGGTCCTGTGTACCGGACCTCGATTTCCAATGGCCTTTATGAGTGAGAGCTGGGCCCATGCCACATGGAACGGTCTCCTACAACCTTGTGATGGAAGCATTTCACCAGTTTTCCTATTGGGTAGTGTTTAGAATTCCTGTGGATTATTACAAAAGAAAAATGGATCAGGTAATTAGCAGTGATAACTTTATTTATTTTTTAATTTTATTTATTTTTATAGAGGAGAAGTGAAAGAGAAAGAGGGAGAGAAACATCAGTGTGTGGTTGCCTCTCACGTGCCCCCTACTGGGGACCTGGTCTGCAACCCAGGCATGTGCCTTGACTGGGAATCAAACTGGCAACCCTTTGGTTCACAGGCCAGCACTGAGTCTTCTTAGCCACACCAGCCAGGGCAGCAGTGCTAACTTTAAAGGATAAATTAATGTAAGTTTTATATTTTCTGATATTCTTTGCAAAATTTGTATACGCTACTAAAGTAACAAATCCCCCATCCCTCCACTCTGATTTTTCCATGAGACTTTTGAAGAAGGAAATACATAATACTGATGATTAGAACTTTTCACATTTTATTATTTAGTATTTAACCTTGATTTTTACTGCCTGTGAAAATTATTACCGTGTCTATTATGTTTTAAAAAATTCCTTTTACTTTTGAGCATCTTAATGAATAGTTTGAACATTTGATGGTCTGAACTGATGGAGTATAAAGTGAAATTATTTAGATTATTTTTTTCCCCAGATACTACCTTCAATGGACTTTAAGAATGGTTTTGGAGCTTATGTGTAAGTTCCTCAGCTATTTTTGTGGGCTGTTTCAAAGCACAGTTTCCAAAAGTGGAAGTGCAGCTTCTGCTTGATGTCTTGCCCAATTGTGGTCACCAGCAGGACTCTCCAAGCTGGCTGTATTTTCTGGTGTCACAGCGGTGCAGGAAGCTTCTGTGTCCAGGCTGCACCCAATGTTAGGGTAAACGCTGTTCTAGCTTGTGGGGAAGTTAGGGCCTTCTTTTCAAGGGGGGCATGTAGACCAGAGGTGCTGGCTGCCAGGCCATGCTTCTCTTCCAGCGGGTCCTCTGCTTTCTGTGGGTGGTAGTTTTGGAGCACTTTCTCACTCTTGGGTGCCAGGAAGAGGCAGGCGGGGAGTACCTTGCAAAGGCACAGAACACACCTCCCAAGCCAGACTGCTCAGTACATAATGATTTTCTACCTTACATCTTTTCTCCAGTTATCTCCCTCACTGAGGCATATGGGACTAGGATAAGGTGAGTGGTCACAGAACCCATTCATTTGCCATTTAATAAAACTGCCAGGGTTTGTGTTACATTAGTTGTTTTCTATTTAGAAGGTGCCATGTTTAGAGCAATTTTGTTCTTAGCTTTAGGTATCCACATTTAGCTGCGGTAATAGGAAAATTCTTATTTTAACATACTGCTATTTAGTTAGCTGTTTTTTGTTTGTTTTTTGATGTGCTACTGATTAAGAGTACTGTTTTTTTATTATCACACTATCTATTTGGATTTATATGAATTAGCAATTTCTTTTTCCCTATGTTTGTGTGTTAAATTTTATAAAGCAACATTTTTTAGCATTAGAGGTTTAGTTACTTTATATGTATGTTTCATTGCATGCAAATGAAGGTAGTATACCCATCTTTTGAAGTTTTGAGAATTAAATGAATTAATAATTAGACAATAGGAGAATATCTGACTATAATGCATACTTAATAATTATTCTTTTTACTACTCTGTTCTATTTTAGTTTCTTCTTTTGTTAGATAATAGAAAGACTTGACTGTTAATTTAAAATTTAGAGGTAAAAGAAAAATTAA
The DNA here is from genome assembly GCA_039655065.1 of Glossophaga mutica. Classification (NCBI taxonomy): domain Eukaryota; kingdom Metazoa; phylum Chordata; class Mammalia; order Chiroptera; family Phyllostomidae; genus Glossophaga; species Glossophaga mutica. The sequence continues at coordinate 93,336,617 of CM077309.1, read as the reverse complement.
CCCAAGGTATCAAAAGGTAGTATGATATTTAATCTGAGCACTGAATTAGATCAATAGGCTAACTTATAGTTCAATTTTTTTAAAAAATTGAGGTATAATACACATATAGTGAAGTGCATAGATATTACCATGAGTTTTGACAAATGTGTACCTTGTTACCCACATACTTACTGAGACAGAGAACATTTCCATCACCCCACAGAGTTCCCCATGCCCCTTTCCATCCCTTCTCACCGCAGTCACTACTTTGTGCACCCTGTAGTTTTGACTGTTGTAGAACTTTATATGAATGGAATCACGCAGTGTGTTCACTTACCAATTTGCTTTTTTTGACTAAGCATAACGTCTTAGGTACTAATCTGTGTTGTTCCATGTAGTTAGTGTTTCTTTTTATTGCCGAGTAGTAGTTTACTTTATGGATATGCCATAATAGGCTCATCAGTTCTCCAGTTCATGAGTCTTTGGATTTTATCTACTTTCTGGCTATAACAAACATGAACTTTTTTTTTTGTAAGTCTTTTTGTGAATGTATGTTTGTCTCCATTTCTCTTGCTTAGGAATGGAATTTCTAATCTATAGGGTAGGGGTATGCTTAATCTTCATAAGAAAATGACAAATTACTAACAAAATGGTTATACCATTTTTTGACACCCAGCAAATATGAGAGTTCTAGTTGTTTCCACATACTTTGAGTATCTTTAGCGTTATGGAATTTCTTGGAACTATTATTATTATCATTTTGTTTAAATGGAAGTTTTCTGGAAAGGCTGATGTTCTTCCAGATTGGAGAACCACAGACTAGATGATTTCCTTGAGATCTGATTTTAATCTTTTTTTGTATTATCTAAAGTGCTGATCATATTATTAATATGTTTACCATTGAACTTTGATGAGTTTTATATAGCTGTTCCTTTTTAAAATATTGAAATATTTAATATATATACAAGATTGTTGCATATATTTTAAACTATAGAAGTTTGATATCCCAGATCTGATCTCCACTTAGAAGTAATTCTCTTAAGGGAAAGAAAGCTGTGGTTTGGTTTTGGTAAGTGAAATCTGTAGGCTGATGGTTAGCTGCAACACCCACCCCCGGGTTATTGTAAAAACCAACAGGCATTACATTCGTCCCTTTCATTAATTTTTACTTTTGTGTTTTAATTGTGTACCAGTAAGTTAATCAAGTGAACAAATCATGATGATAAAGAAGAGTTAATTATAGGGCATGAAAATAAGCCATGAATAATCTAGAACCATTAAGTCTTTGGTATGGTAGTGTGAAACTTCTCAATTAAGAAAACCTATTTTAAAATGATGTGGAAACATAAAGCTTGCCATTTTATCTCTGAATTCAGATAATGGAATTTACTGAACCACAAAATTAGTAAAGTAGTAATGGAAATATAACTAATAATAGGCATGAACTATTTTCTTGCTGTAAGATAGTATAGTATAGTGGTTTTCCTTTTGCTAGAAGTTACTGATTGCCCTGTGAGTGGGATAACCATATAATTTATTGTCCAAACAGTTTCTTTTGAGAATAAAAAGAAGCACTATTAATGTTAATACTAGGACAGTAGGAATAAACAGAATTGTCCTAGACAAATGGGAACCTTTATATGTGCGTGACACAGTCAAGTAGTTCCTTCCCCAACAATGTAAACTTTTTAGTAAAACCTGAATTTGTGTACTTTTTTCTTTTGTTACAGGTATTGTTTGTATCATAAAAAGCAAATTCTTATCATTTTAATATGACCATATAGAATTATTTTATAAAATGTCTACTATTAAGTATGTTTGCTGCATTTTTTCTAACTATATAGGTCAAATAAATTTGAATGTAGAAAAGTAAATTCTTGATCACATACACAATAATATCAATACATTCAAATCATACTTTTCCTCTTTATTAGCACTTGAATATTATTGTTATTTTTTTTTTGCCTTCTAGACAAATTATGAAAACAGAATATATAGCCTGAAAGTAGAATGTGGACCTAAATACCCAGAAGCTCCTCCATCAGTTAGATTTGTAACCAAAATTAATATGAATGGAATAAATAATTCCAGTGGAATGGTAAGTTAAAGTAGTCATTTTATTCTTCTATAACCTATATTATAAAGTCAGGAGAAAGTTAAAATAAAAGGATCTTTGTTTAGATGAAAGTCTAAAGAAGTTTATCTTACATTGTTTTTCTTTTATAAATCAGCCCATCCTTACAATTTTCATATATATAGGTGTGATAGCTACACTTCTCTTGGGGTTTTGTTAATTGCTTTAATCATCATAGTTCAGTGAATCCTTATTTGGTGAAAAGATGACCATTAGTTTCTTTTTCGAATGTTACTTTTCTTTGGGGTTAAGTTATTAATATATTTGGTGAGATTAAAAGGATGAATGTTTATGAAAATTTTTTAAGGAACAGGTACATCTGTATTGAAACAAATAATCGTAGTTGTTGTGCACTGTTGTTTATTTAAAGCAAATAAACCGAAATGACACACTCTACCTGATTCACATATGAAAGTTGGTAGAGATAGCTAAATTTCCAATATGAGTAGATTATTAGATTCAGACTTAAAACTTCAGACTCTTTGAGATGCCATGTTGAGATCACACTTACATGCAAAATATATGTTAGGGATCATAATAACATAATATTAGAAGGAACTTTACCCATCTTAGGAAATATTACAGAATGTTATCAATATTAACTTCTGCGTGCTCCTCCTTATCCCATCCCTGTGTTCTCTTTCTCCAGCAAGGGTAATTAACATCTTGAAAACTTTCTTTTATATTTACTTACTTTATAGTTTTTACAGTTTTTACTTTATAGTTCTACCTAATTTACTACATATGTACACCTATTGTTCCTCCCTCTCTTCCTCTTTCTGTCTATCTATATAGCTAAAACTACGCATTTATACATATACCTCAAATTCTATCCCAATGCTACAGGATTTATTACAGATTTCATCCTTCCTATATTTGTAATTCCTTCCTCCAACAGTGAGGGATTTTTCTAAAACACAAATTGTGTCATATCATTTATGTGCTTTGAAGTAGTTAACGGCTTCTGCCACAAAGTGCATGATTCTTGCCATGACTCATCAGCTGACAGTAGGTACTGCCCTGGGATCTTCTTATGCACTTTCTGTATCTTCCTGTCTGGACATCCCTACTTTGGCTAATCCTAACAGATTCTCAAAGAATCTGTTTCTTAAGTCTTTCCTGAGTCCCAGTCTAAATTATATCTCTTGTTGCTCTGCTCTGTTATATATAGTCACATTGTCATTTTCCTTTGTAGCAGTTACTGTAAATTTATTGTCTCTTTTCTCTTGTTTTTATTTTTAGTGTTTCAGAAGAAATATTTCTAACATACAGACTGGTTTTAGAGAATGATATAACCAACATCTTCCACCTATTTTATCATATCTTAACATTTTTATCTTACTTGTAACAGATCTTTTTAAAAGACTACATTATAAATAGTTAACTCTCTGTATGCCTATCCCCAGTTTCCCCTTGCCCTCTTTCCTCAGTGGTAGTCCCATCTTGAATTTGTAGTTTATAATTTCTGTGCATGATTGTTGTGCTTTTACTACACACCTGTGTATACCTCTATATTGTGTCATTTTTGTGTGGAATCACATGTCACTGATCTTTTGGATTTACCCATGTCGAGTCATGCAAATTAGATTTTTTTAACTGTTTAATATTCCATTTTTCACTTGCTGAGCATTTAGGTTTTTTCAGTTTTCTCTGAAAAGATTGTACAAGTGTTCTTATACCTTAAGGCAGTGCCTCTCAGGACCTGGTGTTTGTTTATTGGATCCAATGTTGTAGATAAATACTGTTGTAAAATATAATAAAATTAAATTACTAGAAAAATGAAACAACAAAGACAAAATACAAGTTCTGATTTTTTTAAATAAAAATTTCTGTGTCAAATTGCTCTAGATCTCTCTGACCCCTATTCTGAATTCCTATGTTTATCTTGTCATGGACTAGTAAAAATCAGTTCAAGATCTAACTCTGTTCTATGGAAACTACTTTGAATAGCACTTGCTCCAGGGCATACAACTAGAAGTGGAATGTCTGCTGAGGTATGGGGCTTATCTTTAGCTTGATTGAATACTGCCAAGTTGCTTTCTACAGGACTGTGTTTATGTCTTTCTAGCTATGTGTAAAAGCACCCTGAGAATGTACATTTCCACTGGTGCTTCATAATGTCAAGCTGGAGTGGGGATTAGAAAACAGTAAAATAAATACTGATTTTAATCATTGGAGTATAGGTATGTGCATAGAGGATTGAGGTAGGGTGAATATATTGGGAATGAGTTTTTCCCTTGATTAATAACTAAGATTTAAATTATTAATTTTATAACTAGTAAATAGTAGAGAATTTCAGATTGAGTCTTGGTGATTGTGCCAGGATGATTTCAAATTCTTTGAGGTGATTTATGGATGAATTATGGCTGTTGCTTTAGTCATTTTGGTTTATATTTACTTCATAGATCCAGTCAAAATTATTTTTTGTAGTCCATTAATACTGTAAAGCGTAAACTACAGTGTTTTATGCTATAAGGTCTCAAGTTTTGGGAGGTTATTGAATATTATAGACAGGTAAGATCCAGCTTTGTTCTGACATGATAATTATTTTCTTATGCTCTTTTCTTCCATCTCTCTTTTTATTTTTTCCCCCAAATTTTTATACATTCTGTTGGTATTTTACAGGGTTTGCAGTCACTTGTGTTTATTTAACTATCTTTTAACTTTACAGCTAGAAGTGTTGGTTTCTACTTTGGAAAAACTTGGTATTCCCTTGACTTATTTTATAAACTTGTTCACTTATGGGATCTATTTAAAATAGGCTAATGAAATTGCTACTCTTCTAAGTTAAAGCATCAGAGGAAGGATTTTTAAATGTGTTAACATTGTTTCAATTATTTGTCAGATTATAAAAATTATTTTTCTGTTCTATTTTTAAATAGTTTTATTGTTACATAATTAACATACCATACAGTTCACTTCTTTAAAGTATACAATTCAATGTATTTTAGTTTTTACAGGGTTGTGGACCTATCACCAGTTTTAGGTCCAGTTTTAGAACATTTTTATCTTTCTCAAAGCAACCCCCTTATCCGTTCATTGTCACTTTCCACTTCCCACCTTCCTCACACTAAATAACCACTAAATTACTTTCTGTCTTTATAGATTTGCCTATTCTGGACTTTTTGTATAAAAGGAAGCATACAATATCTATTCTTCTGTGACTAGCTTCTTTCACTTAACCTAGTATTTTCAAGGTTCATTGAGGTTGTAGCATTTATTAGTACTTTTTGTCTTTTTATTGCTGAATACTATTCCATTGTATAGTGATATCACATTTTGTTTATCCTTTTATCACATGATAGATACAACATTTTGATTTCTCTTGAGTAAATATACCTTGAAGTGGAATTGCTGGATTGTATGGTAACTCAATGTTTAACATTTTGAGGAACTGCCAGACTGTTTTTCAAGTGAACATACCATTCTGCATTCCCACCAGCAGCATATGAGAGTTCCAGCTCTTCTACATCCTTGCCAACAATTGTTAGACAACAATTGTCTGTTTGTTTTTATTTTTTATTATAGCCATCCTACAAAGTGTATAATAGCATTTATTTCATTGTGGTGGGTTTGACTTGCAATGCCTTGATTAGGCTGATGAAGTTGAGTACATTTCCAAATACTTATTGGCCACTTGTGAATCTTCTTTGGATAAACGTGTATTTAGATTCTTTGTTTGTTTTTTTAAGTAGTTGAAACAACAAGACTTGCTATCTCATAGTTTCTGTGGGCCAGGAATGTAGGTCCAGCTTTTCTGGGTCATATGGCTCAGGGCCTCATAGGCTGCAATCAAGATGTCAGCCTATGCTGTGGTCTCACCTGAATGCCTGACTAAGGAATGATCCAATTCCAACCTCAGTCTTTGGTTGTTGGCTGGATTCAGTATTTTGTGGGTTTTGGGACTGAGGGTATCAGCTTCTTGCACACTGCTGCCCAGAAAGCACTCTTGGTTTCTTGCCATAAAAGCCTCTTTTTGCGGGAGTTCACAACATGGCAGCTGACTTCCACCTGTGAAACAAGGAGTTAAAGCAAGGAAGAATAAGAAGCTAGAATATTTTTCTAATTTAATATTAGAAATGACATCTCAGTAATCTGTTCATTAGAAGCAAGTCACTAGGTCCAGCCCTTACTCAAAAGGAAGGGTTCCATAGAACGTGAATATCAGGAGTTGAAGATCTTTGGGAGCCATCTGAACAACTGTCTTAGTTTGGGCTGCTGTAACAAAAATACATTGACTGGGGTGACTTAAACAACAGAAATTTATTTCTCACAGTTCTGGAGGCTGGGAAGATCAAGATCAGGGTGCTAGCATGGTTGGATTTTGTGAGAATACTCATGCTTGTTGTAGATGACTGACTTCTTATCCTCACATGGAAGTGACGCAAGCTCTCTAGTCTCTCTTCTTAAAGGGATGCAAATCCCATCATGGGTGCTCTACCTTTATGACCTCATCTAAGCCTAATCACTTCCCAAACACCTCAGCTTCTAATACCATCCCTGTAGGGCACAGGTGGCAAACACAAGGCCCTCGGGCCAAATCTGGCCCTCCACCTTGTTTTATCCGGCCCAGCACCTTGTTTCTACCCAGCAGCAGCGTCCTTCTCCCTTAACTGTTAAGGGGTAGTTACATTTATACACTCGTAAAATTACATTCGGCCCTTTGAAGGCAACTGCAAGGCTGATGTGCGCCCCTGCCTCCCGCACCCAGTGAAAATGAGTTTGACACCCTTTCTGTAGGGGTTAGGCTTTTAACAAACCAGTCCATAAAAGCTGCTTACCACAGTCTGCCTTTGCCCACATTTTAATTGAGATAATTTTATTACTGAGTTGTAAGAGTTCTTTAAAGAGTGATAAAGAGTCCCTGATCAAATGTATGATTTGCAAGTGTTTTTCTTACTCCATAGAGTTTCTCTTTGCTTGCTTAATGTAACCATTTTATTTTGTTGTTTTGTTGTTGTTGAACGCACTGTTATATCTCCGAAACCACTACAGAATCCATCGTTAGGAAGATTTACTCCTGTTTTCTTCTGAGAGTGCTTTTTAAAAAATTATTTTTTAAATCCTTAGCCAAGGATATCTTTTTTACTGATTTTTAGAGAGAGAGAAAGGGAGGAGAGACAGACAGACAGACAGACAGAGGTGTCAATGTGAGAAACATCAATTAGTTGTCTCCCATACATGCCCTGACCAGTGACTAAACCTGCTACCTAGGTATGTGCCCTGACCAGGGATTAAACCTGCAACCTTTTAATGTATGGGATGATGCTCCAACCAACTGAATTACCTGACCAGGGGTCTTCTAACAGTTTTATAGCTTTTGCTCTTAATTTAGGTGTGTTATCCATTTTGAATTGGTTTTTGTATATGGTGAAAGTTAAAGGTACAACTTTATTCCTTTGCATATGGATATTTAGTTGTCCGAACACCACTAATTGAAGAGACTTCTTATTGTGTATTCTTGTAAAGATCAGTTCATTGCATATCTATGATGCATGGATTTATTTTGGAGCTCTCAGTTGTATTCCATTGACAGGTACATTCATCCTTATATAAGTACCACCTCCTTGATTGTGGGGGGCCCCTGTCCTGGGCACCAGATGTGGGGGGCTCTGCCCGCAGAGCCCCACCCGCCCCATCACAGATGAAAATAAAACTACCAAGACATGATCTGCTTGGGGAGGAGAGGTAGACAAACTCTCAGAGGAGAATGATCTAGAGCCCCTTCCTCACTGGGCTTTTATTGGGTTCAAATACCCAGGAATACAGGTTTAACATGTCAAAGAAATCTGAGGGCTTAATCTGAGTCAGTGTCTGTCTGGAAAGGGGGTTGCAAAACTTTGGGAGACATACTTATTTCCTCCTCGGACCCTTATCATTTAAATGAGTGCACGCTTAGCAAAGCAGGTTTCACAGGACTTTAGGAATTCTTTCTTATGTCCGGATCACCCAGGGAGCCGTCCTGGCCAGGACAGGGCTGCACCGTTTGCCCTCATAGTTTCAGGCTTTAAGCCGATGAGGAAGCAGAAGACATCTCCCAGACGGAAATGAGGACTCGGGCTATGTCAGAATAGTCGGGGGGTGAGGGTCCATCACATCCTCTTTGCTGCAGCCCCCCAAGTCCTTCCATGAGGGCCTCCCGAGTGGTCGTGTCTGGCTTAGGTTGCCCCTCCCGTGAGGAGACTTACCCATCGTTGACTAACCAACTAAGCATTGGGGCTAGAGATGGATGAGGCAGAAGCAGTGCTCCTGCCAGGGAGATAAGCTTTGTCTCCTTAGTAGGTCATGTCCTCTTGACAGAACAGACCCAGATGAAGTGGGTCCCTTGGCTCTTACTCAGCCCACCATGGGGTGAGGGTTACAACTCCTGAAACCAGGCTGAAAGGTCCGCAACACTTGATTACTATAGCTTTGTAGTAACTTTTGAAATTGGAAGAACTTGGTTCTTCTTTTTCATATTGTTTTTCATATCTATTCTGGGTTCCTTTCATTGTCATATGAATTTAAGGATCAGTTTGTCCACTTCAAAAAAAAAAGTTGAAATTTTGATAGAGATAATATTGAATCCATAGATCAATTTGAAGAATATTTTCTTAATCAATAGTAAGCCATCTGATCCATGTGATGGAATCTTTCCATTTATTTAGGTCTTTATATCAACAATTTTTTTATAGTTTTCAATGTACAGGTCTTAACACATCTGTTAAATTTATATCTATGTATTTTATTCTCTTTTCCCTACTGTAACTAGCATTGTTTTCTTTCTTTGATTTTTCAGGTTGTTCTTTGCAGGTATACAGACATACAGCTGGATTTTGTGTGTTGATCCTGTATCCTGTACCCTTGTTCTACTTGCTTATTAGCTCTGATAGTTTCTTTAAAGGATATCTTAGGATTTTCTTTACATAAGATCATGTCAACTGTAAATAGAGATAATTTTACTCATTTCTTTGCTACCTGGATGCTTTTTATTTCATTTTCTTGCCTGATTGCCTATTTAGAACTTCCAGTTCCATCATAAATGGCAGTGATGAGACTGGAAATCTTGCCTTGTTCCTGATATCAGAAGGAAAGTATTTGGTCTTTCACTGTAAAGTATGATGCTAGCAGTGTATTTTTTCTAGATGCTCTTTATTAGGTTGAGATAGTTCCCTTCTGTTTTTTTTTAATTGTTTTATTTTTATTTTTTAACATATTTTATTACAGTTGTCCCATTTTCCCCCCTTCACTCCCCTTCACCCTGCCCCCTCACTCACGTTCCCCCGCTTTAGTTCATGTCCATGTGTCATAATTATAAGTTCTTTAGGTTCTACATTTCCCATACTATTCTTACCCTCCCTCTGTCTATTTTCTACCCACCGTCTATGCTACTTACTCTCTGTTCCTTCCCCCCCTCTCTCCTCCTCCAGTTGCCCTGTTGCTAACCCTCCATTTGATCACTATTTCTGTGGTTCTGTTCCTGTTCTAGTTGTTTGCTTAGTTGTTTTTGTTTTAGATGTGGTTGTTAATAATTGTGAGTTTGCTGTCTTTTTACTGTACATACTTTTTATCTTTTTCCTAGATAAGTCCCTTTACCATTTCATATAATGAAGGCTTGGTAATGATGAACTCCTTTAACTTGACCTGACCTGGGAAGCACTTTATCTGCCCTTCCATTCTAAATGAAAGCTTTCCTGGATAGAGCAATCTTGTATGTAGGTCCTTGCCTTTCATGACTTGGAATACTTCTTTACAGCCCATTCTTTTCTGTAAGGTCTCTTTTGAGAAATCAGCTGACTTATCTTATGGACACTCCTTTGTAGGTAACTGTCTCCTTTTCTCTTGCTGCTTCTAAGATTCTCTCGTATCTTTTATCTTGGGTAATGTAATTATGATGTGCCTTCATGTGTTCCTCCTTGGGTCTATCTTCTTTGGGACTCTCTGAGCTTCCTGGACTTCCTGGAAGTCTATCTCCTTTGCCAGGATAGGGAAGTTCTCCTTTATTATTTGTTCATACAACTTTTCCACTTGTTGCTCTTCCTCTTCTCCTTCTGGTACTCCTGTAATTCGGATGTGGAACATTTTAAGATGTCCTGGAAGGTCCTAAGCCTCTCATTTTTTTGAATTCTTGTTTCTTCATTCTGTTCTGGTTGTATGTTTCTTTCTTCTTCTGGTCCACTCCATTGATTTGAGTCCCAGTTTCCTTCCCATCACACTTGGTTCCCTGTACATTTTCCTTTATTTCACTTAGCGTAGCCTTCATTTTTCCATTTAATTTGCAACCAAAATTAACCAGTTCTGCGAGCATTCTGATCACCAATGCATTGAACTGTGCATCTGATAGGTTGGCTATCTCTTTGTCACTTAGTTATATTACTTCTGGATCTTTGATCTGTTCTTTTGTTTGGGTCTTTTTTTTTGGGGGGGGGGGTCTTGATGGGCCTGTTATGTTGTGAGGGGTGGAGCCTTAGGTATTTACTAGGGTGGGGCAACCCAGTCTCTGTGTTGTGATGCTGTATGTGGGGGATGGGTCTGAGAGGGAACAATGGCACTTGCTCTACTCTCTGCAGGATTTCAGTCACTTCCCTCGCTTCCCACAAGCAAATTGAGCCCTTCTGGTGCTGGTTCCCATGTGGGTGGGTTTGTATATGTTCTAGGACCCTGTGGGTCTCTCCAACATACTCTCCTGTGAGACTGGGAGTTTCTCCCAGCACCTCAACCCCCACAGGTGTTTCATTTGGTGTTTTGAGGCTTTATTTCCCCATGCTGGGACCCTGGGTTGCGTGGTCTGTCTTGCTCCCCAGTTTCACCTGGTTTATCTGTGCGTGAATTTCGGACTGCCTGGTCTGCCAACTGCCTTGTGCGCAGCCCTGCACTCCACAATCCGTGCCTTGCTGGGTCCACCAGCTGCAGCTTGCCACAACCCCTTTCTGCCCAGCCGCTGGACTCCGCCTCTCCTACCGGTCTGGATAAGTGTTTCTTCTTTAACTCCTTGGTTGTCGGACTTCCATAGTTCAATTTTCTGTTGGTACTGGTTGGTTTTTGTTTCTAAATTGTTGTCCTTATTTACGTTGCGTGAGGAGGCACAGTGTATCTACCTACACCTGCATCTTGGCTGGAAGTCCTCTGTTCTATTTTTTGAGTGTTTTTATCATACAAGGTTATTGGAATCTGTCAAATGCTTTTTTGTGTCTGTTGAGATAATCATGCTTTGTTTTCTATTTTAATATAGCATATTACATTGATTGACTTTAAAATATTGAACTAGCCTTGCATTTCTGGGATGAATCTCATATGGTTATGGTACATAATCTTTTTTTATATGTTGTTGCTCAAGGTTAGCCCTGGGTGAGAGTTTATGGTGTTCTCAGGTTTTTCAGGAGCCTGTGCACAGCCCTATACTTGTGTGGTCTTCTAGATTTACAGGCATATTTTAGAACTTTTAAGTGTCCCTACAAATATCGGTAGATTCCTCTGAAGTATTTTGATAACCTTCCTGTTTGCCCTGTTATTGCCTCCCCTGGCAGTAGGGATGTTAAACAGTTGACACTGCTTTAATGTCACAGGCAGGGATGTTGTGGGTTGGTGACAGAATAGGCAGTACACAATGTGTGAGTTTTGAGGCCAGTTAAAGAAAAGCCTTGTGAATGGTGTTTTCCAGGGCAGTGCCAGATAGGTCAAGCGATGGCAATTATCTGGAAATGAAGCTTTGAAGGATCTCCAGCCACATTATGCTAGTCTTCCATAGTGGAAGGTTTATTTAGTGTGGTACATAGAACACATTGGAAAGAAAAAATCTGAAAGCAGAGATCAGTTTCACAGTTCTTTTCTAAATCCCATTGGAGATAATTGCCCAGATTTTTGGTGGAGGCGTTGGGAATGGAGAGGAACTCTCTATCCTTTTTTCATCAAGAAAGGATTAGTAAATATGTTTACAGTGTAGTTATATAATGTAACATTTTTTAAATTTCTGATAACCAAGGTTCACTACACGTTTATTTATAAAATATAGAAAAGCACACACAAGACACATTTTTTGGAAATACCTATTAAAGAAAGGAGTATTTTCCCTAAATATTATATGAACCTATAGTTAATAACATTAACTTTGATGGAAAGAGAGCCAGGCAATTAGTTTTTAAAAGGACTTATTAAAATGTTTTAATATATTGGTACCAGAGTACTTTAAACTTCGTAATTAATTTTATTTCTTTATCCTTCCTTTCAGGTAGATGCACGGAGCATACCAGTATTAACAAAATGGCAAAATTCATATAGCATTAAAGTTGTACTTCAAGAACTAAGACGTCTAATGATGTCCAAAGAGAATATGAAGCTTCCACAGCCACCAGAAGGACAAACATACAACAATTAATTTTAGTGGATCTCAAACTTGTCTTAAATCAACAATCTTCTATTTGTGTTAATGTCTTGATTAAATATCACAATGCAAAATACCCACACATTAAGTAAAAGAATTCCAGCTGGTAAACATGACCTGGACATTTGTAAGAATATATTTAATATATGTATATGCATTATGTTTTCAGGTAACAGAAGGAAAAATGCAGCACATTTGTTTTTAAGGCACTGTCATTTAAACATAAACCTGGAGTACTCAAAATAGAATTCAGGTTTATAAGATGAAAGTATGGAGAGAAGTGTCAGATAGCTGTGGTGGAAGCATGTGTGTTTCTAAAAATCTCAAGAAGGAAAAAGAGAAATGGCATGCTTTATCCATCTCACTTAGTGAAAAGAGCATCAGTTTAAATTGTCTGAAGTAGCAGGTACAATGAATACTGTCAAAAATTGTTTTAATTTTCAAAGTAGTATGGATGCTACCAGTAGTATCAAAAATATGTTAAGGATTGTTTTGATACCTGCATTTATAATAAAAAAAATGTCATGGGGAAGATGGATGAATTTCTGTTAAAAGCTATTTCTGTACGTTACATGTAACAGACATGACAAATACTTGTTTACAGTCTTTGACAAACATACATTTAAGTTTAAGTGAAATCAGCAGAAAGGAAATAAGTGTATGGATATGTGATTTTTGAGATTAAAGTTAGTCTTAAAATGTAAATAAAATGTGGATTGTGTCCTCAGAAACTGTGCCATTTCTATTATATTGATGTGGTATGTGTACAGTACCTTGCCTAGGTAGCAAAAATTTGAATTGTTGTAACTTTCCATTCGTATACACTTTTTATTATTTATCCTATTTTGTATACTTCCTGTGAATTGGAATTTGCAGAGTACAAATTATTTGAAAAGTTTTGATTTCTTTGGACAAGGAAGAATCCCAAATATTATATTTTCACTTTGATTTTACCAGAAATATATTAAAAATATGTTTGAATTCTAGCAATTTTTATAGAATTATAGATTGTAAATTATTCCAATATATATTATATTTTTCTTTACAACTTTTTTCTTTATTTTTCTGTGACATTTCGTCTCCCAGTGCTTTTAATACCAACTGTGATTAATTTTATCCATTCCACTGTCTTTCACTTTGGCACATATGTATTCCGTACTGATGTTCTGTTTACCAAAGTGATGAGAGGTTTTAAGTTACTGGTTTCCATTTCAAAGCCCTAGGTATATTACTTTGTTGAAAATACTCTTTTCATATGGAATTCACTGAACAAAATAGAAAGGCAATCAGGCGACAAGGACAGATTTCTTAAACATGCTCTGACATGTTTGTATCAAGTTCATTTAAATCTAAAGCTTTGAGCTACCTTTTCTGGGTCAGTAATATATTAAAGTCAGTGACAGTTTGTCTAAACTTTCGATTTCAACATGGCTATTCTATTTTAATTGTGAAAGATTTTTAAAATGCTTTAAGCTTGACACATAGAGAACATATCAATACAAATTAGTGCATGTGTAATTTATTAAAATAGGTTTGAAATGAACTGTTACCTTGGAATACACTCTTAAAATTATTACATTGTTAAAGGAGATTAAGTTGAATTACACTAATGTCATACATAGTTACTGATGGTCTAAATCAATCTCTTTGATAATTTTCACTTTGAAAATGTGTCCTCTCATACATGGGCACTATGAAGCATTTGAATGCTGTTAAATTATTCATATACTGGTGGGCTGAGAATCTAGGTACCATAATCTCATCCTCTTTCGTTTCCCCATATCCAATGTTATGAAGTTTTGATTTTTTTTTTAGATTTCCCTCAAGTATATGTTGTCTGAGTTGACTCTATGTTTATGTCCCTTCTTTTGTTTTTGAGACTGTATCTCTGTTGAAATCTGCATGCTCTTTAGCTAATTTCCAAAGCAGGATCCATTTTGCATGTAACAATCAAGATGTACATGGCAAGCTAAGACACACTGGTTGATTATAGGAGGAGTTAATACAGAACTACACTTAAATGTAGTAACATTTCTCAGCAGTTTTGAAGCTATTTTTCATTTGCCTGTTTTGTAAAGTGGCTAAGGTTGTGGGAGTGTGTTATTAACTTAAATGAACTGTAAAATTGCTTCTGAAATTTGTTTAAAAGGTTAGGAGGTGAGACCCTAGGGGATGATTTTATATTAATAAAGATTACAAAAATAAAATTCTTGTCCTGTTAGGTCAGTGTTATGCTTTAATGGTTTTAATTACTAATTTTCAGAATTTTATTAGTATTTTAAAGTAATGGCATTTGCTGTTAGGGAGTTTTTAGAATTTTGTAACAAACAGTTGTAAGAATAGTCAATGGTATTTAAGACTTTAATGTGTAAAATACCAAAATATTATAATTTTAAATCATCCTTTCAAAATAATTTATCACTCTGCAGATTTGGGTAAATGATTGGAAGGTGAATTAGTTTGAATCCCATATAATTTATTAGTCCGGATTGCTTAATATCAATATATTGATTTAAGTATTTCTCATTAAATATTATTAATAAATACATATTTTGGGGAAAAATTTAGAGGACAAAGCTATAAAATTTTGATGCATTTTCCCTGATAGATTTGGTGTGCATGGGTTTGGGTAGTGCTGGCAGGTGCTCAAGAAATTAACTTTCAACGGTCAAAACTAGGTTAACTTTTTAAAAAATAAATTTACTGGGGTGACATTGGTTAATAAAATTATATAGGTTTCAGGGTTACATTCATAATATATTATTTATATATTGTGTGTTCACCCTCCCAAGTCAAATCTCTTGCTATCACATTTTGTCCCCCTGTAACCCTCTTCTTCCTCTCCCCACCCCTGTTTCCCTTGGTAGTGACCATTCTGTTGTCTATCTATGAAGTTTTTTGTTTTTGTTTTTGTTTTCCCTGTTAGTCCTTTCACGATTTGCATTCAGCCCCACTACTTCCTCCCCTCAGACAGTCTGTCTTCTGTATCTATGAGTCTGTTTCTATTTTGTTTGTTTATTTTGTTCACTAGATTCCACATATAAGTGAAATATATTTGTCTTTCTCTGACTGGCTTATTTCACTTAACATAATACTCTACAGGTCAATTCGTGCTATTGCAAAAGGTAAGATTTCCTTTTTTTATATACTAGTGAGTAGTGTTCCATTGTGTATATGTACCAAAGCTTTTTTGTCTACACATCTACTGATGGGCACTTGGGCTGACAAATCTTAGCTATTGTAATTAACACTGAAATGAACATTCTGGTGCAGTCTTTCAAATTAGTGTCAGGTTTCTTTGGATAAATTCTCAGAAGTGGAATAGCTGGGTCATAAAAAAAGTTTCATTTTTAATTGTTTCAGGTAAATCCCTACTGCTTTCCACAGTGGCTGTACCAGTCTTCATTCCCACCAGCAATGCACGAGGGGCCCCTTCTCTCCACATCCTCACCAGTACTTGTTTGTTGATGATAGCTCTTCTGACAGGTGTGAGGTGATCCCTCATTGTGGTTTTAATTTGCATTTCTCTGACATCATGTGTCTATTTCATATGTCTATTGCCCATCTGTGTGTCCAACTCTGGAGAAGTGTCTATTCAGGTTCTTTGCCCATTTTTTAATTTGATTTTTTTTGTATGTATGAATATTAATTTTGAATATTAAGCCCTCATCAGATGTGTCATTGGAGAATATATTCTCTCAGTTAGAGGTTTTGTAACAATGTGGGTCATGCCAGATTGCTGGGGAGCAGAGGGGTGAACTCCAACCCAGTAAGAGAAGCTGCCTGACGCTCCTCCCCAGGAGAAGGGACGGGGGGTGGTGAGGAACTCAGTGGTGGTGGTTTGAAACTGCAACCTGTGAAATGGATTTTCTTATCCCAGGGGAGGGTAAACAACTGGTGTCCCTATTGTACAGATAGGCTGGAGGGAGCCTATTTGTAGCTGGAGGGAGCTTGTACAGAACATGTGTGGGCTGAAAAGGTCACAAAACATGTGTTATAAGGTGACTCCCAGCTTCGAAGGTGATGCTTGTGCCCCTGTGCAGGGCTGGGAAACTCAGCCTTTTCCTCAAAATGGCGGTGGGAAGAGGGCCAGAGACACTGGAGCTGATGAATACAGCGGACATTGATGCACATTGGTTGAAAAGCTAGATGCTCTGTTGCATGGGTTTCTTGGCCAAGTCTTTAAAAAGGAAAATGCCAAGAAGCTCATGGGTCTTTCCCTTCCCCTGCTAGTCCAGTTGGCCACAGTGGGCTTGAGTTCCTGAGGTGGGTCAGCCCTGAAGGCCATGTGGTTGGGGAACGTTCCAGCACCCCTTCTATACAGAGAGTGGCAGCAGCGTTGTCAGTGATGCATTGACTTGAGAGACACCTGGAGCCAAGCTGACTGAAAATCTGCCAAGCAGCCTGGATTCTCCCACCTGCGTTCTCCCAAGGATGGTACTTTAAAATGGGAAAAGGGATTCCAGGCACATCCTAGAACTGGTCTGGCCTGGCAGAGGGTAGCAAAGTTATTTGATTTTAGTGTTTTAAAGGGAACAGGGTGGTCTCTGTTGCAGAAACCTGGCCATTATCCAAAATTGTATAGCCTTTAAATAAACATCCCCTTTCCTTTTCCACCAAACTTCTGATTCCAGAGTTTTGCCTATAGCCAGTAAGCAGTAGAACCCCACTGACTATTCTCCAACAGCACTGGCTATTTTGCGCCAGTTTGTTATTTGATTTTGTTGATGATTTTTTTTACTGTGCAAGAAGTTTTTAGTGTGATGCAGCCCCATGTTTATCTTTTGCTTCCTTTGCCTAAGGAGATATTGCAGAAAACATTACTATGAGAAATTTTCTAGATCATCCTGCCTGTTTTCTTCTAGAATATTTATGGTTTTGAGCCCAACATTTAAGTGTTTAATCCATTTTGAGTTTATTCTTATGTATGGTATAAGAAAGTGGTCTATTATATTTTTTGCATGTATCTGTTGTATTTTACCAACATCTCTTTCCTTCACCAGATTGGGGAAGTTTTCCTTCATTATTTGTTCCAATAAGTTTCCAATTTCTTGCTCGTTTTCTTCTGGCACTCCTATGATTTGGATGTTGGAACATTTGAAATTGTCCCAGAGGTTCCTAAGCGTCTCTTTTTTTTCTCTCTCTTTTTTTTTTTTTGGCATTCTTGTTTCTTCATTGTGTTCAAGTTGGATGCTTATTTTTTCCTTTTGTTCCAGATCGTTGATCTGAGTCCCAGTTTCCTTCCCTTCACTGTTGGTTCCCTGTATATTTTCCTTTATTTCACTTTGTGTAGCCTTCATTTCTTCCTTCATTTTGTAAGCAAACTCAACCAATTCTGTGAGCATCCTGATTACCAGATAGTCTGGCTATCTCCTTATCACTTAGTTCTTTTTCTAGAGCTTTGATATGTTCTTTTATTTGAACCATATTTCTTCGTCTTGGTGCATCTGTTATGGCTAAGGGGCAGACAGAGCCTTAGGTATTCTCCAGGGAGGGGCAACCCTCTTTGCTGCTTTGTGGTGCTCTATGTCGGGGAGGGGTCAGAGAGGAAACAGTGCTGCTTGCTGTGTTCTAATCTCACTTTTCATCACTTCCCTTGCTTCCCGGCCAGTGGTTTGTGCCCTTTAGGTGCTGATTTGCAGGTGGGTGGGTTTGTGTACATTCTAGGACCCTGTGGGTCTCTCCAGTGTACCCTCCTGTGAGACTCGAAGTTTCTCCTGCCGCTGAAGTCCCCACAGATCCTTTCCTGAAACTGGTTTTGAGTCCTTAGTTACCCACACTGAAACCCTGGATTTTGAGGTCCGTCTTGCTCCCCCCACTTTCCCTCAGGCTGGTGCACTCGGGAATGCGGGATTGCCTGTGCGGTTCTCCAGCTGCAGCCTTGCTGCATCCTCCACCCCACTGTCTGTCTCCTGCCCTCCTACCTCAGGTTGAATGTTTCTTCAATTCCTTGGTTGTTGGACTTCTATGCAAATGTTTTTCTGGCAGTTTTGGTGGTTGTTTGTTTTTAACTTGGTTGTTTTCCTTCTTTTGGTTGTGCAATGAAGTGAAGTGATTCTGCCTATGCCTCCATCTTGGCCCCCGGGGTTCCGGCAAAGGCTGCCATTTCTTCCTATCTGTGAACACGGTTTCTGCTTCCACTTATTTGTATCTTTTTTAGTTTCTTCTTCCAGTTTTCAGAGTACAGGTCTTTTACATCCTATGTTAAATTTATCCCAAGGTATTTTATTTTTTTGATGCGGTCATAAAAGGTATTGTTTTCCTCAGAAAGAGTTCTGATAGTTCATTATTGGTGTGTGGAAGTGGAACTGATTTCTGTTACTTATTTTGTGTCCTGCTATATTACTGAATTAATTTACCAGTTCTAATATTTATTTTTGGTGGAATCTTTAGTGTCTCTACATGCAGTATCATGCCATCTTCAAATTATGACGGTTTTACTTCTTTTTTTGCAATGTGGTTACCTTTTACTTCTTGTCTGATTGCTGTGGCTAGGACTTCCAGTACTATGTTGAATAAGAGAGGTGAAAGTGGACATCCTTGTCTTGTTCCTGATCAAGGGAAGCACTTTTTTACTCGCTGAGTATGATGCTGGCTATGGGTTTTGTATACGGCCTTTATTCTATTGAGGTATGGTCCCTCTATTCTCACTTTGCTAAGCATTTTTTATCATAAATGTATGTTATATTTTATTAAGTACTTTTTCTGCATTTATTGATATGATCTTGTGATTTTTAACCTTCATTTTCACGTGGCGTATTATGTTAATTGAATGCAGATACTGTACCAAGCTTGCAGCCAGGAATAAATCCCACTTAATTGGGGTGTATGATTTTTTTTAATGTACTGCTGGATCCAGTTTGCTAATCTTTTGTTGAGGATTTTAACATCTATGTTTATCAGGGATTTTGGCCTACAATTTCTTTTTTCTTTTTTAGTGTCTTAACTGATTTTGGAATTAGAATAATGCTGGCCTGGTAAAACGAGCTTGCGAGTCTTTCCTCCCCTTGAGATTTTTGAATTTTGAATTAGTTTGAGGATAGGTATGTGTTCTTTAAATGTTTGGTAAAATTTGCCTGTGAAGCCATCTTGACCCAAGACTTGTGTTTCGTAGGAGTTTTTTGAATACTGATTCAATTTCACTAGTTTTAATCTGTCTGTACAGATTCTGTGATTCTTCGTGTTTCAGTTTTGGAAGATTGTATGTTTCTAGGAATTTTTCTGTTTCATCTAGATTGTCCAATTTGTTGGCATATAGTTTGTAATATTTTCTTATGATCTATTGTATTTCTGTGGAGTCAATTGTTAACTTCTCTTCTTTCATTTCTGATTTTGTTTATTTGGGTTCTCTTTTTTTTTTTTCTTGATGTGTCTGGGCACAGGTTTGTCAATCTTGTTTATGTTTTCGAACAACCAGCACTTGGTTGATATTTTGTATTTTTAAAAACATTCTTTAAAAAATAAAACACTCTTATTTTGTTTATTTCTGCTGTCATCTTTATTATTTTATTCCTTCTACTCACTTTGGACTTTGTTTTTCTTCTTCTAGTTGCTTTAAGTATATAGTTAGATTGTTTGAGGTTTTTGTTTCCTGAGGTAGTCTTACGAAGCTATGAATTTCCCTTTTAGGACTGCTTTCACCGTGTTCCATAGTTTTGGGGTTATTGTATTCTCATATTCATTTGTTTGAAGGCATCTTTTGAATTCTTCCTTGATCTCATGGTTGACCCATTCACTGTTTATTAACACGTTATTTAGCCTGCATGTTTTAGTGGGATTTTTAGTTGTTTTTCTTGCCATACCATTATGGTCGGAGAAGGTGTTTCATATATAATTTCAATGTTTTAAATTTAGTGATACTTGTTTTGTGTCCTAATCTGTGGTCTGTCTTAGAAAATGTTTCACGTGCACTTGAGAATAATGTATATTCTGCTGGTTTGGGTTGAAATACTCTGAAGATGTCAGTTAAATCCATCTGATCCAGTGTGTCATTTGAGGCCACTGTTTCCTTGTTCTCTATTTTCAAGATCTGTCCATTGATGTCAGTGGATTTTGTTGAAGTTCTCTATTACTGTTGTATTACTGTTGAGGTCCTCCTTTATGTCCATCAAGATTTACTTTGTATATTTTGGTGCTCCTGTGTTGGGTGCATAAATGTTTACAGGGTTATATCCTGTTGTTGCCTTACTTTCTTTATCATTACATTGAGTCCTTGTTTGTTGCTGTTTATAGCCTTTGTTTTAAAGTCTATTTTGTTAGATATAAGTATTACTACTACAGTTTTCTTTCCATTTGCATGAAATACCTCTTTCCATCTCTTTACTTTTAGTCTGTGTGTGTCCTTTCTTTTGAATTGACTCTCTTGTCAATAGCATATGCAGTAAGATCCCCCAGAAAACTGGATATCTTCTAGAGGGCGGGTCCCTTGTAGTACAGGCTTCCTCTGCTAGGTGAGTGGGATAAGAACCCATCTGTAGGAGTATACCATCTGTCATTGTTGTGAGAGGCTGTGTCTGGCATTAGTGAAATTTTTTTTGAAGTCTCTCAAAATGTATGCCCGTTTCATGATGAGTAATTTATGAGTGCACCTGATCACACACACCACTTAAGTTTTCAGCAGTTTTTGATGAAAAACAGCCTTACCCTTGTGCTCCTTCCTCCTCATTTACCTGATCTCTCTGAGTGACCTTTTTTTATATGTATATCCTGGATGAACAAAGTCCTCAAAGGGAAATCTTTTGCCACTTTGGAAGAGATGAAACGAAAAATGGCATAAGCTTTAAAAGGCATCAAAATTGACGAGTTCAAAAACTGTTTTGAGCAATGGAGAAAAACATTTCAACAGGTTTGTTGCATCAAATGGAGGGTACTTTGAAGGTGACTGAAGTTTAAACATAAGAATAAATACACAATTTTTAATAAATAGGATTTTTTGGCTCCCCCCTTGTGTATGTGGTCTTGTTTTCTTATCCAGTCAGCTAACCTATGTGTTTTGATTAGAGCACTTAAGCCATTCACATTTAAAATGGTTATTGATACATATGTATTTACTACCATTTTATTTCTTGCAATTGTTAGTTCTTTACCTTCTTCTTTCCTTTTTTTTTTTTTTTTTCCCCTTGTCTTACAGAAGACCCTTTAACATTTCTATTAATAGTGGTTTGGTGGTAAAGAACCTAATTTATTTTTTTGTTCGTATGTTTGTTTGTTTTGGTCTGGATGCTCTTTATTTCTCCTTCAATTTTAAATAGTAGCCTTGCTGGGTAAAATAATCTTGGTCGTAGGTTTTTCCTTATCATCACTTTGAGTATTTCTTGTTAATCCCTTTTGGCCTGAAATGTTTGTCTTGAGAAATCAGCTGATAGTGTAATGGGTTTTGTTTTTGTTTTTGTTTTTGTTTTGTTTTGTTTTGTTTTGTTTTGTTTTAGGTAACTATCTTTCACCGCTTTTAAGACCCTTCCTTTGTTTTTTACATTATGATGTGCCTGAGTGTGGGCCTCTTAAGGTTCATCTTGTTAGGGACTCTCTGTGCTTCTTAGACCTGTGTTTCCTATCCTTTACCAGGTTAAGGAAGTTTTCAGCCATTATTTCTTCGAGTAGGGTCTCAATCCCTTGTTCTTTCTCTTCTTCTGGTACCCCTATGATGTGAATGTCATTCCACTTCATGGTGTCCCAAAGGTCCTTTAAACTATCTTCATTTTAAAAATTTCTCTATTTTTGCCGCTCTCATTTGATGTTTTCTTCCAAATTGCTGATTTGATCCTTTGCTTTATCCAACTGTTTATTCCTTTTGTGTGTTTCTTTTAATTCATACCTAAAGACATGCTCATTGATTTTAGAGGGGAAGGGAGGGAGAAAGAGAAGAGAAACAATGTGAGAGAGAAACATCCATCAGTTGCATCTTGGACACACCCTCGGGGACCTCTAGTCAGCAACCTAGATATGTGCCCTGACTGGGAATCAAATTCACAACCTTTATATTTATGGGATGATGCTCCAACCAACTGAGCCACACTGGCCAGGTCTTCTAGTGTATCCTTCATTTTAGATACTGTATTTTTTTTTCTGACTGGTTCTTCATTATGGTTTCCATGTCCTTTTTTATGCTTTCTGTGTCTTTGGTTAAGTTCTCATTAATGTCATCCATTTTTCCCCTGAGTTCGTTGAGCATTCTTATAACTATTGTTTTGAACTCCATATTTAGTAAACTGCTTGTCTCCATTTCATTTTGCTCTTTTTCAGGAGTTTTCTCATGTTCTTTTGTTTGGGCCATATTTCTTAATCTCCCTATTGCCTGCCTTTTTGTATTTGTTTCTTTGTGTTAGGTAGATACACTATGATTCCGAGCTTTAGTAGGGAGGTATTAGGTGTCCTGCAGGGCCCCATGACAGTCTCCTTGATCACCTGACTGGGTGTTTCAGGAATGTCCCTATGTGGGTTATGTGGGTCCTCCTGTTTTAATTGTGTCTTGATTGCTGGGCCCATTCATGGATAGGGTAAACCCTCAGGCTGGCTGATCATGAGGATCAATTCCAACCACATTGTATGAGCTGCTGTACAGGTGCTAACTTCTCAAAGCAGAATTTACCTCAGCAGGGTATGTTGCCTGCCAAGATCTTGGCTATGTTTGTGAAGCTAATTGGATCCTGCCCTGATGTCTGAAGCTGGCTACTGAGTGTGCTGTTTGGGACTCCTTGGGTGAGACTCTGGTGTAGATCAATTTCAGATGTGGTTTGTTACTGGCCCTGGGCAACCTGTTTGGAGCTGCAAGGTGATTCACAGTTTTTAGCTACCTTTGCTGGGCTTGGGTGTGTGGAGGAAAAATAAGCCTCCCCAGGCCTCACTTTTACTGTTACTGAACCACAGGGCAGGTCAGCAAAAGTTCCCAGGAACCCTGAGGTCCACCTCCACCTGCCAGCTATTTTTTTAGGCTCAGTAACTGAAAGAACCTCCTGTGGTACTTGAGTTGCATGCAATAAGTTCTTAGTTACCAAGTAGCGGTGAGAGGTGTTCTCCAGATCTCTACAAGTTCTATCTTGGTGCCCATGTTGGGTCTGAGGACACTTAGCAAATGTCCAAGGACATACCAAGTCTAGCTGCCACCCAGTGCTTGCTTGCATACATACCTTTGTGGTTGGGTGGAGTTTCAGGGAGTCATCAGGGTAAAGCCAGCAGAGTTTTTCAGGCCTGAATAGGCCAATATTTGGTCATGTGAAGGGAAGGCTCTGAGTGATAGAAAAATTTTCCTTTATCCTAGGGCCAAGCAACTTAGTCTGTCCCTCCCTGAATGGAACCTGAACTTAGCAGGGAGTGGCCACTTGTTGAGAGGGGGGTGGAGCTGGTCAGGTTTAGAGAAGCTTGAGGACCCCCACCCAAGAGTTACACAACTTAGACTGTTTCCAGTTCTGACCAGATATAGAGCCACCAGGAGTCAAGAGGGTGGGGCTAGCTAATATTGTAGAGGAGGCAGTCAGGATCCTGAGAAAGTGGGGGCAATGACTCCCACCACTTAAGTCACACAACTCAGGCACTGACATCCCTTGAATCTTCCTAGACCTCTGCTCCCTGGCTCAGGCTGCTGACTCAGCAGTGCGGGAGCTCTACCAGGTAGGGTGACGGGAAATCCAGGGGATAGGGATATTGCATTCCCCCAGGCTGATGCCCTACAGAGGGATGTACTCCAGCCAAGAAAGATGGCATCTTTTGGTGCAGCAGAATGACTCAGCACAGGATGTCCCAGGGTGTCCTTCAGTTTTCTCCCCAGAACCACAAACCCCAGTTGCTCCTCATACTGCTCTAACCCATTCCACCTTTCCTCCACCTGAGCAAGGTTGGGTGGCTGGGAAAGTGATTGGCACATTGTACAAAAGCCTTTTCACAGCCAGGTGTATATGGGCACCTCTTACTGGCTCTGGTGCTCTGTGCTGGGGAGTTTCACTTAGGCTTGAGACCCCAAGCTTACCGGGGAACCAGTGCAGCTGAGCTATTTCTTTGGAACTTCAGCCACTGCTTGTGGGTATGGGCCTGCCGTTTTCGTGTCGGCACACTTTCTGCTAGTTTCAGTGTGGCTTTTTAAATCCCTGGTTATAATAATACTTCTCTTCAGCTAGTCTTCAGTTGGCTATTGAGGTTGGTTGCTCTATATTTTTGCTGTACTTTCAGTTTGGTCCTGGGAGGATATCAGTGTAGTTCCCACATACTCTACCGCCATCTTGGATCCCTCCAAAACTATGTTAATAGTGGAACCTTGTTTCTCAGATTTAATTTGTTTTGGAAGGCTGTTCAAGAAACAAATTGTTTGAGATGGGAGATGTTCAAGCACCTAGGTTTGACTGTATCAGTATGAAAGGATTGTCGGGTCCAAAACTGAAGTTTTGTTTGACAACCAAGACATTTTTTCCATGAATCGCTCTGTTGAGAACTGAATTGTTAGAAATGTTCAGGAACTGAGATTTGATATTAATGATAAATTGTAATATCATGAATAATTGGATTTGGGGAAGTATTCAAGGAATTTTTTTCAGATTTCTTTTTTATAAGTATCTTGTGGCATATATGTGGAGAATTATAGTTATTGCTGTAAGTAAGGATCTAAAAGACTTTACTTTTTTGGTAAGTATCAGTATAATTTTCTAGTACCAACTTTATTGACTTTTGGTTATTTTCACAAAAGGATTCTAATTCAACGTTTTGGAAAGTGTATATATTTTGTTTCTAAAATAGAAACATTACAAAAAGGAATGGGTATAGTGTATGATGGAATTGATTATAGCATTAACAATAATCCCGCCTTAGTACTGTGTTTACTAAAAAGCAGAAATTGCATGGGGTTAGAATATCTTTTATGCTAAAATTAATATTCTTTATAGAAGTTTTAAAGAGTAGATGAGAATCTCATAGTTCATGCTGAAGATGCTGGCTATTTAAAAAGGATGGTGTGGCATTGAAAGTAGAATACTGTCAGCATTTTCTGAAGAGAAAATTAATGCAGATATTTGATACTAAAAAATGACAAGTCAAAACTATCACTTTGTCAATAAGGAATTTTTGGGAACTCATGAAGTGAGTACATGATTAAAAAAAGATAATTGGATAGGAAGAGGGGTTCCTATGATATTTAAATCCTTAGGAGGGTATTCTCACCCAGAAAAATTCCTAAGGTTTTGCTCTATCTCATTTTTTTTAACATGTAGTCCATAAGATCAAATTCTTTTGACAAGTTCATTTATGAAATTAATGGTAAATGTCAGATCTCACCTGCTTAATTTAGAAAGATTCCAGGAATCATCCTTTTGAAAGTGAATCAACTGACCAAAAATCCAGGCACAGTGAGTGATCCATTTGCTGCCAAAAGTCTTTTTCTTGTCTTTGTTTAGTGAGCAGTTACTTTAAATTTATCTAGAAATTTCAGCGAAAGATTGCACAAAAGTAAAGAGTATTCCAGTCTACAAAGGAGGACTAATCTATTGGCACCAAAAAACCAGCGCTAATGAGAAACCTGTGGCCAGTAAAAAAGCAAATCATTGAGCTGATTGAAATTTTAGTTGCTTGTTCAGTGCAGCAATCAAGTAACTTGAAAACATATAATTCAAAGATTATAAGGAAGCACTGTTAGCAAATGAGTGTACAGTCTTCCTTCATCTAATATAATAGCTTTTTTTAAAAACAGGCTTTTAACAATGGCTAACTTTACAAAGTAATGGGACGTGAGATTTTAACAGGACTTCCTCGTAATAAAATGTAGTAAAATTTGATACAATACTTAAAGTCATGTTCTGGGATGAAAAGACTCATACTTTTATAGTCCACAAGCATGGTAATTATAAATGCTTTTTTAAACAGGGCTGGGATTTTATAGCCTTTATAGTTCATAAGTGCTTGTAAGTGCTAATTTGAGGAAGAAAATTAGCTTTTCTTCACAGTTGATAACTGACAAGAAAGAAATTTATTGTTCTACCCCTGCTCAAGCCATTTTGTCCAAGTGAGTAATGATGGTCAGATGTCCAGATTATATACATTAAGTATCTTTCTATTGCTATAAATTAATTGTAATGGCTATACAACACATTTAAAATGAGTAATAGACTTTTCTCAATTATCTTAATATTCAAGTGACAATAATTGAATTCACAAGAAAGGCAAAATATCTAATTGCCTGGCTTTTAACAAAATATTTTATTAATTTATTTACAGATTTTTTTAAAAATTATTTATCTTTAAGAGAGGGAAAAGTAGGGAGAAAGAGAGGGAGAAACATCGATGTGTAAGAGATACATTGATTGGTTGCCTCTCACATGCCCCTGACTATGGACTGAGCCTGTGGCCTGCAACCTAGGCACATACCCTGACTGGGAATTAAACCAGTGACCTTTCAGTTCGCAGGCTGGCGCTCACTCCACTGAGCCAAACTAGCCAGGGCTAATTCCCTGACACTCTTAATTGGGCAATATATGAATTTCTTTAAAGAAAAAAATTATGGACCCAGGATTATTTGAATTATTTTTGTTAAAACATTATTTAGTGCATAAAACTGTATTAATGCAAATGTATAAACTTATGCTGTTAGTCCCTATAAAATTAAAAAGTAGATTACACAGTGCACAGTAGTTAAAATATAAAATAATTTAATAGTGAGGATGTTTCATTGAATTAACTTCTGCTTGAAATACAAAGGTGGTTGTTGCCTCTTCTTGGCTTGTATCTTTTTTTATTGTTATTTTTTTCCATTACCATCCCTCCCCATACCCACCCCATCTGTGCAATCACCACACAGAACCCATGTCTATGAGTTCTCTTTTTTTCTTTTTTGCTTGATCCCTCAACACCGACTCCACTTTCGACTTCCCCCAAGAGCTGTCTACTTGCTTTCTCTCTATGAATCTGTCTCTATTTTGGCTATGCCTATACTGTGTTGTGTGGACTTCAATGATTCCAACCTTTTTTATCTTGCCAGACTGCCGTGAAAATATCTTTTTATGATGTCTAATATTCATCTGGTAGAAATACAATTAAATTATAAGTTCACCTGCGTTCTTTTTTATTAGACAGAGATAGTACTTTCAGAGAAAAATTCCCAAATCTTTTGATTCTACTCTGTGACCACAATTGTCTTAAACCTTTGATTGTGAAGAATTGCAGTGATATTTATTGTGCTGTGGTTTTTGCCCTGTATAGGAATAAAAATGATCTATGTTGATGGTAGATAACGATATATTAATAACATTTGAAACTAGGGTAACCTATTTAAATCAGTGATACTGTAAAGCTAAATGGTGTGATTCCCCAAGCTCAGTTGTGAGGGGTGCTGAATACATTTATTGTTTAGAAAATAAACTGCAGTCAAAAGTGGCCCCTTCCACTCTGTGACTACTGAGCCATTATTTTCTGGTGAATCTCCCTCAGCTATAATTTCTCTTCATCTCTCAGCTTGTGGTCACCTCTAATTTTCTTGTGACAAATTCTATTCTGTTCCTGTTGAGTGGATCCTTCCTTTAAAATCTGTTAAGTTTTTTCAGTTTCCTTTTCCCCATTATCTTGGGTATGATCCCCTTTATTTCTTTGATATCAATCACTAAGCAAAATTTGAAGGATACTCTTGAGAGATTGCTTCATCAGCTTGAACCATTTGTTGTACTGACTCCTTTCCACACCTGTGCCTTTTGTTTACCACCTCTGTTAATCTTTATTCCTGTTCCCTTCATTAACCTAAGATGATAGATACTCTCCTCACTTCTTCATCACTCTGATTTGCAGAACTTTTCCTTTACTTGTCAACTGTTACCCTCCTTGACAACCGTGTCCTCATGTGTTTATATTCTGGGCTGTACTTGGCTCCTGAGAGTTGATGTCTAAGCATCTAGCTATGGTGGTAGTGACCATCACAGTAATAAAGTTGTAAAATTGTTTATAAATTTATTTGAAAATTTTAATTATATTTTTCCAAATAAAAAAATGCACATTTACAAAGTACATTTTTGAAACTGAAACCAGAAATTGGATGCTTTCTGATTTGAGATTATTAAAAATGCCACTTTTTGAAAGTGTATTCAGCCACAAAGAAATGTTAAATTCATTTATTTGAATTAGAAATTATTGAAATCACTACTGCCAGAAATTGGGTAACTTTTTATGAGATGAAAATTCTACTTTACCAAACAGGTTGGGATGCTTGTTTTGAAGCCCTCCCTGTATTAAATCCTTGTGACATGCTACTTAGTGTATGAATGTAGATTATAACATTGAAGATTATAGGTAATTATAAATTATAGGCAACTCTTGATTATTGAATGGATGATCAAGTCTGTGGGTATCTCATCTGGTACTACTCCTTACTGATAGAGCTGAAGTGCCGGTTAGCAGTAAGGTTCTAAACCAAACTGGATAGTAGTGATAAATGAAGAGCATCAGAAAACCAGTGCAAATCCTGGGACAAATACCATTTTGTCCTATGCCCTATGACTTTGGACCAGTTAACCTCCGTACCTTCAGTTTCTTCTATAAAGGCCATGCTTACCCCATCAGAGTTGTGGTTTCATGAAATAATATGAATGGTTTTAATAACAGTGTGATACAGACTAATTAATAAATGGTAATATTTAAAAATATTAACCTAAGAATAGTCTTCAGTTATGTTAAAATATTTGTATTGTCTATACTTCTGTGTAAAGTATAGGTGCTTTTTTAAGAGGTTACATGGTAGTTCATTAAGTCCTCAGTGTTCTGAATGAAGTTATTTTCTGCTCTTGGTTGAAGATAAACAGATGGGCTTCTAGATGTGATTGAGTTCTGGCATGCCTGGGCCCCTGCCCCTGCCCCTGCCCCTGCCCCTGCCCCTGCCCAGAGGATTCCTTCTCCCTCTCCCCACCTGGGTGCAGTGACCTCTAGATGAGTACAAGTTACTTTGGCACCAGAAGCAAGTCTTTAGGATGAAAACCACTGGAAAGAGGTAACTTACTTGTCATGCAAAAGAAGCTCACAAAGCCTCAGCTGAAAAGCCTACACTGTTTTCACCACATTCCAGTGGAAACCATACATGCAGTCTACATAAGGTAAACATATATGCTAAGAAACATGACTAATTAGGAGAGGGAGACTACATTTTAAGTTTGCCTCTGCCACTAATCATTATCACTTTTGAATGTATTCACACTGAAGTAAACTGAGGAACACCCAACCCCACCTTCCCCACAAAGTCTGTAGAGTTTCTACTTTTAGTAAATGTCTATATGTGGTGTGCACTGGCAAATCTCAAGAGTAGGGCTTTTGTTTTACTCACTCTTGCCTTCCAGAAGTTGTATGTAACCTAGTTCCTTGGACAGCCGAGGATCTCAGTAAATGTTTATTCAGTTGGTTTTTATCTAGACAAAGTTAAAATGTGGATTAAGTTAAGATTTGCTTATTTCCTTGCCACCTGTTAAAGGACTTGCTTTTAATCCTAGTTTCCTCAATAACTGTTGTATGATTTTGATCAGTTAATTTCATTTGGTTGGTTACATTAATTCATTAATTTAACAAGAAATGTATTAGATTCCTGTAGTCCACCAGACATGTATACAGTGGTGTCACACACCTCTTCTTATGTACAATAGTCCAGTGGGATTTAGTAATAGGCAAATGGGCACTGTACCCAGTGACAAAACCCAGGAGGGTTGAAGTATTGGTATTTGGGGAGCATTCAGAAGGAGCACCTCCCCTCTTGGGACTAAATTTCTAAGGTTCTTGAACAGCTAGCTACAAGTGTTAGAATTCATAGCATATATTTTAAAGTGAATACAAACTACTGATTTGCTCATCATTCCTGGTGTTCGGTAATCTGTAATTAGTAAAGAATTATATTGTCATTAAATAAAAAACTATTAGACTTTGGACAGCCCACATATTCTCTGTAATAGTTTTCTCATCCACAAAAAGGAAATTGGAATAGACAAGTTTTGAGACACCTTCAGTTCTCAGTTCTTTGATTTTTCAGTCACAATGTGTGTTTTAAGCCACTTGGAATGCTTTACTGTGTATCAAATAGTGCTGGCCCTATGGGATCACACAGAATGATAATTTTATTTGCATGTAGTGTACAGTTTGTCTTTTAAAAGGATTTAATTCAGTGGCATAGATCAGTGCTTCTCAGATTTTAACAGCATTCCTGGGAGTTTGTTAAAAGGCAGATTTTAATTCAGTATGTCTGGGATGGGACGTGAGTTTCTATATTTCTGAATCCCAGTGGTGTCCTTACTAGCATGGAATGTGCTGCTTGCTGTCATTGCCAACTTCACCCAATGGTGTTGGCATAACCGTTGAACGAAACGGTCTGGTAAGCAAACTGCTGGACAATGTCACAGAAATGCCAGCTTACAGTAGAAGGGAGAAAAATGAGCAGTGGAGTCTCCTTCTCATTACTGCTGGAACTGTTGAGGTTTTATTTTTAAAACTCAATATATGTTTCTCAAATATTTTTAAATGACCAGGACAAATTAATACATGATACATACAAATAGACACATAATAGATATTTGTCAATTTAATAACTTACTATGTAGTCGAGTATGATTTTAAGGTTCTTTAATGTTGTTTATTGAATCATCTTTATTTCTTTTTTTCTAGTTCTTAACTTCATCCACATAAGTTGTGAGATTAGGTAGAAAGCCTCTTAATACATTCCAAGCACAACAGACATTTATCTTTCTGAACGTATACTATTATTTTGTGTAAAGCTTCCGTTAGCATTTTAAGTGAATATGACCATTCTTTAATTTTGAGACTTTTTTTTAGAAAAATTTCCTGTGTAAAAACGATGACTTTAAATTTTACCACTGAGTTTGATGTTGTGCTCCCTGCCAAGAGTCAGCCAGCTGTGTTAAAGGGGAATCTTGCTAAAATTAACGCTGCGACAGCATGAGCCACCTCTGCATCAGAAAATATTTTCATCACTGAAAATTATGTCCGTTAGCAAGTATATGTAAAAAAAAAATCTTTAAGCAAAGAGTAAAGGGGCAAATAAAAAACCTCATGATAGCTTCCAGAACTTTTTCCATCAACTCAGTTTCTAACTAGTTATGTTCTAGCATGGATTGAAATTTTAATGAGTTATGTATAACCTGAAACCAATTTGGAAAGTAGTGTGGTAGACAACCATTATTTGCCTCTTTCCTTCCCCCTCGCCCCCCGAAGAGTGGACCTGTGGACATTGGCCATTTTCCCCTCTGGGGACAGATGTATATGATACAAGGAGGAGGAGTTGTTGTGGACCGTAATTCTCACTGTGAGAGTGAAACCAGTCTCAGAAGAGAAGCAATTCCAAGACACAGGTGGAAGCAATGGACACACAGGATAGTGGTCGTTTTCAAGCCTGGCTCCTCTTTCCTCCGAATCCCAGGTTTACTCCTGCCTTTTCCATTGTATGTGAGCTATTACTATTTTTATGATTGCTTGCGTATTTTTTTGTTCTAAGACAAGTTAAAAATTGTTCATTGATTGATTCACGCATCCATTCAATGTAGTTATTGGCACACACCTCACTCTGGCCCACCAGAAATATAGACTTTAACAACTTTTTTTAATTGATTTTAGAGAGAGGGGAAAGAAAAGAGAGAGAAACAACAGTTTGTTGTTCAATTTATTTATGCATTCATTGGTTTATTCTTGTATGTGCCCCAAACGGGGATTGAGTCTGCAACCTTGGTTATTGGTACAGTGCTCTAACCAATTGAGCTACCTGGCCAGGGCCTAGACATGTGACATAAGTCAAAAAGTAACCATGTGGAGGTTGGACAGTTCCTTTTTGGAAATGTTGTACCAGCATTGGACATATGGAGGAAACTAGTTTACCTTTGAGATA
The DNA here is from genome assembly GCA_039655065.1 of Glossophaga mutica. NCBI lineage: Eukaryota > Metazoa > Chordata > Mammalia > Chiroptera > Phyllostomidae > Glossophaga > Glossophaga mutica. Next base: position 93,304,313 of record CM077309.1, on the reverse strand, counting down.
ACTTGGTGTGAAATGCTGCCAAATAGGGCTCTTCAGTAGAGGATGGTGACTAACAACCTGCCCAGATCCTCTCTCCTAAGCGTGAATGATGTGTGCGCCCAGGGACTCCCTGGGGTTGAAGCTGCTGTTGGGCAGTGCTGCAGTGTTGCTGTGCTGCTGTAGGAAGCCCGCTTTGTTCCAGTACTGGGAGTGCTGGGCCCAAGCCCAGAATAGCTGGGAGATTAGGTTCTGTTACACCTACATTTCCATGAGCTTTTAATTTTTATTCTTTTCTAAATAGAGAGTAGATTCTAATCTAATCGAGATTTAAATTACATACTATTTTAAAGTGTACAATTCAGTAGTCTAGAGAATACCCACAAGATTTTGCAAACATCACCACTATCTAATTCCAGATCATTCATAATGATGGACATTTGGACTGTTTCCATGTTTTGGCTATTATAGATAATACTATTTTAAAATTCTTGTATATGTTTTTGTGTGGACACATTTTTTAAAAATTGGATTTATGGGGGTGACATTGGTTAATAAAATCATATAGGTTTCAAGAATATAATTCTATACTACATCAATTACATATTGCGTGTTCACCACCCCAAATCAAGTCTTCCATCACAATTTTCTCTTCCATACTCTCTTTTACCTCCCCCTACCCACTTCCCCTCTGGTAATCACCTTGCTGCTTATGACTATGAAGTTTTTTTTGTTGTTGTTTTTTTCTTAATTTCTTCACCTTTTACAATTGGTGCCATAACCCCCTATCCCTCGGAGAGCTAACAGTCTTTTCTCTATTAGTCCTTTTCTGTTTCTATTTTGTTTGTTAGTTATTTTGTTCATTAGATTCCACATATGAGTGAAATCGTATGGCATTTGTCTTTCTCTGACTTATTTCACTTAGAATAATGCTCTCCAGGTTCATCCATGCTATTGCAAAAGGTTAGATTTCCTTTCCTTTCCTTTCCTTTCCTTTCCTTTCCTTTCCTTTCCTTTCCTTTCCTTTCCTTTCCTTTCCTTTCCTTTCCTTTCCTTTCCTTTCCTTTCCTTTCCTTTCCTTTTCTTTTTCTTTTTCTTTTTCTTTTTCTTTTTCTTTTTCTTTCTTTTTCTTTTCCCCTCACTCCCTCCCTTCCTTCTTCCTTTTACAGCAAGTAGTATTCCATTGTATAAATATGGCAACTTTTTTTATCCACTCATTTCTCATGGGCACTTGTGCTCCTTCCAAATCTTGATTATTGTAAATAATGCTACGGTGAACATAGGAGTGCATATAGTCTTTCGAATTAGTATTTTGGCTTTCTTTGGATCTATTCCCAGAGTTGGAATCACTGGGTCATAAGGTAGTTCCATTTTTACTATTTTGATAAACTCCATACTGTTTTCCACAGTGGCTGCATCAATCTGCACTCCCACCAACAATGCACTAGGGCTCCATTTTCTCCACATACTTGCCAACACTTGTTGGTTGATTTATTGATGATAGACATTCTGACAGGTGTGAGGCAATATCTCATTGTGGTTTTAATTTGCATTTCTCTGATGATTAGTGACATTGAGTATCTTTTCATATGTATTTTGGCTGTCTGTGGACATAAGTGTTTTCATTTCTCTTGGGTGAATACATAGGAGTGGAATTGCTGAGTCATATGGTAACTCTGTGTTTAAATAATTTGAGGAATGTATGATGGTTCCAATTGCTCCATGCTCTCATCAACACATACTATCTCTCTTTGACTCTAGCCATTCTACTATAAAGTAGTACTTTGTTGTGGATTTTCATAGTCACTACTGATGCTGAACATCTTTACATGATCACTGGCTATGTGTGATTTTTTGCTTTTTGTTTTTTTTGTTTAATAGAAATGTCAATTCATATTCTTAGCCCACTTTAAAAATTGGGTTGTTATTTTATTGTTTAGTTGTAAGAGTACTATACCTTTATCAGATATATGGTTTGCAAGTATTTTCTTGCAATTCTTTGGATAGTTTTTCACTTCTTGGTAGTACGCTTTGATGCACAAAAGCTTAAATTTTGATGCTGTTTAACTTTTGTTTTTGATTATTTGTATTTTTTATATCTAAAAAATTATTGCTTGGTCTATAGTCTTTGTGGTGGTTAGTTTTATGTGTCAGCATGGCTAGGCTATAGTAACCAATTATTGATCAAACACTAATCTTGGTGTTTCTTGGCAGATATTTTGTAGGTGTGACTAACATTTGCAATCAGTTGACTTTAAGATTACCCTCAGTAATGTGATCATCCAATCAGTTGAAGGCCTTAACAGCAAAACCTAAGGCTTCCTAGATAAGAAGAAATTCTGCTTCTAGACTGCAACATTGCCCTGGCTGGGTGGCTCAGCTGGTTGGAGCATCGCCCTGTGCACTGAAAGGATGCAGGTTTGATTCTCAGTCAGGGAACATACCTAAGTTGTTGGTTTAATCCCCAGTCTGGTCCCCAGCTGGGGCATATAAAAGAGGCAACCGATCTACATTTCTCTCTCTCTCTCTCTGTCTCTAAAATAAATGAAACTATATCCTCAGTAATGATTAAAAAAAAAAAAATACTGCAACATCAGTCCTGCCTGAATTTCCAGTGTGCCAGCCTGCCCTACACATTTCAGACTAGTCAGTACCCACAATCACTTGAGCCAATTTCTTAAAAATAAGTCTCTGTCTGTCTGTGTATACTTATGTATTTTTGTATGTACCTGTTATCATCTATCATCAGCTATTGGTTCTGATTCAGTAGAATAACAGATTTGCATTTATGTTTCTCTCTAAGAAGTCATACTTTTAGCTTTCACATTTAGGTCTTTGATCTGTTTTGAGTTTAATTTTGTGAGGGAGTGGTCCAAATTTATTCTTTCGCATGTGAATATCCAATGATCTCAGGGCCATATGTTGGCATCCTTGTGGAATATATATATCCAGGGAACAAAGTCTCCCACTCACACATCCAGAGTCAGGTACCATGACACAGGAATGGACGGTATGCCAAGGTGTCTGAGCCAGGTGGGGAGGTGGCCAACTCCCTCCACTTGGAGGGTAGGCTGGGGAGGGCTCTGACCACATTCAGTCCAGCCAGCTTGTCAGAGTGGGAGAGACAGACTTTAGGCAGACCTGTGGGTGTCCTGCAGGCATTCAGCTTACATACTTGGATCGCAAATGAGTGTGTGCTGTCAATGTGTCCCTAGGAAGATGCCCCAAGCCCTGGCCCACACCATGCCCTTTATGCTTCCTGTGTCCCCCCATCCTGTTCATCTTTAAATAAAAGTAGTAAGGTTTTAAAACTTCATGAGATGGGGAGAGGCTGGGCAGGGCCAGCGGGCCACAATGGAAGTCCCATATCATGACAGGGGGTCATTAGAAACCAGGTAAGGCTCCTCTTCCCTTGTGGACCCAAGGCTCACAATTCCCACCAAATCCAACTCTTCTAACACATCAGGGACTGAACAGCGGGGTGGGGAGAAATTCTCCATAAATGACGTTCAGGCTACGATCTTCAAACTTGCTAATTCTTTCATTTGGTATTTTCTACTTTTAATGGCCTCTGATGCATTCTTCCTTTCATTTATTGAGTTCCTCAGCTCCAGAATTTCCATTACTTTTTGTTTTTGTTTTTAGTTGTAATCTCTTTGGTAAAGTGTTGTGGACCATTCAGCCTGGTTTCAGGAGTTGTAACCCTCACCCCATGGTGGGCTGAGTAAGAGCCTAGGGACCCACTTCATCTGGGTCTGTTCTGTCAAGAGGACATGAGCCACAAAGGAGACAAAGCTTATCTCCCTGGCAGGAGCGCTGCTTCTGCCTCATCCATCTCTGGCCCCAATGCTTAGTCAATTAGTCAACGATGGGTAAGTCTCCTCACGGGAGGGGCAACCTAAACCAGACACGACCACTTGGAAGGCCCTCATGGAAGGACTGGGGGTGGGAGGATGCTGCAGCAAAGAGGATGTGATGGACCCTCATCCTCCAGATATTCTAACATAGCCCAAGTCCCCATTTCCATATGGGAGATGTCTCCTGCTTCCTAGCCTAATTGGCTTAAAGCCTGAAACTATGAGGGCAAGCAGTGCAGCCCTGTGCCGACCAGGACAGTTCCCTGGGTGATCGGGCATAAGAAAGAATTCCTAAAATCCTGTGAAACCTGCTTTGCTAAGAGGGCACTCATTTAAATGGTAAGGGTCCAAGGAGGAAATGAATATGTCTCCCAAAGTTTGGCAACCCCCTTTCCAGACAGACACTGACTCAGATTAAGCCCTCGGATTTCTTTGAAATGAAAAACCTGTATTCCAGTGTATTTGAGCCCAATAAAAGCCTAGTGAGGAAGGGGCTCTGGGTCATTCTCCTCTGAGAGTTTGTCCACTTCTCCTCCCCAAGCAGATCATGTCTTGGTAGTTTTATTTTTATCCGTGGTGGAGGGATGGGGCTCTGAGAGTGGAGACCCCACATCTGGTGCCCAGGACAGGGGCCCCCCACAGTAAAGTATTCCTTTTCTTTGTTAATTTTATTCCTGAGCTCATGTAAATGACTTTCTGAGTTTTCTTGTATTTCATTGAGGTTTTTCATAACTGCAATTCTGAATTCTTTGTCATTTAAATCTCAGTATTTCTGTCTTTAGGGTTGGTTTCTGAAGACTTTAATTTCTTCTTATGCTATCATGTTACCTTGGTTATTTATGGTTATTTGATGTGTTGTTTCTCTACCTAATTCTTTAGGTACCCTTTTGCTCTTTTTTTGTTTTCCAGTAGATGGTGATATAGCACAGGATTTTGTTTTCTTTGTAATACTTGACCCTCTGGGAAATTGGTGGGGCTGTGTCCCCTGGAAAATGTCTTTCCTGGGATAATGGGTCTCCACTCTGTGCCTGGGTCACCTCTGCTTTGGAAGACCACCCCCAATGGAATGTGGTGGGAAATGATGCTCTGGGCATGTGAGCACCTGTATTGCCTCTTTGTTCCCAAAAATGCCATCCATGCTATGCTAGCTGGGGTATCTTGCTGTCTATTCCAAGTTCTACTGCTATGGTGGATAAGGAGAGGTAGGTTTGTGAATCCATGGGTTTGCCTCTTTGTCAGTAATGGCTGCCATAAGTGCAAAGCTTTGTCTCTTTATCAGCGATGTTCACCAAGAGTCTGAGGATTTGCCTGTTTGGTGGTAATGGTCACCTTGAGATACTGGCTGCCAGACCACTATGCTCTATCTTTGTTATTGCCACTGTGTTTTTCTACAACAGGAACCTACTTCTTAACCATGGACGTTGCTTCTTCCCTTCCTACCCTCTGGGCCATAAATGTAAGGCCTACAGGATGACTCCTCCACTACTGCCATGTCAGCTGGGATCATGGTGGGTGTTGAACTGAATTGCATCTGTAGTTTCCATCTTTGTCATTTCATGTCACTCCTCCCCTAGTCTTTCCAATATACTCACTTTCAGTACTGATGTATGGATGGATCTCATGTTTGCATGCCGAGCAGAGGATCTTTTGTGCAATTCTAGTTGTTCAACTTGTAACTCTAAGGGGAGATACAAAAGGCTTTCTCACTCCACCATGATACCCCCATTATTTTTGCAGATACATGTATATATTTTAATATATTTTTAATTATGCTATTACAATTATCCCACCTGGTACCTTCCACCCAGTACATTTGCACTCTCCACCTGGTACCTTCCATTCCCTCCAGCAATTCCTGCCCCCACCCCCCACCCTTAGTTCATGTCCTGGGTCATGCCTATAGGTTCTTTGGCTACTGCATTTCCTATACTGTTCTTAACATTCCCCTGTCTATTCTATACCTACCAATTTGTGCTTCTTAATTCCTGTACTTTTCCCCCATTTTCACCCTTCCCTCTCCTAACTGATAGCCATCCAAATGATCTCCATAGCTATGATTCTGTTTCTGTTCTGCTTGTTTGCTTAGTTTGCTTTTTAGATTCAATTGTTGATAGTTGTGAATTTGACAATTGTATGTTTATAGTTTTGATCTTCTTTTTCTTAAATAAGACCCTTTAACATTTGATATAACAATGTCTTGGTGATGATGAACTTTAGCTTTACCTTGTCTGAGAAGAACTTCCAGTCTAAATGATAGCTTTGCTGGATAGAACAATCCTGGTTTTGGGTCTTTTCATCACTTTGAATACTTCTTGCCAGTCCCTTTTAGCCTGCAAAGTTTCTTTTGAGAAATCAGCTGACAGTCTTATGGAAACTCCTTTGTAGGTAAGTATTGGCTTTTCTCTTGCTGCTTTTAAGATTCTCTCTTTTTCTTTAACCTTTGGCATTTTAATTGGCTTGGTGTGGTCCTCTTTGTGTCCATTTTGTTTGGGACTCTCTCTGCTTTCTGGACTTGTATGTCTATTTCCTCCACCAAATTAGGAAAGTTTTCTTTCATCATCTTTTCAAGTAAGTTTTGAATTCCTTGCTCATTTTCTTCTCTCAGAAACCCTATGATTTGAATGTAGGTAGGTATCTTTGAAGTTGTCCCAGAGACTCCTTAGACTATTCCTGTTTTTTTGAATTCTTTTTTCTTCTTGATGTTCTGGTTGAATGTTTTTTTTCTTCCTTATGTTTCGAATCACTGATTTGATTCTTGGCTTCATCTAATCCACTCTTGGTTCCCTATACATTTTTCTGTAACCTTTGTTTCTGCCTAGGTATTTTTTATGCTGTTAAAGTACCCAATGAATTCCTTGAGCATACTAATAACCAGTGTTTTGAACTCTGCATGTGACAGATTTCCTATCTCCATTTTGTTTGGTTCTTTTCTGGAGTTTTGTTCTGTTCTTTCATTTGAACCGTATTTCTTTGTCTCTTCAATTTGAAAGCCTCCATGTATTTGTTTCTGTGTATTAGATAAAGCTGCTTTGACTCCTTGACTTAGTAACATGGCCTAATGTAGAAAAGTGAACCTGTAAGTTGGATGGGGCAGAGCCATAGGTAATCAATCCACAGGGCAGGACAGTCCATGTGAACCAGGTTGATGGAGTCTCTGATATGGTGTCCCTGTTCTTGGCTCTGTGTGGAGGAGGGCTCAGAAAGAGGACAATGCCACTGCCTGACCTCTGGAGTTTTTGTCCAGGAAGGAGCTGTCCCTGGCACTCACTCTAATGCCAGACACTTAAATTCCTCCCCATATGGCACTGGCGCCCATTCAACTGCTGCCCTGGAGCTGAAGTCTAGAGGGAGTAAATCTACATAAGCCCTGAGTCAGTTGTTGGCCCTTTAAAAAGAGACTCCTGGACTTCTGGCCAAGATAGAGGTGTAGGTAGACAAACTGTGCCTTCTCACACAACCAAATGAAGGACAACGACAATTTAAACAAAAAACAACAAGAGCTAACAGAAAATAAAACCATATGGAAGTCCAACAACCAGAGTTAAAGAAGAAACATTCATCCTGTGTTGTGGACCGTTCAGCCTGGTTGCAGTTGTAACCCTCACCCCATGGTGGGCTGTGTAAGAGCCCAAGGGACCCACTTCATCTGGGTCTGTTCTGTCGCAAGGACGTGACCTATTAAGGAGACAAAGCTTATCTCCCTGGCAGGAGCGCTGCTTCTGCCTCACCCATCTCTGGCCCCAAAGCTTGATTGGCAGTCAATGACGGGTAAGACTCCTCATGGGAGGGGCAACCTAAGCCAGATGCGACCACTTGGGAGGCCTCATGGAAGGACTCGGGGGGCTGCAGCAAAGAGGATGGGATGGACCCTCGCCCTCCGGCTATTCTGACGTGGCCCAAGTCCTCATTTCCATCTGGGAGATGTCTCCTGCTTCCTAATTGGCTTAAAGCCTGAAACTGTGGGGGTGAGTGGTGCAGCCCTGTGCCGTCCTGGACGGCTCCCTGGGTGATTGGGCATAAGAAAGAATTCCTAAAGTCCTGTGAAACCTGCTTTGCTACGAGTGCTCTCCCTTAGGTGATAAGGGTCCCAGGAGGAAATGAGTATGTCTCCCAAAGTCTGGCAACCCCCTTTCCTGACAAACACTGGCTCAGATTAAGCCCTCAGATTTCTTTGACATCTTAAACCTGTATTCAGGTGTATTTGAGTCCAATAAAGCCTAGTGAGGATGGGGCTCTGGGTCATTCTCTGAGAGTTTGACCCCTTTCCTCCCCAAGCAGTCATGTCTTTGTAGTTTTTATTTTCATCCGTGACAGAGGGATGGGGCTCTGCAGGCGGAGCCCCCCCCACATCTGGCACCCAGGACAGGGGCCCCCGCAATCCTGACCAGTAGGAGGGGCAGAGCCGGGCATTGGGGCAGAGAGGACTCCTGGCAAGGTGGTGGCTGGAGGACCGTGGTGGGCAAGGCAGCAGCTGGCTGGCAAGGTGGCAGCTGGCAGACCTAGGGAGGCGGTGGCTGGTGGAGCAGGTGGTCTCACATTCACGTGCAGATAAACCAGGAAGAACAACTGGGGAGCAAGACTGACTGTACAACTTGGGGCCCCAGCTCAGGGAAATAAAGCCTCAAACCTCTGATTGAAAACACCAGTCCGGGTTGGAGTGGCAGCGGAAAAAATTCCCAGCCTCACAGGAAAGTTCATTAGAAAGACTCACCAGGTCCTGGAACTTACACAAACCCACCCACCCAGGAATCAGCACCAGAAGGGCCCAATTTGATTGTGGGTAGCAGGGGAGGCAACTGAAAACCAGCAGAGAGCAGAGCAAGCACCATTGTTTCTTCTCAGACAGTGTCACAACGCAGCAACATGGGATTACCCCACCCTGGTGAATACCTAAGACTCCACCCCTTACTACATAACAGGCATGCTGAGACAAAAAAAAAAAAAATTAAACAATTAAAAAAATTTTTAAAAAGGCCCAAATAAAATAACAGGTCAAAGCTCCAAAAAAAAATACAACTAAGGGTTTGAAGAAATAGACAACCTATGAGATGCACAGTTCAAAACACTGATAATCGGGAAGCTCACAGCATTGGTTGAGTATAGTCGCAAATTATATGAAGAAATAAAGGCTATGCTAAGTGAAATAAAGAAAAGTTTACAGGGAACCAACAATGATGGAAAGGAAACCAGGACTCAAATCAATGGTGTGGACCAGAAGGAAGAAATAAATCTTCAACTAGAACAGAGTGAAGAGACAAGAATTCAAAAAAAATGAGGAAAGGCCTAGGAACCTCCAGGACATCTTTAAACGTTCCAACATCTGAATCATAGGGGTACCAGAAGGAGAAGAGGAAGACCAAGAAATTGAAAACATATTTGAAAAAATAATGAAGAACTTCCCTAATTTGGCAAAGGAAATAGACTTCCGGGAAGTCCAGGAAGCTCAAAGAGTCCCAAAGTTGGACCCAAGGAGGAACACACCAAGGCACATCACAATTATATTAGCCAAGATTAAAATGAAGGAGAGAATCCTAGAAGCAGCAATAGATAGGGAAACAGTTACTTACAAAGGAGTGCCCATAAGACTGTCAGCTGATTTCTCAAAAGAGACCTTACTGGCAAGAAGGGGCTAGAAGGAAGTATTCCATGTCATGAAAGGCAAGGACCTACATCCAAGATTGCTCTATCCAGCAAAGCTTTCATTTAGAATGGAAGGGCAGATAAAGTGCTTCCCAGATAAGGTCAAGTTCGAGGAGTTCATCATCACCAAGCCCTTATTATATGAAATGTTAGAGGGACTTATCAAAGAAAAATAAGATAAAAATATGAACAGTTAAATGACAACAAACTCACAGTTATTAACAACCACGGCTAAAACAAAAACAAAAACTAAGCAAACATCTAGAAGAGGAACAGAATCACAAAAATGGAGATCACTTGGAGGGTTATCAGCAAGGGAGTGGGAGAAGGAGCGGGGGAAGTACAGAGAATAAGTAGCATGAATGGTAGGTAGAAAATAGACAGGGAAAAGTTAACAATAGTATAGGAAATGTAGAAGCCAAAGAACTTATATTTATGACCCATGGACATGAAGTAAAAGGGGTGGGGGAATGTGGGTGGGAGAGGGTGTGCAGGGTGGAGGGAAGTGAGGGGAGGAAAATGGGATAACTGTAATAACATAATCAATAAACTGTATCAAACAAAGTGAAATTGATGTCTGGTATGGACTGGAAATTAGTAGGCAAATTTAACAGTGATGATAAAGATACAATCTTTTTTCTTGTGTTTTTTTAAATTAAATTTATTTGGGTGACACTGGTTAAGAGGATTATATAAGTTTCAAGTGTAGCATTCTACAATACATCATCTGTGCTCACCACCCAAAGTTTAGTCTTCTTCCATCTCTATATATTTGTCCCACTTTACTCTCTTCAACATCCCTCCACCCCCATTCCCAGACTCTGGTGACCATTGTACTATTGTCAGGGTCAATGAGTTTTTTGTTTTGTTTTATTTGTTCATTTGTTGCTCTTTCTTTTATTTTCCACATATGACTGAAATCATATTGTTCTTGTCCTTTTCCATATGACTTATTTTGCTTAGCATGATACTCTCAAGATCCTTCATGTTGCTTCAAGTGGCAATATTTCATCTTGTGCCTAAGTAGTATTCCATCGTACATATGTACCATATCTTTATCCAATCACCCATCAAAGGACACTTGGGTTTTACCCCTGTCTTGGCTACTGTGAATAATGTTGCAAAAAACATAAAAGTATATATCTTTACAAAAAATATTTTCAGTTTATTTTGGGTAGATACCCAGAAGAAGAGTTGCTGGGTCATATGGTAAATATATTCTTAATTTTTTGAAGAGCTTTCATAATGTTTTCCATAGTGGCTCTACCATTATACATTCCTATCAGCAGTAAATGAGGGTTCCTTTTTCTCCAAATTCTCCACAATACTTATTATTTCTTGTTGATAATGGCCATTCTAGCAAGGGTGGGGTGGTATCTCAATGTGGTTTTCATTTGCATTTTTATTATAACTAGTGAAGTTGATCGTCTATTCATATATCTGTTGGCCCTTTGCACAGCTTCTTGGAAACACTCTGTTCAATAGTAACACTCTGTTCAATAGTAGACCCATTTTTTTTTTTGAGTGACTTGATTTTTTTTTAATTGTTGCTCAAGTACAGTTGTCTGCCTTTTCCCCCAACCTCTCCCCACCACCCCAGGCATCCCCGCCTCTCTCCCCTGATTCCACCCACCCTTGATTTTATACATGTATCCTTTAGAGTTGTTCCGAAAACCCTTCACCCTTTCCCCCCATTATCCTCTCCCATCTCCCCTCTGGTTATTGTCTGTTTGTTTTTAATTTCAATGTCTCTGGTTATATTTTGCTTGTTTGTTTGTTTTGTTGATTAGGTTCCACTTATAGGTGAGATCATATGGAATATGTCTTTCATCACTTGGCTTATTTCACTTAGCATAATGCTTTCCAGTTCCATCTATGCTGTTGCTAAGGATAGAGGCTCCTTCTTTCTTTCTGCTTTGCAGTATTCCATCTTGTAAGTGTACCATTGTTTTTTGATCCATTCATCTACTGATGGGTGCTTAGGTTGCTTCCAGCACTTGGCTATTGTAAATTGTGCTTGTACAAACAATGGGGTACATAGCTTCTTTTGAACTGGTGTTTCAGGGTTCTTAGGACATAATCCCAGCATTGGAATTACTGGGTCAAAAGGAAGTTCTATTTTTAGTTTTCTGAGGAAATTCTATACTGTTTCCCACAGTGGCTTCACCAGTCTGCATTCCCACCAACAGTGCACTGGGGTTCCCTTTTCTCCACATTCTCTCCAACACTTGTTGTTTGTTGGTTTGTTTATGATGGTCTTTCTGACAGTGGTGAAGTGGTGTTTCATTGTGGTTTTAATTTGCATCTCTCTGATAGCTAGTGATGTCCAGCATCTTTTCAAATGCTTCTAGACCCTTTGTATATTCTCTTTCGAGAAGCATCTGCTCAAGTCCTTTGCCCATTTTTTAACTGGATTGTTGGTCTTCTTGGAGTGGAGTCATGTGAGTTCTTTATGTATTTTGGAGATCAAACTCTTGTTCAAAGTATCATTGACAAATATGTTTTCCTATATGGTTGGTTCTCTTTCATTTTTATGCTGTTTTCTTTAGCCATGCAGAAACTTTTTATTTTGATGGGAACCCATTGGTTTATTCTTTTCTATATATCCCTTTAACTAGGGGACATATCTGTGAAAATATTGCTGAGTGGAATATCTGAGATTTTCCTGCCTATGTTCTCCTCTAGGACTTTTATGGTGTCATGACTTATATTTAAGTCCTTTATCCACCTTGAATTTATTTTTGTGTATAGTGTAAGCTGGTGATCAAGTTTCATTTTATTTGCATGTAGCTCTTCCAACACCATTTGTTGAAGAGGGTATTTTTACTCCATTTTATGCTTCTACCCCCTTTGTCAAATATTAATTGACCATAGGGACTTGTGTTAATTTCTGGGCTGTCTATTCTGTTCCATTGCTCTATGTGTCTGTCCTTATGCCAGTACCAGGCTGTTTTGAGTACAGTGGCCTTGTAATATATTTTGATATCAGGTATTGTGATCCCTCCTACTTTCTGCTTTCTCAAAATTGCTTCAGCTATTTGGAATCATTTATGGTTCCATATAAAACTTTTTGTAGTATTTGTTCTATATTTGTGAAATATGCCATTGTTATTTTAATAGGTATTGCATTGGGTCTATAAATTGCTTTGGAAATATGGGCATTTTGATGATGTTGATTCTTCCAATCTATGAACATGGTATATTCTCCCATTTGTTTGAATCTTCCTTAATTTCTTTCTTCGGTGTTGTGTAGTTTTCTGAGTACAGGTCTTTTACTTCCTTGCTTAGGTTTATTCCTAGGTTTTTTATTTTTCTTGTTGCTCTATTAAATGGAATTTCTCCCCTGATTTTAGTTTCTGATAATTCATTGTTGGCATACAACAATGCCTTTGTTTTATGAATATTGACCTTGTATCCCACTGTTTTGTGAAATCCATTTATTAGGTTGAGCAGTTTTTTTTGGTGGAGTCTATAGGATTTTCTGTGTACACTATCATCTCATCTGCAAACAATGACAGTTTTGTTTTCTTTTTTCCAATTTGGATGCCTTTTATTTCTTTTTCCTGTCTGATTGCTGTGCCTAGGACTTCCAATACTATGTTGAATAGAAGAGGAGAAAGTGGACATCCTTGTCTTGTTGCAAAACCTTGTCCTGATCTTAATGGGAAAGTTTTTAGTTTCTCCCTTTATTCCCACTTTGCTGAGTGTTTTAATCACACATGGGTGCTGTACCTTATCAAATGATTTTTCTGCATCTATTGATACGATCATGTGATTTTTATCTTTGCTTTTGTTTATGTGATGTATTATGTTTATTGGTTTGCAAATATTGTACCATCCTTGCATCCCTGGGATGAATACCACTTGATCATGGTGGATGATCTTTTTAATGTATTGTTGGGTGTGGTTTGCCAATGTTTTGTTGAGGATTTTAGTGTCTATGTTCATCAGTGATATTGGCCTAAAATTTTCTTTCTTTGTTGTGTCTTTATCTGGTTTTGGGATTAAGATGATGTTGGCTTCAGAAAAAGAGTTTGAGAGTCTTCCTTCTTCTTGGATTTTTTGGAATAGTCTGTGAAGGATAGGGGTTAGCTCTTCTTTAAGTATTTTACAGAATTCTCCTGTGAAACCATGCAGTCCAGGGCTTCTGTGTGTTGAGAGTTTTTTTAATATTGTTTCAGTATTGTCAGGTATTATTGGTACTTTCAGGCTTTCTGCTTCTTCTTCATTGAATTTCAGAAGATTATATTTTTCTTGCAATTTGTCCACTTCACCTAGGTTTTCAAATTTCTTGGCCTATAATTCTTTGTAGTAATTTCTTACTATCCTTTGTGTTTCCCTGGTATCAGTTGTAATCTCTCATCTTTCATTTCTGGTTGTGTTTCTTTGGGTCCTCTCTTTTTTTTCTTGATGAGCCTGCTTAAAGGTTGTCAATTTCATTTATCTTTTCAAAGAACCAGCTCCTGCATTCAGTGATCCTTAGAATCATACTTGTAGCCTCTATGTCATTTAATTCTGCTCTGATCTTTTTTATTTCCTTCCTTCTGCTTGCTCTGGGTTTTTTTTTTTTTTTTGTGGTTGCTCCAGTTCTTGTAGATGTAGGGTTAGGTTGTTTATTTAAAATGTTTCCATCTTTTTTAGGTAGCCCTGTATCTCTATGATCTTCCCTCTCAGAACTGCCTTTGCCATGTGCAATAAGTTTTGGGTTGTTGTGACTTCATTTTCATTTGTTTCCAGAAACTTTTTGATTAGTCCCTTGATCTAATTCCTGACCCATTCTTTATTTAATAGCATGCTATTCACTCTCTATGAGTTTGAGTGTTTTTGAGTTTTTTACCTTGGGGTTGGTTTCTAGTTTCAGTCCCTTGTGGTCAGAGAAAATGCTTGGTATGATTTCAGTTTTCTTGAATTTGTTGAGGCTTGTTTTGTTTCCTATCATGTGGTCTATCTTTGAAAATGTTCCATGTGCATTTGAAAATAATGTGTATTTTGCTTCTTTTGGATGAGAGGCTCTATGTATATAAGTTAAGTACATCAGTTAAGTCTATTTTGCTTCTTTTGGATGAAAGGCTCTATGTATATCAGTTAAGTCCATTTTATCCATTTGTGGGGGGGCTTCACCCACAGGGCCCCCCTTGCCGCCATGGATGAGAATAAGTCTACCAAGACATGATCTGCTTGTGGAGGAAAGGTGGCCGATCTCTCAAAGGAGAAGAGCCAAGAGCTTTTTCCTCAATGGGCTTTTATTGGGTTCCTTTTGCACAGGAATACAGGTAAAACTCATTAATTATTGTCAGGCAGTAAGGATCAGAGAACTCTGAGGGCCTATTTTGAGTCAGAGTCAGATAGCTAAAGAGCAATAAAACTTTGAGGAACAAACTCACTTCTTGCTTGGACCCTTATTTAGTTGAGAGCATTATAAACAAAGCAGGTTTCACAGGATTTTACATATTCTTTCTTAGGCCTGATAGTCCTAGGGAACCCACCCTTTACAGCACAGGGCCATACTCACCACCAGCATTGTTTCAGGCTTAAGGCATTGTTTCATGCTTAAGTCAGGCAGGGGAAGTAAGGCAGCCAAGAGATTCCAAAACTTCTTGCAGACAGAATGAGGACTCAGGCTATGTCAAAGCCAAGGGTCCATCACCCCCTTTTACTATAGACCTCCAAGCCCTTCCTTGGGGCCTCCATGTGATCATGCCTGTCTTAGGTCGCTCCCCACTTGGGGAATTTTACCCATCATTGGCTAACTGATCAAGCATTGGGGGCCAGTTATGGATGAAGTAAAAGGAGCAGAAGCGGCACCCCTGCCAGGGAGATAAGCCTTGTCTCCTTAGTGGCTTACAGTCCAAAGGTCGCTTACTCTGCCTTAGCCATGGGGGGATTACAGCTTCTGAAACCAGGCAGGGAGATTCCCAACATAGGACATTGTTCAGTGCCACAATATCTTGGTTGATATTTTGTTTGGAAGATCTATCCATTTTTGAGAGTGGGTTGTTAAAATCCCCTACTAACAAAATGTTGCTTTCTATATCTTTCTTGAAGTCCTCCAAGATTTTCCTTATTTATTTGGGTGCTCCTATGTTGGTTGCATATGTGTTTATAATGTTTATGTCTTCTTCATGGAGTCTTTCCTTGAGTATTAAGAAGTGTCCTTCTGGGTCTCTTTTCATGGCCTGTGTTTTGAAGTTTGTTTGTTTGTTTGTTTTTTTCCTGATATGAGTATTGCTACCCTGGCTTTTTTTTTTTTTCCCCCTGTTTATTTGCTTGGAATATTTTCTTTTTCAAACCCTTCCCTTTCAGTCTATGTAGGTCTTTTGTTCTGAGGTGGGTCTCTTGTAGGCAGCATATGTGTGGGTCATGTTTTCTTATCCATTCAGGTACCCTATGTCTTTTGATTGGAGCATTTAATCCATTAGCATTTAAGGTTATTATTAAAAGGCATTTGTTCATTTTTCCCCTCTGTACCTATGTTCCTCTCTCTTTCACTTTTTTCCTTTCTCTTCTTATAGTAGTGCCTTTAGTAAATCTTGTAGGGCTGGTTTGATGAAGATGTATTCTTTCAGCCTTTTTTTGTTTAGGAAAGTCCTGATTTCACCTTCCATTTTAAGGGAGAGCCTCTCTGGATAGAGTAATCTTGGTTGCAGGCCTTTGTTTTTCATTACTTTATATATCTGTTGCCATTCTGTCTTGAATTGGGGTGTTTCCATTGAGAAATCACCTGCTAGCCCTATAAGAGCCCCTTTGTATGTTACTTTTTGTTTCTCCTATGCTGCTTTTAAGATTCTGTCTTTGCCTTTAATATTTGGCATTTTTATTACGATATGGCTTGGAGTTGGACTCTTTGGGTTCATATTGATTGAGACTTTCTCTGCTTCCTGAACTTACATGTTCTTTTCCCTCTCTAGGTTTGGACAGTTTTCTGTCATTATTTTTTCAAACAGGGTTTCTATCCCTTGTTCCTTTTCTTCTGGTATTCCTGTGATTCGAATATTGTTGCGTTTCTTGCTATCTTGGAGTTCCCTTAAGCTATCTTCATATTTTTTAGTCTTTTTTTTTTCTTTTTGTCTTTAGAGGGGTAGGGGAGAGGGAGAGGGAGAGAAATATCAATGTACGGTTGCCTCTTGTGTATCCCCTGCTGGGAACTGGCCTGCAACCCAGGCATGTGCCCTGACTGGGAATCGAACCGCGATCCTCTGGTTCGCAGGTCCGAGCTCAATCCACTGAGCTACACCAGCCAGGGCTATTTTTTAGTCTTTTTTCATGCAGCTTCTCTACCTGTGTGTTTCTTTCCACCTTTTTTTCCCAGCACACTAATTTGGTCCTCAATTCATCCAGCCTGCTTGTAATTCCTTCTAGTATGTTTTTTATTTCTGAGATTTTATTGTTCATTTATTCTTGGTTTTTGTTTATAGTTTCTATTTCCTTTCACATTGTTGTAGTTCTCACTAAGTTCCTTGTAGTTGTCTGTGAGTACCTTGAACAATTTTATAACCATTATTTTAAATTCTATATCTGATAGTTTGCTTACCTCCATTTCATTTAGGTCTTTTAGTGGGGAGTCTTCCATTCCTTTTGATTGCAGGATCTTTTTTTGTCTCCCCATTTTAGGTGACTCTTTTTGTTTGTTTCTGCCCTTTCTGATGTTTTGCTTTGCTAGCTGTCTTTGTAGGGTGAACCTCTATGGGAGGAATTCTATGGGATTCAGTGGTGTGGTCTCTTTAACCTCCTTGTCTGGATGTCCTAGGTTTGCCCTTCCTTAAGTTTGTGTTGGCTTTCTTCTTGTACTTCGGTTTTTACCTTTTGGTTGTTCCTTTGTTGGTGGTTTCTCTCCTCCAGCAGGTACACTGATGTTTGCAGCTCCCACCTATTCTTGTATGTGATCGGTGGCAGGAGATAGGCAAAATGGATTAGGACAGTGGGAGAATATTCTATGGTATGTAAAGTACCAATAAGTAGAGAAGAGATAGGAGATTCTTTGCAAAAGTATAGCATTAACTATGATATTTCACCCAACTAGCCACTTTTTATAAAAGGTGAAAGAGAGATAAGACTCTTATTAGAGGAGAGGATGGTTGTGAGCTAAATCCAGAAAATAGAGTGCTTATGCAATGTTAGGTAATGAGATATAGTGAGAGGAAAGGATAGAAAATAGTCACAGTGTGCGAATGAATAGAGTTAACCACAGCAATAATAAAACTCAGGAGTAAAGTGAGTGGGCTAAGATCAGGGAGGGTTGATGTGTAGTATTTACAACAGTACGTAACAACAATTATTTACAATAGTACTGGAACAACAATAATATGATGAGAAATATATGACTTAGATAACAAGAATAGAAAGTACATGATCAAGAGTAATGCATTATTGGAACATGAGTGAAGTGAAAGAAGGAAAATTAAAATACAATATGAAAACTGGAATAAAGAAAACCAATCAAACAATGCAACTAAACAGAGAAATAAAACGAAGAAAACTAAATAGAAAGAAGAGAAATTTAAAAATACTAATAAAATAAAAGAAGTAAAAATAATGAAAAATAATAACACAAATAAACAATAAAATACCAGTTCTATGGGATAGCAAAGTGAGATTTGTATCAGTTTCTCAGTTTTGGGGGTTAGCCTTGTGCTCTCCCTTTGGATCTGTCTGGACCTTTCACAACTCCAGGTCTTAAATTGTCTCACTTGGGGGTTTAAAAAACAAAACAAAACAAAACAAAACAAAAAAATGGTTCTAAAGGAAAGAAAAAAAAAATAAGTCTCCCACTGACTTTAAACCAGTTGAGCAAGTTCTGCTGGTCTTCCTGGATCTCACTGGAAGAGAGGCGCTGGGCTTCACTTTCCTACCTTCCTGTGGTTTTGCAAGGATGCGGGCCAGGTCTGCACTACAATTTCACAGTTGCCCAGCCTCCATCCCAGGTCCTCCATCAGCTGCCAGGCCCCCACTCTCCATCTGCACCAGGCCTGCACCTTTAATCCACCAATTGCACCGAGGTCCATGCAGTATGCCTCCTCCTTGCTCTTTGCTAGCCCACTGTGGCTGGAGCCCACCATCGGGCAAGCAGTGCCAGTCAGCTGCCAGGCGTGTGGTGCCACTCAGCCTCTGGGCAAGCAGCACTGGTCAAGCTCAGCAAGTGGCTCAAATCAGCTTCAGGGCAGGTGGTACCTTTAGCAGCCAGAATCAGCCACAGGGCGAGCAGTGCCAGTCATCCTCCAGGTGAGTGGCACAACTCAGCTGTGGGCCTAGTGGCCTGAGTCAGGCCCTGGCAAGTGGTTCCAATCAGCCTCAGGCTGAGAGGGGCGAATCAACTGCCCTGCAAGCTGCTTGAGTCAAGTGCCAGAGCAAGACTGGAATCCCCTGTTGGACAAGAGGCCTGAGCCAAGCTTGGTTGTGCAGCTCAAATTACCCTCTGGACAAGCCAGCTGCTGTATAAGAGTTCCTTGCAAAGCAGCTGCAAGACTTTTTTTTTTTTTTTTTTTTTTTTGAGTAAAAGCCTCTTGTTTAAGCCTGCCATTGTTAACAATCACCTGGCTTTTCACACAGCCCAACTGTCTAACCAGACTGGAGACTATCCAGGTCAGGGTCCCACCTGGCCTAACTCCTCCCTTCTCCGGGTGTGACCCAACTCCCCAATTTCTCTAGTAATGACCTAGCCAGAGTCCACAGTGCCAACAGATGTACACTGCCTCTGTGTGTCCCACTTTGTCTCTATTCCCCCCAGCAACTTCAAACATCCAGGTCCCTCATGGTGCCAGGCTGCCCTCCCTGCTTTGGTAGGGGAGGGAGCTGGTGATCTAACTCTCCTCCCCGTATCCTGTGGCAGGTGCCAGGCAGGGGGCCACAGCAGCATAGGTCCCTGAGCAGATCCCAGGGACCTTACCGTCCTAACACAATCTCCTCACTGCCTGTTTTTCATTGTCCTCTACAATTTTTGGCCTCCAAACTTCATATAAGCTGGGATTCTGTTAGCTGTTCACTCTGCTCCTCAGAAGATTGCCTAAGTGTTCCAGCTGGGCACAGGGAGAACTGGGCTCCACTCATACCTATCTCACCACCATCTTTCATCTCTGCTTGACCCATTTTTAATTGGAATGTTTGTTTAATTTATTGTTGTTTCATAGTATGAGTGCTTTATACATTTTGGATATTAAACCCTTATTGGACGTATTGTTTGTGAATACAGTGGTACCTCAAATTCATCGTTAATTTATTCTGGAACTTGTGATGTGTGCCAAAACTGATGAGTACTGAACGATGAAGCATTTTCTCTTATGGGGCAACATTGTGACTCATACAAGTCCTAGGAAGTGCAACAAGTCCTGAGCAAGTGTTGAAGCATTATTTTTCTCATCAAAATGCAATTACTACAGGGTTTGATGAGTTCTGAAGCCCATGAATACTGAGGTATGACTGTATCTTCTTCAGTTGGTTTCTTTTTGTTTTGTCGTTGGTTTTGTTGCTGTTGTGCAGAAGCTTTTAGTTTGATACAGTCTCATTTATTTTTGCTTTTACTTCTCTTGCTTTTGGAGTCAGATTCATAAAATCCTCCTGAGACCAAGGTTCATAAGTATCTATGTTTTCTCTTATGCATTGTACTGTTTCACATTTTATATTCAGGTTCCTTTGATCCATTTTTAGTTAATTTTTGTGTATGGTGGCAATTAACAGTCTAGTTTCATTCTTCAGCAAGCAACTTTCCAATTTTCCTAACACCATTTATTGAACAGGCTTTCTTTTCTCTGTTGTATGTTTTTGGCTCCTTTGTTGAAAATTAGTTTCCCATATATACGGGAATCTATTTCTGGGCTCTTAATTATGTTTCACTGGTCTGCGTGTCTGTTTTTTTTTTTTAAACCAATATCATACTGTTTTAATGATTGTAGCTTTGTAGTATAATTTGAAGTCAGAGAGTGTGATACCTCTAGATTTTTTTTCTTTTTTCAGATTGCATTGGCTACTCAGGCTTTTTTTTTCCTCTGTAGAAATTTATGATTTTTGTTCCATATCTTTGAAAATGCCATTGAAAATTTGTGGTGATTGCATTAAATTTGTATATTGCTTTGTGTAATATGGCCATTTTAACTACATTGATTCTTCTAACAATGAACATAAAATGCCTTTCCACTTCTTCCAGTAATGTCTTGTACTTTTTAGTGTTTAATTTTTTTACATCATTTGTTAACTATATTCCTAGGTATTTTATTATTTTTGTTGTAATTATAAATGGATTTTTAAATTTCTTTCCCTAGAATTTCATTGTTAATATATAGGAATGCAATGAATTATTGTACATTGATTTTGAATCCTGAAGCTTCACTTTATTGTTTTTTTTTTGTTCCTAATAGCTTTTTGGTAGAGACTTTGATGTTTGCTATACAAAGAATCGTGTAATTTCAAAAAGTGATAATTTTACTTCATTCCCAATTTCTATGACTTATTTGTTTATTTTTTCCTAAGTCTGGCTAGGATTTCCAGTATTGAGTTGAATAACAGAGGTGAGAGTGAGCATTCTGGTCTGGTTTTGGATATTATTTTATTTTCTCATGATTGAGTATGATATTCACAGAGTGTTTGTAATACATGGCCTTTATTATGTTGGCGTACTTTTCTTCTATACCATTTTGAGTGCTTAATAAAATAGATGGTGTGTCTTTTAAATGTTTTTTAAACATTTATTAATATGATCATAGACTTTTTATCTATTATTTTGTTGATGTGATGGTATATATCACATCAATTGATTTGAATATGTTGAGCTACCTTGTGACCCTGAAATAAACACCAGCTGATTATGATGTATTATTACTGTATTTGATTTACTAGTATTTTTTCTAGGATTTTTGGTTCAATATTTATCAGAGATATGGGTCTGTAATTTTCTTTTTTGTGTTTGTTGTCCATGGCAGGTTTTGTTATAAGGATAATGATGACCACATCAAATGAGTTAAGTTGTATATCCTAAATCTTCAATTCTTTGGAAGATTTTGAAAAAAATAGGTATTAAATATTTTTTGAATATTTAGTAGATTTCACTAGTAAAACCATCAGGTCCTGGACTTTTCCTTTTGGGGAGGTTCTTGATGATTGTTTCAATTTCCTTACTGTTGATTGATATCTTTAGATTTTTTAGTTCTTCATGATTCAGTGTAGGAAGGTTAATGTATTTCTAAGAACTTATCCATTTCTTCTAGGTTATAGAATTTGGTAGCATAAAGCCTTTCATAGTATTCTTATATAGTCCTTTGTATTTCTGTGGTGTCCATTGTAATTTCTCCACTTTCATTTCTGATTTTGTTTATTTTATTCTTTTCTCTTTTTCTTAGTGAGTTTATCAAGAGGTTATTAATCTTTCCATAGGACTAACTCTTTGTTTCATCAGTTTTTTTCAATTGCCTATGTTTCCTCTATTTCATCAGTTCTACTCTAATTTTTATTATTTCCTTCCTTCTACTGACTTTGAGCTTTGTTTTTTCTTTTTCTAAAGTGAACTGTTAGGTTATATATATAAGAATTTTTTTGTGTGTGGTTTTTGAGGTAGGCCTCTAATGATATAACTTTCTCTGTTATTACCACTTTTTCTCTATCACCCAAATGTTGGTATCATATTATTATTTGTATTTGTTCCTTTGTATTTTTATTATTCTTATTTGTACTCTTATTATTATTGGCTCCTTTGTTGAAAATTATTGTATTATAGTTTTCCCAATTTTTCCTCTCTGTCCAGCCCACCTCTGCTCCCACAGTCCATTCTCACACTATTGTCCATATCCATGGGTCATTCATACATGTTTTGTTGAATCCCTTCCCCTTGTTTCAACCATTCTACCCACTTCCCTTTTCCTCTGGTAGCTGTCTGCTCCCTGTTTCCAAGTCTCTGGTTCTGTTTTGCTCTTGAGTTTATCTTGTTCATTAGATTCCTCTTAAAAGCAAGATAGTATGGTATTTGTTTTTCACTGACTGCCTTATTTCACTTAGCATAATAACCTTCAGTACCATCCATAGTGTTGTTACAAAAGGTAGGAATTCTTCTTTCTTTCTGTTGTGTAGTATTTCATTGTGTAAATGTACCACAGGTTTGTTTGTTGTTTTTTTTTTTACATTATTGATGATTTATTCTTTCTTTTTTTAATTTCTTTTTTTGTTTTTAATATATTTTATTGATTATGCTATTCCAGTTGTCCCATTTCTCCCCCATCATTCCCCTCCACCCTGCACACCCTCTCCCACCCACATTTCCCCCCTTTAGTTCATGTCCATGTGTCATAAGTTCTTTAGCTTCTACATTTCCCACACTATTCTTGACCTCCCCATACCTATTTTCTACCCACCGTCTATGCTACTTATTCTCTGTACCTTTTCCCCCCTCTCCTCCTCCCACTCCCCTGTTGCTAACCCTCCATATGATCTCCATTTCTGTGGTTCTGTTCCTGTTCTAGCTGTTTGCTTAGTTTGCTTTTGTTTTATTTGTGGTTCTTAATAGCTGTGAGTTTGCTGTCTTTTCACTGTCATATTTTTGATTTTTAAATCCATTCATCTAATGATGGGCATTTAGGCTGTTTCCACACTTAGCTATTGTAAAGAATGCTGCTATGAACATGGGACAGCATAAGTTCTTTTGAATTGGTGTTTCAGGCTTCTTAGGGTGTATTCCCAGGAGTAGAATTACTGGGTCAAAAGGCAGTTCCATTTTTAATTTTTTGAAGAAATTCCATACTGTTTCCCACAGTGGCTGCACCAGTCTGCCTCCCCACCAACAGTGCACTACGGTTCCCTTTTCTCCACATACTCAATAGCACTTATTGTTTGTTGATTTGTTAATGATGGCTTTTGTGACCAGTGTGAAGTGGTATCTCATTGTAGTTTTAATTTGCATCTCTCTAATACCTAGCGATACTGAGCATTCTTCATATGTCTCTGGATTCCTCTGTATGTCCGTGTTAGAGAAATGCCTCTTCAGGTCCTCTGCCCATTTTTTAATTGGATTGTTTGTCTTCCCTGGTGTTGAGTCATGTAGGGTTTTCATTTATTTTGGAGATTAAACCCTTGTCCCATATATCATTGGCAAATATGTTCTCCCATACAGCTGGTTCTCTTGTCATCTTGCTGAGGGTTTCTTTAACTGTGCAGAAGTTTTATAATATGGTGTAGGGCCATTTGTTTATCTTTTTTATTATTTCCCTTGTCCTAGAAGGTATATAAGCAAAAATATTGCTACATGAGATATCTGAAATTTTACTACTTACATTTTCTAGTAGGAATTTTATGGTATCATGTCTTATATTTAAGTCTTTTGTACATTTTGCATTTACTCTGGTGTAGGATATGAGTTGGTGGTCTAGTTTTATTTTTTTGGATGTGCCTGTCCAATCTCCCAACATTTTTATTAAAGAGGTTATTTTTACTCCATTTTGTGTTCCTGCCCTCTTTGTCAAATATTTTTTTCTTTCAATTTTTACTTTAATTGTTGATCTTGTACAGTTTTCTGTCTTTTACTCCCACCCCAACCCACCACCCCAGCCCTCCCCACCTCCCTCCCATTTCTGTCCCCCATAGTTTTTGTCCATGTGTCCTTTATACTTGTTCCTGTAAATCCTTCCCCTTTTCTCCTCTTTGTCAAATATTAATTGATCATAGAGATACGGGTTTATTTCTAGGCTGTCTACTCTGTTCCATTGATCTATGTGTCTGTTCTTATGCCAGTACCAGACTGTTTTGGTTAAAGTGGACTTATGGTAGTTTGATATCAGGTATTGTGATACCTCCAACTTTGTTCTTCTTTCTCAAGATTGCTGAGGCTATCCTGGTTCCATATAATTTTTGGAGTATTTGTCCTAGACTTGTGAAATATGCCACTGGTATTTTAATAGGAATTGTATTAATACTATAGATTGCTTTGCATAGTATGGTTGTTTTAATGATGTTAATTCTTCCAATCCATGAACCGGTTATATGCTTCCATTTATTTGTATCTTCCCAATTTCTTTTTTCTTTGTTCTATAGTTTTCTGAGTACAGGTCTTTTATCTGCTTTGTTAAATTTATTCCTAGGCACTTTATTATTTTTTTGTTGTTGTTGCTATGGCAAATGGGATTTATTTCTTAATGTCTATTTCTGATGGTTCATTGTTGGTATACAAAAAAGGCCACTAATTTCTTTTTTTAATCATTTTTTAACTGTTGTTCAAATACAATTGTCTCCATTTTCCCATCGCAACTTTCCCCCACCCCACCTCCCACCCTCAGTCTCAATGCCTTTCTCTTTGTCCATGGGTCCTCTATACATGTTCTTTGAAAACCCTTTCCCTTCTTCCCCCCATTATGTGTCTCCTCCTCCCTCTCTGGTTACTGTCAGTTTGTTCTTTATTTTACTGTCTCTGGTTATATTTTGCTTGCTTATTTGTTTTGTTGATTAGGTTCCACTTATAGGTTAGGTCATATGGTATTTGCCTTTCACTGCCTGGTTTATTTCACTTAGTGTAATGCTCTCTAGTTCCATCCACGTTTTTGTGAAGGATAGGAGCTCCTTCTTTCTTTCTGCTGCATAGTATTCCATCATGTAAATGAACCGGAGTTTTTTGATCCATTCGTTTACTGATGGGCACCTAGGCTGCTTACAGCGCTTGGCTATTGTAAATTGTGCTGCGATGAACGTGGGGTGTATAGGTTCTTTTGAATTAGTGTTTTGGGATTCTTAGGGTACAATGTAAACAGTGGAATTGCTGGGTTAAAAGACAGTTCTATCTTTAGTTTTCTGAGGAAATTCCATACTATTTTCCACATTGGCTGCACCAGTCTGCATTCCCACCAACAGTGCACTAGGGTTCCCTTTTCACTACAACCTCTCCAACACTTGTTTATTGATTTGCTTATGATGGCCATCCTCACCAGTGTGAAGTAGTATCTCATTGTGGTATCTCTCTTATAGCTAGTGATGCTGAGCATCCTTTCATATGTCCCTGGGACCTCTTTATGTCCTCCTTGGAGAAGTATCTGTTCAGGTGCTTTGCCTATTTTTTAACTGGATTGTTTGTCTTCCTGGAGTAGAGCAGTGTGAGTTCTTTATATATTTTGGAGATCAAACCCTTGTCTGGGGTATCATTGGAAAATATGTTTTCCCATACATTCAGTTCCCTTTTTTTTTTTGCTGATGTTTTCTTTAGCCCTGCAGAAGTTTTTTATTTTGATGAGGTCCCATTTGTTTATTCTTTCCTTTATGTCCCTTGCTCAAGGGGACATATCAGTGAAAATACTGCTGTGTGGAATATCTGAGAATTTCCTGCCTTTCTTCTCCTGTAGGACTTTTATGGTGTCACAACTTGTATTTAAATCTTTCTTCTACTTGAATTTTTTTTTGTACATGGTGTAAGTTGATGGTCAAGGTTTTTTTGTTTTTTTTTGTTTGTTTGTTTGCATGTAGTTGTCCAGATGCCCAACACCATTTGTTGAAGAGGCTATTTGTACTCCATTTGTGCTTCTGCACCCTTTGTCAAATATTGACCATAGAGTCTTCGGTTTATTTCTGGGCTCTCTATTCGATTTCATGGATCTATGTGTCTGTTCTTATGCCAGCACCAGACTGCTTTGATTACTGTGGCCTTGTAATATAATTTGATATTAGGTATGGTGATCCCTCCTACTTTGTTCTCCTTTCTCAAAATTGGTGCAGCTATGCAGGGTCATTTATGGTTCCATATACATTTTTTAAAATATATTTTATTTATTATGGTATTACAGTTGTCCCATTTCCCCCCTTCATTTCCCTCCAACCTGCACACCCCCTCCCACCCATATTCCCCCCTTTAGTTCATGTCCATGTGTCATAAGATCTTTAGCTTTACATTTCCCATACTATTCTTGCCCTCCCCTGTCTATTTTCTACCTTCTACCTATGCTATTTATTCTCTGTACCTTTTCCTCCTCTATCCTCCTCCCACTCCCCTGTTGCTAACCCTCCATGTGATCTCCATTTCTGTGGTTCTGTTCCTGTTCTAGCTGTTTGCTTAGTTTGCTTTTGCTTTTATTTTAGGTGTGGTTTTTAATAACTGTGAGTTTGCTGTCTTTTTACTGTTCATATTTTTTATCTTATTTTTCTTAGATAAGTCCCTCCAACATTTCATATAATAAGGGCTTGGTGATGATAAACTCCTTTAACTTGACCTTATCTGGGAAGCACTTTATCTACCCTTCCATTCTAAATGACAGCTTTGCTGGATAGAGCAATCTTGGATGTAGGTCGTTGCCTTTCATGACTTGGAATACTTCTTTCCAACCCCTTCTTGCCTGGAAGGTCTCTTTTGAGAAATCAGCTGACAGTCTGATGGGAACTCCTTTGTAGGTGACTGTCCCCTTATCTCTAACTGCTTCTAGAATTCTCTCCTTCATTTTAATCTTGGCTAATGTAATTATGATGGTGTATTCCTCCTTGGGTCCAACTTTTTTGGAACTCTCTGAGCTTCCTGGACTTTCTAGAAGTCTGTTTCCTTTGCCAGATTGGGGAAGTTCTCCTTTATTATCTATTCAAATAACTTTTCCACTTTTTGCTCTTCTTCTTCCCCTTCTGGTACCCCTATAATTCGGATGTTGGGGTGTTTAAAGATGTCCTGGAGGTTCCTAAGCCTCTCCTCATTTTTTTGAATTCTTGTTTCTTCCTTGTTTTCTGTTTGGTTGTTTCTTTCTTCCTTCTGGTCCACTCCATTGATGTGAGTTCCAGTTTTCTTCCCATCACTATTGGTTCCCTGTGCATTTTCCTTCATTTCACTTAGTGTAGTCTTCATTTTTTCATCTACTTTGCAACCAAAATCAACCAATTCTGTAGGCATCCTGATCACCTGTGCTTTGAACTGTGCATCTGATAGATTGGCTATCTCTTCATTGCTTAGATGTATTTGCTCTGGGGCTTTAATCTGTTCTTCCATTTGGGCCATTTTTTTTCTGTCTTGTCATGCCTGTTATGTATGAGGGGCAGAGCCTTAGGTGTTCACCAGGGTGGGGCAACCCAGTAGCTGTTTTTTTTTTTTTTTATTATTATTTTTTAATCAGTATTTTTTAAATTGTTGATATCGTACAGTTTTCTGTCTTTTACTCCCTCCCAGCCCACTGCCCCAGCCCTCCCCACCTCCCTCCCATTTTCACCCCCCATAGTTTTTGTCCACATGTCTTTTCTATTTGTTGCTCTAAACCATTCCCCTTTTCCCCTGAAATTCCCTCCTCTCTCCCCTCTGGTCACTGTCATACTATTCTCAAATTCAGTGTCTTTGTTTATATTATGCTTGTTTGTTTGTTTTGTTGATTAGGTTCCTGTTAAAGGTGAGATCATATGGTATTTGTCTTTCACTGCCTGGCTTATTTCGCTTAGCATGATGCTCTCCAATTCCATCCATGCTGTCACAAAGGGTAGGAGCTCCTTCTTTCTTTCTGCTGCATAGAATTCCATTGCTAAAGAATACAGTATTAAAATAAAAAGAGAACCAACTGCATGGGAAAACATATTTGCCAATGATACCTCAGACAAAAGATTAATCTCCAAAATATATAAAGAACTTACACAACTCTACTCTAAAAAGACAAGCAACCCAATTAAAAAATGGGCAAAGGATTTGAACAGATACTTCTCCAAGGAGGACATACAGAGGATCCAGACACACATGAAAAGATGCTTGATATCTCTAGCTATCAGAGAGATGCAAATTAAAACTACAATGAGATACCACTTGACACCAGTCAGAATGGCCTTCACAAACAAAGCAACAAACAGCAAGTGTTGGAGAGGTTGTGGAGAAAAGGGGACCCTAGTGCACTGTTGGTGGGATTGCAGATTGGTACAACCACTATGGAAAACAGTATGGAATTTTCTAAGAAAACTAAAAATGGACATACCTTTTGATCCAGTAGCTGGTTTTTGACTCTGTATGTGGGGGAGGGATCACAGAGGGAACAATGGCACTCGCTCCCTTCTCTCTTGTTTTTTAGTCCCTTCCACTGCTTCCCACAAGCAAATTGGACCTGTCTTGTGCTCATTCCTGTGTGGGTGGGCTTGTATATGTTCTAGGACCCTGTGGGTGTCTCCAAGGAACTCTCCTGTGAGGCTGGGAATCTCTCCCACTGCCTCAACCCCCACAGGTGTTTTCAGTTGTTGTTTGATGCTTTATTTTCCCATGCTGGGGCCCTGGGTTGTGTGGTCTGTCTTGCTCCCCAGTTTTGCCTGGTTTATCTGCACTCGAATGTGTGACTGCAAGGTCAGCCAACCACTTTGCATGCTGTGCCAGGCCTCAAAATCACTGCTTCACTCGGTCTGCCCATTGCCGCCCCGCAACCAGGGTACATCAGCTGCTGCCTTGCACCCTGGGGGTCCGCAAGCCACCACTTCCTCCCCCCCAACCCTGCCAACTATCTCTGCCTGGTCTCCTGACCCTACCCGTCCTACCAGTCTGGATGAATGTGTCTATTTTAACTCCTTTGGACTTCCATACAGTTCAGTTTTCTATCAGTTCCGGTTGTTTTTTTGTTTCTAAATTTTTGTTGTCCTTATTTTGGTTGTGTGAGGAGGCACAGTGTGTCTACCTACGCCTCCATCTTGGCCATAAGTGTCCGGTTCCATATACATTTTTAAAATATTTGTTCTATAACTGTGAAATAGGTCATTGGTATTTTAGTAGAGATTGTATAGAATCTATAAATCGTTTTGGGTAGTATGGACTATTTAATGATGTTAATTCTTCCAAGCCTCTTTGGGTTCATCTTGATTAGAACCCTCTGTGCTTCCTGAACTTGTATGACTTTTTTTTTCACCAAGTTAGGGAAGTTTTTTGTCATTTTTTTCAAATAGGTTTTCTATTCCTTGCTCCTTTTCTTCTCCACCTGGTACCCCTGTGATTCGAATATAATTATGTTTCAATTTCCCAAAGCTCCCTTTAATATTGTCATTCTTTCTTAGTCTTTTTTTGTTATGTTGCTCAGACTAGGTGATTTTTTTTTTACCTTGTCTTCCAACTCACTGATTTGATCCTCTGCTTTTAATTCCTTCCTGTGCATTCTGCATTTCAGATATTGTAGTCTTCATTTCCACCTGGTTCTTGTTCATAGTTTCTATATCCTTTTTCATGCTGATGTAGTTCCCACTTCCTTTAGCATCCTTATAAACATTACTTTGAACTCTATGTCTGGTAAGTTGCTTGCCTTAATTTTATTTAGCACTTTTTTGGGGATCCTCCTTTCCTTTAGATTAGGGGTTGTTTCTTTGTTTTCCCTTTTTAGATGGCTCATTGTATTTGTTCTATGTATTAGATTGATCTTCATTGACTCCCTGTCTTTGTGGGGTGGCCTTGTGTGGTAAGAGTCCTATTGGACTCAGAAGTTTAGTCTCCTTAATCTCCTATGATGTTGTACAGCTGCTGACAAAACAAAACAAAACAATGCAGAAAACCAAATCCACACAGCACCCATACCCCCTGAAACAACAGCAATATTGACAATGAATGAGCAGAGATTAATAAAGGTGGTAAGTGAATAAGAATATTATAAGAAAGGTAAAAGAAGAATATGGATGAATAAAGGAAAGAAAAAAGTGATCTTGAGAGGGTAGAGGGAGGAGAAATAATAAGAGTAAGGAATAGAAACAAGGTGAAGAAAAGGAAAAATAAAATGTGAAACAAACAATAAAGGGAAGGAAGAAGGCAAAAATGGAGCAAGAAAAGGGAAGAGTAAAATATGAAGTTTGAAATACTAATAGAAGAATGTAAAAATTTAAAAATAGGAACAAAACTGAGGAAAAACAACAGCCACAGCAGTATCAATGACAAATGATCAAAGATCAACAATGTTGGAAGGAGAATAAGAATACTATAAAACAGAAAAAAGAATATGAGATGGCCAAAGGAAAGAAAAATGATTTGGAGAGGTTAAAGGGAAGAGAAACAACAAGAGAATGGAATAGAAACAAGGTGAAGAAAGGGAAAAAATAAAAATAAAGCAAAGGGAAGAAGGCAATATGGAGTAAGACAAGAGAGGAGCAAAATATGAGATTTGATATAAAAAATATTGAACAAATGGGAACAAAATTAAAGAATAATTAACTACCACAGCAATATTAATGACAAATGAGCAAAGATAAACAAAGGAGGAAAAATAATATGATTATAAGAAATAGAAATATGAGATGACTAAAGGAAAGAAAAATTATTTTGAGAAGATAAAGAGAGGGGAACTAATAAGAGTAAGGAATAGGAATGAGACAAAGAAAGGAAAAAAATAAAATGAAAATAAGAACATATGAAAAGGGAAGGAAGAAGGCAAAATGGAATAAGAAAGGGGAAAAGTAAAATACGAGATTTGAAATAAAGATAGTGAACTAACAGAAACAAAATTGAAGAAAAAGAAAAATGTTAAAAAGCTATGCAAAATTAAAAACCAGGCAAACAGTGAAAAAGAATGAGGTAGAATTTGTCTCAGTAGAGTCCGGTGATTGGCTGCAGATCTCTCCTTCTGAATCTGACTCTGGCAGTGTCAGACATCATCCCCATGTAGCTCTAGGCCCCCTGTTTGAGGATACATGCAATCCACAGTCTGTGGCTGTCTTCAGGATTGGTTGCTTCTGGGATAGTTTTCACTGCTCTGCCCTGCTGGCTTTCCATCGGCACAAGGCCCAGATGTGGGTCACCTATGTCTGAAAGCATCACAGGTACCACTGCTACCTGCCTCTGTCTGTAATCCTGACATTAGTCTTAGCCTTGCCACTGACTCATCTGTTTTTGAGTACTTCTGGTGTGACTGGGAAGATGTAGCCCTTGAATATCCCCTTAGATGTGCTGTGCATACTTCAGGGAAGATGGTGGGTGTGCTTCCCTGACCCTGTACCACAAGTCTTGGTCTGTTCCAGATTAGTTCCAATAATGTATAGTTTCTGATGAGTTAGCTATCTGTTTCATGTGAGGGGCCAATCTGTATAAAAGGGTTAGCTCTTTCCCTGGTACTGATGACAGCTCTGTTTAAGAGTGGAGTCTGGGAAGGGGTGAGGGGGGTGGTTTTATATCCCTTGTTGCACCAATTTCTGCACTCTCTACTCAGCTGGTTCCAGTGGAATAGCCTAAGGAACCAGTGTTTCTTATAGTGGCTTAGAAAAGTTTAGAAAGACCCTTCTTGGTGCCTGCCTTTCTTTCCCCTGAGGAAATGCACTCAGCAGCTCTTGAGACTGGCTGGACTGTTTTGCTGGAGAGGAATGGACAAGCCTTTCCCTTCCTAGATGTTTTACTGTGCATGGGGTGGCTCTCTATCTGGATGCAAAGAATCTCTGGTGCTCAACTCTTGCCTGTCTAACTCCCAGGCTACTGACTTTGCAGGAGATGCAGTCCAGAACTCTGTGTTCTACAAAGCCTCCAGCCTGCTAGCTAAGATGGGCCGGGCCCAGTAAACTCATTGTCGCGCAACTCTCTGAACTCCCTGCCAAGCTGGATTCAGTGTGAATGAACAACTCTTTCAATCTAGTCTCTTTGCTGGAAGAGCACTGTTGTGGGTGCTTTGCCCAAAAGGTGGTTACTTTTCACCTCCTTTTTAAAAAGACTCTACGTGGTACTCATACTATAGTACTGAGTCACTGTCTGGTTCTCTGTGCATACTGCCTTCCCAAAAAGCAAGATGTCTCTCATGGGCATGGCTGTCTGTAGCCTGCCTGTGCCTCTGACAGACCCAGGTATGGCAACCTGATTGTGTTAGGAGACTGAGTCCCTATTTGGAATTCTCCAGGTTGGCGCTACCATTATGGACATGCTGCTCACTGTGTGTGTAGCCTGGGTCTCCCAGACTCCATATATCCTCTCAAGTCTGTCCCGGTTAGGGCTAGGGATCCCTGTGCAGGCCTAGGGCACCTGTTCTGAGACAGGAGTGAGCTCTGAAACTGCTGTTTCTGTCTGGTCTCTCCACTGCTGCAGGCACCACACACAGGGCATTTCCGCTTCAACATATAACATCTCCTTCTGGTCTTCTGAACTCCTTGGCTTCAGAACTTCCTGTCAGCTAAGATTTTGTTGATTGGGCTTAATTGCCAGATCAGCCAAAAATCTGAGTTGGGGGCAAGAGCAAGTGGATTCAGCTTCCACCTACTCTTCTGCCATCTTTAACTCTCTCTATTTCCTCTTTTTTGAAGTTATGTGTCTCAGTTTTATTTTTTTTGTGTGTGGTTACCATTAGGTGTGTGCAAAAGTATGATATATATATATATATATATATATATATATATATATATATATATATGTCCTTTTTCTTCTGCATGCATTTTATTTCCATTCCCCTTTGCAAATTCAGAACTTTACTGCTTCCCCTCTTATGCTTTTGTTGTAAAAAATTATCCTCGTTTTTCTGTGAGTTCATTTCTGAATTGCAGTAGCTATTGTCTTCTCCTTTTTAAATGTTTTTACCTCCTTTAACCTTTATGATATATTTAAATGTTTATTACCCTATCCTGACCAAGGGTTGCTATTTCCTGCTTCTGTCTGTCTGTTATTCATCTTGCTCATAGTTTTGCATCCTTTCATCTTTTTGCTTCAGGTAAAAGAACACCCTTCAGTATTTTCAGTAATGCAGGTCTTGTGGTTGTAAATTTCCTCAGCTTTTGCATGTCTGGAAAAGTCTTTATTTTTCTTTCATAGCTAAAGGATAACTTTGCTGACTATATTATTTTTGGCTGATAATTTCTCTCTTTCCATAATTAGAATATTTGAGTCTACTTTCTACTAGCTTGTAAAATTTCTGCTTAGAAATTTGATGATAATCTAATGGGATTTCCTTTATAAATCACCATCTTCTTTCCCTGGTAGCCTTGAGAATTCTTTCTTCGTTATTAATTGTTAACAGTTTTAATATAATGTGTCTTAATTAAGTTTTCTGTTAGCTTTATGAATTTGAGGATGTGGTTTTTTCCATAGGCTTGGGAAATTCTTGTCAATTATTTAGTTTAATAAGCCCTCTGTTCCCTTCACCCTCCCTTCTCCTTCTGGCATATCAATTATCCTTAAATTTCTCTTTGAAATTGAGTCAAATAGTTCTCATAGACTTCTTTCAATTTTCTTTATTCTCAGTTCTCTTCACCTGACTTATTTCTATATATTTTTTTATTTTAAAAATTTTATGTATTTATTTTTAGAGAGGGCAAAAGGGAGAGAAGAGGGAAATCCATGTGTGGTTGCCTCTTGTGTGCCCTCTACTGGGGACCTGGCCCACAGCCCAGGCATGTGCCCTAGACTGAAAATTGAACCAGCGACCCTTTGATTTGCAGGCCAGCACTCAATCCACTGAGCCACACCAGCTAGGGCTGCTTCTGTGTTTCCATCTTCTCTATCACTAATTCTTTCCTCCATGTGGTTTGCTTTAATTCCCAAGCTTGTTAGCTTATTATTCATTGCTTCTGTTGAGTTACAAAGCTCCAGAATTTTTTTTCTTTAATAGTTTAAATCTTTTTGAAGTACTTCTTTTGTTTGTTGATTTTATTTCTGACTTCGTTCAGTTGCCTTTCTGAGTTTCCTTGTATCACATTGATTTTTTTCAGAACTTCAATCTTGGATTCTCTGTCATTTTAATCAACAAACAACAAGTGATAACAAGGATGTGTAGAAAAATGAACTCTGTGCACTGTTGGTGAGAATGTAAATTGGTGTAGCCACTGTGGAAAACAGTGTGGAGGTTTCTCAAAAAATTAAAAATGGAACTGCCTTATGACCCATCAATTCCACTTCTGGGTATGTATCTGAAGGAACCTAAAACATGAATTCAAAATTATGTTCACCTCCATGATCATTGCAGCATTATTTACAGTAGTCAAAATTTGGAAGCAGCCCAAGTATCCATCAGTAGATGAATAGATTAAAAAGCTATGGTACACTTACATAATGAAATATTATCCAACCATTAAAAAAACCTTATAAGAAAGCATGGATGGAACTGGAAAGTATTATGCTAAGTGAAATAAGCCAGCAAGAGAAAGACAAACATTATATAATTTCACTTGTATGTGGAATTTAATGAACAAAATAAGCTAACAAGCAAAATAGAAACAGACTGATAGAGAATAGACTGACAGCTGTCAGAGGGGAGGGAAGTCTTGGGGGCTGGATGAGAAAGGTAAAGGGATTAAGCAAAAAAAAAAAAAACAAACTCATAGTGACAGACAATAGCATGGTAATTACAAGAGGGAAAGTGGGGTGAGGGGAGGTAGAAGATGGTAAAAGAGAGATAAATGGTGGTGGAAAGAGACTTGACATTGGATGGTGAATACTCAGTATACAGATGATGTACAATATTATAGAATTGTACACTTGAAACCCATATAATTTCATTAACCAATGTCACCTCCATAAATTCAATAAAAAATAAATAAACCACATTTTTTCATGTCTCTATGTTTATTTTCGGGAGATTTAAAATTTTCCCTCTGAATTCCTTTATTATTTTGGTTGTTTTATTGTGCTTGATGGATTATTTCTCTGAACCTTTATGAGAATAAAAGCTTGCTCCTTCCTTCCTTCCTTCCTTCCTTCCTTCCTTCCTTCCTTCCTTCCTTCCTTTTTTCTTCCTCCCTCCCTCCCTTTCTTTCTTTTAGAATTTGACACTTCAGTTTAGCAGACTGATAAGTAGAATTCTTTCTTTTGCTTTCCAGTAGGAGGCACTAAAGTATGTTTTTTTTATTTTCTTTTACTTATACTGCTGGGGCTTCCAAGATCTCTGTGAGGGGATGTTACCTTGGCCATTGAAAATGTTCATATTTCCTAAGGAGGTGGGTGTTTTTTTAATCACCAGATCACCTTGGTCTTGAGGCACCACTCCTGTAAATTGAAAGTGGTGGTTTATGGATATACTCTTCCTAGTGCTGCCTTTCAGTAGCCAGAAACTTGTGGAGGAGTTGTCTCAGTTGCCTCTTCCAGGCTGTGGCATGATGACTGGGGGATGAATAGAGTGGGAAGGTGGTTTATTGAGTCTGCAGTTTTGCTCTTTCTCATAGGTTTTGGCACAATGAGTACAGACCACTTAGCTTAGAACATTTTTTTAGCCCTTTTATCATCTGCTAACTGAGGATGATTTTACTGCCCAGCAGACCACAGGTGGTAGGGTAGGGATATTCCTGCATCTGTGGAATCATTTGCCTGGCGCTGTTGGGCTTTGGAGTGCTGCAATTTCTTTGGACCCTTTTTCTGCTCCCCATCCTGGGTCCAGTCTCAACAGCCGCTCAAGCTCTGTTGCAGTCTCTGCCTCTCTGGTCTGGAATGCCCAGTAGATGCTGTATCCCAGCTTTTCACCACTATTGTGTTTGCAGGGGCCATAAAGACTGTTCAGTGTGCTTAGTTTCTGTCATCTGCTCTTCTCCCTCCCTGTATTTTCTCCACTATTTGCTCATCTATGCCCACCTTAATATGTTTCAGTGCATAACATCTTAGACATGTTTGTGCATCAAGCAGGAAATCCTTTGTTAAATTATAGCTCTCCAAAGTTGTAACTTCAAGGGGACAGACGTTGAGTTCCTCTCATGTTGCCATGCTGCCGATATCACTTCTGTGTATTTTACTTTTTAAATGAATGGGGTTTATTAGTGGAGCAGATCTTTGTCCTTGGCCATCCTGTCAATTCCTGTGCAGTGAGCCAATCACATTTGCATAATATGACACAACAGCCAGGGTATCAGAGGTCTTGCACACTCTCCTCAATTCTGTTACTAATGGGCCCAGGTCAGAAACCCCAAGTATGAACTGAGCTTCTTGGTTGGTAGGATGCAGAGAAAGAGTATTAGATCGTTGCTGAAACTTGATCTGATTAGGTTCTGGAATTGTAAAGTGGCAGAGGAGGCTAAAAGTTAAGCTAAATAAAGAAAATCTGAATAAGATAGAAAGTCTGAATATATTCCATCATTTTGGTTAATGGCCTGAGCAGTTCCAAGAAAATTGTATTAACCAGAATGAGATACGGTGTGGCTTGGCAGTGATCAGGATAAAGGATTATTTTTTAAAAATCCTCTCTGGGTTTTTTTTTTTTTTTCCCCTGTTGGTGAATATAATAGTAGAAAATGACCAGTTTGACTTGAAAATAAGCAGGCTCAGCAGGACAGCCATTTGGGGAAATTCGCCAGGGCTGATGCAAGACTCACAGAGAGAGAGGAGTTTGACATATCCCATTTCCATGTATTACTTTCCAGGAAAGCTTTCTCTGCTACTTCCAGACACATGTGTTATCTTGGTCCCTCTGAGATCAAAAATTTATGTTTGTTTAAAAGAGTTTTGTTAGTAGGCACTTCCTTAAGAGAAATAGGATGCTTGTTTATTAGTTTTACTTTTGATTTAGCTACTTAAAAACTGAAATTTTGCAAAGAATAGAGTTGTTAGTATCAGGCACTTCATAGATGTAAAAATGTGTGTATGTGTTTCATTGCAATTATCTGTCATTATATAATTCAACAGAACTCAGAGTTGTCCACTGGGTTCAGTGCTGCATCCAGTGAAGGAAGTCTAGATTGGCTGAAGCAAATGCATGCATAAGAAAGCAAAGTGTCCTCAAAAGAGACTAATTAGAAGCCAAATTCATGTCCTTAGAGCATTTAGATGCTTTTCTTTTTTTGACTCTTCTGAAGGATTTACTTTTTATATCATCCTGTAAGCGCATAAGTAAAACCTAGATAGTTCTAAAGCCCATTCTTTTTCTCCCTGGCTCAACAACATAGGTTACCTCAAGTATAACTCAATTCCATTCTACTTTTGAGTTTGCTGGTGAAGATTTGAGGTTATAGAGTCAACTTGGCTATGGAAGTTAGGGAAAGCGATGCTCGGAAATTTAGTGGAGGGAATATTGTCTACTTTTTAAAAATTGAAATACTACTAATATATGTGGCAAGAATGTTCTAAAAAACTATGGAGGATGTTTTCTCATTTGATTCTGACAGTTTTAAAAAGAAAACCTGTTCTAAACAGACACTGATCTTTTTAATGAATAAAGAATGTAGCAAATAGTTCTGATGGGAAATCAAAACTGTTGGTTACTACTAGGATATTGATTAAGAAAACTAAATGCCAGTAGGGCTCTTCTCTGCTTTCTGATTAAATTTCTAGTATTGAATCTGAATCAATATTTTTCTCTAGGGCCCCAAATCATTATTTTATCAATTTTGGCACATTATTTGGTGATGTTTTAATATAGACTTGACTACAGCCAAATGTAGAGGATTTTAAATATATATAAAACTATTTAATCAAGTGTGATAAAATCATAAGAAAATTTCAGTGAATCTAATTGCTTGGATACCTTAATTAATTTGATAAACTGAAAAAAGATATAGATTAACAAGAAATTTATAAATATGGCCTCTATAAAAATTAAAGTCCAAGGAAGATATACATTTAAGTCATCCTTTTGCTTCAGGCTTTTCAAATAACCTTACATGGTTTCAAGGTGTGGTTTTTATTTTTGATAATTTCTGGCTCTTGCAGCAGGAAAAAAATAACCTCTGAAAGAAAGGAAAGAAAAAGAATGGGAAAAAGCGAATGTAGCAACCAAATTTCTAACTAATTCTTCTTGAGTTATGAGAGTTATTAAGTTTTCTGTTAGGAAATGGTATTTAAATTATCTTAGGATTTGGATTGCTTTGACTACTTCCATGCTTCAGAGGGCATGAAGAACGGCACTAGCTTCCTATCCCATAAGAATTTGTTTATTGGAAACATCGATGGAAATCATGTAATTGGCTGCAGACATTATTTTATTTTAGCTTTAATCCAGTTCACTAAACTGTTCTCTAGACGATCAATTTTTCCTAAATCAGAAAACCAATATTTTCATACTTGCTGTCATGTTTAGGCTATCCTGTTTAAAATTTCACACAAAGCACATTTTATTTTGTGATTTCATTTACTTAATACACGTTATAGTGCAGCCTGTGACTACAAATGTGACCCTATTTGTCTTTAGTGTATTTTCTAGTTTGATGATATTCTCTTTACTCTTTCTTTTGAAATTCCAATTCTCTAATTCAGAGATCTGGGTATTGGGTGCAACTTTAGGCTGCAAGCCCTGAATTTCTTTATGGAAACTCAGAAATCACAATGAATAGCTTTGTCATTGAGAACCTAATGCCCAATGTGCCCATTAGTACAGGATTGGATCAGCAGTGAGACTGTGGGAGAGGATGCTCATACATACTGTTGCAAACAGGTTCCCCAGGTGTATACTATCAAGATTTTCATGCAGAAAGTTTCTTGAGAAGTGCTCCTGGGATCAACACCTACAGGAGTAAAGAGAGCAGGATTAGCAGAGGAAGAACCTGAGCAATGGTGCTGTCACCACAGAGACCTCAGATACTCCCACAGGGGTGCTGTGGAGCTAGAATGGCCCTTCAGAGTTGTCCTAATTTGGGGTAAGGGGGCTGGACCTTTATATCCTTATACTGACAGTCATGATCTAGGCTGTTCCAGGAATAGGACATGAGACTCTGTGGGCAGGAAGGGCTTTCCCAGCTCCAGAATATGTCTATTCCAGGCAGGATGAAATCACACTTCCCAGAGTGGAAGGGGTCCAATAGACTCACCCTGAAGTGTCTGGTTGATTTTCTCAGGGATGGTGTTGAATCAGGGTGTCAGTGTTGTTGTTGTCATTGGCAAGTTAGACAGTTAGCAAGAGCAGTTTTAATACCGGCTTTGGGATATGGAAGCTTGGGCTATTGGGCCTATGCACAGCTTCCAACACTACCACCATCAATATTCTCTTCATGTGCACATTGTCCCAGCAGCAGGTGGTGATGATAGGCTACCTGATGTCAACTGGTTGAATCCTTTCTCTCTGCTTGGATGGTTAGTATCTCTTCTGGAAAGGATGTTCTCTGATGGGCAGTAGCTTGTTATCCAATGATCTTAACACTTTGTGCCCACTTTGATAGACTCATCCACAAGAACTGGAAAATCTAAATTGACAAATCAACAGTGAGGAAATTGAAACAACCACTGAAAACCTTCCCAAAAGTAAAAGTCCAGGACCAGATGGCTTCTCTAGTGAATCCTATCAAATATTCAAAGATTTAATCCTTATCCTTTTCAAACTTTTCCCAAAGATTGAAGAGGTAATACTTTTGAGCATATTTTATAAGGCCCACATTACCCTGAAACCAAAACCTAGCAAGAATAACACAAAAATGAAAACTACAGACTAATATCTCTGATGAATACAGATGCAAAAGTTCTAAACAAAATATTAGCTAATCAAATAAATAATACATTAAAAATATAACACATCATGATCAAATGGTGTTCATTTCAGAAGCAGAAGGATCATTCAACAAATGCAAAAATAGAAATCAATATGAAACACCACATTAACAAAATAAAGGATACAAATCATATATCAATAGATGCAGAAAATGCATTTGAGAAGCTACTACATCCATTTATGATTAAAACACTCAACAAAATGGTTGTAGAAGGAAAGTACCTCAGTATAATAAAGGCTATATATGGCAAAATCTCTGCTAATATCAGAGCCAATACTGAAAAATTGAAAGCTTTCTTTCTAAGATCAGGAGCAAAACCAGGATATTCTCTCTCACCACTCTCATTCAACATAGTACTTGAAGCCCTAGCCAGAGCAATCAGACAAGAGAAAGAAATAAAAGACATCCAGATTGGGAATGAAACAAAATTGTCATTTTTTGCAGATGATTCTTTGTAAAGAAAATCCTAAACACTCCACCAAAAAACTATGAGAAACCATAAATATATACAATAAAGTTTCAGGAAACAAAAATCAATGTACAAAAATCTGTTGCATTCCTATATACAAAAATACAGTTTCAGGAAAAAGTTTTAAAACCTCCTTTTGCAATCACAGCAAAATAATAAAGTAATTATCAATAAACTTAATAAAGGATGTGAAAAGACCTATATATTCAAACAATAAGACAATATTAAAAGAAATCAGAGAAGACACAAAGAAATGGAAAGATATTTCATGTTCATGAATTGGAGGAATCAGTATAGTTAAAATTACCTTATTAGCTAAAGCAATATACAGAGTTAACACAATCCAAATCAAATTTCCAATGGCATGTTTTAAAGAAATAGAACAAAAATTCATCCAATTTGTATGGAACCACAAAAGACCCCAATAATCAAGTAATCCTGTGAAAAAGAACAAAGCTATAGGTATCATATGCCCTTACTTCAAATTATACTGCAAAAAAACAATAACCAAAACACAATGGTATTGGCAGAAAAACAAACACGTAGATTGATGGAACAGCATTGAGAGCCCAGAAGTAAACCCACATGTACACTGGCAAATAATCTTTGACAAAGGAGCTACAAACATACAATGGGAAAAAGAAAGTCTCTTTAATAAATGGTGCTGGGAAAACTGGAAAAGCTATTGTCAAAATAATGAAGCTATATTGCTATTTGTCACCATAGACAGAAATTAATTAGAAATGGATCAAAGATTTAGACATAAGACCCGAAACAATAAATTTCATAGTAGAAAACTTAGCTACTAAGCTTATGAACGTTAGTCCTAGAACATAGTCTACTATATGAATTTGACCCTAAAATCAAGGGAAATAAAAACAAAAATAGATAAATGGGAGTATATTAAACTAAACCGCTTCTGCACAGCAAAGGAAAGCACCAACAAAACAAAAAGGCTACCGACTGAATGAGAGAATGTATTCACAAACAATACCTCTGATAAAGGGCAATATCCAAAATATGAGGTCTGTCCAGAAAGTATCCATCCTCATAATATGAAAAATGGAGACATTTATTGAAGAAGATACAAGATATATCATACATAGGACAATAATACCTCAGTTCCCATCAAAGTAGGCATCTTGAAACCTCACACAGTTCTCCCAGAGTCTCTTCAGCTGTTCAAAATATTCTGCAACATCCTTTATTGGAATTGCCATCAGCTACCCAGTCATATTTTCCTGAATCTCATCGATCGTCTGAAATCTCTTCCCTTTCAAAAGGTGATTTTAGTTTTTGGAAAAGCCAAAAGTCACAGAGCACTAAATCTGAGCCATAGCGGGGATGGGTCACCAGGGTGATTTGATGTTTTGCAAAAAACTCTGCACAAGACATGATGCATGAGCAGGAGCGTTGTCATGATGAAGCTGCCCATCACCAGTTGCCCATAGCTGCTGCCATTTCTGTTGTATTGCATCTCTGCACTCATTGCATTGTCCCTGAGAGCCTTCTAAATCATCCAAATAATTTTTGTAGAGAAATGTTCAAGCTTAATGTAAAATTGGATGCAGATTGATTGCTCTAGTTGCTCAGTCATTTTGAATGTGATGGTCACACAGTACATACGCTCACTAAGCAGTGTCTACCACTCCCACTGACTAGTACAACAAAATCGTTATTGTTCATGCATGCACATTCCAGTCCACTCTCCTTAGCTGCCAGGTTATATTGATGTTTTGCAAACTGTTCTCATTATTTTATTTTATTTATTTATTTTTTAAATATTTTATTTATTTATTTTTATTATTTATTTATTTATTTATCTTTAGAGGGGAAGGGAAGGAGAGAGGGAGAGAAACATCAATGTGCGGTTGCCTCTTGTATGTCCCCTGCCGGGAACTGGCCTGGCAACCCAAGGCATG
Organism: Glossophaga mutica; assembly: GCA_039655065.1. Lineage (NCBI taxonomy): Eukaryota > Metazoa > Chordata > Mammalia > Chiroptera > Phyllostomidae > Glossophaga > Glossophaga mutica. The sequence goes on along the minus strand of CM077309.1, from coordinate 93,262,224 downwards.
TGCCCTGACTGGGAATCGAACCACGATCCTTTGGTTCGCAGGCCCGCGCTCAATCCACTGAGCTACACCAGCCAGGGCTCTGTTCTCATTATTTTAACAATGACTGGACTTTTTGTGGACAGACCTCATACATAAAGAATTCATACAACTCAACAACAAAAATCCCCCAAACAATCCAATTAAAAAAATGGGTGGAAGACTGGAATAGTCACATCTCCCAAGACATACAAATGGCCAAAACATATATGAAAAGATGCTCAACTTTACTAGCTATTGGGGAAATGCAAATCAAAGCTACAATAAAATATGACCTCACACCTGTTAGAATGGCTATTATCAGCAAGACAAGAAATGACAAGAGTTGGAGAGGCTATGGAGGAAAAGAAACCCTCCTTTACTACTGGTAGGAATGTAAACTGATGAAGCCACAATGGAAAACCGTGTGGCAGTTCCTAAAAAAATTAAGAATAGAGTTAACATGATCTAGTAAACCCTCCTCTGGGTATCTACTCCCCAAAAGTAAACACATTTATTTGTAAAGATATATGCACCCCTATGTTCATTGCATCATTATTCACAATAACAAAGACATGGAAACAACCCAAGTGCCCTGTGTTAAATGATAAGATAAAAAAGATGTGGTACATATATAAATAGAATACTATTGAGCCATAAAAAGGATGAAATACTGCCATTTGTGACAACATAGATGGATCTTGAGAGGATCATGCTAATGAAATAAGTCAGCTGGAAAAGAATAAGAACCATGTGATTTCACTCATATGTGGAACATAAAAGAACAAGCAACAAATGAACAAACAAAAGAAACAAAGTCAGGCCCTGGCCAGGTAACTGAGTTGGTTAGAGTGTTGTCTCAATGAACCAAGGTTAAGGGTTTGATCCCCAGTCAGGGCATAAAAGAATAAGCCAATGAATGCATAAATAAGTGGAACAACAAATCGATGTTTCTCTCACTCAATCTCTCCTTTCCTTTCTCTAAAATCAATAAATAAAAATTTAAAAATCATACACAGCAACAGTAGTGTGGTTACCACAGGGGAAGGGGCATGGAGGGATGTAGTGAAGTTTAAAGGGGGTCAAATTTATACTGGTGGAAGAAGATTTGACTTTGGGTGTTAAACAAATAATGCAATATAGAAAAGACATATAATTTTTCAGTTGAGGTCTATATAACATTAACCAATGGCACCCAAGGAATTTAAAAAATATATAATAAAATATATTCAAGTATAAAAAAGAATACATGCTTATCTGGTAAGCCTATAAAGAAAAGCATGCATTTGATTGCATTGTAGGTCAAGAGAGGGTTACTCAGCTGAGTGATAGTAATTAATTAAGTTGTAATGGTTATTCTGTGTATTTTTATATATGTTTGTGATTTTCACAATAGATGAGATTAAAAAAAAACAAAACCCCAAGGGGCTTTACTCTACTAAGAATTTATTTAATACTCACCACCTAGAAAGTAACTATAATCATCTGCTAGTTGCATTGGATGAGGGAAAAGAAATATGCTCTATTTGCTTCTCTTTAAATGCTTAAATCTGATTTTATGAAAAAGCCAAAAGGATCTAAACTTACTACAGAAAAATTATGGGTGAAGAATAGATTGGGAATAGGCAGAGATTCAGGAAGTAGGAATAACTAATACAATCACAGGGTTGGAGTTGAGTAGGAATTATATCGGAGCCTGCCAGCATATCTGAATACAGGGGCTAAAGTGTATGTAATACAAAATAGGCTTGTTTTTGAAGAGCCGAATTACAGAACCTTGTTAGTTTTGGGCTGTGGTCAGTGGACAATAGAAAGGTGAATGTGGAATTTCATCCCTCTTTGCCTCCCTCCATCAGTCTTCCTTTCAGTGTTTAATTGGGTACTATTCTGTGATAGAGCCCAACTGGGTGAGCAGTAAAGGTGAACACACTAATAATACGAACACAATAATAGTATGCCCATAAGGAGAACTTAGTCTACTTAACATTGCTGGAATGAGTCCTAGAATGCTTGGATAAAGGGGCTGGCAACTGGGTGCGACTAGCTAAACCTGAGCCTTAATGTAAAATTTAAAACACCTTCTTTGAAGAAAATAACACCGTGTCATGGCACCACCTACATAATCGAGCCGGGGTAAGTGCTCAGAGCCCTGGCAGCCCAGTAGGCCGCCCCTGCAGGGCTGCCGAGATGCCCTCCCCACAGCGCTGCAGTAAGACTAGCGCTGGGGCAGCTCCGGAGTGCGGCGGACAGCCGGCCTCCCAGAGCACAGGTGTGTGCTAGGGACTTCTGAGTGCTGTGAGGAGAGAACTCTGAGAGCTGTGTTGTTGCCTGGTGTGCGCGAGGCTGGGCATGCCCCGCGTTCAGGACACCCCGAAGAGAAATGCAAGCACATGCATCTCTATTTAGAGATGTACCAAAGTAGTGACAAGATAACAAAGGCTCCAGAAGGGACAGTTTCGGTGGAGCTCTGAAATCCTGGAGCGGTGTGTCCCAGAGAGCGTGAGGCATTTTCCCGCGCTCAGGTAAGAGGAAGGCGGGGTGGGCGGGGGCCAGTGAGCAGTTGCGCTCATTTGAGGCTGGACAACATGAGCCCCTGGGTCTCAGGGCTCAGCCTTAATTACAGGCATGATGTAGCAGATCAGACTGCAAAGAAATGCGCCTTTGTCCTTTGTGGGATACCCCGTTCAGGCAAGCAGTCCCGGGTTAGTGCGCACCCCACCCCGACCAGGTAATAGCAACCAGGTAACAGTGGCTTGGCTCTGATTGAACTGGGAGTGAGGGAATAGAGGAGAGCTTTGAGACTTTCCCCACCTTCCATCCTCAGCACCTGATTTCCTTGAAGCAGTGAGGAATTTGGGACCAGTTGATTTGTAAACTACATCTGATACCTTGGGGCTAGTTTTTTCTTCATTAGATTGGATACTCTTCTAATGAAAAACCAATATATAGACTCTCATGATCAATTTTACTTGTCTTTCCCCCTAAAGATCAGTAAAACTGACCATATAGTGTGGTATTTAATGGAAACCAGTGCTACGAACATATATATGTTACACAAAATATATCTGGGAAAAGTTTTTTAGATTATTATAAAATTATTTCTTATTTCAATTTTATTGAATTTTTTCCATTATGATTTAGTCCCCTTACACCCCACTCTCTCCAGAAATCACCATACCGTTGTTCATGTCCATGGGCAACATGCTAGAATGTCTCATAATGGGAAGATAGTTTTAACTCTACAAGTAATTTCTGATAGGTTGTGTAATTATTGTGTGTGTTCACCAGCATCTGCAATGAGAGAAAGTGGAATATAGGGCAATACTCTCAGTTTATATAGACATCCTTCTTTGCTATGTCCTGATCTTATTAAAGCAAAGCTACTATTTGAGGCAGGGGGCAAAAATCCAAAATTTATTTTAAAAAATTGTGTATTCTTACCTGTTTAAACTTCAGTCATCTTAAAAATACTCTCCATTTGATGCAATACATCTATCAAGACATTTTTTCCACTGCTCAACACAGTGTTTGAACTCATCGGTTTTGATGCCTTTTAGTGCTTCTGCCATTTTTGTTTCACCTCTTCCACATCAGAAAAACATTTCTGTTTGAGGACATTTTTCATCTTGGGAAACAAACAAACAAAAAAAGTGGTGCAGGGCGAGATTGGGTGAATGGGACAGTGGGTCATGAGGGTCATGCCATTTTTGGCCAAAAACTGTCTGTCAGCATGATATGGACAAGTGCACTCATAAATTGCTCATCATAAAATGGACAAATGTGTTGAGTCTTCAAAAATATTCACTGAAACCAAATGCAGCCTCTGAAACAATGCCAGCTGGGACACTGATACAGATGAGTTTCAAAACACTCATCTAGCTGAATAATCCTTTACTTCAAGGGGCATGCTCTCCAGAAGATAATTCTGTCTTTTGGTGTCCCCCTCATTTGTAGCTTTACTGACTAATTCTACCACACATGTAAAATTAATTCTTCACAAACCCTTCCAAAAATGGAAGAAGAAAGAACATTTCTCACTTAGTTTATGAGGCCAGTATTACCCTTAGCAAAACCCAGCGAAAATATAAGAAAACTACAGCCGATATCTCATGCGTATGGATGCAAAAATCTTCTACAAATTACTAGCAAACCAAATCCAACCACATGTAGAAAGGATTATATACCATAACCAAGTGGTATTTATCTCATCAATGCAAGGCCAGTTCAATATATAAAAATCAATCAAAATAATACACCATAGAAACAGATTAGAGGACAAAACCCATAGATAATCTCAATAGAAGCAGAAAAAGCGTTTACCATGAAAAACACTCAACAAACCAGAAATAGAAGGGAACTTCCTTAGCTTAATAATAGACATCTATAAACTTATAGATAACATCATATTTAATGGTGAAAGGCAATGCTTCCTCCTACAATCAGGATGTCTGCTCTCGCCACTGCTATTCATCACTGTACTGGAGGTTCTAGTCAGGGCATTTAGGCAAGATAAAGAATAATAAAGAAGCAATAGGCATCAGAATTGGAAAGCAGAAAACAATACTATGTTGCAGATGACATGATCTCATAAATAGACAATTCTAAGCAATCCCCAGGCATACACAAAACTATTAGAACTATTAATTGAGTTCAGTAAAATTAATTGTACATAACTAATTGACTTGTTTTAGTTTGTGCAAGTTCCTGGGGGCCTTATGTCAGTATTTATGGTCACTTCTGCTCTGGGTCCTGATTTTGGGAGTGCCACCTCTGTTCCAAATAGCATTGATCCAAGTACTACACTAACCCCCTCAATCAGTTTCTATTCTAAATGTCACTTAAGCAAAGTATTCTCTTTTTCTTTTTGAGTGGGAAAAAATTTTTTTTTAATGGTGCAACTTCTGTTTTTTTTTTTTTGAGGGTTTTCTTTTCTTTTTTCTTTCTTTCTTTTTTTTTACTGTTCAACTACAGTTGCCTCCATTTTCCTGCCATCACTTTTCCCTGCCTCACACATCCCCACCATCCTCCCTCAATACACCCACCCTTTGGCTTTGTCCATGGGTCCATTATACATGTTCCTGTATGACCCTTCCCCTTTTTTCCCCAGTTATCCTCCTCCCTCCACTTTGGTTACTGTCAGTTTGTTCTTTATTTCAATGTCTCTGGTTATATTTTGCTTGCTTGTTTGTTTTGTTGATTAACTTCCACTTATAGGTGAGATCATATGGAATATATCTTTTACTGCCTGGCTTATTTCACTTAACATAATGCTTTCCAGTTCCATCTATGCTGTTGCTAAGGATAGGGTCTCCTTCTTTCTTTCTGCTCTGCAGTATTCCATTGTGAAAATGTAACAGTTTTTGATTCACTCATTTACTGATGGGCCCTTGGGCTGCTTCTAGCACTTGGCTATTGTAAATTGTGCTGCTGTGAACATTGGGGTGCATAGCTTCTTTTGAACTGGTGTTTCGGGATTCTTAGGATATAATCCCAGCAGGGGAATTACCAGTCAAAAGGCAGTTCCATTTTTAGTTTTCTGAGGAAATTCCATACTGTTTTCCACAGTGGCTGCACTAATCTGCATTCTCACCAACAGGGCACTAGGGTTCCCTTTTCTCTACAACCTCACCGGCACTTGTTTGTTGATTTGTTTATGATGGCTATTCTGACTGGTGTGAAGACGTATCTTATTGTAGTTTTAATTTGCATCTCTCTGAGTGGAAGAAAATTTGAAGGGGTTAATAAAGGAAGAATCTGTAGTACTAAATGAACAAATTGAACATCAGAAGTACTCTTTCTAAAAATATCTACTGGCTGCTTCTTATCAGACTGCTTACTCTTCTTAATCTCAGTTTCCTTCTCTCTTCTCTCCCTCTCAGGAGAAAAGAAAAATCAAACCAAACACAGAGCAAGAATACAAAAAGTGAAAGAAGCTTAACCATCTATTGTGGTTGACTGAGCCACTTATGATCGACCAGTTTAATGCTCTCAGCTTTGATTCCAAATGGTTCATTACAAGAAGATAATTTTTATATTATTTATTTTTTTTTCAAATATATCTTATTGGTTATGCTATTACGGTTGTCCCATTTTTTTTCTCCCCTTTATTCCAATCTGCCCTGTACACCCCTCCCACCACCATTCCCCCACTTTAGTTCATGTCTGTGGGTCATACATACATGTAAGTTCTTTGGCTTCTTCATTTCCAATATTATCTTCAACCTCCCCCTGTCTATTTTGTACCTACCATTTCTGCTTCTTATTCCCTGTTCCTTTTCCCCAATTCATCCCCCTCACCCTCCATGCTGATAACCCTCCATGTAATCTCTATTTCTGTGATTCTGCTTCTCTTCTTGTTGCTTGCTTAATTCGTTTTTGTTTTCTAGGTTCAGTTGTTGATATTTGTGAGTTTGTTGTCATTTTACTGTTAACCATTTTTTTAAATATATTTTATTAATTATGCTATTATAGTTGTCCCATTCCCTTCCCTTTATTCCTCTCCGCCCTGCACACACCCTCCCACCCACATTCCCCACCCCACCAGTTCATGCCTATGGGTCCTACATATGTGTTCTTTGGCATCCACATTTCCTATACTATTCTTTTCTTCTAAATATATTTTACTGATTATGCTATTACAGTTGTCCCATTTCTCCCCCATCATTCCCCTCCACCCTGCACACCCTCTCCCACCCACATTCCCCGCTTTAGTTCATGTCCATGTGTCATAAATTCTTTAGCTTCTGCATTTCCCACACTATTCTTGCCTTCCCCCTGTCTATTTTCTACCCACTGTCTATGCTCCTTATTCTCTGTACTTTTTCTCCCTCTCTCCTACTCCCATGCCCCTGTTGCTAACCCTCCATATGATCTCCATTTCTGTGGTTCTGTTCCTGTTCTAGCTGTTTGCTTAGTTTGCTTTTGTTTTATTTGTGGTTCTTAATAGCTGTGAGTTTGCTGTCTTTTCACTGTCATATTTTTATCTTTTTCCTAGATAAGTCCCTTTAACATTTCATATAATAAGGGCGTGGTGATGATGAACTCCTTGAACTTAACCTTATCTGAGAAGCACTTTATTTTCCCTTCCATTCTAAATGACAGCTTTGCTGGATAGAGCAATTTTGGATGTAGGTCCCTGCCTTTCAAGACTTCAAATACTTCTTTCCAGCCCCTTCTTGCCTGGAAGGTCTCTTGTGAGAAATCAGCTGACAGTCTGATGGGAACTCCTTTGTAGGTGACTGTCCCCTTATCCCTTGCTGCTTCTAGAATTCTCTCCTTCATTTTAATCTTAGGCAACGTAATTATGATGTGCCTTGGTGTGTTCCTACTTGGGTCCATCTTCTTTGGGACTCTGAGCTTCCTGGACTTCCTGGTAGTCTATTTCCTTTGCCAGATTGGGGAAGTTCTCCTTTATTATAAGGGGTACCTTCTGGTACCCCTATAATTCAGATGTTGGGACATTTAAAGATGTCCCGGAGGTTCCTAAGCCTCTCTTCATTTTTTTTGAATTCTTGTTTCTTCCTTGTTTTCTGTTTGGTTGTTAGTTTCTTCCTTCTGGTCACTCCATTGATTTGAGTCCCAGTTTTCCTCCCATCTCTATTGGTTCCCCATGGGTCTTCCTTCATTTCACATATTGTAGCCTGCATTTTTTCATCTAATTTGTGAGCAAAATCAACCAGTTCTGTGAGTGTCCTGATTACCAGGTCTTTGAACTGTGCATCTGATAGGTTGGCTATCTTTTCCTTGCTTAGAGGAATTGGCTCTGGGTATTTCATTTGTTCTCCGGTTTGAGCCATTTTTGGTGGTTTTTTTTTTTTTGTTGTTGTTGTTGTTGTTGCTGTTTTTGGTTTGGTGGAGGCTGTTACGTAGTGAGGGGTGGAACCCAATGGTGCCTGCTCTGCTCTCTCCTGGATTCCTGTCCCCTCTGCCACTTGCCCTTCACCTGGATTATCTGTGCAAGACAGTGGGACCACCTGGTCATCCAGCCACCTTGTGCGGCCTCACTGGGTCTGCACAGTTGCCACCTTGTGCCCGGTGTCCGCCAGCCATAGCATGTGCACCTGGGAACTGCCAGCCCCTGCTGCCTGCATTCCTGGGTCCACACCTCCACTTTTCCCTGCCGCGACTCCGTACCTCTTACCGGTCTGGATGAATGGCTGTCGGACTTCTGTACAGTTCAATTTTCTATCAGCTCTCATTGTTTTCTTGTTCCTAAATATTTGTTGTCCTTAATTTTGGTTGTGAGAAGAGGCACAGTGTGTCCACCTACACCTCTATCTTGGCTGGAAGTCCCTATACTATTCTTAACCTCCCTCTGCCTATTTTGTATCTACCATTTATACTTTTTTTTGCAACTCAGTTAATTTTTTAAAATATATTTTATTGATTATGCTATTATAGTTGTCCAATTTCCCCCCCTTAATTCCCCTCTGCCCTACACACCCCCTCCCACCCTCATTCTTTTCCCCTCTTAGTCCATACCCATGGTTTGTACATATAAGTTCTTTGGCTTCTATTTTTCCTATACTATTCTTAACATCCCCATGTCTATTTTGTACCTGCCATTTATGCTACTTATTTCCTGTACCTTTTCTCCCCATTCTACCACCCCCCATCCCTGCTGATAACCCTCTATGTAGTCCTCATTTCTATGATTCTGTTCTTGTTCTAGTTGTTTGCTTAGTTTGTTTTTGTTTTTGTTTTAGGTTAGGTTGTTGATAGTTGTGAGTTTGTTGTCATTTTACTGTTCATATTTTTGATGATCTTCTTTTTCTTATATAAGTCCCTTTAACATTTTATAGGATAAGGGCTTGGTGATGATGAACTCATTTAGGTTGACCTTATCTGGGAAGCATTTGATCTGCCTTTCCATTCTAAATGATAGCTTTGCTGGATGAAGTAATCTTGGATGTAGGTCCTTGCCTTCCATGACTCGGAATAATTCTTTCTACCTCTTTCTTGTCTGTAATGTCTCCCTTGAGAAATCAGCTGATAGTCTTATGGAAACTCCTCTGTAGGTAACTCTCTCGTTTTCTCTTGCTGCTTTTAGGATTCCCTCCTTATCTTTAATCTTAGCTAATGTAATTATGATGTACCTTGGTGTGTTCCTCCTTGGATCCAACTTCTTTGGGACTCTCTGAGCTTCCTGGACTTCCTGGATGTCTATTTCCTTCACCAGACTGGGAAAGTTCTCCTTCCTTATTTTTTCAAATAAGTTTTCGATATCTTACTCTTCCTCTTCTCCTTCTGGCACCCCTATGATTCAGATGTTGGAATGTTTGAAGTTGTCCTGGAGGTTCCTAAGGCTCTCCTCATTTTCTTGAATTCTTGTTTCTTCAGTTTGTTCTGGTTGAATGTTTATTTCTTCCTTCTGATCCTAATTGTTGATTTGACTCCAGGTTTCCTTCCTGTCACTGTTGGTTCACTGTACATTTTCCTTTATTTCCCTTTTCATAGCCTTCACTTTTTCCTCTATTTTGCGACCATACTCAACTAATTCTGTGAGCATCCTGATTACCAGTGTTTTGAGCTGTGCATCTGATAGGTTGACTATCTTTTCTTTCCTTAGTTCTATTTTGGGAGCTTTGATTTGTTCTTTCATTTGGGTCATATTGTCTTGGTGCATCTATTATAATGTAAGGGGCAGAGCGTTAGGTATTTGCCAGAGTGGTATAACCCACTTCATTGTGTTGTGGCATTGTATTTGCAGGAGGGGTCTGAGAGAGAACAGTGCCATTTGCTTGGCTCTAGGCCTGCTTTCAGTCACTTCTCCTGCTACCTGCAAGCAAATTGGGCCCTTTTGATGCTGATTTCTGGGTGGGTTGGTTTGGTACATTCTAGAACCCTCTGAGTCTCTCCAAGGAACTCTCCTGTGAGGCTGCCACCCCCATGGGTTTTTACAGACATAGGTTTTATAAAAACCTATGATTTATTTTTTCAACACAATAGAAGTTTACTGTTTTATCCCATTTTTTTATTGTTGTTCAAGTACAGTTGTCTCCATTTCCCCCCCAACATCCTCCCACCTCTACCATCCCCACCTCCCACCATTGATCCTACCCTCCTTTGTTTTTGTCCATTCATCCCTCCCCCCCATGATCCCCTTCCTCCTCCCCTCTGGTTACTGTCAGTTTGTTCTTAATTTCAATATCTCTGGTTCATTTTACTGCACTGCAATCCTGGGTTTCTCAGTCTCTCTTGCTTCCCAGTTGTTCCTCCCAGTTTACCTGCACTCAAATGTGGGACCACCCCATCCACCAGCCACCATCTTGCCTGCCCAGATCCTCCAGCCACTGCCTTGGCAGGAGTCCTCTCTGCCCCATCTGCCCATCTCTGTCACTTCTACCAGTCTAGATAAATGTTTCTTCTTTAACTCCTTGGTTTTCAGACTTCCATACAGTTCAGTTTTCTTGAAGTTCTGATTATTTTTTGTTTCTATATTTGTTGTTGTCCTTCTTTTGGTTTTGCAAGGAGACAAAGTGTATCTATCTATGACTCCATCTTGGCTGGAACTGTAATATTTTAGTATATAGTAGTTAGTAATATTTTTTCATTTTAAATTGAGTTTATTGAGGCGACATTGGTTAATAAAATTGTATACATTTCTGGTATACAAATCTGTAATACATCATCTGTATATTGTATGTTCACCACCATTTATGCTCTTCACCCTTTCCTATCTCCACTTATTCCCCTTTCCCTCTTCTAATCACCATACTATTGTCTGTCTATGAGTTTTTTTCCTTGCTTAATCCCTTCACATTTTTCACCTAGCACCCCTACTTCATTTTCTGTCCTTTGCATCTATGAATCTGTTTCTATTTTGGGTTTATTTTGTTCCTTATATTCCACATATAAGTGAAATCTTATGGAATTTGTCTTTCTTTGACTAGCTTATTTCATTTAGGATAATGTTCTCCAGGTCCATTCATTTTGTAGCAAAAGGAAGATTTCCTTCTTTTTAAAGGCTGAGTAATATTCCATTGTATAAATATATCTCTGCTTTTTTATTCACTCATCTCCTGATGGACACTTGGGCTGCTTCCAAATCTAGGCTATTATGAATAAAGCTGCAATGAAAATAGAGGTGCATATATTCTTTCAAATTAGTGTTTCAGGTTTCTTCAGACATATTCCCATAAGTAGAATTGCTGGGTCATAAGGCAGCTTCATTTCAAACTGTTAGAAGTATTTCCATACTACTTTCCATAGAGGCTGCACCAATCTGCATTCCCATCAACGGTGCACAAGCATTCCCTTCTCTCTGCATTCTTGCCAACACTTGGCTGTTGATTTGTTGATGATAGCCATTCTGACAGATGCAAAGTTTATATCTTTTTGTGGTTTCAGTTTGCATTTCTTTGATGATTAGGCACATTGTGCATCTTTTCATATATCTGCTGGCCATCTGTATGCCTTCTTTGGAGAAGTGTCTGTTCAGGTCCTTTGCCTTTTTAAAAAATTGGACTTTGTTTTGGTGTTGAGTTTTATAAGTTCTTGATATTAACCCTTTATCAGATGTATCATTGATGAATATATTTTCCCATTCAGTGAGTCATTTTTTTTCATTTTTATTGATGGTTTCCTGTCTGTGCAAAAACTTTTTAGTTTGATGTAGTCCCATTTGCTTATTTTTTCTTTTGTCTTCCTTGTCCAAGGCACTAAATGAGAAAAATATTGCTATGAGAAATGTCTGAGATTTTACTGCCTATGTTTTCTTTTAGGATATTTCTGGTTCCAAGTCAAAGATTTAAGTTTTTATCCATTTGGAGTTTTCCTGTATATAGTATAAGAAGGTGGTCTAGATTTTTTTTTTTTTTGCATATATCTGTCCAATTTTTCCAACACCATTTTTAACAGACCATGTTTACCCCATTATATGTTCTTGTCTCCTTTATCAAACATTAATTGATCATAAAGACATGTGTTTATTTCTGGGCTTGCTATTCTGTTACATTGATCTATTTGTTTTTATTATAGTACCATCCTCTTTTGATTACTATGGCCCTGCAGTATATTTTGATATCAGGTAGTATGATTCATCAATTTTGCTCCTTTTTCTCAAGATTGCTGTGGTTCTTCAAGGTTTTGTGATTCCATATAAATTTGTGAAATATTTGTTCTAGTTCTGTATAATATGCCATTGGTATCTTGATAAGAATTGTGTTGAATTTATAGATTGCTTTAGGTAGTATGGGCATTTAATGATGTTAATTCTTTTTATTCATGAAGACAGTATATGCTTCCACTTATTTGTATTTTCTTCAATGTCTTTCTTTGGTGTCTTTTATTTTTCCAGGTATGGGCCTTTTTACATCTTTGGTTAAATTTATTTCTAAGTTTTTTGATGCAGGGCGGGGGGGAGTGTTGATGTGGTTAGAAATGGGATTATTTTCTTAGTTTTTTTCCCCAGAGATTTCATTATTGGTGTGTAGAAATACAACTGATTTCTGGATATGTATTTTATATCCTGCTACTTTAATGAATTCATTTATAAGTTCTAGTAGTGTTTTGGTGGAATCTTTAGGGTTCTCTGTATACAGTATCATAATATTTTCTTATACTCTTGTGTCTGTTGTTACTTCTCTTTCATTTCTGATTTTATTTATTTGGGTCATCTCTTTTTCTTTATGATTGTGATTAAAGGTTTATAAATATTGTTTATTTTTTCAGTGAACCTGCTCTTGGCTTTATTGACCCTTTGTACATATTTTGAAATCTATTGTTTATTTCTGCTATTGTTCTTATTATTTCATTTTCTCTACTAACTTTGGGCTTTGTTTCTCTTTTTCTAGTTCCTTTAGATGTAAGTAAAATAATTGATTTAAGAGTTTTCCATTTTTTTTTTGTGGTAGACTTATCGCTATGAATTTCCCTCTTAGGACTATTTTCTCTGTGTCCCAAACATTTTGGGTTGTTGTGTTTTCATTTTCCTTCATCTCAATGTATCTTTCATTTTTTTCTTGATCTCATTTTTAACCCTTTCATTGTTGAGTAATGTTATTTAGCACCCATGTGTTTGTTTTATTGTTGTTCAAGTACAATTGTCTCCATTTTTACCCCATCATGCCCACCCGTCCCACCCATCCCCACCCCCACCCTCAAACACACCCACTTTTGCTGTGTCCCTGTGTCCTTCATACATGTTCCTTGATGGCCCCTCCCTATTATCCCCCATCTTCCCTCTCCTCACTCCTCCTTGATTACAGTCAGATTCTTCTTAATTTCAATATCTCTAGTTGTATTTTGCTTGGTTGTCTGTTTTGTTTTTTATTTTATTGTTTCTGCCATTATGGTCAGAGAAGATGCTTGATATTTCAATCTTTTTAAATTTATCAAGACTTATTTTGTGGCCTAAAATTCGGTCTATTTTACAAAATGTTTCATGTGCACTTAAAAAGAACATATATTTTGCCACTTTGGCATGAAATGTTCTAAAGATATCAATTAAATCCATCTGATCTAGTTTGTCATTTAAGGACTTGTTTCTGTTCATTTTCTGACTGTAAGATTTATTCATTATTTTAATAGATTGTTTAAGCCCCCTACTCTAACTGTATTACTCTTGATCTCTCCCTTTATGTCCACCAATATTTGCTTTATAAAATATATTTAGTTGCTCCATAAATAAATACAAGAGATATTATCCATTGCATAAATAATTACAAGAGATGTATCTTCTTTTTTATTTATCTTTTTATCATTACAAAATATCCTTCTTTGTCTTTTATTATAGTCTTTCTTTCAAAGTCTATTTCATTTGATATGAGAATTATTACCCCATCTTTTTAAAAACTTCCATTTGCATGCTATATCTTCTGTATATCAATTTGTTTTCAGTCTGTGTACATCTTTTGACCCACAGTAGGTTTACTGTAGACAGCATATTTATGGGTTTTCTCATGTATTCAGCTACACTGTGGCTTTTGATTGAAGCATTTAGTCATTTACATTTAAAATGAATATTGATAGGTACATATTTATCGTCATTTTATTATGCATATTTATTTTTTTCTTTCTTCTCTTTAAAGAAGTGCACTTAACATTCTTGTAATAGTGGTTTGGTGGCAATGAACTCCTTAGGTTTTTCTTGTGTGGGAAGCTCTTTATCTATCCTTTGATTCTAAATGACAGCTTTGGTAGTTATGGCTGTAGGTGATTGATTTCATACCAATCTATTCTGGGCTGCAAAATTTGTGTTGAGAAAACACCTGGCAGTCTTATGGGACTTCCCTTTTAAGTAACTATCTGTTTTTCTCTTGTGGCTTTTAAGTTTCTCTCTTTGTCTTTAACCTTTGGCATTTCAATTATGGTGTATTTTGGTGTGGGCCTTTTTGGGTTCATTTTGATTTGTACTCTGTGCATTTCCTTGACTTGAGTGTCTTTCCTCCGGGTAAGGGAAGTTTTCAGTCACTATTTCTTTAAGTAGGTTCTAAACGCCTTCCTCTCTCTTCTCTTTCTGGTACCCCTAATGATGTGGATGTGGTTACATTTGATGTCGTCCCAGAGATTTTTAAAACTATTCTCACTGTTTTTAATTTTTCCTTTTTGCTGCTCTGATTGTGTGTTTTCTGCTACTTTGTCTTCTGATCAAATTGTCTTTGAGTATCCAGAGTCCTTGACTCACCTGTTTTCAGGTGTCTATTTTTTAATAATACTCTGAGCTTTGCTGGGACCAAGGTCTTATAGTGACTAGTCTGGCGTGGGTGCTCAGAGACCCAGGTTAGTCTGTCACAGGGCTGAGTTTGGTTAATGAGCAATGAGATTGTATCAGGGTTCAATATCAACTTGAAGGTCACAGAGAAAAGATGTTTCTTCTTGTTTGATTTTTATTTGGGGAACAGAGATTGATTGATCAGGTGTGAGAGAATTTTCTTCCCTTACTCGTATCAAGAATCTTTTTTCCCTATCTTTGTTCAGACAGCAGAGGGCAGTATCCACTCTTGTAAAAGAAGAAAGGAACTTAATCTCCACAAAGGCCATCCATTCTTTTTCTTATTAATACACGTTTATTATAAAAGATTCAAATAATACAATAAAATGATATAAAGAAGAAAGTGAAAATCTGGAGTAACTTAACCATGTAAAGTTAATCACAGTTGCATCTAGGTACAAGTAGGGGTGTAGATTTTCCTACCTTCTTAAAAAATACTGTCTAGTTAAAACTTATATTTACATATATATTATGGACTTTTCCTTTATAAACCAATTTGAAATCTCTGCAAGATATTTTTGTTTCTCTAAATATGAACATAAATTACAGAGGAATCATATTAGTGTATCTTGTGGATAGTCTTGAAGTAGGCAGGATCTTATAAGTCATATATTTCTGATTAAGTACAGAGTCTTACTTTCTTGGCATGGGAACAGCTCATAATCAATATGGGTGCAAAGACCTGGGATGACATCTGACAGCTTCCTGCCCAGGCCCTGCTGATCGTCAGGAACCTAAATCAAAAAAGAAAATGGTATCGGTGCATGTCAGGGTGCCATGGAGTGGGAAGTCCATGACATAAGTCACTGATAGAAACTTCGGCATGTTCTGTGTTTAATTACTTTTACCTCCTTAGGTGGTTTAGGTACAATTCACTCTCTTCTTTCATGAGACTTGCCTTTTGGTAAGAGTAAACATCCACAGGGAAGAAGACAGAGTGGCTCCATGTGTAAATTTCCTCAACTTATAACTGTGCCTTTGTGATGAAATTTAAAATGCCCCTCCTTGGTCCACATTAGGCATGTAACTTCTAGTAGGCTTTAAAACTCTTTTCTCTTTTCTAAGAATTTTTTTTTTAACTTTATTGTTCAGTTCCGGTTGTCCTGACTTTTTCTCCATACTTTCCCCTCCACTCCCACAGTCAATCTTCCCCTATTGTCCATGCGCATGAGTCCTCTCTTCATGTTCCTTGGCTTACCCCTTCCTCTTCTTTCCCTCTTTATCACCTTACCACCTCCTCCTGGTTAGTGTCCATTTGTTCTTTGTTTCCAAGTCTCTGGTTCTATTTTTCATATTAGTTTGTCTTGTTGATTAGGTTCCACATATAGGTGAGATCATATGGTATTTGTCTTTCACTGCCTGACTTATTTCACTTAGCATAATGCTCTCCAGTTCCATCCATGGTGTCATGAAGGGTAGGAGTTCCTTCTGTCTTTCTGCTGTGTAGTATTCCATTGTGTAAATGTACCACATTTTTTGATCCACTCCTTTATTGATGGTCACTTAGGCTGTTTGTAGCACTTGGCTATTGTAAATTGTACTGCTATGAACACTGGGATGCATAGGCTCTTTTGAATTGGTGATTCAGGATTCTTAGGGTATAATCCTGGCAGTGGGATTGCTGGATCAAAAGAAAGTTCCATCTTTAGGTTTTTGAGGAAATCCTATACTGTTTTCCACAGTGGTTGCACCAGCCTGTATTCCCACCAATAGTGTGCTAGGGTTTCCTTCTATCCACAATCTGGCCAGCACTTGTTATTTGTTGATTTATTAATGATGGCCATTCTGACCTGTGTGAAGTGGTATCTCATTGTGGTTTTTATTTGCATCAATCTAATGGCTAGTGATGTTGAGCCTCTTTTCACACATCTATGGGCCCTCTGTTTGTCCTCCCTGAAGAAGTATCTGTTCAGGTCCTTTGCCCATTTTTTAATTGGATTGTTAGTCTTCCTGGGAGGAGTCATATGAATTCTTTACGTATTTAGGAGATCAAACCCTTGTCTGAGGTATCATTGGCAAATATATTTTCCCATATGGTTGGTTCTCTTTTCATTTTGCTGATCTTTCCTTTAGCTGTGCAGAAGCTTTTTAGTTTGATGTACTACCATTTATTTATTCTTTCACTTATATTCCCTTCCCTAGGCAATATATTGGTGAAAATATTGCCATGTGGGATATTTGAAATTTTCCTGCCTATATTCTCCTCTAAGACTTTTATGGTGTCATGACTTATATTTAAGTCTTTTATCCATCTTGAGTTTATTTTGATATATGGTGTAATTTAGTGATCTAGTTTCTTTTCTTTTCTTTTTTTTTTTTTTTTTGCATGTAGCTGTCCAGATCTCCCAACAACATTTGTTGAAGAGGCTATTTTTACTTCATTTTATGTTCTGGACCTCTTTGTCAAATATTAACCGACCATATTGACATGGGTTTATTTCTGGACTCTCTAGTCTGTTCCATTGGTCTATGTGTCTTTTCTTATGCCAGTACCAGACTGTTTTGGTTACAGTGGACTTGTAATATAATTTAATATAAGGTATTGTGATCCCTCCTACTTTGTTCTTTCCTAAGATTGCTATGGCTAGTCAGGATCATTTATGGGTAAATTTTTTGAAATATTTGTTCTATATCTGTGAAATATGTTATTGGTATTTTTTTTAGTTTTTAAAAATTTATTGTTTTCAATTACAGTTGTCCCACCCTTTTCTACATTGCTCACCCCTGCTATCTTCCCATTCCCATAGTCAGTGCCCCCATTGTCTGTGTCCATGAGTTCTCTATTTATGTTCCTTTGCTTCTCCCTTCCCTTTCTTTCACCCATTTTAAAGATACTAGCCCTTACATTTAGTTCTGTTGTTCATTTTGATTTAATTTTGTATATGGTCTTAGGAAAGGGGTTAGGCTCATTTTGTTTTGCATATGGCTGCCCATTTGTTCCAGAACCATTTGTTAAAAAAGATTATCACTTCTGTATTAAACTGCCTTATCGCCTCTGTCAAAAATAAGATGGTTGGGTTAGTTCTGGAAGTACTTCAGTTCTGTTTTTCTATTTGTCTGTCTTAATGTCAGTACCACTATAGGTATTGCTATAGCTCCTCTATTATTGTAGCTTTACTGATTACGGTAGCTTCAGAATAAGTCTTGATCAGACAGTATAAGTCTTCCAATTTTATTCTTATTTTCCACAATTGTATTGGCTATTCTAGGTCGTTTGAATTTTCATATGAGTTTATTTATTTTATTTTTTTAAAATACATTTTATTGATTATGCTATTACAGTTGTCCCATTGTTTTCTCACCTTTATTACCCTTTGCCCTGTACCCTCCTCCCATCATCATTCCCCAACCTTAGTTCAAGTCCATGGGTCATGCATATAAGTTCTTTGGCTTCTCCATTTCCTATACTATTAACCTCCCCCTGTCTATTTTGTACCTACCATTTATGCTTCTTATTCCCTGTTCCTTTCCTCACATTCTCTCCCTCTCCCTCTCCATTGACAACCCTCCATGTGATCTCTATTTCTGTGATTCTATTCCTGATCTAGATGTTTGCTTAGTTCATTTTTGTTGTGTGTGTGTGTGTTTTAGGTTTGATTATTGATAGTTGTGAGTTTGTTCTCATTTTACTGTTTATATTTTTGATGATCTTTTTCTCAGATAAGTCCCTTTAACATTTCATATAATAAGGGCTTGGTGATGATGAACTCCTTTAACTTGACCTTGTCTGGGAAGCACTTGATCTGCCCTTCCATTCTAAATGATAGCTTTGCTGGATAGAGTAATCTTGGATGTAGGCTTTTGACTTCCATGATTTAGAATATTTCATTTCAGCCCCTTCTTGCCTGCAAAGTTTCTTTTGAGAAATCAGTTAATAGTCTTATGAGAACTCCTTTGTAAGTAACTGTCTCCTTTTCTCTTGCTGCTTTTAAGATTCTCTCCTTATCCTTCATCTTGGGTAATGTAATTATGAGGTGCCTAGGTGTTTGCTTCCTTGGGTCCAACTTTTTTGAGACTCTCTGAGCTTCTTGGACTTCCTGAAAGTCTATTTCTTTTGCCAGATTAGGGAAGTTCTCCATTATTTTTTCAAATAAATTTTCAATTTCTTGCTCTTCCTCTTCTTTTTCTGGCACCCCTATGATTGCATTGTTGGAAGGTTTAAAGTTGTCCCGTAGGTTCCTAAGCCTCTCCTCAAATTGTAGCAAGTCCTCTCCATTCCTGCTGCCCATTTCTACCCCTCCTACTTGTCTGGATGAATGTTTCTTCTTTAATTCCTTGGTTGTCAGACTTCCGTACAGTTTTATATTCTCAAAGTTCCGGTCGTTTTTTGTTTTTAAATTTGTTGTTGTCCTTTTTGCTGTGGGGGGACGAAGAGTGTATCTATGTACACCTCCATCTTGGCTGGAAGTCCCATCCTTTCATTTTAAATGATAGCTTTTATTGGTAGTCTTGGTTGTGTGTTCTTGCTTTTCATACTAAATATTTCATGCCAATTCCTCTGACCTGCAAAGTTTATGTTGAGAAAACAGCTGGCAGGTTATGGGGTTCCTTGTAGGTAACTCTTCTTCTTGCTGGTTTTAAAATTTTCTCTGTGTCTTTGGCCTTTGCCATTTTAATTATGGTGTGTTTTTGGTGTGGGCCTCTGAGTTGCTTTTGTTTGGGACTGTGCACGTTGTGTACTTGTATGTCTGCTTCCTTAACCAGATTAGGGACATTTTCAATCCTTATTTATTAAAATCTTTTTTTCATTCTTTTGCTGTCTCTCTTCTTCCTGTAATATCTCTATGATGTGAATATAGTTACTCTTGATGTCATCTCAGGGGTTTCTTAAACTATTGTTTTATTTTGGTTCATTTTTGTGTGTTTGATATGCTGTTTTTCACCATCTTGTTTTCCAAATTGCTGATTTTGTGCTCTGCTTCATTTTATCTGCTATTTATTCTATCTAATGTAGTCTTCATTAATTATTGGATTCTTCATTTCCTACTGGTTCTTTTTTATGCTTTCTATCTTGTGTATATTCTTACTAAGTTTACCAATTCTGTCTTTAAATTAATTTGAGATCCTCACAATCAGTGTTTTAAGCTCTATATCTGATAGATTTCTTGTCTCCATTTGTTTAGTTCTTTTTCTGGAGTTTTGTCCTCTTATTTCATTTGGGACTTTTGTCTTTGTCTTTTCATTTCGGCTGCCTTTCTGTGTTTGTTTCTATGTATTATGTAGGTTTTTTAGGTGTCCCAGTAGTCACAAGCTGTCCTTATATTGTAGGTGTCCTGTGGGACTCAATAGCTCAGACTCTTTAGTTACCTGAGCTGAGTTCTCCACAGTTTTCTCTGTATGGGTTTTGTGTGGCCTCCTCTTGTAGTTGAGCTTTGATTGTTATTGGTATGTTAGTGGGGGTAGTGTGGGGAATTGACCCTCAGGCTGACTGACTGTAAGGACAGGCTATTACTACACTGGATGAACTTTTATAAGTGGACTGATCCCATAGAGATGGAATTTGCAGTAGGGGGCTCATGCCTGTTGAATCAACCCTTTGGTGGTGACATTTTGGGAGCTAATTAAGTGGTGCTCTGGTGTAGTCTGAAGCTGGCCATTCATTAATTGTTCGTCTTGGTTCCTCTTAGGAAGGGCTCCAGTGCAGCCTCAAATATACTGCTGTTTCTGCCCAGGCAAGAGCCAGCAGTTAAAAGATGCAATGAGATTTGCAGTTGGTAGCTCTTTGTGCTGGGCTATGAGGTGCCTGGGCTAGCTGCCTTGATTCAGAACATAATACATGAATGGAAGCTATTTAACAAAAGGTACAGGGCACGCCAAGACTGTTGATTTGGAGTGTTTTGGAGCTTTCAGTGATTTTAGGTAAGTTCAATTCACACTCTGAAGCTTGCTTCTTGTGAGGAACATCTCCTGAAAGATGTCTGGGTTTGTGCAGAATTTAGGTGGGTTAGAGTCTCAGAGAGTCACCTGGATATGGTGAGAATCAGATTTGGCACCTCTCTTTGCCTACTGGCTGAGTGTAAGAAGATTCTCAGCAGAGGAACAGTGGTGACGGCCTTTACATCTGTTCTGGCCAGAGCCTCCACTCCAGTCCTCATCCTTAAGACAGACAATTCAGTTCTCTGTATGTCCCTTGAGCTTTTTAAGCTGCTGGCACAGCCCTGGAGCTCAGAGTGAGTAAGTCCATCAGGGAGAAAGTTCAAGCATGGGCTTTTTAAGAGAAACTTTTGGGGGGAAGGGGTCCTAGGGCTGGGTGAAAGACATGAAGAGATTAAGCAAAAAAAAAAAAAAAAAAAAGACCCTCTTGGATGCAGACAATACTATGGTGATTACCAGAGGAAAAGGATGTGTGGGTAGAAATGGGTATAAGGGACATAAGTGGTGATGGAAGGAGACTTAACTTGGAGTGGTGAACACACAATACAATATATAGATGATTTATTATAGAATTTATACCTGAACCCTATATAATTTCATTAACCAGTTCACCCCAATAAATTCAATATAAAAGTACACCCCCCTGCCAAGGATTCCAGATGCCCTTCATCTCATCTAGACAGAATCTCCCTGATTTTCACAGCTAGGTGTTATGGGAACTCCTCTTCCTGGCACTGATGGTCTGGGCTAGTGTTCATGGTGTAGGGCTAGAACCCCTTCCTCTTAAGAGAGTACATCTGCAGCTGAGATTTGCCTTCTGATTCTTAATACCACATGTAGATGTGTAACTTGCCTGTTTTGTGTGTTCACCACCCCTACCAGTCTTCATATGGTTTCTTCTTTATATCCTTTGTTATAGGAGTTCTGTTCAGCTGCTCTTCCAGTGGTTCTCAAGGGTGATTTTTCTATAATTTACTTGTAATTCTTATATGGCCATAAGAGGAGGGGAGCACAGCATTTATTTACTCCACCATCTTGCATCCTTCCAGGAGTCTGTACATTTTTTTTGAATTCCAATTTTATTTATTTAAAATGTTTTTGAGTGTATCATTTTGTATAGATTTTACGTGTTGATCTATCATTTATCTCTCTATATATAACAATTTACTGATGTCAATAGTTTATCAGTTTTAGTGAAGTATAGATATATTTCCTCCCTTTACATTCTTTGCCTTCCTTCATTTATAGTATCTTAAATGTTACTTTTCTTACATTGAGAGCCACATCATCCAGTGTTATAATTTTTTACTTTAGCTCTAAATATATTTGAAAAACTCAAAAAGAGAAGTCCATAATTTTTACCCTTTTAAAAAATGTTCTGTTGGTCTTCCTTCCTGTTATTCCCCAATTTCCTCTGATAATTTATTTTGTGTTTAAAAAAAATTCCTTTGGCCATTCTTTTGGGGTTGGTCTGCTCTTAACAAATGGTTTCAATAAAACCTTGATCTGAGAAAGTTTCCATATATCATTCATTCCTGGAAAAAATTTCCCTTGATATGAAATTTGCATTGACATACTTTTGTAGAACTTAAATATTTAAGTAAAACATAAATTGAAAAAAGTTTGGTGAAGAGGAAAAGAATAGGATAGAAAACATCATCAAAAGATGAAGGAGGTAGGCAAAAGTGGTAATTTGGACATCAGGCCACTCCTTAGGTAAATTGAAAATATTAATTTAGGTCTCTGAGTGTTTTTCAGTTGTAAATTTGTCAGTAGAAATAGGAGATAATGGTGATGATGAGTTTTCTGAAAATAAAAAATTATAAGTGATGCTTCTCCCAAAGGGGTTCTTTATGTTATACAAAACCTACAAGTACTTATGAAAATAAATTTTAACCATCTATATACCAAAGTATGCCAATCTCTCTCCATAGAAAGCCTAGGGATCCAAAAAACAGGGAATGGCCTGTTCTGTACATTACTCCAATTCATTATCACCAGTGGTAATAAAATCACAAGGTTTATAATTTTCTGCCAAAGCAAGGTACAATTTTAAATTGGGCTACCTCATTAGCAATTTAGCTTCTACAATCTATCTGGACAGATATTTCAAAATATAGATGATGCCAAAAATCTTAATTTCAAATTGTATGCTATTACCCCTGGGTAGCCAGTTACGTGATTTTTCCCTTTCATTGACTGTAAATTAGCAGCTAACACAGAAAAGAAGAATTTTATGAAGTGTTTTCTGCCATAAAGGCAAACACTTATAAAAGTATAGTGACTTAGAAAAGTCAAGGGGTCACAGTAGCATAGAAAGCACATTCAACTCACTAGACTGAAATCCTGTCTCTATTACTTTCTCCTGTTGTAAAATCATGCAACCTTAAGGAAAGCACTAGATGTGTTTGTGCCTTTTCTCTTCTAATAATACAAAGAGTATTAGCTTCTTCCCTGCTTCACAGGAGTAGTTCAAAGGCATGAGGAGGTCAGGTACTATATTTTGGCATTATGATACTAGAGAGATAACAGTATTTTGTAGAATTATTTAAAATATTGATATTTATAGCTCTATAGTCTATTTTTTAATATTAGAAGAAAATAAAACTTTCCACGTCTAAAAAAAAGCACTTGAAAATGTGGTGCCAGTTTTTGGTGGCCTCTATGATTCCTGATAAGAACTATGTAATTTGGATGACTTTTTTTTTGATAGAGAAGATATTGTGTGCTCACTGGGTGTTTTCAAGATTTTTCTTTGTTTTTAGTTTTCAGAACTTTAATTATGATAAATCTTGGCATGGATTTCTTTGTATTTATTCTGTGTTTGCTCAGCTTTCATATCTATAGGTTTGTATCTTATGCCAAATCAGAAATTTGAGCTATTATTCCTCTGAATACCTTTAAGCCTCACCCTTTTTGTTTTCTCCTCCTGGGTCTCAGATGATATGAATGCTAGATGTTTTATTATAGTCCCATAGATTCCTGAATCTCTGTTTATTTTTATCTCTATTCAGATTGGCTAATTTTTATTGTTCTATTTTCTAGCTTACCAATTCTCTTCTTTGTTTTATTTATTTTGCTATTAAGCCCATTCATTGATTTTAAAATTTCTTTTAAAATAGACTATGTTTTTTAGGGGGTGGAAGGATCAAGCAAAAAGAAAAAGGATTCATGGACATGGACAATAGTGTGGTGATTGCAGGAGGAGGGAATGGGTGGAGGTAGAAGAGGGTATAAGGAGGATAAATGGTAATGGAAAACATACAATAAAATTAATTTAAAAAAATAAAATAGATTTTTTAAATAAATCTAGACTTACAAAAAAAGTCATTGTTGTGGACCATTCAGCCTGGTTTCAGGAGTTGTAACCCCCACCCCATGGTGGGCTGTGTAAGAACCCAAGGGACCCACTTCATCTGGGTCTGTTCTGTCACAAGGACGTGACCTACTAAGGAGACAAAGCTTGTCTCCCTGGCAGGAGCACTGCTTTTGCCTCATCCATCTCTGGCCCCATTGCTTGGTTGGCAGTCAATGACGGGTAAGACTCCTCATGGGAGGGGCAACCTAAGCCAGATGCAACCACTTGGGAGGCCTCATGGAAGGACTCAGGGGGCTGCAGCAAAGAGGATGTGATGGACCCTCGCCCTCCCGACTATTCTGACATAGCCCTAGTCCTCATTTCCATCTGGGAGATGTCTCCTGCTTCCTAATTGCCTTAAAGCCTGAAACTGTGGGGGTGAGCGGTGCAGCCCTGTGCTGGCCAGGACTGCTCCTAAAGCCCTGTGAAACCTGCTTTGCTAAAAGTGCTCTTCCTTAGGTGATAAGTGTCCCAGGAGGAAATGAGTATGTCTCCCAAAGTTTGGCAACCCCTTTTCCTGACAAACACTGGCTCAGATTAAGCCCTCAGATTTCTTTGACATGTTAAACTTGTATTCCGGTGTATTGGAACCCAATAAAAGCCTAGTGAGGAAGGGGCTCTGGGTCATTCTCCTCTGAGAGTTTGACCCCTTTCCTCTCCAAGCAGAAAATGTCTTGGTAGTTTTTATTTTCATCCGTGATGGAGGGATGGGGCTCTGCGGGCGGAGCCCCCCCACATTTGGCACCCAGGACAGGGTCCCCCGCAAGTCATGAGAGTTCTCATATATTATTATTAACCTTTCACATCACTATGCTTCATTTGTCACCGTTAATGAACCAATATTAATACATTATCATTATCTAAAGCCCATACTTTATACATTTTCTTAGTTTTTACATAATTCTCTCTCTCTTTTTTTTTTTTTTTGTTTCAGAACCCCATCCATAATAGCACATCACTTTTAGTCATGTTTTGTTCTCAGTCTCCTTTGGTTGTAACATTTTCTTTGCTTTCCCTTTTTGTTGACCTTGACAGTTTTGAAAATACTCATCAGATATTTTGTATGAGGTCCCTCAACTTGGATTTGTCTGATGTTTTTCCTATGATTAGACTGAAGCTATAAGTTTTTTTTTTTTTTTTTTTTTTCTGGAAGATCACAGAGGTAAAATACCACTCTTATTCCATCATATGGAAGTGTATCCTACCAATATACATCAACATGACTGTTGATGTTAGTTTTGATCACTTGGCTGAGTAGTGTTTGTCACATATCTCTACTATAGATTTACTCTTTCTTTCCTATTTTTATACAGTACTGTTTTGTAGAAAGTCACTATATGCAACCACACTTAATGAGTGGAGACTTATGCTACATTTTCTTGAACACAGAGTATTTATTTAAATTGTTGGAAATTCTCCATAAAAGATAGGTCTATTCTTATCTATTTATTTACTTACATTAGCATGGGTTAATGGATATTTATTTTATATATTGGATCCTAATCCAATATTATGTTATTTATTTTTCTGCACAAAATTTTTTGCACAAATTAAAAGAGCTTAGTAGCTCTTTTAATTGACTCCATGTCTCTTCGAAAGACTCCAATAATTGTATGCATTCTTTATACTTCCTTACTTCTACATCTACTATAAGAAGCCCCTGGCTTGTCTTATATGTTTTCTGTCCCTGTCCTAGAACCAGCCATGTAACTGTGGAGTCCTGGTTTCTTTCATTGGAGAAGAGTATTAGAAACCAAGATCTGGGGTTAACCATGCTTAATGCCACTATGGTTTCATTGTCTCTATTCCCTCTAAACTGGCAGAACAAGGAAATATATGTGTGCTTATTAAGCTATATGCACATATCTATATAAATTTCTCTGTATATCCATATGTACCCACATTATGCTATTTTATACTGAAGTTTCAAACTCTAATCCATTACCAGATGGGTCACTCTAGCCTCCTCCTCTTGCTTCTCTGTAAACTTCCACTCCAATAGTAAGAAACCTACCTCCCTCCATCTGTAATCCATTTACCTAACTGTTTAATTATTCTATACATATGGTATGGTGTGGCTTCTGAATTCTTAACCTGTACCTCCATGGGAAACAACTTTGTCAATTAGAGTGCAGTGCTTATTTGCAGTTCCTTTTACCTTTAGTTTTACAGACTCTGCTCATATATACTCCCCACTCCTACAGACACTCAATTCAGTGAGGTTATTTCAATTGTACTTATAATACAGTTGAATTCTTTTTTCATAGTCTGCTTTCCATTTCAGGATTCCTCTCATACGCTAAATAATTTTTTTAAATTTTACATACATTAAGATTAACTTTCTGCTATAAATTCACTATTACATATGGAATAGTTTCATTGCTTTAAATTATCTCCTGTACTTCTCCTATCCAACACCCCCACCCATGAATCCTTGGTAACTGCTATGTTTAAAATCTCTATAGACTTACTTTTCCCAGAATGTCATGCATGGTCTATTTAGACTGGCTTTTTTTCCCCATTTAGTAATATGCATTTAAGATTCACCTGTGTCTTTATATAGCTTCATAATTTATTCCTGTTTATGGAAAATAACAGCATTTGTGTGAATGTTTTACAGTTTTCCTATTGAATGGCATCTTAGTTGCTTCTACAGTTTTACGAGTAAATTTGCTATAAGTATTTGCATGAAAGTTTTGTGTGGACCTGTACTTAAATCTGTTGAATAAATACCTAGGAGTGTAACTGTTGGATTATATAAAAATACTATATTTAGCTTTATAAGAAGCTTCCAAAATTTCTTCCTAAGTTTGCATTTTACCGGTAGTGAATGAGAGATTCTGTTGCCCTCCATCTTCACTAGTACTTGCTATGCGCCCACCAAACTTTAGAATTTTTTGTCATATTTTTCAGCTTGAAAAAAAATCTCTATTTGTTTCTACATTATATCTTGAATTTCTCTTCTGAAACTCTCTATTCTTTCATTTGATTTTATCCCCTTTTGGTCTTCTCTGACTACATCCATTCAATACAGCTTATTGAAAGTATAAACTCACCAAGCCTAGACTTCACGCTCAGCCTCTGCTGGCAGTGGTATGGAACTATAGCTTTTTCCATCAGGTTTGGCTACAGTTACCATCTAAAATTTTTCTGTTTTGTTGGGCTGCCCAGCTCCTGGAAGTGTGACTGGAGACAGCAAGCTTTTCTTGGTGTTTTTCTTTTTTTTCCCTGTACCTAGGGGCCTTTCCATGCTGCCGGCTTCTTCAGCACCCAGTCTGGGATATATGAGGCAAAAATAATAAAAATCTAAGGAACTTAGTGTCATGTTATTCTTTTGATCCAGGTGTTCCTAGTTGGTCTGTTTTCTTTACACTTTTCAGAGTCTTCTTTTGTTTCTTTTATATGTAACATCAAGAATTTTTAGCTGTACATTGTGATAGGAATAGGAAAAAAGTATGTTTACTCCATCTTTCTGAAAGAGAAAGTCTTTGAAATACGTTTTTTTCTAATCCCCACCGGAAGATATTTTTCACCACTTTTAGAAAGAGAGGAA
Organism: Glossophaga mutica; assembly: GCA_039655065.1. Lineage (NCBI taxonomy): Eukaryota > Metazoa > Chordata > Mammalia > Chiroptera > Phyllostomidae > Glossophaga > Glossophaga mutica. The sequence continues at coordinate 93,234,711 of CM077309.1, read as the reverse complement.
GGGGGAGAGAGGAAGGGAGAGAAAGAAACATGGATTGATTGCCTCCCATAGGCACCCCAATGGGGGAATAGAACCAGCAAGCTAGGGAGGTGCCCTGACTAGGAATTGAACCCACAACCTTTCTCTGTACGAGATGATGTTCCAACCCACTGAGCCACACTGGCCAAGGCTAAGATAAGTTTTTAAAAATTGAATTTGTACCCAAAAGTCTTGCTATTTTCTGCCATTAATTATAATGATTTACCTGTAGATTTTTTTTGGAATTTTCTATGTGGACAACTCTATCATCTGTACATATGAATAATACTTGTTCGGTTCTTTATGTTTCTTTTGCCCTTTACTTTTTTGAAATATATTGTGCTGTCTAAGATTTCTAGTGTACTGTGGCAGATAGAAGGCAGATCTTTTTCTGATCTCCAATTAAGTATCAATTATCTTGTAATGCTGTAGGCTTTTTTGAACAGATCTTTTATTAGATTAAGGAAGTTACCAGCATGTTAAGGATTTTATTTTGTTTTAAAATCATGAATAGATACTGTTTTATCAAAAGCTCTGCATGCATTTAAAAAGATGATGACATACTATTCTTTTTTATTGGTTGATATAGTCAGTTGCATTGATATTCAAACTATCTTTTCAGTTTTTTTTAAACATTTTATTTATTTATTTTTAGAGAGAAGCGAAAGGAGAAAGAGAAGGAGAGAAACATCAATGTGTGGTTGCCTCTCATGTGCCCCCTACTGGGGACCTGGCCTGCAACCCAGGTATGTGACCTGACTGGGAATGGAACCAGTAACCCTTTGGTTCACAGGCCCAAACTCAATCCACTGAGCTACATGAGCCAGGGCTTCAATTTCTTTAAAGAACTATCCAGGATTTTATTTAATGTAGAAGCAATTTTGATGTTATAAATTTCTAAGATTTTACTACATACTGTTACAGAACAGACATGGAGTGGGGGTGAACAATGTACTATTACCAAATGGACTCCTCCTTTCTGCTACTGGGCCACCCTACCCCCACCCTGTACTATGTTCACCTTTCCCACTGCCAAAAGAAAGACATCTCTCAATGCCAAAGATTGGTGAAAAAGAAAGGAATTATTTACTCAGAGTTATACAGACTTAGAGTAATGACTTAATGTCTTTATTAAAATACTAAAGCCCTTTAGAATACCCACAAACACACACAGTTCTTCCTTCTCCCTCTGCCCAGTCCAGGTTACCGTATCTCAGGAAAAAAAATAGAAGTCTGTGGCTCAGGCAGCCCCTTGGTTCCGGCGCCACCAGCTGTGTTCCTGCTGTGATCTCCAGTTAACCCAAAACCATGTGACACCTTCTCATGGCCCACCAGCAAGAGTCCTTTGACCCCATTTCTTCCCAGCAAGGTCTCTCCTGCTTCCTAAGCCATGCGGCAAAAGGGAGCATCCCAAAACTACACGGACCCAACTTTTGCTAAAGCCTCATGGTCCCCCCTGAAAAAAACCCGCATGGCTGCTTCCTGGGTTAAAATCCCTGCGTCAATCTTCCTCTGCAGCCCCACTTCTGACTCTTCACACAATCAGTTACATCTGCCAGCATCCCTGGATTCATCCAACCTTTCTTCGATGCCATAATAAGTCTGGGCAGGCATGGCCCCATGGCATGGAGCCAATCATCTCCAAGCTCTCACACAGGCTCTGTAACTGGGGGGGGTTGCTTCCCAGTTACATCCTGGGTGGAAGTCACTGCCATTCCCCTGGCTCAAAGCATGGCCAGAGCTATTTAACATATCCATCAAAGCAGGTAAAGTTTATAGATATATTAAATGACCATGCCAGAGGTTAGCTGCAAAGCTGTTGCTATGCAAAACAGCTCTCAATGGCCCTGTTCCATGTGTCTCATCCCCTAGCTCAGACTTGTGGGGGTAAGGATGTCCTGTATATATATATTTTTTCTAATATTTCCTGAACACCCTGAGTTCTGGACCCCATTACAAATCCCTATTTGCCCCCAACCTTGGCTGCACCCTGTTACAGTACCATTTTCAGAATGTTTGTATCATTTTCATTTGTGTTCTGGGGCAAATGGATGCTTAACTTAGATGGCAGATCTTTATGGTATTTGTCCAGCTTCTTTTATAAATATGTGGTCCTTCATCTTGTAACAATTATGGACATACTTGAATTGCCACAGTAAATAATTAGGTATTTGCTCATATGGCTAGTATGTGGAGAATAAATATTTGAATATTTTGCTTACAATTATTTTTATTTCCCATAAGTAAAAACAAAACCAAAACAAAGAGAACATTGTTGATTTTTGCATTCAAATCTACCATAGTGTTAGGTAGATGGGGCATCTTCTTTGGATTCTAAGTGGCCGTAGAAATTTGAAGTTTTATTTAATTTTCATTTTTAAAACATTTATGAGATTTCTCCCAGGTAGGTACTTTCTAAACATGGAAGCTTCATCTCTGCATAAAGCCTTGCTCATAGGGGGAAAAAAAACCCAAAAAACAACCAACCAACCAACTTCCTTTTTCTTCTAGTTATGAATTTTATGATGTATGACAATTGACATTTTCAACTGGAATTTAGTCTTTATCATCTTACCATCAGATCCTTTATCTCCAATCTGTGTAGGTATATTGATTGATACTTTTAGTTGAAAGGTCTCATTATTGATCCATAAAGTGAAGCTCAATTTTGGTCAAATCTTGACCTTTGAACCTACAGATTTTGAAATTCTTCTCTCCTCCTCCTCCTCCTCCTTCTTCTTCTTATTATTATTAATATTACTGTGTGGAGCCAGGGGTCCCCCCAAAGAAGGATTTGTAATGGGGTCCAGAACTCAGGGTGTTCAGGAAATATTAGAAAAAATATATATATACAGGACATCCTTACCCCCACAAGTCTGAGCTAGGGGATGAGACACATGGAACAGGGCCATTGAGAGCTGTTTTGCATAGCAACAGCTTTGCAGCTAACCTCTGGCATGGTCATTTAATATATCTATAAACTTTACCTGCTTTGATGGATATGTTAAATAGCTCTGGCCATGCTTTGAGCCAGGGGAATGGCAGTGACTTCCACCCAGGATGTAACTGGGAAGCAACCCCCCCCAGTTACAGAGCCTGTGTGAGAGCTTGGAGATGATTGGCTCCATGCCATGGGGCCATGCCTGCCCAGACTTATTATGGCATCGAAGAAAGGTTGGATGAATCCAGGGATGCTGGCAGATGTAACTGATTGTGTGAAGAGTCAGAAGTGGGGCTGCAGAGGAAGATTGACGCAGGGATTTTAACCCAGGAAGCAGCCATGCGGGTTTTTTTCAGGGGGGACCATGAGGCTTTAGCAAAAGTTGGGTCCGTGTAGTTTTGGGATGCTCCCTTTTGCCGCATGGCTTAGGAAGCAGGAGAGACCTTGCTGGGAAGAAAAGGGGTCAAAGGACTCTTGCTGGTGGGCCATGAGAAGGTGTCACATGGTTTTGGGTTAACTGGAGATCACAGCAGGAACACAGCTGGTGGCGCCGGAACCAAGGGGCTGCCTGAGCCACAGACTTCTATTTTTTTTCCTGAGATATGGTAACCTGGACTGGGCAGAGGGAGAAGGAAGAACTGTGTGTGTTTGTAGGTATTCTAAAGGGCTTTAGTATTTTAATAAAGACATTAAGTCATTACTCTAAGTCTGTATAACTCTGAGTAAATAATTCCTTTCCTTTTCACCAATCTTTGGCATTGAGAGATGTCTTTCTTTTGGCAGCGGGCAAGGCGAACCTAGTAAGGGGGCGAGGGACCCTTGGAGCACAAGGTGGGGGGTCCATTTGGTGATAGTATATTGTTCACCACCCCCTACCCCAGGTATGTTCTATAACATTATTACTTTTAAAAGAAAATCGCATGGCTTTGAATTCTCTAGAGCAGGGGTGTAGGCTGATTTTACATTTATATGGTTGACTGCCAGTTGCTGTATTGGTGCCATGTGTGTTTTGAATTTGCCATCTCTGCTCCAGAATTTAGAAATTCAGTCACATATATTTATGAATTGTTCTTGAAAAAATAATTTTCTCACAATATTTCTAGAGACCAATATATAGAATGTTTCAGATAATGGAACTGAAATGATTTGTTTGTAACTCTCAATGTAGTTTTTCAGTGACATACTATTCCTGCAGTTTCCCCAAATGGCATGTTTGTAATATTGTTTGAAAATCTTGGGAAAATGGAAGACCATGTCAGTTTCCCCTGCCAATTCCACTGGAAAAAATAACCCAAATGAGAAAGATAAAGGGAAAGGAATTCCAACAGGTAAATATTCTCTGACACCATCATACACTAGGATTTATACAAAATAAGAATTGGTTCTAACGATTTCTTTTTTGGGGGATCCAATCTCTTTATTTTCTGGGTTCCCTCTTGTGTCCCTCACTCCTCACCCAAGCTATAGAAAAACCGAAGACTGGGAGTGTCCTGGGGAGGGGAGGTAGAGTGTGGGAGAACTCTGTTCATTAAAATTAATTTACCATAATAAATTATTTTTTCTGTTCTTCCATGAAATAATTACTTTCTTTTTGGAAGTAACTGATTGTCAGCACTTTTCTCTGCAGACTAAGTGGGGTAAATCTAAATTGAGATAAAGTGATTATATTTTGATTATCTATTTCTTCTCACTTCAAATTTCCAACTCCTGAAAAAAAAAATCTACCTACATTTCCAAACCACTGTGGAAAAAAAAAATTACACATAAAATAATTTAAGTGCTGAGAAATTAAGGAGTTACATTTGCATGATACCCCTTAGTTTTCTCTACTGAGTGTAGAATAGTTTTTCTCTTAGTTCAGTGAAGTTAAGGGTATTTCCCTTTTATATTCAACTTCTGCAATCTAGAAATGTGAGTTCTAAGTGTGCTTTTTTACTAAGAACAGTCTATTACAGAAGAAAAATTTGTTTGCAGTAATATAATTTTATTTCACTGGTTCTTCTTTCAAATTAGAACTTTTTCAAGATATTTAAATTTGTTATGGAGTACTTCCTTAGAAAAATGTGCATATAGACAGAAAATTTTGCATAGCAGAATTGGATAATTGCTATGGGTCCATGGCTATTGTATATTTTCTGTTCTCTCACTTTCCTAATGGGAGGGAGTTTTCATTGCAGTTAAGCATATTGGATGTGTTAAGGGGGACATAGCTTTTCAGGTCATATGTTCATAGATCACTGGGCCTTGAGAAACCACAATTGAACCTGATGGTGAAGATATCATCCAGCAGTTCTCAACTTTCAGCCGGAAGTAGTAACAAGGTGAGTTCTCAAGGTTGATAATTTATGGGGGAGAGCTGAAAGTATTCGGTAGTGGTATCCAACTGTAGTGGAATGAGGGCAGGTATGGATATTGGATAGCCAAAGCTAGACTGTGGTAGGCTGCTGTTTGCTTACCCATATCCACTCATCACCTTTATGTTACATTTTATTCCTGTTTTTTAGATATTCTGGTTTTCCTCACTGTGATGCCTCTTACAATGGGAAGTCATATATCACCACATTTTTAAAGTTAGGAGCGGTGATGTGATGTGCTTTAACCAATGAAATGAGGACAGAATTGATGTATGTCATTTCCAGACAGATGCTTTTGCAGCTGGATTGCCTCCTCAATTCTTTGCCACAAGATTGGACACACTTCAGATGATGCTGCTTCAGATGGTGCCTTAGTTCTGGAGGGAAAATTACATGAAGCAGAGCTGAAGCTGGCCCTGAATGGATATGTGACCATTGTTGAAAGCCACTGGGATTTTGGGTTATTTGTTGCTGCAGCAAATTTAGTTTGTTATGACTAATACATCCTTCTTCCTTGATATCAAAATTACTATATTTACAACTTTACCAATACGATCTGTGCTCTGGGAGGCTGATCATTAATGATTGTATCCAACAGGTTTTCTTTCCTTCTAGCTTCTGGTTGGGTTCAACTGATGAAATATATCAGTAGGATATTGGAGAAGAGAGAAGAGAAAGCTCAGGGTTTTATCCTCTGGCTTCTCTTTTTCTAGGATGTAGATTGAAGACGTCTGTGTTCCTTTACTGAACACCTCAGTGATTTGGTTATCATTCCCTCCTTTTGCTCTTTAGACTCAGAGGTAATGGCCTCCAATTGTTGTTATGTGCGGGCGCTCTGCCTGCAGAGCCCCATCTCTCCATCGCGGATGAAGATAAAACTACCAAGACATGATCTGCTTGGGGAGGAAAGGTGGACAAACTCTCAGAGGAGAATGACCCAGAGCCTCTTCCTCACTAGGCTTTTATTGGGTTCAAATACACAGGAATACAGATTTAACATGTAAAAGAAATCTGAGGGCTTAATCTGAGTCAGTGTCTGTCAGGAAAGGGGGTTGCAAAACTTTGGGAGACATTTCCTCCTTGGACCCTTATCATTTAAATGAGAGCACTCTTGTTTGTTTTGTTGATTAGGTTCCTGTTAAAGGTGAGATCATATGGTATTTGTCTTTCACTGCCTGGCTTATTTCACTTAGCATGATGCTCTCCAATTCCATCCATGCTGTTGCAAAGGGTAGGAGCTCCTTCTTTCTTTCTGCTGCATAGAATTCCATTGTGTAAATGTACCACAGTTTTTTGATCCATTCATTAACTGATGGACACCTAGGTTGCTTCCAGCACTTAGCTATTGTAAATTGTGCTGCTATGAACATAGGGGTGCAAACAAACAAGCATAATATAAACAAAGACACTGAATTTGAGAACAGTCTGACAGTGACCAGAGGGGGAGGGGAGGGAATTTCAGGGGAAAAGGGAATGGTTTAAAGCAACAAGTATAAAGGACACATGGACAAAAGCTATGGGGGGTGGAGGTGGGGGGAGGGTGGGGAGGGCTGGGGTGGTGGGCTGGGGGCAGGGTAAAAGACAGAAAACTGTACAATATCAACAATTAAAAAAATACTGATTAAAAAAATTAATTAATTAATTAAAAAAATAAATGAGAGTACTCTTAGCAAACAAAGCAGATTTCACAGGACATTACGAATTCTTTCTTAGCCCGATCACCCGGGGAACTGCTCTGGCCGGGATAGGCCTGCACCACCTGTATGGTTTCAGGCTTAAGCGGATTAGAGCCAGGAAGCATCTCCCAGATGGCTATGTCAGAATAGCCGGGGGGAGGAGGGGGGAGGGCCTATCACCCCCTCTTTGCTGCAGCCCCTCGAGTCCTTCCATGAGGGCTTTCCACGTGGTCATGTCTGGCTTAGGTTGCCCCTCCCATGAGGAGTCTTGCCCGTCGTTGACTAACCGACTAAGCATTAGGGCCAGAGATGGATGAGGCAGAAGCGGCACTCCTGCCAGGGAGATAACCTTTGTCTCCTTAGTAGGTCACGTCCTCTTGACAGAACAGACCCAGATGAAGTGGGTCCCTTGGCTCTTACTCAGCCCACCATGTGGTGAGGGTTACAACTCCTGAGTCCAGGCTGAACGGTCCGTAACAGTTATGTGTCTGGTCAAATCTTATTTTTTCCCTTAATTTCATCTCTTCATCATGCTCTCCTTATTTATTCCCAAACCCCAAGTGGTACAATGAACATTGCTGTAAGGTAAGTGAGTATGAGCAGGTCGTCACCTTCAATCTCACAAAAGACATTTAGAACATAGTTGCTTTCAATGTAAAGGGCAGGGAATCAATAGCACAGTCTTTGTGTATTAAGGTCAAAATATATTTGCTCAGGATATTTGCTACAGCAATGAAAAATATTTGCAAACAAATGTTTCTCCTAAATTTTTGTTTACTCTCATGGTGTCCTGAGTGAAAATGGATCATTATCCCAAATTCTTAGGAAAGGAAAGTGTTAATTTGGGACCTTAATGACACACAACAAGGCCACCTAGAATTTCAACATGTGAGCAGTGTTTATAGCTGTGATAAGCAGAATTTCTGAAATGCCACTGTAACAGGGTACAGCCAAGAGAGGGGGCCCAAATAGGGATTTGGAATGGGGTCCAGAACTCCAGGTGTCCAGGAAATATTACAAAGATATATAGTATGTCCTCCCTCCTACCCCCCAACAGGCGTGAGTTGGGGGAAGGGACACATGGAACAAGAACATGCAGAGCTATTTTCTACAGCAATGACTTTGTAGCTAACCTCTGGCATGGTCATTTAACATATCTATAACTTTTAATTGGTTGCATAGATATGTTAAATAGCTCAGACCATGCTTTTGAGCCAGTAAGTACATCTTACTTCCACCCAAGATGTAACTGGGGGGCAGCTCCTCCTGGTTACAGCACCTGCATGAGAGCTCAGAGAAAATTGGCTCCATGACATGGGAACACAGCTGCCCAGATTTATGATGGCAGCCCAGTAAACCTGAAAGAATACTGGCATGCTGACAGGTGTAACTGATTGTAGGAGAAGTCGGAAATGGGGGTGCAGAGGAAGGTTGGCACAGGGATTTAAACCCAGATTCAGCAGCCATGTGAGAGAGAACCATGAGGTTTTGGCAAAGTGGGGACCCCTGCAACTTTGGCAAGAATGAGGACCACGTGGCTTTGGAGTGCTCCCTTTTGCTACATGGCTTAGGAAGCAGGAGAGACTTTGCCTGGAAAAAAAGGGGTGAAAGGACTCTTGATGATGGGCCATGAGAAGGTGCCACATGGCTTTGGATTGGCTGGAGATCCTGGAGGGGACACAGCTGATGGTGCCAGGAGCCTGAATCACAGACTTCTGCTTCTTTTCCTGAGATATGGTACCCCAGATTAGGGAAGAGGGAGAAGGAAGGACTGTGTCCATCTGTGTGTATCCTAAAAGACTTTAATATTTTAATAAAGACATTGGGTCACTACTTTAAGTCAGTATACCTTTAAATAAATATTTCCTTTCCTTTTCACAAATCTCTGGCATTGAGAGATGTCTTTCCTCTGGTGGTGGGCATAGTGGACCTAGTGGGGGGCCCTTTCAGTAATAGTATATTGTACACCCCCCTGGGCCCTGTTCTGTAACACCACCACCCTCTCCAAGATGTCCCACCCTTTTCTGCAGAACCTGTGAATGTGATGAGATATTTCTCCCTTAATTTATCTCATGTTAATGGTACAGTTGACCTTAAAATAAGGAAATTAACCAAATTATCTTGGTGGGTCCAATGTACTCAGTATGCCCTTAAAAACAGAGAGTTTTCTCTGGCTAGTGGCAGAAGAAGTCAGAGAGATTTGAAGCTTGAGGAGGATTTCAAACACATTTGCTGGCTTCAGTGACCCGGAGAAAGTTCGTCATTTTATCATGTACACTAGACTGATCTGGTGACAAGCAAATCTACACACAGAAAATGAGGGCAAATGCAGGAACTTAGAGGTTAACCTTTTGGCTAGAAGCAGCCAGAAGAAATAATGGGCTGCTTTTGGACTATGAAATCTCTGCCCTGAAATATGTAACTAGAATGTATGTGTATTGCCTGTGGCTCTTAGTCTCTCTCTTGGAGCCATGCTGGAGGTGGCATGCTGTGTAGCAGCAGTGCTGTGCTTCTGCCTTCTGCAGGGCCTGTCAGTCTCTCAGGCTTTGTACTTTTCATATAAAATGGTGGCACCAGTGTTTGTCAGAGGAAGGCCCACTACTGGCTGCATGGTGGAGCCTGTTCCAGACCCCCGAATTAAAAGTCCTGGGACAAACCTAGATTAACATTTTAACAAACTACCTCAGATGAGGATTATGTATGAGTTTTGAAAGCAACTGGCCTCAAAAGAGGTCCTTAAGAAAGTATTCTTTTTTTTTTTTTTTTGAAATTTCAAAATAAGCATTTTTATTTGGTTTTCCAAATATAAAATTGTATCACAATATTGATTTTTTTTTCTTCGAAACACACATGCGTCCTTGAAAGTCTAATATACCACAGAAGCTCTTTGGCCTGAAGTATGGATGGTCTCACCAGGGGTCCGAGTCCCCCTGGGGCTTGGAGGTGGGGTGTGGAGAACCTCTGGAATCACCCAGTTCCCTGCTCAGCAGAGGGCTCACCTTTAAAACAACTTCTGGTATGTCGATTCGACTAGGAGCATGCAGCATGCCACACAAGGGAAGGGGTTTGGCAGTTATCCCAGCGATTTGATTACGGAGAACAGCCAACTGAAATAACTCAACCTGAAAAATATATTTTCTTTCTTCCCTTCCAGTGTGCCTGATGTTTTTGAAATAAAGTGGGTGATTCCCACATTTAAAGCTTGTACACAAATTGATCTTACTACCAGTGAAAAATTTAGGAGCATGGTATGCTATGCAATCCACATATTTTTATGAGATTAATTATTTTTCATTACAAACTTGTTATTATTGCAGGAGAATCATTTTTTTAAAGGGCTGTTTCTTTAACAGGACAGTTTGTTTCAAGGACTTCTTTCCACCATTAGTCAGAGAGTGATCTATAATCAGCAAAACCTTCACTTATTCATATCTGTATTAGTATAGTCTGTAGCCCCCTACTTTTGTTAAAAACTGTAACTGAGTGAACCATCTTCTTAGAAAGTGTAGCTTATCCTGAATCTCTTAACGGATAAGAGATGGGTCTCCTGTTGAGCTCTGGTGTCAACTAAGCTCTGACCTACTTCACTAAGTTGATTAGGGAAAGTTCTTTTATTAATGTACAGATGAATTAGTCCCCTTGGCATAGAGACAGACAAACTTTGCTCCATTTAGGAAGAGTCTAAATCCTTATTTCAGCCAATTGTCTCATGCTTGTTCACAACAGAGTTAGGGATCACTATCAGTATTAGCCAAATTATTTAGAAGAGCATGTTCTAGAGAAGCAGGTGCATATATTAGAATCTGGAATTTAATATTTCTAACTTTTTTGGCTCAGTACAGGCTTCATTTACTCACGCATGTGGTTTATTTTGGCAATCCATCCTGTGTCAAATGTGAAATTCAGTTGCTTGTTTTGAATCATTGATTCAAATTCTTGTGTGGTGACTGCTTGATGTTACTGTAATGGGGTTCAGAGGATATTCCCCACTTACCTCTGGTGGCTTGGGGGCTAGGGAAAGCAGAGGCCTGTCATTGAGAGTACTTTGCATTACTATGATAACTGGACTAACTTAATAGTTATGTTAAAGAATTGTGCTTGGCCTGGGGCAAGGCAGATGGGTGTGACTTTGATTCCTGATGTAGCTCATTGTGGGAGGAGTCAGAAATGAAGAGCTTACAGTGCCTGTGGAAAGGCCAGAAGCTCAGAGTCAGAATTTAAACAGAAAGTGCAGGCATTGGGGAGTTGACCATGCAGTTTGAAAGAGAGCAGTGAGAAGGGAGAAGTTAGCAAGCAACTATGTATATTGCAGTGAGGAAGGAGGCCAAGTAACCTGGACTAATAAGAAAGAAGATGTCACGGCTGTGATGATGCCTGCTTTAGGTGACTCAGGAGCTGCAAAGGACTTCCTTGCAAGATCCTGACCTGCTGCACCTGGATTTTACCTGGACTTTTAAGACCTGTGCCTGTCCCGAGATTCACCAGGATCAAGAGTAAAACAGCACATGCTTTTCTGGACTATTACAGAGGCTGATGACAATGTACTCCAGATCTTGCACAGATAAGGACATGGGGAACTTTTGGGGAAGCATTTGGCTTGTAGTGTGGTGGGGAGCATGGGACGTGCTGGGTCTTGTGGGAAAGGAGGGCTCCAGGCTGAGGTGTTCTAAGCTCTCCCAAGGCTGGAATGTTGTAAATAAAGACCTGTTTCTACCAGCAATAATTGTTGGGTCATACACCAAAGCCCCAAGTGAATGGGCCCAGTGTGCTTCATAACAGTTTAATTGAAAAATTGCTCATATATACATGGAGTCCTTGGATGGTATGGACCATGTACTTGAGAAATTAAAAAATTATAATAAAAATAAATAGAGGTATAACTATATCAATGAGATTTGAAACAAAGTTATTTAAATATGCAGTAAAAGATCATTCGATCTGTTTCCTGCGAGATGGAAACTTTGCCAGGTGGCAGTCATGCATTAAGGACAATTACAAAACAGAAATGAACCGCAATACATTGCTTTGATTTACCTAAATCAGTTTGCAGTAATAAAGTATTTTCTTTTCTTTTGAAAAAATAATGAAAGCCACGTCACCTCTTGACATGATGGTTTGGCTAATCTTTCCTGACTTTCTTGAATATTACTGGGAAGAAAAGCTTTTTCTCTTGAAATACTCTCTTTCTTGCATTTTGCCCTGATAGCTTGCAAACATCAGTGAAAAGAAAAGGACTTTACAGAGAAGCTCCCTTCAAAGAAAACTGATGGAGACACAGTCATTTTGTGGGGCTTTCCTTGGGGCTATCCTTGGGTCTATTGCTGAACCAGTCATTACCTCACCACTCCACTGTGGATGGCAGCAACCTTGTCTGGTTTACATGGAGACTGGGCCGTTTCTTTCAGCCAGGTTTTACTAGTAGAAGGGAAAGTGATTTGAGGCTAAAGGAAAATTGACACAGACTGGAAACCATTGGGGGACTTCTAGTAAGACTTGGAAGCTTTTCTACTGACCAAATTTTTTTTCAAAATGATGTGGCTCAAAGGTTACCATGTCACATGTAGGAATTGGATATAGAGACATTGATTCCTAGTAATATATGGGATTGAGGAGGAGAGTAAATAATGAGTAATTGGGAAAGGATGAACCCTCCAATCAATAACTGCACTTGAAGCAACTGCATCCACAGTAGAGAAAAAAGTTAGAGTCCTCCCTTTCACCAAATACAAAAGTAAATTCTAGATAAAATAATTTCTAGAATGGAAAACCCCAAACTTTAACAGGTGCTAAAAGAACCTATAGGAGGGTATTTTCATAACCATGGGGTCATGAAGAATTCATTAAGCAAGACACAAAACCCAAAAACCATTGAGAAAATTATTGACAGATCTGAGCAACAAAAACAAAATAAAAACTCAAACCACTTCTGATTAACAAAAGACACCATAGACAAAGCTAAAACACAAGCCAAAGATCAGGGAAAAACATTTGCCATACCTATAACAGAAAGAATGTTATAGTCATAATATTTAAAGGGTTCACATCAATCAGTGAGAAAAAGGCAACTAACAGAAGGAGGAGCAAAATCAAGTCCCAGAAAAAACTTATGACCAATAAATACTGAAAGGATGATCAATCTCCTTAATTAGGGGAATGTAAGTGAAGTCATATTCCATATTTCACTGGTTTGATTGGCAAAAGTTAAAACTAATCATATCTGGAGTTGGTGACACAGGGAAACATGCTCATATCCTGTGGTGCATATTAGGGCAGCTGTTGTAATAACATTTTGGTAATGACCACACAATTTGACAGGATCAAGAAAAATTTAAAATGCATATATTTGACTCAGCAATTCCATTTGTAGAACACAACTTACATGAATACTTGGATATGGACACAATATAAATAAAAATAAATTGACCTTGCATTAGTACACTGAGAAAATTGGATACCAAACACTTTTGGTTACATAAATATATCTTATTAAATATTATGGGGCATTGCAAAACATCTTATATAGATACAGACATAGGCAATTCTCTAATATACACTCAATAAAGTTCTTATTTATCTCAGAAGCAACAAGAAAAACCTATATACACAAAGGATCTGGTAGATAGAAGACACTTAACTATTTATGGAAAGAAATATATAGAAATTCATGGAAAAAATTCTTGGAAGATATGCAACAAAGTTCACAGCAGTTACGCATAGGGAAGTGAAGGGTGACATACATCATACTGCAGGCTATACTCTATTGTTTGCATTTTTATGTTGTTACAGCTTTAAAGAAGCCATGCCTCTCCAAAAGGAAGTGATTATACTGACATCTATATATAAAGATGATTGTTTAGATGTGGCAATATTAAGTTGTCTTGTTGATGGCTTTTTAGTGTGATGGTACCAACAATTTCCGAGCAAATATTATTTCCCATGCTGCTGGCTGGAAAATAAGTCTCAAAGATAAAAAGTTTGCGGTAAGAATGCTCATTCCTGCTGAATTTCAGAAAGGAGATTGTCTCTACATCTTCGCCTCATCAAAACCCTGCAGTTTGCCTTTTGTTCCCAGCATTCTGTGTAATTGTTTTGTTTAGGTTACCAATAAGTTCTTGGCTACCGAGTTCAATAGGCACTTTTTAGTTCTTATATCATCAGACCTTTGAAGCAATATCATTGTCTGACATGGTCTCCTTTTCAAAACATTCTCTTAAACTGCCATGAAACCACATACTTCTACCTTTAAAAAATTTCTCTGCTACTTTTTCTGTCTCTTTGCTGTTATTCTCCCTCTTCCTGCTCCTTAGATGTCATTTTTCTTTAGAATTTGTTTCCAGAGTTCTTAATTCTACGTTCTCTATAGTCTTTCTCCATAAGCCCTTTCACTCTGGCAGCTTAAATACAATCTACATGCCATATTTCTAGCCCAAACTGTTCTTTTGAGCCCAAACTTATACCTCTAACCATAACTGGCCATCTCCATATGGGTGTGTCATATGCATCCCAAGTTCAACATATTGAAAATTAAATTCATTTCCCTCAAGTCCAGATCAGTTTTACTTCCTATAGTCCTGTCAGTATTATTGGCAACACCTTCTGTTCGTTAAGAAACCTGAAAGTTGTCCTCTACCCTTCTTTTTTATTTGAGTTCTATACCCAGTGGGAAATGAAGTCCTGCCAATTCTTCACCACTAATGTCTCATGAATCCAGTCAATTCTGTGTTATTAAAACCATGGCCTTGGTTGGGGTCATATTTCTTGACTAATAAATAGGATACTATTATATAATGACAAATGCCATGGAGAACAAAAGAGGGCAATAAAACAGAAAAAGTTTGGAGTAAGAAGAAGGATTCCACCTTAGCTAGGAGGTCATGGATATTCCATTGAGTTGGTGACACTTGAACACAGCCCATGGTAGGCAAAATTTTGGAATGGAGCACTCCAAGTAGGAGGGAGCAGCACAGAGACCCTATGGCAAGAATAAACTGGCACGTTCTAGAGATGGAAAGAAGGCAGCAGTGTTGAGTGTGGTGAGGGAAGGTGTAACTTTGCAATGCTTTTTGGTGCATGTGTCAGAAACCCAAACTCAGATTGACCCACACCATAAGAAAATTTATGATCTACTACTTTAGGAAGTCTTGAAATGGGTGGGCTCTGCAGTCATGTGATTGAGAACCACATCATCAAGGATCCAGGACCTTTCCATCTTTCTTTCTGTGTTGAGTTGATGTCTTCAGTGATTACTTTGTTATGGCACAAGAAACAAGATAAATGCCACATCCAAGGGTCAAATTCAGACATGACAATATTCAGAAGTAAAGGAGAGAACTTATCTTTTTGAGATACCTCTCCTGTGAAAAATCTTTCTCAAAGCCCTAGTAGACTTCCCCACAAGTCTCACTTGCTAGAGGCTATGGTCTACATGTTTTTGTCCCCCCATATTCATATGCTGAAATCCTAATGCCCAGTGTGATGCTCTTAGGAGGTGGGCCCTTTGGGATGCTCAGTCCTCATGAATCAGTAAGTGCTCTTAAAACCCCACAAAGATCTTTCAACCATTACGTCATGTGAGGATAAAATGGAAGTGTGTGACCTTGAAGGCACTCCTCACCTGACCATGCCGACAACTATATCTCAGACTTCTAGCCACCGACACTGTGAGAAATAAATATCTTCTGTTTATAAGGCACCTAGCCTGAGGTATTTTGTTACAGTAGTCCTAAAAGACTGTGACACTCTACCAGACTGTGTTCTTATTATCCTTAAAATAAAAGGCCTTTCAAAGTGAGAGGGACCAAGCATTTATTTGAGATCAATAACAGCTAATTGGGATTCACTGATTCAGGCAGAAACCCAAGTAGTGTTCCCATTAGGACACAAAGGCAATGGCTATTTATGAGAAGTAGAAGGGAACAATTTTATTAACAGAAGAAAGGCATTTGTATTGGTGCAAATAACATAACTTAGTAATGTTAATTTTAAACAATGTTTTTAATTTTTAGTCCAGGAGTCATCAGCCCAGTGGTCATATTTGCTTTCTTGTTACCTTTGGGAAACCAGGTTGCTTAAGCCCAGTCCGGAGGTTATTTTTTCCCTGTTTTATCATTGCAAAGGTTTGAAACATAAGGCATGCAAGGCAGTTCCTCTGGCAGCTCCAACTCCATTTGAAAATGCCTCCATTTACATTATTGTTTACATGCTCCTTGCTGAGCCAGTAGGAAAGAAAGTTGGCACATACCAGCACCTGTGTGAGCTAGATGTTTGGCTGACACCACAATACTCAGGGTAGGAACTGAGGTTAGGGTGGTAGATGAGACACAGTTTCCATGGGATCATAAGTATTTTGTAACTGCTGATGGAATTATTTGGAAACTTGAACAGATAGTTCAGTACTCTCACTGCTGTATGGAGGGTGGCTAGATTGAGAATGGGCATAAAGACCCTTTAGATTAAGCATAGGAAGCTGGTGCAGTACTCTAGAGAGGAGAGAAAGATAGGGATTAATATGGAAACAACAGTTGTGGGGAGGAGTTCCACTTAGGATATTTTTGAGGTGGAGTATACAAGACTTGTTGATCTGGGGGGAATTGGGCGAGGAAAGGGAAGAACCAAAAAACCCCTCCAGATTTCTGGCCTGAGCAACTGGATGGTGGGGATCACCTAATTGTGGGGAACTGGCCAAGGGAAGGTTTTTAGGGGCATTGGGGTAGTTCACTTTTTGATTGATTGGTTCAAAATGTCTATTAGATGTCAGCCAGGAGGTATCAGGAAGATGGTACCAGATTTGTGTAGGAATTCAATTGAGTGATTCCAATGGTGGCAGCATTTATAGACCTAGCTCTAGGTGAGGTTGGTTGGAAAGAGAGTTCTTTTGTGTTTATTTGGTGTAAATAGGGAAAGGATGAAAACCAAGAATCAAGCTGTGGGACACTAAAAATATTAGAGAGTAGGAAGAGGAAGAGATTACATCCAAATAAACACAAAAGAACAGGCCAGGGAGAATGAGAGAAAAACAGTCTTTGAAAAAGGAGATAGTCACCTATGGCTTCAAATGATGCAGAAACAAGTTCTGCAAAAACAATAATAAGCCATAAGGTTGGGAATTTTGAGGTTACAGGTAACCTTAAAAAGCTTTTTCATGGAGAGATAGAAACAAAATTCTTATTGCAGAACACTGGGGAAAAGTGGGAGGTGAGAGGTTGTACAATTTGTATCAGTCAGGATTTGATCAAGAAAGCAGCACCACTATGCATGATGTAGAGTAAAAGATTCATTGTAAGGAATGCTTTGCACTTTGGGAGAGAAGCTGGGAAGTGAAGGACTGGAGTGTCTTGGAAGATTAGAGAAAAGTCACTAACCACAGGCCACAGCTGGGAGCTGTTGAGGTCTGGATGGCTGTTGTCTCTGGGTCTAGCAGTCATGGCCCAGCAGTCAGGAAGAATGTTCCATTCATTGAAGTTTCCACCTCCTCTCCCCCTTTACTTCATTGTTTTCTAATCATCCTTTAAAATTTCACTCAAGCATTGCTTCCCCCAGATGCCTTTCTGGATCCTTCCTACGCACTTCCATCTACCTGTGTGACCATTTTTATGTGCTTTCTGGATGCCTCGTGCTTTCCTCCATCTCAGCAGCTAATCTTTGGGTGTACTCCGACACAGCTCCGTGCAATTAGTAGGTGTCCCTAAATGTTTGCATAATTGACTTGAACCCTGTTTTTTTCCGAGATCATGAACTTCTTGAGGCAAGGACTATGCTCACTCTAAATATATGCTGACTGATTATATGGATTGGATAAATAAATGGGTGAATAGAAACAGCAGTCTCCACCGGAGAGTTCTGAAATTTATGTAATGTATTTATAATCCACTAATCCTTTTACTTATGCTAAATCACCCCCTTGATGTTCAAAATCTGCCCTTCTTCCCAGAAATTCTGGGATTTGGTGAATATGTTTACATTTGGCTCCTATTACCCTTTGGATTATCACATATTTTGATCATTTGTGCTCTGTCATGTCATCATTTTTCCAAATTATTCTCACATAAAAGTCCCTCCCAACACTTTAATTGACCTCTTTGGGATAGTTGTAGTTTTATTTTTTAATGTGCAGTAAGTAATATGAAATTATTTGGCATTTGAGATGCATACGTTGTGCAAGTTTGAGATTTTGCATTGAGTAAATTATGGAGAGACTTGTCAAAGGAGTAACTTACAAATTAAGTGTATAAATTTAACTAAAGCAAACTGCTTAATGCTGCTCTAACCCTGCAGGAAGCAGAGGAGCATCCTCAGGCTCCTAAAATAAGAACAACTTCTCTGCTCTAAGATTCCCTGAAGGCTGCTCTTTGCACCCAGAGTTTCCTAATGTCATGAGAGAAACAAAGGCCTTTTCTGTAATCCTGGAGTGCCAGTTTGCCTGGATAAAGACAAAGGGACGTTTAAATAAAGTCTCCAGATACTTACTTACACTCAAAATTACTTCTCCAAATTTGCACATGTTGCAACATTGCAGACCTTCAAGTGTATTTCTGTAACTGGCTCTAATATGTGTTACATTGTAACTTTTCTTTTATGTCATCGGGAGGGAGTTGGGAAGCGATTAGTTCTCTTTCCCCCCTTTCAGAGATCTGCCAAAATAATTTTGACTTTCCCTGATGAAGTAAGTTTTAAAATTGTGGTTCTCCTGAGGTTAGTTTGGAAGAAGACACGAGCAATTCTGAGAAACCAGTGGTGGGGGCAGCCAAGATGCTTCACTGCCCTGGCTGCAGCTGCTGTTGTTTTGCATTGGGGTCAGCATGGGAACAACACCATTGTCTGTAAGGGTTGGAGAGACCTGTTCAAGCACTTGTCCTTGCCTATGGGAAAGCCTCCTGCCTCATTCAGCATCACCACTTTGTTTGCTGATTGTAATTTGATTCCACATTTTAGAGTTTGCTCTAGCGGGTTTGGCTCTCGCTAACTTTGTTCTTCCCCAGGATGAGCCATTTCTTCTGTTGGGGTGGCACCTGGGAAAGCTTGGATGCACACTTGGTTCAAGGTATTTTTGAATGTACTGTTTCCAGGGAGTTGGAGATTGCCATACCATAACACAACATCTTTCCATCCTGGAGTTTGAGATAGAAGGAAAAGGGGTGTGACAAAGGGCTGGTAAGAATTATTCAGAGGTTGTATAAGAACCATACAATTTCAGAGCTGCAAGGAACTCTTAGACAGAGTTGCAGAGTGGAAGGAGGAGAAGTAACTGGATCAGACTGACCTGGATGGTCCAGGGCAGTTCAAACAGTGTGTGCCAACTGAAGACACCTGTCCTGTTAGCTTCTTCACAAATCTTGGAGGTGGGGCAGGCATTAGTAAGTTACAATTTTGAAATGGCATTTTATGGATGTTCAGAAAAGAGGAATGAGGTAGAGTATCATGGGGCCATCTTCCTAACAATCACTGTTTTGCCTGTACCAGAGAATACAAATATTTAGCTTCCAAGTTTCAGTTTAGTTATTTGTAAAATGGTTTTGTGAGAGAATGAGATCATCTATTCAAAAGTGCCCAGACGTAGCAAGTGGTTTTAGTAAGTGCATATATTATTATCATCATGTAATATCAACTTTTATTTGAAAGGTAAACACACCAAAGCCCAGAAAGTAAGGTAATTTGCCCAAGAACACACAGTATTTAATTGGCAGAACTGAAAATAGACCCGTTTCTCCTGACCTTCTGAGGTATCATTTTTTCCATTCCATCATCCTGTAATTCAAATCTTTTGGGTAAGTCTTCATGAAAGAATAAAAACAAATGTTTGTTAAAAGTTTGTCATGATTGTCTCTTCAACATAAAAAAAATTAATGTGAAAATGAGAGATTTTGTACGTGAGCTTCTGCAGGCTGGAGGTGGTAGGCTTACCTGCCTGCCCTGCTTCTGATGCCATCTGGGCACTGTCCTTGTTTTTATTTTATTTCTTTATTTTTATAGAGAGGGGAAGGGAAGGAGAAAGAGAGGGAGAGAAACATCAATGTGTGGTTGCCTCTCACATGGCCCCGACCAGGGACCTGGCCTGCAACCCAGGTATGTGCCCTGACTGGGAATCAAACCGCGATCCTTTGGTTCGCAGCCCACACTCAATCCACTGAGCCACACCAGCCAGGGCTCCTTGTGGAACTCTTTTATGAGGAATGCTCTGTGCAAGTCCCTTAAGCTAGGTGCTAGAAATAAAGGATGAAAATCACTGTCCCTGCCCACAACTTATTTGCTTCCTGGGGAAGGCAGCTTAGGAAATAAATCATTTGTATTTGATAAATTTTGTAACTGATGTTAGCAAGGTGGAACACCAATTAACCCAGGTGTGTTTGTTTGGCATTATCAGGAACCATTAGCCCTACACTGAATCTAGAAAGCTGAGGAGAAGTTAGTAAAGGAAGGGTGGAGCCTAGGGTTTGGGCTTGGGCCGAAGGAGACGGAAGAGTGTGGAGGTGGAGTTGAGAGCACAATGGGTGTACCAGGAAGAGCTGGGAATGGTGGCCTGTGGGGCAAATGGTGAGAGATTAGGAGAGAGAACCCAGGAGGAAATAAGTCCTGAGCCATGGTGAGGAATATGGATCGAATCTTAAAAGAAGATGGAGGTTTTTTTAAAAAATTATTTTTATATTTTATTGTTATTTAAATATAGTTGTCTCTTTTTTCCATCCACCACTCCCCCCGCCCCATACCCACCACCTTCCACACCCTGATCCCACCCCCTTGTCTTTGTCCATGTGTTCTCCGGATTCCTTGATGACAACTCCCCAATTTTCCTCCATTTTCCCTCTCCTCTCTCCCCTCTGGTTACTGTTAGTTTGTTCTTTATTTCAGTGTCCCAGACAAGCAAACAAAATATGGCCAGAGAGGGTTTTAATTAGTCTTTATGTATTTGTGATGGCCAGAGTTTTTTAAAAAAGTCTATTGTTTTTTTCTATTACCATTTATTCCCCCTTATACCTACCACTGTCAGTCACCACACTGTTGTCCCTGTCCATGAGTCCTTTTTCCTTTTTGCTCAATCCCTCCACTACCTAACTTCCCTCACCCCCCACCACAAGCTGTCATCCTGCTCTCCATCTATGTCTGTCCCCATTTTCCTTGTTTAGCTTGTTCATTAGGTTCCATATATGAGTGAAATCATATGGTACTTGTGTTTCTCTGACTGGCTTATTTCACTTAGCATAGTGTTTTCCAGGTCCATCCATGTATGGCAAAGGATAAAATTTTCTTTTTCACGGCCAAGTAGTATTCCATTGTGTAAACGTCCAATAGCTTTTTTTTTTTTTTTTTTTTAATCTATTCATCTATTGATGGACATTTGGGCTGATTCCAATCTTGGCAATTGTAAATACCACTGCAATGAACATAGAGGTGCTCATCTTCTTTCAAATTAGTGTTTAGGGTGTTTTCAAATATATGCCCAGAAGTGGTTTAACTGGCTCAAAAAGGCAGTTTGAAATTTTTTGAAGTATATCCACACTGTTTTCCATAGTGGCTGCACCAATCTGCATTCCCACCAACAGTGCTAAAGGGTTGCCCTTTCTCCACATCCTTGCCTGTACTTGTTTGTTGGTTTATTGGTGATAGCTGTTCTGATATATGTGAGATGGTATCTCCTTGTGGTTTTAATTTACATTTCTCTGATGATTAGTGATGTTGAGCATCTCCTCATATGTCTTTTAGCCACCCATATGTCCTCTTTGGAGAAGTGTCTATTCAAGTCCTTTGCCCAATTTTTAATTAGGTTGTTTGTTTTTTTGGTATTGAGTTTTGTAAATACTTTATACATTTTGGATATTAACCCCTTATCGGGTATATCAGCAAATATGTTCTCCCATTTTGAGGGTTGTCTTTTTATTTTGTTAATGATTTCCTTTGCTGTAAAAAAACTTTTTAGTTTGATGTAGTTTTATTTATTTGTTCTTTTGTTTCCCTTGCATGGGGATATAGCTGAACAAAATTGCAATGAACAGTGTTTAAGATTTTGCTGTCTATGTTTTCTTCTAGGATTTTCATGGTTTTGGATCTAACATTTAAGTCTTTGATTCATTTTGAATTTATTCTTGTGTGTGGTGTAAGAAGGTGGTCTAGATTCATCTTTGTGTGTGCACCTGTCCAATTTTCCCCACACTATTTATTGAATAAACTACCTCTAGCCCATGTGTGTGCTTACTTCCTGTCAAACATTAATTGATTGTAAAGGTGTGGGTTTATTTCTGGGCTCTCTATTCTGTTAAGTTGATTCCAGTGTCTGTTTTTATGCAAGTTCCATGCCGTTTTGATTACTATGACCTTAGAGTATAGTTTGATATTAGGTATGTTATTCCTCCAACTTTGTCCTTCTTTCTCAGGAATGCTATTGCTGTGCGGGATCTTTTGTGATTCAATATACATTTTTGAAATATTTGTTCTAGTTCTGTGAAATATGTCATTGGAATCCTGATAGGAATTTCATGAGCTATAGATTTGTTTGGGTAGTATGGATATTTTAATGATGCTAATTTTTCCTAACCATGAACATGTTTGTATTTCTACTTATCTGTGTCTTACTCAATTTCTTCCTTCAGTGGCTTATAGGAGACTGTTCTGCATGGCGTGGGCCCAGCTCCCACTTGGAGATGCACAGGACCCACGCCCATGGATAGGTTCTCCCATAGTGAATCAGGTCTGCACTGTACCAAGACTGCTAAGAGACTTGCTTTTGTTAAAACTCCTTCACCCTGAATTGAGGCAGCAAACATTCACTGCAAAGTAACTTCCTAAAATCCATGCTAAACCTTCCAAGGATGAGTGTAACAGGTTCAACCACTTTTCCCTTTTCATTTGCAAATATCCTTCTTCTGTGATGTGATTAGGATGTGATTAGAGGCATTGGCTCCTTTATTGTCTGTAAAAGGTAACCCCCTAAAGCAAACCTGTAAATGAGGACCTTCATGTGATGTGCCCAGAAAAACAATAAAAGCTCATTGAAGCAAGGGCTGAGGCTTTTGCTCCTCTTGAGAGAGAAGCCGCCCACCCTTTTGCTCCACAGGATTCGGTAGTCCATGTGAATTTCTTTTGTTTTGGTTATAATCCCATGGACCCCACGAGCCGGGGTCTTCGACAGTGGTTTATAATTTTCTGAATACATGTCTTTTACATCCTTGGCTAGGTTAATTTTTAGGTATTTTATTCTTTTTGAAGCAATTATGAATGGGATTATTTTCTTAATTTTCCTTTCTGTTAGTTTGTTATTAGCATATAAATATGCAATTGATTTCTGGATATTAATATTGCATCCTTCTACTTTGCTGAATTTGTTTATCAGTTCTAGTAGTTTCTTGATGGAATCTGTGGGGTTCTCTATATATACTATCACGTCATCTGCAAATAAAGACAATTTTACTACTTCCTTTCCAATTTGGATGCCTTTTATTTATTCTTGTTTTCTGATTTCTGTGGCTAGGTCTTCCAGCACGATGTTGAATAAGAGAGGTGAAAGTGGACATCCCTCTCTTATTCCTGATTTTAAGGGGACTACTAATTTTTGCCCATTGAGCATGATGCTGACAGTGGGCTTGTCATATATGGCCATACTATGTTTAGGTATGTTCCCTCTATTCCCACTTTGCTGAGAGGTTTTATCATAAATGAGTGCTGGATTTCACCAAATGCTTTTTCTGCGTTTATTGATATGATCATTTTGTTTATGTGGTGAATCACATTTATTCATTTGCAAATGTTGTACCAACCTTGCATTCTTGAAATAAATCTTACTTAATGATGGTTTTTTGGTGCATTGCTATACATACTTGCTAATATTTTGTTGAGGATTTTAGAATCTATGTTTATCAGGGATATTGACACTTAATTTTAGTGTCTTTATCTGGTTTTGGAATTGGGATAATGCTGGCCTTTGGGAGCCTTCCGTCTTCTGGAATTTTTGAAATAGTTTGAAGAGAGGTATTAGTTCTCAGAATATTTGATAAAATTCATCTGTGAAGCCATCCAGTCCATGGCTTTTGTTTGTTGGGAGTTTTTTGATTGCTGCTTTAATTTCGCTAGGTGTAACCTGTCTATACATATTCTCTGGCTCTTCCTGGTTTAGTTTTGGAGCATTATATGTTTCTAGGAATTTATCCATTTCTTCCAGGTTGTCCAGTTTATTAGTATATAGTTCATAATATTTTATCTTTCCCCACAAATTTTATTTATTTATTTATTTATTTATTTATTTATTTAGAATTTGGACCTTATGTTTATTTTTTTAAGTATATTTGATTGATTGGGCTACAAGAGTAGTCCCATTCTTTTTTTCTCCCCTTTCCCTCCTCTTCCTGGTTCCCCCATTTGCTCTAGCATTCCCCTCCTTAGTTCATGTCCATGGGTTATGCATATAAGTTCTTTCATTTCTTCATTTTCTACACTATTCTTAACCTCTCCCTGTCTATTTTCTGCCTACTATGTATGTCACTTGTTTTCTGTACCTTTTCCCCCATTCTCTCTTCCCCCTTCCTGCTGATAACCCTTCATGTGATCTTCATTTCTGTGCTTCTTTTCCTGTTCTAGTTGTTCGCTTAGTTTGTTTTTCTTTTAGTTTTTGTTTTTGGTTCATTCGTTGACAGTTGTTTGTCATTATTTACTGTTCATAGTTTTGATGTTCTTCTTTTTCTTAGGTAAGTCCCTTTAACATTTCATATAATAAGGGCTTAGTGATGATGAACTCCTTTAACTTGGCCTTATCCGGGAAGCACTTTATCTGCCCTTCCATTCTAAATGACAGCTTTGCTGGATAGAGTAATCTTGGATATAGGTCCTTGCCTATCATGACTTTGAACACTTCTTTCTTACAGACAAGCCTCTTCTTGTCTGCAAGGTTTCTTTTGAGAAATCAGCTGATGGTCTAATGGGGACTCCTTTGTAGGTAACTGTCTCCTTTTCTCTTACTGCTTTTAAAATTCTCTCCTTCTCTTTAATCTTGGTTAATTTAATTATGATGTGTCTTGGTGTGTTCCTGTATTGATCCAACTTATTTGGGTCTCTCTGAGCTTCCTGGACATATATGTCTATTTTCTTCACCAGAACGTTTTCTTTCATCATTTTTGCAAATAAGTTTTCAATTTCTTTCTCTTCCTCTTCTTCTTCTGGCACCACTATGAATTGGATGTTGGAATGTTTAAAGTTGTCCGTGAGGTTTCTAAACCTCTCCTTATTTTTTTGAATTCTTGTTTCTTCATTCTGTTCTGGTTGAATGTTTATTTCTTCCTTTTGTTCCAAATCATTGCTTCGAGTCCTAGTTTCCTTCCTTACCTACATTGGTGGTTCCCTGTATATTTGCTTTATTTCATTTTGTATGGCCTTTACTTCTTTTATTTTGTGGCCATACTCAGTCATTTCTGCGAGCATTCTGATTACCAGTGATTGAATGCTGCATCTGATAGGTTGGCTATCTCCTCATCACTTAGTTCTTTTACTGGAGTTTTGATCAATTTTTTTTTCATTTGGTCCATATTCTTTCATCTCAGCACACCTATTACATTGTAAGGGGAAGAGCTGTAGGTATTTGCCAGGATGGGGCAACCTATTCCTCCACATTGTGGCACTGTATTGAGGGCTGGGGACAGAGAGGGAACAGTGTGGGTTGCTCAGCTCTCGTCCCACTTACAAGAGTCTGGCAGTTTCTCCTGCCATCACAACACACACAGGTTTTTACAGCCAGAGATTCTGAGGCCTTACCAGCACTGGAACCCTGGGTTGTGCAGTCTGTCTCACTCCCCAGTTGTTCCTCCTGGTTTATCCACACACAAATGTCAGACCAATCAGTCCTGTAGCCACCACAGGCTTCATACCAGGTCTGCAAACTGCTGCCTTGCTGCATGTTCTCTCTGCCCTAGCTGCCTGTCTCTGCCCCTCCTAGTCTAAATGAATGTTTCTTCTTTAACTCATTGGTTGTTGGAATTCTACACAGTACAGTTTCCTGACAGTTCTGGTTGTTTTTCCTTTTTTGATTGTGTGAGAAGGTGAAGCGTACCTACCTACACCTCCATCTTGGCTGGAACTGCTTATTCATAATATTTTCTTACAGTCCTTTGTGTTTCTTTGGTGTCAGTTGTTATTTCTCCTCTTTAATTTCTGATTTTATTTATCTGGGTCCTGTGTCTTTTTTTCTTGATATGTCTTATTAAAGGTTTGTCAATCTTGTTTATCTTTTCAAAGAATGAGCTCTTGGATTCATTGATCTTTTGTTTCATTTTTTAAAGATGGTATTTCATTTATTTCTGCTCTGATCTGAATTATTTTCTTCCTTCTACTCATTTTGGGCTTTGTTTGTGTTTCTTTAAAGTTCCTTTAAGTATAAAGTTAGATTGTCTATTTGAGCTTTTTCTTGTTACTTGAGATAGCCTTAATGCTATGAATTTCCTTCCCTCTTAGGACTGCTCTCCCAGTATTCCATAGATTTTGGATTATTGTGTCCTCCTTTTCATTTGTTTCAAGGTATCATTTGATTTCTTCCTTGATCTAGTTTTGACCCATTCATTGTTTAATAACATGTTATTTAACTTCTATGTTTTTCCTTGTTTTTCAGTGTTCTTCTTGGGATTGATTTCTAGTTTCATAGCATTGTAGTCTGAAAAGATGCTTGATGTGATTTCAATCTTCTAAAATTTATTGAGACTTGTTTTGTGTTCTAATATGTGGTTTATCCTAGAAAACATTCATGTGCACTTGAAAAGTATGTATATTATGCTGCTTTGGTTGAAACGCTATAAAGATACCAATTAAATCAATTTAATCTAGTGAGTCATTTAAGGCTGCTGTCTCCTTGTCGATATTCTGCCTGCAAGGTCTATCCACTGAAGTCAGTGGGATATTAATATCCATGACTACCACTGTATTTCTGTCAATCTCTCCCTTTATGTCCCATCAAGATGTGCTTTACATACTTAGGTGCTTCTATGTTTGGTGTGTAAATGTTTACTAAGGTTATATCCTCTTATTGGATGTTCCCTTTATCATTATTAGTGTCCTTCTTTGTCTCTTACTATAGCCTTAGTTTTATTTTTTAAATTTTATTTGTTTGTTTGTTTGTTTGTTTCTGGAGAGAGGGGAAGGGAAGAAGAAAAAGAGGGAGAGAAACATTAATGTGTGGTTGCCTCTCATGTGCCCCCTCCTGGGGACCTGGCCCACAACTCAGGTCCTGACTGGGAATTGAACTGGTGACCCATTGGTTCACAGGCCTGTGCTCAGTCCACTGAGCTACACCAGCCAGGGCTATAACCTTACTTTTAAAGTATATTTTGTCAGGTAAAGTTACTGCTACACCAGCTTTTTTTCTTTTCCTTTTTTTCATGAATTTTCCCATCTCCTACTTTTAGTCTGTGTGTGTCTTTGGATCTGAGATTAGTGTCTTGGAGGCAGAACATATATAGGTCTTGTTTTCTTATGCATTCAGCTACCCTGAGTCTTTTGGTTGGATCATTTAAGCCAATGGTATCAAATTCATTTTCACCAGGGACCACATCAGCCTTGCCGTTGCCTTCAAAGGGCTGAATGTAATTTTAGGAGCTGTATAAATGTAACTACTCCTTAACAGCTAAGCCAGAGCTCAACGCTGCCACTGGGTGGAAACATGGTGCCAGGCTGGATAAAACAAGGCGGAGGGCTGGATTCAACCCTCAGGCCTTGTGTTTGCCACCTGTGATTTAAGCCATTAAATCACATTAAGGTGATTATGTTAGGTGATTTTACATTAAAGTAATTATTGATATATATATATATATAGTGCCATTTTATTGTTAGACTGTTTTCCTCTTGTCTCCTCCTCCTCCTTCTTCCTCTTCTTCAAGTAAGCCCTTTTAACATTTGTTGCAGTACTGGTTTGGTGTTAAGAAACTCCCTTAGCTTTTTCTTGTCTGGGAAGCTCCTCGTTTCTCCTTCAATTTTAAATGACAGCCTTGCTGAGTAAAGTAAGCTTGGGTGTAGGTCCTTGCTTTTCATGACCTTGAATATTTCATGCCACTCTCTTCTGGCCTGAAATGTTTCTGCTGAGAAATCAGATGACAGTCTAATTGGTGCTCTCTTGTAGGTAACTACCTGCTTTTCTCTTGTGACTTTTAGGATTCTCTCCTTGTCTTTAAACCTTGTTATTTTAATTATGAGGTGTCTAGGTGTAGGCCTCTTTGGGTCCAACTTGTTTGGGACTCTGAGCTTAGGGAATTGTGTGTCCTTTTCCTTCATCAGTTTAGGGAAGTTTTCAGTCATTATGTCTTCAAATAGGTTCTTGATCCCTTGCTCTCTCTCTTCTCCTGGTATTCCCATGATATGGATGTTGTTTTGCTTCATGTTGTCCAAAATGGTTCATAAGCTCTCCTCATTTTTTAAAATTCTTTTCTTTTTGCTGCTCTATCTGGGTGTTTTTTTCCCTACCCTTTCTTCCAAATCCCTTTTTTGACTCTCTGCTTCATCTGATCTACTATTTATTCCTTCCAGTATATTATTTATTTCAGTATTTATGACTTGTCCTTTTTTTATGGTTTCTATGTCTTTTTTCATGCTGTTGAGTAACCTTATAATCATTATTCTAAACTCACTATCTGATAAATTCCTTTCCTCCTTTCATCTAGTTCTTCTTCTGGATAATTGTCTTATGGTTTCTTTTGGAGTCTGTTTCTTTGTCTTCCCAGTTTGGCTGCTGCTTTGTGCTTTCTGCCTTAGTTGTTGAACTAACTCACCATTAAATGGATCAGTTGTTACTCTAATCAAGCTGTAATTAGCAGCCTGGCTTAAGCTCCACAGAGTGGGGCACAGTAATTCCTGTGGGTGGGGCTCTTGCTTCCCTTTAGGCTGATGCCACTTGGAGAGGAGTGCTCTGTCTGAGAAAGATAGCTTCTGCATTATGGGGAATGACTCAGCACAGGTATCCCGGTGGTTATTCCTTCAGTTCTCTCCCCAGAGGCACCAACCCCAGACTCTTCTCAAGTGTCTCTGGTCCACTCTGCCCTCCTTCTGCTGGAGTCCAAGGTTAGTGGCTGTAAACAGAATTTTGTGTGTTGGTCCTCCACCTGGTAGTCAAAAATTCTGTTCCTTTTCAAAGCTGGATATTATCTGGGGTTAATTTTGGCTCTGGGAACCCAGCTTGGGGTTTAGATCCCACATTTCTCATAGGAACCCTGCAGACACTGAAATATCCCTCTGGAACTTCAGCTGCCACCTGTGAGAAAGGGAAGAGTAAACTATGCTTAAAGTTAGCAGAATAAAGGAGATAAAAGAGCAAAAGTGAACAAAATCAAGATTACTGAATTATAGGAAAAAATCAATAAAATTAAGAGTTGGTTTTAAATCAAATTTAAGTAAAATAAATATTGTGATCAACAACAATCAAGTAGACACCTTGAGACCTCAAACAGTTTTCCCAGCTGTTCAAAACAGTCTGCAAAATCTTTTGTTGGAATTGCCATCAGCTGCTCTGTTGTATTTTCCTGAATCTTATCATTGGTCTGAAGTATCTTTCCTTTCAAAGGTGACTTTAGTTTGGGAAAAAGCCAGCAGTTTTTGGAATCACCAGTTAAGCTTCTAGTTTTTGCAATGTCAGTCACCAATCTTTGTTTATTGCAGCCCATAGATGTTCAACATTCTCAGGTGTTCTGATTGTTGTAGGTCTTCCAGAATGTGGGTCACCTTTAACAGATTTTTGACCATCTTTGAAGTGTATGTGGCACACTTTTATTTGCACTGCACTCATTGCATCATCCCCCAAAGCCTTCTGAATTGTCCAAATAGATTCCACAGAGGAATTGAGCTTAACACAAAATTGTATGCATATTCATTGTTCTACTCACTCAGTTATATTGAATGCAAGAGGCACAGAGTACACATGCTCACTCAGCAGCATCTACTGCCCCAACTGACTAGTACAGTGAAGTTGTCGTTGTTCATAGGTGCACATTCCAGTCCTACTGTCCTTGGCTGCCAGGTACATCAGTGCTGCATAAACCATTCTTGTTATGTTAACAATTGTTGGACTTTTTTCAGACAGACCTCATATATCTATGCTAAATTCTTCTTCTTTTCCCTAAAATCCCTCTAACTTTCTTGTAATACTGGTTTGGTGATGATGATTACCTTTGAATTTTTCTTCTTTGGGTAGATTTTATCTTTCCTTTAATTTAAATGGTAGCCTTGATGGGTAGAGTAGTTTTGGTTGGAGGTTCTTTCCTCTCATCAGTTTGAATATTTTGTGTCAGTTCCTTCTGGCCAGCAAACTTTTTGTTGACAAATCAGCTAATAGTTTTATAGGAGCTCCCTTTAGGTAACTGTCTTTCATTTGCTGCTTTTAAGATTCTTTGTTTTTAACCTTTGCTATTTAAATTATGTTTTATCTTGGTGTGGGCCTCATTGTTTCATTCCGCTTGAGACACTATGACTCCTTGACTTGTACTTCTATTCCTTTTGTGAGGTTAGGAAATTTTTCAGTCAGTATTTATTCAAAAAGTTTTAAGTCCCTTGTTCTTTCTCTTCCTTTTCTGGTACCCCTATGATGCAACTGTAGTTATACATGGTGTTTTCCCAGAGGTCCCTTAAACTAGCTTCAATTTTTGTTAAATTCTTCCTTCTTTTGATGTTTTCATGGTTTTTTTTTAACCTTGTCTTCAAAATCACTGCTTTGATCCTCTGCTTCATCTAATCTGCTGTTGAGTTCTTCTAGTGTATTCTTTTTTAAAGCTATTATATATTTTTTCTAACTGGTTCTTTCTTATGGTCTCCATGTCTTTTTTTTATGATTATTATCTCTTTGTTGAAGTTCCAAGTTCTTTGAGCATCCTCATAAACTGTTTTGAACAATGTACCTGATAGATTGCTTGATTCCAATTTGCTTACTTCTTTTGATGGAGTTTTCTCCTGTTCTTTTATTTGGGATGTATTTCTTTGTCTCCTAATTTTGGCTGTCTCTCTGTGTTTGTTTTTACATATTAGGTATACAGTCATCCCTCGCTATATCATGGTTCACTTATTGTGGCTTCACGGTATCGCGGGTTTAAAAAATATATATATATATATCTAATTCTGTATCATGGAGTTTTCACTATATCCCTGGATTTTGCAGTATATAGGTGTTTCTATAATACTTATGATTTTAATTATTTTTGCCTAAAAATTAAGAATTAAAAACAATATAAAATATAAAAAATGTTAATTCAAACATATTAAAAGAATGTTAAATCAAAATAAAATACAGTATGTATTTCATCAGTGGATGAATAGTGTACTGTACAAAATTACATAGGTTTAAGAGTATAGAAAGTGTTTGGGACTTCCGGCCAAGACAGAGGCATAGGTAGACACAGTGTACCTCCTTACACAACCAAAATTAAAGACAATGAAAATTTAGAAACAAAAAAACAACAAGAACTGACAGGAAATTGAACTGTATGGAAGTCCAACAACCATTCATCTAGACGGGTAAGAGGGGTGGAGTCCGCAGCTGGTGAAGAGGGGTTGCAGCAGGAAAAATTGGTGACTGGCAGACCCGGGCATGCAGGCAGTGGTTGGCAGACCCTGGATGCACAGGTGGTGGCTGGCAGACCCTGGGTGTGGGGTAGGAAGTGGCAGACCCAGTGAGGCGCACAAGGTGACTGGCTGACCGAACAGCTGACCTCGGTCTCATTCACATGCAGATAAACCAGACAAAAATAGGGAGCGAGACAGACCGCACAACCCAGGGCCCCAACACTGGGAAATAAAGCCTAAAAGCACCAGTTGAAAACACTTGTGGGGGCTGAGGTGCCGGGAGAGACTCTCAACCTCACAGGAGAGTTCGTTGGAGAGACCCACAGGGTCCTAGAACATACACAAGCCCACCTACCCAGGAACCAGTACCAGAAGGGCCCAATTTGCTTGTGGCAAGGGGCAGAAGGTACTGAAACCTAAGAGAGAGGGGAGCAAGCACCATTGTTCCTTCTCTGACCTCACCCCCTGCCCTGGTGAACACCTAAGGCTCTGCCCCTCATACATAACAGGTGAGACCAGACTAAAAAAAAAAAAAAAGGCCAAACAGAAGGACAGATCAAAGCCCCAGAGCAAATATGTCTAAGCGACAAAGGGATAGCCAACCTATCAGATGCACAGTTCAAAGTACTGGTGATCAGGATGCTCACAGAATTGGTTGATTTTGGCTGCAAAGTAGATGAAAAAATGAAGGCTACACCAAGTGAAATGAAGGAAAATGCACAGGCAACCAACAGTGACTGGGAAGAAAACTGGGACTCAAATCTATGGAGTGGACCAGAAGGAAGAAACAAACAAACAAACAAACAGAAAAGAATGAAGAAACAGGTCAAAAAAAATGAGGAGAGGCTTTGGAACCTCCAGGACATCTTTAAATGTTCCAACATCTGAATTATAGGGGTACCAGAAGGTGAAGAGGAAGAGCAACAAGTGGAAAACTTATTTGAATAAATAATAAAGGAGAACTTCCCCAATCTGGCAAAGGAAATAGACTTCCAGAAAGTGTAGGAAGCTCAAAGAGTCCCAAAGAAGTTGGACCCAAGGAGGAACACACCAAGGCACATCATCATTACATTAGCCAAGATTAAAATGAAGCAGAGAATTCTAGAAGCAGCAAAGGATAAGGGCACAGTCACCTACAAAGGAGTTCCCATCAGACTGTCAGCTGATTTCTCAAAAGAGACCTTCCAGGCAAGGAGGGGTTGGAAAGAAGTATTCCAAGTCATGAAAGGCAATGACCTACATCCAAGATTGTTCTATCCAACAAAGCTTTCATTTAGAATGGAAGGGCAGATAAAGTGCTTCTCAGATAAGGTCAAGTTCAAGGAGTTCATCATCACCAAGCCCTTATTATATGAAATGTTAAAGGGACTTATCTGAGAAAAAGATAAAAAATAATGACAGTAAAAAGACAGCAAATTCACAGATATTAACAACCACACCTAAAATAAAAGCAAACTGAGCAAACAGCTAGAACAGGAACAGAACCACAGAAATGGAGATCACATGGAGGGTTAGCAACAGGGGAGTGGGAGGAGGAGAGAGGGGGAAAAGGTACAGAGAATAAGTAGCATAGACGGAAGGTAGAAAATAGACAGGGGGAGGGCAAGAATAGTGTGGGAAAGGTAGAAGCTAAAGAACTTATGACACATGGACATGAACTAAAGGGGGGGAATGTGGGTGGGAGAGGGTGTGCAGGTTGGAGGGGAATGAAGGGGAGGAAATTGGGCACCTGTGATAGCATAATCAATAAAATATATCTAAAAATAAAGAAAAAAGGGGAAGGGTCAAGTCAAGGAACATGTACAAAGGACCCATGCACAAAGGACAATGGGGTGGGGATTGTCGGTCAGAGTGGCAGTTGGACAGGGCAGGACAGAGCAACGCGGGGGAGATGGGGACTACTGTAACTGAACAACAATAAAAAAAAGAAATTAAAATAAAAGAGTGTGGAAAGTGTTTAAGAGCATATGAAGTGTTTATAAGAGTGTGGGAAAGGTTAGTAAGAGAGTGGGAAAGGTTTATAGGAGTGGGAAGGGTTTATAAATCCTTAAAATGTTTATAAATAATAAAATAAATATAACGCCACTACTTTGCAGATTTCTACCTATCGCAGGGATCTCTGGAATGTAAGTCCTGAGATAGGTGAGGGATCACTGTATCTGTTAATTCTCTCAATCTTGGCAAAACCTTATGTAGTAGTGTTCTTTGGGGCCCAGTGGTAGAGTACCTTTGGTCTCCTGAGCTGGATACTTCAAGAGTATCCCTTTTGTGGGTTGTGTGTGCCCTTCTGTTGTAGTTGAGCCTTGATTGTTGTTGGCACATCTGTGGGTTGATTGACCCTCAAGGCTAACTGGCCATGAGGATTGGCTATGACCACAGAGTATGAACTGCTATGTGGGAGGCTGACCCAAGGGAGTGAGATTGACCCAAGGGAGTGAGATTCACCCCAGTGAGCCCTGTGGTCTGCTGAGACTACCTACCTGTTGGGTGTGCCACCTGTGTAGGAAATCAGGTGGTGCTCTTTTATAATCTGAAACTGGATACTGAAGTGTGTTGCTTTTGGAGCCTCTTGGGAGGGCTCCAGTGCTGGCCATGGTTGTCCACTCCGTTACTAGTCCAGGGCTACCTGGTAGGAGCTACAGTGTAATCTGTGGTTGGTAGCTGCCTGCACCGGATGTGGAAGTGTGTGGGAAAGACCACACTGTAAACCAAGGTCAGCTGACACCAGTATCAGGCCTGGGGCAGCAAAAGGCAGAGAGCACCCTGAGGTCTGCTGCTAACTGCTGGCTGCTTGTAAGGCTCAGCTACTGACAGAGCCTCAGGTGGTATGTGATTTGGGTAAGGTGGAGTTTCAGGGAGTCACTAGGGTGGGGTGAGTTGTGTTCACAAGATTAATACGCATTCAGAATTGGCTGTGTGTGTGGAGGGCTCAAAACCAGGACAATGGCAGTCATCCCTCAAACCCTTGCTCTGAAGCCACACAACTCACAACTCCCTGTATGTACCTGTGCCTCCCAAGCTGCTGTCCCCCTTTCAGAGTCCAGGGCAAATGTTCACAAGTGAGTGAATCTGTGCATTGGTGTTTTAAGAGATGCTTGGGTTTCTAGAAGCCTTCTCTCTCACTCAGACAGACAGAATCACCACTGATTTTCACTGTGAGATGTGAGGGTTCCTCTTACTGGCACTGATGCTCTGGGATGGGAAGCCTGGTGTGGGGCTGGGAGCACTTGCTCTCCAGGAGGGGCTCCTGAAGCTGAACTATCCCTCCTAATTCTCAATCACCACAGGTAGATGTGGGGCCAGCCCATTTCACATCTTCGCCCCTCCTACCAGTCTCAATGAGCTTTTTTATAGTCTTAGTTATAGGACTTCTATTCATATAGTCTTCAGTTGATTCATCTATAATTTAGTTGTAATTTTGATGTGGTCATGGGAAGTAGTTAGCACAGTGTTTATCTACTCTGCCTTCTTGACAAGAACATTGAGATTATATTTATACATTGTTTAATATCTTACATTTTTACTAATGTTATTGAAATATTTAAGAAAAGGGTCTTAAAATGTTTGTGGACCATTATTTTAATGATGCATTAACAGCTTGTTCTGCGAGAATTTCATGTTCATGTTACCAGTTTCCAATAGCTGTTCAGTTCTCTCAGATTCCTAACTGTTAGAATTTCCCTGGGACAGAGTCTAGACAGCTAGAGGCTTAGTGCTTAACAACACATACTCCACACTTAGGTGAACTGGGTTCAAATCCTGCTCTTACTGTGGGGCCTTGGGCAAATTTTTAAACTTCTTTGTGTTTCAGTTCCTTCATTTACATAATGGGGATGGTAATAGTCATGGTCTAATGATAAAATTAATCAGATAAGTTAATACTTTAGAGCACTTAGCCTGATGCATAGTAAAAACTATATGTGTTCATTACATTTAAAAAACTCAGGAACCTCTTCCTACATTTTAGGTTATTGCTTTAGATTGGATTCCTAGAAATGAAATTGCTAGGGTGAGGGCCACAGATATTTTAAAGGCTTTTGGTTAATCTTGGATAGTTGCATTCTCCAAAGTTCATCCTGATGCCCATTTCATGTAACAACCTCTGAGCAATTCTTCCTGCTAGCTTTCATTTCTTGATCTCTGGATGGCATTAACCTTGGTATTAGAATTAATGGTACTTTTTGCAAGTTTGATAGGTAAAATATAGTATCCTTATTAGTTAATGACATTGAACATTTCCCAAATGTTATTAATATTTCTGTTAATCTTTTGTAAATTGTCTGCTGCTGTCCTTTGCCCACTTGAAAAATTTGAGTTCTGAGGATTTTTCTGATCAATTTATGTGAGGCTTTATATGTGAAGGCTATTAATCTATATGTTTAGTGTTCTTTTTCATTTAAAATGTTCTTTTCACCTATAAGTGGAACCTAATCAACAAAACAAAAAAATAAGCAAATTATAACCAGAACATTGAAATAATGAACAAAATGACAATAATTAGGGGGGGGAGGGAAAAAATGGGGGAAAGAAGGGGAAGGGTTGTCAAGGAACATGTGTAAAGGACCCAGGGACAAAGCCAAAGGGAGGAAAGACTGAGGTTGGGAGGTTGGGATGGGCGGGGTGGGGGAATGTGGTGGCGGAAAAATGGAGACAACTGTACTTGAACAACAGCAAAAATGTGCTCTTCTTATAGAAACTTTGACCTCCATATTCTAGTTTGTATTTACTTTTTTTTTTTTTACTCATAGTGTCAAACATAGGTCTGCTCCAGCTCTCTTTAGGTTATACTCACATTTGCCTCCATGATCATTGTCCTAGCTCCCAGGTCTTACTTACACAGGTCTTTCTCTCTCAGGCCTCTATATGGTTGCTATGCAAAGGAGGGAACTAGGAAGATTGTGCAAAACGGGAATAAAGTGAAAGATATCACTAGATATCACTATCACAGAAAAAGATATTGTACTTATTGTTTATTCCATTGATTTCCAAAGATGATTTAGTTTCTAACTCCCATCTCTAGGGAGAAAAAAAATTAGCCCTGAATACCTAAGACTGACAAATGAAAACAAAAATCAAAAGAAGAAATGAGAAGAAGTGAGAAAAAGAAATGGCTAAGCTAGTGCTACAGAAAGCCCTGAGATTCCCTAGGTGTCATGTTATAACTCCAATGCATTTGCCCTTTTATGGGAGACAAGTTTTAATTTTTGCTCATCTAGATGAAATAATTGCACTGCTTCAGGAAATAATTTTTGAGAAGAAAAAAGGCATTGGATACGATAACATCAAATCACAGTTAAATTTGTTCCCAAACTTGTAAAGTATGGAGACTTTTCTTGTGTTTTTTGATAGGTTAAAAAACAATTCAGAATGTTTATCTTGTTGTTTCATAGTGCCCTTCAATTTAGAAACACTTATGAATGTGAACAGGTTGGTAGAATTCTTTTTTCTTCTTGCAGCTAAACCCTGGGCTGTCTATCTGTATTTTTGCCCAAGGTTTTCCTTCTTCACACATTGCTTTGCTCATTTCAGCTCCTTTAACCTAGCTTTCATCCTATTTCTGTGTGGTGGGCCTAACAGGGCTTCTGTCCTGGAAGTTGATCTAGGAGAGGGTATCTCTTCTTGGCATTCTGTTCTGGCTCCAACGTACTGAATGAGTGCCTCATTTGGGTGCACTTAAATTAGAACAAATATTTGAGGCTCTGGCCTCAATTAGCAACTGACTTTTCCTGTTGCAACTTTCCCCAGGGATCTTTGAGAAGATCCTCCAGTGGTCCAGCTCTCTTCCTCCTGCCCATGCTTGCTCTGTATCCCCTCAGAGCACTTTGTGATCTCTCACTGTAAATGCTTATTGAGTAAAGTGATTCAATGTGAGATCTATGGGGATTGACTCACCATTTTTCTCAGATTAGTCTGAAGCAACTACACAGCCCTAGGGCACAAGTGTGCTTTCTGCTCTCACACAAAATATACACAACTAACTTTACAGAAAACCTGGTGGAAGGTGGAAGGACAGCAATCACAGGTGAGTGTGTGAAAATGATACAAAGATAGCTGGAGTGACATAGCCTGTCTTAGTTCAGTCTGCTATAACAGAACACCATCAACTATTTTTTTTTTAAACAATAGAAATATATTTCTCAGAATTCTGGAGGCTGGAAAGTCCAGGATAAAGGTGCCAGTATTGTCAGGTTCTGGTGTGAGCCCTCTTCCTGGTTTGCAGATGTAACACTCTTGTGGACATGGGGAGACACATGCACAACAAGCTTTCTTATCTCTGTTCTTATAAAAGCACTAATCCCATTTATGAGTTCACCCATATAACCTAATTACACCCAAAGGCCCACCAGCTCATACCATCATATTGGGACTTTGAAATTTAACATACACATTTTGGGAGGGTACACAAATATGCAATCCATAATGTAACCATAGCCAGAATTTGTTTTCCTAGAGCAATTACACAATATCCTGAGTTGCTATATCTCCTTCTCTACTCTCTGCCAAGTCCTGAAAGTGGTTTTAGGTTGCTGATGGGAAATAAACACAGTCTCAGTACTTACAGTGGATGGGCCAATTGATCTGCCTTTATTCATACTGCCAACAGTTTTCACATCACGCTCTTGATAGTGGTATAATTAAGCATACAGATTTTCATTAAGCAATAACTTTTTGAAATGGGGGAGAAATCCACTTTCATCATGAATTGGATAAATATGGACATCAGCCTCTGGAATTATTTTAGATTTATATATTTTTAAAAATCTTGTAGCTTTAACATAAACTACATTTTTATTTTAAGGAACAGCAAGTATTTAAAGATACATAGTAGGAATTGTGAATTGGCTATGCCTCGGTTCCTCTCCCAACTCCACTCTGAGCTTCCACTTGTGAATCTGATAAATGGAAATTATAATACTTGTTCTGTGTTTAATACAGAACTGTTGTGAAAGTAAGGCAATGTGTGTGAAAGTGTTTTATGAACTGTAGTTTATATAAACTATGAAAGTCATCTGATATTGATAGTCATTCAATTTGCAATATCGTATCCCAATCTAAATTTTTAATTTTCATTTGTGTTACTTATTTTCAAAAAATGTGTCAGGAAGCATATCGGTCAGGAAACATGTTCACTTTCCCCAATCTTCATGCATTTGCTTTTTCATTAAGAGAAATTGAATTTGAGTCTTTACTTTTACTAAGATATTACTAAAAAGACACTGTTTATTTTATGGCTGTCTCCTCTACTCTTCACATCTAGGAAGCAACTTCAATGATTATGCATGAAGGATCCCACCCTCAAGAACTTTGAGGTTTACTTGGGAATTTGGTGTAGAAGTTCGTTGGGTGGATAGGATAAGAGATGAGAGAGGTCTTGGGGTATATGTGTATGTTTGCGCATGTGTGATATGTGTGTGGTGTGATGTGTGTCATTGTGTGTGTGGTATGCATGTGTAACATTATATGTGATACAGTGTGTGTATGTCTGTGGTGTTAGTTTATTGAGCACTAAGGCCTCAAGGCTCAGGTACCTGGATTTATTGCCGGAAATATGCCTATTGGTGCCCAAGCCTCTATCACCTCAGACTTGGTTATGTTGGCCTTTTGTGGCCTTAATACAATGCTTTGGTAGCATTTGTTGGGTCACTAAATATAGTACAATGTTAGGTGCACCAAAAGCACAAGGCTGCTCCATAAGAAATGCCCATTGCCATGGCTGGTGTAGCTCAGTGGATTGAGTGACAGCCTGAGAACAAAAGGGCCTCTGGTCTGATTTCCAGTCACGGCATATACTTAGGTTGTGAGCCAGGTCTCCAGTATGGGGTGCTTGAGAGGCACCACACATTGATGTTTCCTTCCTTTCTCCCTCCCTTCCCCTCTGATGAATAAAATCTTTAAAAAAAATAAAATTCATTAAAAAACAAAGAAGATGCCCAGGTCACTGGGGCAACATGCTCAGAGCAAGACCCACCTCATGGAGAGATGGTCATGTGAGATAGGAAGTGTGGGCAGGCTGTTGCTCTACTTTAGAAGAGCATGTGGAAGACTGCGGAGAGTGGGGTGTGGGTCTCTTTTTGTGTGGCTGGCATAGGTGACTCATCAGGAACCCATTATGCATAGCTGGGAGGAAGGTGGAGGGAGTGCTGTTGAGAAGGTGTGTCATGAGAGCAAGGGCCAGATCTGACTGAGAATGTAGGCACAGTCAGGAGTTACTAGAGGGGCAGCTCTGGGTTCCACAGTAAAGGAAGTGGTGGAGAGTAAGGGAAGGGTGGCCGACAGCCCACTGGATAATTTAGTGCACTTGGGGGGCGGAAGCCAGTGAAGGCTGAATCTTGGGTAACTCTGAGGTTAAGCAAAGGTTATATTACAGTTTAAATGGTACATTGTCAACACACACTTAAATTACTTCATTGCTTAACTATTTAATTTATATTTGTTAATCCATGTTCTAAATCTCTTCTTCATTGGTAAACTTCTAGAAGACAGAAACCATTTGTTCAATTCATTCTGTGTAGCACTGAAGAGAGTGACTTGTGAGGTCTTCAACCTAATTTTTATCTTGCTTTGAACACTCATTTGAGTAAATGCAACATGTTGATTTCTGAAATGTTTGCTAAAATACTGTGGTTGGTTGGGTAATTTCTGTGGCCAAAAAGATTATTGCTTAGGCCAACTTAGGTTACTAATATCCCTATGAAAATGCATGATAATTTACTGTATGGCTGTTAACTTTTTCATCAAAATACTTTATCTGTCTTCTGTTTTGTTATTTAATATAGAAAAAGTAATTAGATACTTTCGTGGCCCAATTACTTGTTAAATGTAACTTATTTCCAAATTAAAATCATCTTGGGGTTGTACTACTATAAACAGTGCTTAGATTCAGTATGCTATATTTATTTTTAGCTTTTAAAACAGCCAAATAGTTTGCTCTCAATTTTCAGGGGGAAAAAATTTCTTCTGTGCTAAAGCCCTGCGTACCGAGTATCTTTATGGTTGACTATTTCCATCCAAACTCCAAAGTGTGGAAAGCAAAGGTTTCTAGTGATACAGTCTTTTTTTTTTTTTTAATTTATTATTTATTTATCTTTTAGAGGGGAAGGGTAGGAGAGAAGGAGAGGGAGAGAAATATCAATGTACGGTTGCCTCTCGTGTGTCCCCTGCCGGGAACTGGCCTGCAACCCAGGCATGTGCCCTGACTGGGAATCGAACCGCGATCCTCTGGTTCGCAGGCCCGCGCTCAATCCACTGAGCTACACCAGCCAGGGCTAGTGATACAGTCTTAATAGCAGTTTGGCTAATATCGGTGCTTATTAAATACCAATTTCTTAAATTGTAATGCAATTATATGTAGATTTAGTCAAGCACATGACACCACAAAAACTTACCACACTGTGAATAAGTATGTAGGGGTGGAATTGAGCACCATCAGGTTAAAGCAGTGAGTCCAGCCTTCAGGTTTCAGGATTCCTTGCTGATGAGCTGCTTTTGGGTTGATACTGAATACATGGACTCCAGTCAAACTAGTGTTCAACTTGATTTCAGGTTTGGTTTAGTTGAGAAAAAATGGGCATATATGTTCCAAGCATTGTGTTCTAGACACTTTCATAATGTGTCAACTTCCTCTATTTCATTTTTACTGATAAGTATTGTTAATATTCTTATTGGTACATGAGTACTGACAGACAGGCTGAGGAAGTCACAAATTGGAAAGTGGCTTTTCTGGGACTCAAAACTAGATCTAACAATAAAGCTCACACCTTTCTGCTATCTATGTGAAGACATAATTTGACAAGTTTTTTCAAAGTTTTAACATGTTTTGAATATATTTGGATTTAATTCCTGTTGATTAAAGAATTAGCAAACTAGGTGCATATTTGTTTTGAAATAACTTGAAACCTTCGTTTTGTTACAGTTAAGTGAGTCATCATTAACCTCTGGCCTGTGGGTCTGATTTAACTTCAGAATCATGGCAGGTTAGGTGGAGGGAGAGAGCTCTCTGGTTTCATGCAGCATGGCTGACATGACTCACATTGTCCTCAGATCTGTGTTTGGTCTCTGGGACTCTGACTATACACCTCTGATGTACAGGCAGACCACAGGGACAGGTTCTCCTCTCTTCTTCTGGAGTGGCATTTTTTTCAATCTGTACTGGAAAATCTTTAGCACAGAGCTGTGATCAGAACAAAGGAGTAAACAGTCACATTTTGATTTTGTTGGGTGACAAAGGAGTCTGCATTTATGAGTGAGCTATGGGAATCAGAGGTAGGTGTGAGGAGACAGCTTAGATGCGCCATCTTTCCTTTTTTATGCTTTCTTGGTGTAATTTTTTACTGCTGAGACCTATTTAATGTAGAGTCCTATTTACCTACATGAAAATTATAGGGAAAAAAAACCTCACAAAGCATTCTGTCAGAGTAATTAAGACAATGGGTTTCAGTGTCAAACATTCCTGGATTTGAATTTTAACTCTCACTTCCTAGCTGTGTGACCTCGGGCAAGTTGCCCATCTTTCTTAGTCTTGGTTTTCTCATCTGTAAAGATAATAACAGTATCTGACTCACAGAACTGTTGTGAAAAATAGAATGTATGTCTCTCAGGATAGTGTCCAGCACATATATCACATATAATTATATGCAGTTATCTTTTTTTTATTTTTTAATCCTCACCCGAGGACATTTTTTTCATTGCTTTTAGAGAGAGAGAGAGAGAGAGAGAGAGAGACAGGGAGAGAGGAAGAGAGAGAGAGAGAAATATCGATGTGAGAGAGAAACATTGCTTGTCTGTTTCCCACATGTTTGTAGACTGAGGATCATATGTACCCTGACAGGGATCAAATCTGCAACCCAGGTACGTGCCCTCACGAGGAATCAAACCCAGAACTTTTTGGTAAAGGGACGATGCTCCAACCAACTGAGCAACTCCAGCAAGAGTTAAATTTTTTAGTGTTTCAGCTTTTTTTATATTGTTCATCTTTTAGGTATAGCTATTGTATTTATTTCTTAAAGGCATCATATGCAGAGGACAAGGAAGGTCATTTTTTGAGTTTTAATGCTACTGTTGTCTTCCTCTTCCATGACTTCATGAAACTCCCTTTCAATATTTCTGGCTCAACATTCATCTTGCCAACATTCATCAAATGCAGAAAACCTGGGACTCTGCAAAGCCATAGAGTTTTTTGTGGCCATGTCCTGCTATGACAGGGAGACCTCTAAGACCAAGCAGTACTTATCGAGAATATCAGAGTGATATGCATGTCCTTCAGGGAAGGCAAAGTCTAAGTAAAACAGAAATAGACAACTGACAGTAACCAGAGGCGAGGAGGGAGAGGGATAATGGGGGAAAATAGGGGAAGCGTCATCAAAGAACATGTGTAAAGGACACATGGACAAAGCCAAAGAGTATAAGGGTTTACGAGGGTGGGAGGGTGTGTAGGTATGAGGGTGGGGGGAAGTGGGGACAACTGTACTTGAAAAACAATAAAAAAATAAAATTAAAAAAAAAAAAAAAACCAGGAAAGGCCAGGACCCAAGATACTGCAGGCTGAGACATAAGCTTGCTGTTTACCCAGAGCTGATGTGATAACAAAAGGCTCTACCAAGACAACTTGAAAGCTGAAGCCTCAGTCTTTGTACCTGGGCTGCAGTTCTTGCAGTATTAACGGTCGTGACCTTTTACGTTACTGGAGCCTGGGCTCCCTAGAAGGGTAGAAACTCACAAAGGGCAGGTGCAGTTACTGAAGCACATCTATCACTCCCTCACATGTAGAGCATTTAACTATTACTAAGAATATGTTTTGTGGAGGTGTTATTCTGTTTCTATTAGCATAGACATGGCTGGCTAGCATTCCTTAAGCATTGACTATGTTTCAGGTAGTGTGTTAACTACCATATGTGTACATGGATGGGGATGATTTGGCCAGCCCAAAGTTGCACAGCAGGTGACAGGTGAAGCCACAGCTCTGTGTCTGCCTTGTTCAAAGCCTGGGCTCTTTAATACAGTGCCAGACTGGTCATTTGGCTAAGGCATTAAAGGTAGAGGTTAGAACAATCTGGCCAGTAGGAAGCACTTTCTCTTATTGAGCTCTGGGTTTTAGAACTTTCCAGTCTTGATGTTCTAAGAGGGTGTCTGCAAAGAGGAATGTCTTCATAATTCAATTGTATAAATAAACACTGTTGTACATTTTTACATACACAACTCTGGCTTTTTCACCTCCTTTTTCTCCTCTTGAAAAAAGAGTTAAAAGGGTCTAAAGACAAGTATTTTATCCTGACAGAATTCACTGAGATTACTCGAGTCCTTTCATAAATTGAACCTAATTTTTAAAGTCAACAGTGTGTGTGTGTGCACACATAATATAATGTTTGAGTTGCTCTTTTACCCCTTTGATGGATCACATTTACAGAGGCTGTTAACAAAATGTGTAAATATTTGTCATGTAATAAAGCTGAACCCAAATGCATGAAATTAACATGTATTATAGTGGGAGTCTTTACAGATAGTTGACGAGATAAAAAATACCTGAAGTTTAGAATATAAAACAAATATATAAGAAAATAATATTCTTTTGAAATTGTGTAGAAGAAGTCATTTAAAAATACTCTGGACTGCGCATGGGAGACTATGTCTGGGGCAGCAGCTGCAGTTAGACCCCAGGCTGGGCCATGCCCCCTACTCACCTGGTGGTCCACAGCGATGGTGTACAGTTGCCCCCTCCATGGCCTACAGCGCCATCCCTGGTGGCATGCTCTTTAGCACCACCCCAGGAGAAATGTGTGGAAGCAGGGACTTATGGTCAAGATGGCAGTATAGGTAATACAGATCACCTCCTTGCACAACCACATCAAAATTAGAACTAAACTATAGAATAACCATCATTCAGAACTGTTAGAAATCAAGCTGAATGAAAGTCCTACAACTAGGAATTAAGGAACAAACTATATCATGGCTGGTAGGAGGGGCAAAGACATGGAACAAGCTGGTCCCACACCCACATGTGGTGGATAAGAATCAGCAGGGACACTCAGGAGCAAAGGGTCCCAGTCCCACAACAGGTCCGCCCATCCCAGGGTTCCAGTGCAAGAAAGACAAGTCACCATAACATTTGGCTATAAAAACCAGTGGGGATTGAGGCTTTGGAAAACAAACTAATGGAATTCCTGGAAATTCCTTTTAAAGGGCTCATGCACATGTGTACTCCACTCACTTGCTCTGAACTCCAGCACAAGGGCAGCAGCTTGAAAGGCACCAGGGACATACAGGGAGGAACTGAATTGTCTGGCAACAGAGTGAGA
Source organism: Glossophaga mutica (assembly GCA_039655065.1). Classification (NCBI taxonomy): domain Eukaryota; kingdom Metazoa; phylum Chordata; class Mammalia; order Chiroptera; family Phyllostomidae; genus Glossophaga; species Glossophaga mutica. The sequence continues at coordinate 93,189,929 of CM077309.1, read as the reverse complement.
GCTGCAGCAGCTTTCTCCCAGAAAGGAGTGCTAGCAGAGGCCAACATTCTTTTTTCAAGTCCTCCCCACACAGAGCCACAGAATCATAGGCAGGCTCCATATTGGAGCCTCTACCAACCTGGCTCACACTGTTTGCCCCATTGTGGTTCACAGAGGCCCTGTCCCACCCAATCGGCAGGCCAACCCAAGCTATTCCCAGTGGCTTTTCCATACAAATGGCTTGTCTTGGCCCATACTTCAGATTTTCCTAAATTCTCTCAAACAAGCAGCACCTGGCTTCAGCAAGACTCATACATCTTGTTAAGTTGTCCCAGGCCCACCGATAACAGCAACCAGCCTTGGTTCATATCGTGACCTTGCCTGAGCACCTCCAAGTCTAGCAGAAGGAGCAGCCATCTGCAGATTGCTTTGTAAATTATCCTGTATGACCCTGGACAGAATAGGAAATGGCTGATCTTGGGCATGCAAATACAAGATGCAAATACAATACGAGAGTGTACATAGCCCACATTGTGGGCATACCTTGAGTACCCCACTTGGGTGGTAGGCAAGGCTGTGACACTGGGCCCTACAGGACATCTACTACCTTAGGCTACTCTACCAAGCCTGGAAGATGTAGCAGCTCTACCTACTACACAGAAAGAAACACAGGGAGGCAGCCAAAATAAGAAGACAAAGAAATGTGTCCCAAATGAAAGAACAGAACAAAACTCTAGAAAAAGAACTAAACAAAATGGAGACAGGCAAGCTACTAGATGCGAGTTCAAAACACTGGTTACAGGGATGCTCAATGAATTTAGGAAAGGGTAGATGAACTTGGAGAGAACTTCAATAGCATTAAAAAGGTCATGGAAACCATAAAAAAGAACCAGTTATAAATGAAGCATACACTAACTAAAATGATGAACAGTTTACAGGGAATTAACAGTAGAGTGGATGAGGCTGAGAATCAAATCAGCAATTGGAATATAAAGAAGCAAAAAACAATCAATCAGAAGAAAAAGAAGAAAAATGAATCCAAAAAAACAAGGATAGTGTAAGGAGTCTCTGGGACAACTTCATGCATACCAACTTTCTCATTATGGGGGTGTTGAAAGGAGAAGAGCAAGAAATTGGAAACCTACTTGAAAAAATAAAAGAAAACTTCTCTAATTTGGTAAAGGAAATAGACATACAAGTACAGGAAATGCAGAGTTCCAAACAAGATGAACCCAAAGAGACACACCCCAAGATACATCATAATTAAAATTCCAAAGATTAGAGACAAAGGTAGAATTTGAAAAGCAGCAAGAGAAAAGCAGTTAGTTATTTACAAAGGAGCACCCATAAGACTGTCAACAGATTTCTTAAAAGAAACTTTGTAAACTAGAAGGAAATGGCAAGAAATATTCAAAGTGATAAAAACAAGGACCTACAAACAGGATTACTCTATCCAGCAAAGCTATCATTTAGAATCAAAGGACAGATAAAGAACTTTCCAAACAAGAAAAAACTAAAGGAGCTCATTACCACCAAACCAGATTATATGAAATGTTAAAGGATCTTCTTTAAGAATAAGAAGAAAATAAAAAATATGAATGATAAAATAGTAACAAATACATATCTATCAACTATTAAATCTAAAAAACTAAATAAACAATCAAGCAGAACAGATACAGAATCGTAGATACAGAGAGCATTTTGATGGTTGCCAGATAGAAGAGATTGTGTGTATGTGTGGGAGGGGGGTGTTGGCAGAAAAGGAAATGATTGGGAAGTACAAATTGGTAGTTACAGAATAGTCATGGGTATGTAAAGTACAGTATAGGAAACAGAGTAGCCGAAGAATATATATGCATAACTCATGGACATGGACAACAGGGTGGGGATTGCCTGAAGGAGTGGGGAGGGCTTTGGGTGGGAGAGGGCAAAGGGACAATTTGGGATGACTGTAATAGCATAATCAATAAAATATAATTTAAAAATTCTCTGGTACTCTTAAGTCACATTCAAACCTTTTTATCTTTTATGACAGTCTATATTCAGCACAATGTATTATAGGTGTTTGTATGTACATCTGTTATATAAAAATATATATGCATATAATCTCTCCTATATATTTTTGTTTTAAACTACAGTAAATCCTGTTGTATTCTAGATTTTTCTTACAGGCATATCTGCATCTATCTCTTCAAATTTTTGAAAACTAGTCATGTATATTCAGGAACATCTTTGATGGTCCAATAATCTTGCTGTTCCCCTTTTCAATACAAAATAATTTCCTATTATATGTGGGATTACCTTCTGTGAATGTAGAATCTTTCATATAAAACCAAAAATTCATCTGAAGAAGAATATTTGGATAAAAGGGAAGACTATTTCCACCTTATTAATCATATTTTATGACATCTGTGGCTTTTTTTTTGCAAATGCAAGACTTGAGCTGTCTCAGAATCCTCAAAGAAGGGAATATATTTAGGTTACAATTTCTGGTCAGGACTTCTAAAGCCCCAAAACCAAGACATGTTCCTGAGAATACTACAGAAAAATGTGCTGTTCTCCCAGAAATGTACCCCTCCCTTGGCTTGATTCTTGCTTTTCCTCTCTTAACTTGTTCTTGTCCTAACTCCTCTTCCTAATGCTTTATTATGGGGTTGAGTCACTTAGCTAAGCAAGGGAGATCAGTCGTGTCCTGTCCCCACCTCATGTTCTCTTTCTGAAGAATTATTTTGTCCTGGCTTTAATTCTCACTCATAAGATTTCCATATTGATAACACATATAGTTAGAACCTTTAGTTCACATTTACAAATGCTTATTGAAGATGTATACCTGAATACTTTTTTCCATCTCAAGATTTGAAGAACATCTTCAAATTCTAACATAATCATTCCTACAAACTCTCTAGGCTTGAGGATTTGTCAGAATTTTCAATCACTGGCCTTACCCAACACTCCAACTTCTTCACCAATGTCTGTGAGCCAGGCACACCTTCCACAGTTTCCTCCTGGTGTTATCTTTTGCCCTCACACTCAGCCTTCACAACAGGTGGGCTTCTAGCATAGACTCACTAATCATTCACATCTCTTAGCAAACGTTCTTGGTCACCTCCCATGCACTCCCTTAGCAAAGGTTCTGAGGATACAGCAATGGGCAACCCTCTTCCCACCTTGGAACTTGCCACTACAGGACAGTTCATGCAGTGATTTTTTGCAAGACTGATTTTCCCACAGTGACAATGCTTGTTACAATTGAGATGGCATACCCTGTACTACAGTTGAAATTTGAAGTGTGTGAAATATTATGTACCTATTATTTAATTTTTGGTTATGGCAAAGTTATTATGTTTTTTAGGAAGGCCTTGATATCTCTTATTTTGACTAAATGAGCAAATTAATTTTTGACTTTTATGCCGAAGACTGTTTTTGTTTTAAGTAAAGACTTTCACAAGATCTGATAGTTTGGCTTTTTGCTCTGACATTTGAGACTTTAAAAATATACACATATTTTTCAAGAATATAACCAAGATGAGAAAACTTTAGTTAAATGCACAGTTAATACTAGAAATTAAAAAAAAAAATTGGAGGAAAATATAGTAAATTCTCTCATTGTTTTTGGTGATGTGCCTAATGAGCTCTTTCTAACCTTGACTTATTATATTTGATATACTTAAGATTGAGTACTTAGCTCTGGCTTGTATAGCTCAGTGCATTGAGTGTGGGCTGTGAACCAAAGGATCACCAGTTCAATCCCCAGTTAGGGCACATGCCTGGGCTGTAGGCCAGGTTTAGAGTAAGGGACGTGTGAGAAGCAAACAAACATTGATATTTCTCTCGCTCTCTTTCTCCTTCTCTTTCTCTCTCTCTGAAAACGAATATATAAAATCTTAAAAAAGAAGATTGAGTACTTAACCTAACCCAAAGTGAAAAAAAACTCATTGCAAAGAACAAGATGAAATTGATTTTTAGAAAATGAATTTTCTAAAAAGTGAGCTTGAAAAAACTTTTTATTATAAGAGCAATTTTAATACATAAAACAATTCAGTATAAATTCTGGCCAAGATGGAGGCATAGGTTGATGCACTGTGCCTCTTTGCACAACCAAAAGAAGGAAAACAACAAATTTAAAAACAAATAACAGCCAGAACTTCTAGAAAATAAAACTGTATGGAAGTCTGACAACCAAAGAGTAAAAGAAACATTCATCCAGACTGGTAGCAGGAGTGGAGACGGGCAGTGGAAGCTGAGAGGATGCCCAGCAAGGAAGCTACTGGAGGACCAGGCAAGGCAGTGACTGGGGGACTGGGGAGCCCCATATCTGCATTCAAGAAATTTGGAAGGAGAACTGGGGAACAAGATATACTGTGCGACTCAGTGTTACATTGCAGGGAAATAGAGCCTCAAAAACTCTTCCTGAAAAAACCTGTGGGGATTGCAGCAGCAGGAGAAACTCCCAGTCTCACGAGAGAGTTTATTAGAGAGACCCACAAGGTCTTAGAACATACATAAATCAAACCAACCCAGGAATCAGCACTAGAAGGGCCCAATTTGCTTGTGGGTGGTGCAGGAAGTGACTGAAAGTTGGCCAAGACCAGAGAAAGTGGCATTGTTCCCTCTCCAAACCCTCCCCCAATTACAGCACCACAACCCAGTGATGTGAGCTGCCCACCATGGTGAATATCTAAGGCTCCTCCCCTTACTACACAACAGGCATGCTGAGACAGAAAAAAAAATGGCCCAAATAAAAGAACAAATCAAAACTCAAAAAAAAAAAAAAATACAACTGAACAATGAAGAGATAACCAATCTATCAGATACAGAGTTCAAAACACTGGTAATCAGGATACTCCCAGAAATGGTTGAGTATGGTCGCAAAATAGAAAAGAAAGTGAAGGCTATGAAAAGTGGAATAAAGGAAAATGTACCGGGAACCAACAGTGAAGGGAAGAAAACTGGGACTCAAATCAATGATTTGGATCAGAAAGAAGAAATAAACATTCATCCAGAAAGGAATGAAGAGAGGAGAATCCAAAAAATGAGGAGACTCTTTGGAACCTCTGGGACAACTTTACATGTTCCAACATCTGATTCATAGGGGAGCCAGAAGGAGAAGAGGAAGAGCAAGAAATTGAAAACTTATTTGGAAAAACAATGAAGGGGAACTTCCTGAATCTGACAAAGGAAACAGACTTCCAGGAAGTCCCGAAAGCAGAGAGTCCCAAAGAAGTTGGACTCGAGGAAGCACACACCATGGCACATCATAATTGCATTACCCAAGATTAAAGAGAAGAATTCTTCAAAGGAGCAAGAGAAAAAGAGAGAATTACCTACAAAGGAGTTCCCATAAGACCCTCAGCTGATTTCTCAAAAGAAACATTGCAGGCAAGGAGGGGCTGGAAAGAAGTATTCAAAGTCATGAAAGGCAAGGACCTACATCCAAGATTACTCTATCCATGATAGCAAAGCTATCATTTACAATAGAAGGGAAGATAAAGTGCTTCCCAGACAAGGCCAAGTTAAAGGAGTTCGTCATCACCAAGCCTTTGTTGTGAAATGTTAAAGGGACTTATCTAAGGAAAAAAAGGTAAAAAATATGAACAGTAAAATGACAACAATAGCACAACTATCAACAACGGAACCCACAAAAACAAAGTATGCAAACAACTGGAACAGGAACAGAATCACAGAAATGGAAATCACATGGAGGTTATCAGCAAGGATGGAGGGGGGGAGATTGCGAGAAAAGGTACATGGAATAAGTAGCATAAATGGCAGGTACAAAATAGACAGCAGGAGGTTAAGTACAGTACGGGAAATGTAGAAGTCAAAGTACCTATATGTATGACCCATGGACATGAACTAAGGCAGGGTAGGAATGCAGGTGGTAGGGAGGGTACAGGGTGGAGGGGAATAAATGGGGGGAAATGGGACAACTTTAATAGCATAGTCAATAAAATATACTTTAATAAAATGAAGAAAAAGACAATTCAGTATGTGTTTTGCTCTGACCCCAATATCTATTAACATTTTTTGAAAAAGAAAGTAGTTATTACACTGTATGTTTATAATAAAAAATTCAAAGGCTTCCAATGAACAGGGAATTAGTTCGGTCAGTCCAAAAGAGCAGTCACATTGTTCTGCCTCCCCAGGTTCAAGAAATTTGAGAGAACCTCCTATAACAGCTTTCCATTTTGTGGTCTGTCTACTTAACCTGAAATTTCAACTCACAATAACACGGGAACTACAGCAGGATAGAACTAGGAGAAGAGTAAGGGTATAATTTAAGAACAACATCAACCATATCCTTGCAATTTATACTATTGAAAGTAGTTTTATTAATAATCTAGAAAACCAACATAGAATTTGAAAAATTAATTTTAAAATATTTCTCAAAAATCTGTTTTACTTTACAGATACCATTTTCACAGCATATTAGTTTCCCATTACTGTTGTGACAAATTACCACAAACTCAGTGGTTTAAAACAACACAAATTCTTATATTTCTATGTATCAGAAGTCCCAAAGGGGTCTTAATGGGCTAAAATCAAGATGTCAACAGCACTGCATTCTTTTCTAGAGGCTCTGGGGAAGAGACCTTGGTTCCTCCAGGTTAGAGAGGCTGTCTGAATTGCTTGGGTCATGGTCCTCTTCTTCCGTCTTCTAAGCCAGCAGCAGCAGGTGGAATACTTCTCACAGTGCATCACTGTTGCATCATCTCCTCTGCCTCCATCTTCCGCATTTAAAAACCCTTCTGGTTACATTACCACTCAGATAAGTCATGTTAATCTCCCTATCAGTTGACCAGCTACTTTAATTCAATTTGTTACCTTAATTCCCCATTGCCATGTAACATAACATATTCACAGGCTCCAGAAATTATGGTGTGGATATCTTTGGGGGACATTATTCTTCATATCTCACATGGTATTGTTTGAGCTTTCAATATGGTCTATAATTAAGAACAGAACTGCAAAAGGTTTAAAAAAGTCATATTTGAAAGCCTTTAGATATGTATTCTCTTCTCAAGATTTTAGATATAATGTGTGTTTATGATGTTTTGACAGAAATATATTATTTCAGAAGTTTCCTATCTCTGCATGAGACTAGCCATTTTATTCTGAGAGGTTTACAGAATAAGGTGAAAACATTATTCTTATTAAAAAACAACTTGACATAATTGGAGGTCCTGAAGAAACTCATTCATAAAGGGGGATAAAGCAGAGGACAGCTAGGTCCAAGATTGAGATCCTCCAGCTTAGGAAAGTACAGTAAAATATACCTGGAAGAAGCTAATATAATGAGCAATGTCACCATAGACATTTCAGTTGGATTGAATACCTTTTAGTAAAACTATTAGAGAAATGTGATTATCCTAAAATCAAGGGAAGATATTTGTGTGGGTTGACAGAATAGAAAAGAGAATTTCATATTCAAATTCTACCTATGTAGCTTCCATTCATCATAAAGATTGTTAAGTTCCCAGAAGAAAGATCTTTGCTCTGCTATAATATTCACTTGAGCTAGGATGGCACTAGGGATTCATTTTAACTTGCCATCATTTAAATTTAGTCTAGGTATGAACCTTACACCTTTCACCAAAAATAATTCAAAATGGCCATAGACTTTAAGATGCAAAAACTACAACTTCTAGTAGATAGCACAAGAGAAAATTTGGGTGACCTTGATTTTAGCAATGACATTTTACATACAACACTAAAAGCACAATCTAAAAAAAATCATTGATAGTAATAATAAGATTATTAAGAGTTTCTGTTTTCTCTTAAGTAAGTTTGGTTAAGAGTTCCTGACTAAAAGAAGCCCCCAACTTTGTAGCTTACGACAATCTTTTTTATTAGGTTAATTAATTATGCAGATCAGAATTCTGACAGTGAGAATGGGTTGTCTTTGTTCCATGAAGTATGTGGCTTTCTCTGGGCATGACTCAATGGCCAAAGGCTAGAGACATCTGGAGGCATCTTTATTCAATTATCTGGTGATTGATGCTGGCAGTCAGCTGCAAGTTCAGCCTTGGCTTCCATACAGTGTGGTGACCACAAAGTAGTCAGACTTTTTAAAAGATGGTTTAGGGCTCCAAAACTAAGTGACCTTGTAAACAAAATGAAAGATTCACTGCATTTTATGACATAACTTTGGAAGCTGTACAACATCAATTCCCACAAATTAGATGGTTAGACACCATCATTAAAATCAAGTGAAATTCAAGGGAAAGACACATAATCTTTCATTCTTTTTTAAAATTAGAAAATTTTATTTTTAATATATATTTTATTGATTATGCTATTACAATTGTATCATTTTTTCTCCCCGTTATTCCTCTCTGCCCTGCATCCCCCCTTCCACAGGAATTCCCCCACCTTAGTTCATGTCCATGTGTCGTACATATAGGTACTTTGGCTTCTACATTTCCTGTACTGTACTTAACCTCCTGCTGTCTATTTTGTACCTGCCATTTATGCTACTTATTCCATGTACCTTTTCTCGCAATCTCCCCCCCTCCATCCTTGCTGATAACCTCCATGTGATTTCCATTTCTGTGATTCTGTTCCTGTTCCAGTTGTTTGCATACTTTGTTTTTGTGGGTTCCGTTGTTGATAGTTGTGATATTGTTGTCATTTTACTGTTCATATTTTTTACCTTTTTTTCCTTAGATAAGTCCCTTTAACATTTCACAACAAAGGCTTGGTGATGACGAACTCCTTTAACTTGGCCTTGTCTGGGAAGCACTTTATCTTCCCTTCTATTGTAAATGATAGCTTTGCTATCATGGATAGAGTAATCTTGGATGTAGGTCCTTGCCTTTCATGACTTTGAATACTTCTTTCCAGCCCCTCCTTGCCTGCAATGTTTCTTTTGAGAAATCAGCTGAGGGTCTTATGGGAACTCCTTTGTAGGTAATTCTCTCTTTTTCTCTTGCTCCTTTGAAGAATTCTTCTCTTTAATCTTGGGTAATGCAATTATGATGTGCCATGGTGTGTGCTTCCTCGAGTCCAACTTCTTTGGGACTCTCTGCTTTCAGGACTTCCTGGAAGTCTGTTTCCTTTGTCAGATTCAGGAAGTTCCCCTTCATTGTTTTTCCAAATAAGTTTTCAATTTCTTGCTCTTCCTCTTCTCCTTCTGGCTCCCCTATGAATCAGATGTTGGAACATGTAAAGTTGTCCCAGAGGTTCCAAAGAGTCTCCTCATTTTTTGGATTCTTCTCTCTTCATTCCTTTCTGGATGAATGTTTATTTCTTCTTTCTGATCCAAATCATTGATTTGAGTCCCAGTTTTCTTCCCTTCACTGTTGGTTCCCGGTACATTTTCCTTTATTCCACTTTTCATAGCCTTCACTTTCTTTTCTATTTTGCGACCATACTCAACCATTTCTGGGAGTATCCTGATTACCAGTGTTTTGAACTCTATATCTGAAAGGTTAGCCATCTCTTCATCACTTAGTTTTGTTTTTTTTTTTTTTTTCTTTTCTGGAACTTTGATTTGTTCTTTTATTTGGGCCATTTTTTTTTTCTCAGTGCACCTGTTATGTAATAAGAGGTGCAGAGAACCTCTTATTTACGTATTCACACAGGTGGGACAATCCATTTCTCTGCTTTGTGGCTCTGTATGTTGGGGAGGGGTCCAAGAGAGATCAATAACTTTTTCTCATCTCTGGGCTGGCCTTCAGTCACTTCCTGCACTTACCCACAAGCAAATTGGGCCCTTCTGGTGCTGATTTCCAGGTAGGTGTGTTTGTGTATGTTCTAGGACCCTGTGAGTCTCTCCAGTGAACTCTCCTGTGAGGCTGGGAGTACCCCTGCTGCGATAACCCCCCAGATTTTTTTAGCCAGAGGTTTCGAGGTTTTCTTTTCCTGCACTGGAACCCTGGGTTGTATGGTCTGTCTTGCTCCCTAGTTGTGCCTTGTGGTTTATCTGACCACAAATGTGAGACCTCCTGGTCAATCAGCTGCCACTTTGCCTGATCCATGAGCCGCCACTCTGCTGTGAGTCCTCTCTGCCCCAGCTGCCTGTCTCTACCCCTGGTACCACTATGGATGAATGTTCTTTAAGTCCTTGGTTGTCAGACTTCCATACAGTTCAATTTTTTGGAAATTTTGGTTATTTTTTATTTTTAAATTTGTTGTTCTCCTTGTTTTGATTTTGGAAGAAAGCAAAATGTATCTACCTATATCTCCATCTTGGCTGGAAGTTCCAACATTTGTCATTTTAATTATGATGTGTCTTGGTGTGGACCTGTTTTCATCTTTCTTATTTGGGATTCTTTGTGCTTCCTAGATTTTGTTATCTGTTTCCTTCACCAATTCAGGGGAGTTGTCTTTCATTATTTTTTCAGATAGAGTTCCAATTTCTTGCACTTTCTCTTTTCCTTCTGTCACTCCTATAGTGTTCATCTGAAGTTTCCCCATAATTTTTTTACACTATCTTCATTTTTTTGAATTCTTGTTTCTTCTTGTTGTTCTGCTCGATTGTTTTTTTATCCTTATGTTTTATGTGATTGATTTCATTCTCAGCTTCATCCACTCTATTGTTGATTCTCTGTAAATTGTTCATTTCCATTGGTAATCCTTTATTTCTTCCTCACTCTTTTTTATGTTCTTCAAGTACTTACTGTGTTCCTTGATCTTCCTTATAGCCAATGTTTTGAATTCTGCATGTAGTAGATTGCTCATCTCCATTTTTTAGTTCTTTTTCTGTTGTTTTGAGGCATTCTTCTTCGTGTCTAATTTTGGCAGTTTTCCAATGTCAGTTTGTGTGTATTAAGTAGAGCTGCTTAACTCCCTGTCTTGGTAGCATGGCTGTAGGCTCCAGTGGAACAGCCTTCCTTATCACCCAAACTAGGTACTCTAAGTGCGCCTCCACATCTGCTGAGTATACCCTTCTTTTATGGTTGAGCCTTGTTTGCTGTTGGCAGATATATGGGAGGGATTTACTCAGTCCAGTTAATTGCAAGGACTGGCTATGACCACTGACCACCAACCTCCGCCTTCCATGGAAGATCAGCTGTGCTTGGGCAGGGTAGTGGTGCTCCAATGTGGCCTACAGCTGTCCACAGGGTGCATACACTCTGGGGTTTCCTGGGTATTGCAGGTCAGCATCAGCCACCTATTTTTATCCAAGGCCAACCAGTGTAGCTAAAAGTAATCCGGGATGGCTGCTACTGGTCCTGGGCTTGGAGGTTCCCAGGTAGAGCCAAACTGTGATCCAAAGCTGGCTGCTGCTAGTCTGGGCCAGGAGTTGCTCGGGTTGAGGTATGGGGCTGTGGGTAGGCCCATAAATTATGCAAGGTGGGGCCTCAGTTAAACCCCAGGGTAGGGCGAACAGTGTAAGTGAAGTTGATGGAGGAGGTCAGATACGGCTCCTGCTTGTGATTCTGTGGGGAGAACCCACAGAACTTTGTGGGGAGAGGGCTCAGAAAAGGTACAATGTCCTCTGCTTGCTTTTCTGTCTGGGAGAGAGCTATCCCCCATTCTTGCCCTGTTGCCAGACACTTCAGTTCCTCCCTGTATGCCACCGGTGCCTTTCAAGCTGCTACCCTGCTGGTGCTGGAACTCAGAGGGTGGGCATTTGAGTAAGTTTGGCATGAGCCCTTTAAGAGGAACTGCCAGGGGAGTCCAGAAGGTTTTTTCACCAACTCCAATCCCACTTGTTTTTATAGTCAGCAGTTATTGGGGCTTCTCTTTCTGGCACTTTTACTCTGGGCTGGGGAGCTGGGACTCCTCACTTCCAAGATATCCTCCTGAACTTTTAACCTCCACAGGTAGGTGTGGGACCTGCTTATTCCACATCTCTGCAACTCTTGCCTCCTACCCTTCGGGATAGATGTGGTTTCCTTAATTCTATCACTGTCAGATTTCCATTCAACTCACTCCATTTCTGACAGTTCTGAGTGATCTTTGGTTTGTAGTTTAGTTGCAATTTTGATTCAGTTGTGCAAAGAAGCAAGGCATGTTTATCTATGCCTCCATCTTGACTGTAAATGCCAACACCTTAATTCCTGATGATGGATGTAAGTCATGACCTGGGACTGTAATCCTGAACCGGAAAGGGCAGTGATTCAATTGAAAAGTGAAGATGATGGGGAGTGCCGAGAGTTGGGGAATGAGAGTCCCCAAGAGAAATCACTTGGCATCTGCTAGGAAGTCTCCATATCCACTATCCCAGAGCTTCCCAGTCCAAGCAGCCAATGGGACTCCCCACCAAATACCCAGCCTTACGAGACAGTCCCAAAATCTGACCTAACAGAGTCACCAATATGTGAAATTTGAAAAGTCAGTCTTCATGCTGCCCATCACTACCAGAACTGATAAGTAGAGACAAGGATTGAATATGTCTGGGTGCTTTATTTAGATGGCCAGTAATCTGAGGAGATGGCAGATTATGTACCCTAAAATACCACCTTACATTTCATTTCAAACCAACCATTTTTATAAGGAAAAGAAAAGTATAGGTAAGAGGTTTGCAGTTTAGGGAAAAAGTTAATCAGATAAAAGCTGCAGTTTGGCAACTTTCCTAGTATCCTTTCATCTGTTGACTGGTGATTCTTTATCTCTGCCCTGGGCCATGGATGTCTCTCCCTGGAGCACAATCATTCAGATGTTATTCTAATTGCTTGCAGTTCTCTTGGGACACAAAGGTTAAATTTCTTGTGGTCTTCTGGAGTCAGTGTAGGTTATAACTTTAGTTCCTGGAACAACAGCTTTTTACATGCATTAATTACTAAGCTTATTAACTATCACTTAAAACTAAAAAAAATTCCAACTCTTGAGTTCCCCCTTCAGATCTACCTAATACATACATACAAACAAACAGAGAGGCAGCTAAAATGAGGAGACAAAGAAACAAGTCCCAAATGAAAGTACAGGAGAAATTCTAGAAAAAAAATAAATAAAGTGGAGGCAAGCAATCTACCAGAGACAGAGTTCAGGATACTGGTTATAAGAATGCTCAAGGAACTTAATGGGAACTTCAACAGGAAGTAGTAAGTATAGAAACAAACATAGAAATTATAACAAGAACCTGTCAGAATTGAAGAATACAATAACTGAAATAAAGAATACACTAGAAGGAATCAACAGCAGATTAAATGAATCAGAAGAATGAATCAGTGAATTTGCAGACAAAATGGCATACAATACCCAACTGGGAAAACAAAAACAAAAAAAAATTTTAAATCAGTATAGTTAAAAGACCTTTGAGACTACATCAAGCATAAGACCATCTGCATCACAGACATACCAGAAGGAGACAAGAGACCAGCATACCGAGAAACTTCCAGAAGAAATAATAACTTAAAACATTCCACACATGGCAAAGGAAATAGATATGCAAGTCCAAGAGGTGCAAAAAGTCCTAAAAACATATGAACCCAAAGAGGTACACACAAAGACACATCATGACTAAAATTCTAAAGGTAAAAGACATAAAAATTAAAAAAAATTATTCACAATCCAAAAGAACCTATGCACCCCAACGTTCATAGCAGCACAATTTACAATAGCCAAGTGTTGGAAGCAACCCAAGTGTTGGAAGGTGCCCATCAGTAAATGAATGGATCAAAAAACTATGGTACATTTACACAATGGAATTCTATGCAGCAGAAAGAAAGAAGGAGCTCCTACCCTTCACAACAGCATGGATGGAACTGGAGAGCATTATGCTAAGCAAAATAAGCCAGGCAATGAAAGACAAATACCATATGTTCTCACCTTTAACAGGAACCTAATCAACAAAACAAACAAACAAACAAGCAAAATATAACCAAAGACATTGAAACTGAGAACAGGCTGACAGTCATCAGAGGGGAGAGGGGAGGGAATTTCAGGGGAAAAGGGGAAGGGTTTAGAGCAACAAGTATAAAAGACATGTGGACAAAAACTAGGGGGGATGGAAATGGGAGGGAGATAGGGAGGGCTGGGGCAGTGGGCTGGAATGGGAGTAAAAGACAGAAAACTGTACAAGAACAACAATTAAAAAAAATTTGTTCACTATCTGTCTTTTGTTTGTCTGAAATCTGGGAATAAGGGAATTTGAGGTTTTTCTGTAGCACATGAGCATCTGCAGGCTCTACCCTCTTATAGTAATTCTTCTTGGTCTCAATAATCTCAAAACTTCCCGTTGGAATCAATTGCTTATTGCTGATCTGGATATTTAGATAGATGTTGTCAAAGTGCCATATTTTCACAGATGTTTAAGACATGATTTAACATTTTAGTTCCTCTTCCTAGCCTTTGGTATGGTGTCAACTGTCCTAGTGTCATGATGTAAAGTCTCTTCTGATTCTGTGAATGACCTATGCTACAGCCTAACACATCTACCACAATATCATTGAAACAAGCAAGTTTTGCTATCTCGTCAACCTCCAAGTTCCTGTAGAACTTGTCACTGTAGTTGACTGGAAACATGACGTGGTTTAATCTCTTCAGCTGTTTAACAATGTGTGGTATCACTTCTCCCAGCTTGGTTTGCTCTTTCATCTTTTTTTCCTGCTGAGGGCCTTGGTACCATAGATATCAACATCATTTTCATTGCTGACCTGAGCTCTCAGTGCCCTCAGCTTGGGCTACTCAACCCCACAAGCCAGCCTGCCTCCTAGGGCACAGAGCTGAGTGGGTGATGGAGTCCAGGAGAACAGCATGGTGTCTCCAGAGCATGCAGGAGTGTCTCATACCTCCCTACTTGTGCTGCAGCTTTTTCACATATGCGCATGGAGACCTCCCAAAAGGAGAATCTTAAATTCAGTAAAAGAAAGGCAGAGAATAATAACTTACAAGAAAGATGTCATAAGACTGTCAGTTGATTTCTCAACAGAAAAATTTCAGGCCAAAAGGAAATAGCATAAAATATTCCAAGGGATGAAAAATGAGAAACAACTCTGTCTACACAAATTGGAGGAAATATAAAGAGCTTCCCAGAGAAGAAAAACATAAAGTACTTCATCATCAACAAACCAGTATTAATAAGATGTTTAAAAAAATTTCTTTAAGAATAAGAATGTAAAAAAGAATATAAATATTAAGAATAAAATAGGAGTAATTATGTAAGTTTCCATAATCATTTTTAAATGTAAATAAATACTCCAATAAAAAACATAAGGTAGCTAAATGAACATCAAAAACAAGGTTCATAACTATGCTGTGTACAAGAAACCAACTTCTGATTGGATGATAAATACAGACTAAAAGTAAAGGGATGAAATAAATATGCAAATGAAAACAAAAAAGTAGGATAGCAATGCATATATCAGAAAAAATAGACTTTAAAATAAAGGCTGAGTCGACATTCAATAATGTTTTATATTCAGTGGTACACACAGTGGTTAGACATTTACACAGTTTTTACAATATTATTGACTGCATTTCACATGCTGTAGTTTACATCATGTGACTGTTTTGTAACTACAAATTTTTACTTCTTTTTTAATTCTAATTTTATTTTATTTTATTTCGTTTCATACATTACTCTATTGTTGTTCAATTGCAGTTGTCTGCATTTTCTCCACACCACTGCTCCCTACCCCATCCAAACCCACCTCCCTCCCTTGCTTCCAACCTCCCCCTTGGTTTTGTCTATGTGTCCTTTACAGTAGTACCTGAAAACACTTCTCCCCATAATCTCTTCCCCCTCCCCTCTGGCTATTAGATTGTTCTTGATTTCAATGTTACTGGTTATATTCTGATTACTTTTCTCTTTTATTGATTATGTTCCAGTTAAAGATGAGATCATATGGTATTTGTCCCTCACCACCTGGCTTATTTCGCTTAGCATAACGCTCTCCAGTTCTATCCATGCTGTTGCAAAGGGTATAAGCTCGTTCTTTCTCTCTGCCACATAGAATTCCATTGTGTAAATATACCATCGTTTCTTCACCCACTTATTTGCCGATAGGCACTTAGGTTGCTTCCAGAACTCGGCTATTGTAAATTGTGCTGTTAGACACACTGGGGTGCATAGGTTCTTTTGGATTGGTGTTTTAGCACTCTTAGGGTATAATACTAGCAGTGCAATTGTTAAATCAAAAGGCAGTTCCAATTTTAGATTTCTGAGGAAATTCCATACTGTTTTCCACAGTGACTGTACCAGTCTGCAATCCTACCAAGAGTGCACTGGGGTTGCCTTTTCCCCACATCCTCTCCAACACTTGCTTGTTGATTTGTTTATGATGACCATTCTGACGGGTGTGAGGTGGTATCTCATTGTGGTTTTAATTTGCATCTCTCTGATGGATATTGATGCTGAGCATCTTTTCATATGTCTCTGGGCCTTTTGTATGTCCTCCTTGGAGAAGGGTCTGTTCAAGTCCTTTGCCCACTTCTTAATTGGGTTTTTTTTTGTCTTCCTGGAGCGGAGTCGTGTAAGTTCTTTATGTATTTTGCAGATTAAACCCTTGTCTGAAGTATCATTGACAAATATATTTTCCCATATACTTGATTCTCTATTCATTTTAATGTTGTTTTCTTCACCCATGCAGAAGCTTTTTAATTTGATGAGGTCTCATTTGTTTATTTTTTCCTTTATGTCCCTTGCTTTAGGGGATATATCAGTGAAGAGGTTGCTGCGTGGAATGTCAGATTTTCCTGCTGATGTTTTCATCTAGGACTTTAATGGTGTCATGACTTATACTGAAGTCTTTTATTCACGTTGACTTTATTTTTGTGTGCAATGTAAGTTGGTGATCACATTTCTTTTTTTTTTTTTGCATGTAGCTGTTCAGTTCTCCCAACACCATTTGTTGAAGAGGCTATATTTGCTCTATTTTATGCTTCTTCTCCCTTTGTCAAATATTAATTGACTGTAGAGACTCAGGTTTATTTCTGGGATCTCTGTTCTGTTCCATTAGTGTATGTGCCTGTTTTTATGCCCATACCAGGCTGTTTTGATTACAGTGGCCTTGTAATACAGTTTGATATCAGGTATTGTGATCCCTCCTGCTTCATTCTTCTTTCTCAAAATTGCAGCAGCTATTCAGGGTAGTTTATGGTTCCATATAAATTTCTGAAATGTTTGTTCTATGTCTGTGAAATATGTCATTGGTGCTTTAATAGGGATTGCATTGAATCTGTAAATTGCTTTGGGTAGTATGGACATTTTGATGATACTAATTCTTCCAATCCATGAGCATGGTACATGCTTCCATTTGTTTTTGTCTTCCTTAATTTCTTTCTTCAGAATTGTATAGTTTTCTGTGAACAGATCTTTTACCTCCTTAGTTAGGTTTATTCCTAGGTACTTTATTTTTCTTGTTGCTATATCAAACAGTATTTTTTCCTGATTTCTGTTTCTGATATTTCATTGTTGGTGTAGAAAAATGCCTTTGATTTCTGAGTATTGAGTTTGTAACTGGCTGTTTTGTGAAATTCATTTACTAGGTTGAGCTTTTTTTTTTGGTGGAGTCTATAGGATTTTCTATGGACACTATCATGTCATCTGTAAACAATGACAGATTTACTTCTTCCTTTCCAATTTAGATGCCTTTTATTTCTTTTTCTTTTTTTATTGCTGTGGCAAGGACTTCTAGTACTATATTGAATAGGAGTCCTGAAAAGTGGTATCCTTATCTTATTCCCAATCTTAATGGGAAAGCTTTAAGTGTTTGTCAATTGAGTATGATGTTGGCTGTAGATCTCTCATATATGACCTTTATTATGTTTAAAAATGTTCCCTCTATTCCTACTTCACTAAGTGTTTTTATCATAAGCAGTTGTTGTATCTTATCAAATGCTTTTTTTGCATCTATTGATATGATCATATGATTTTTGTATTTGCTTTTGTTTATATGATGTATTACATTTATTGACTTGGGAATATTGTACCATCCTTGCATCCCTGGGATGAATCCCACTTGGTCATGGCGTATGATCTTTTTAATGTATTGTTGGATGCAGTTTGCCAATATTTTGTTGAGGATTTTAGCGTCTATGTTCATCAGTGATATTGGTCTGAAATTTTCTTTCTTTGTTGTGTCTTTATCTGGTTTTGGGATTAGGATGATGCTGGCTTAGTAAAAAGAGTTTGAGAATCTTCCATCTTCTTGAACTTTTTGGATTAATCTATCAAGGATGGGGGTGAGCTCTGCCTTAAATGCTTTTGTAAATTCTCCTGTGAAACCATGTGGTGCAGGTATTTTGTGTGCCAGAAGGTTTTTGATTACTGCTTCAATTTCATCAGCTGTTATTGGTCTCTTCAGGCTTTCTGCTTCTTTATTGAGTTTTGGAAATTATATTTTTCTAGAAATTTGTCTATTTCGCTTAGGTTTTCAAATTTCTTGGCATATAATTCTTTATGCCAGTATTGTAATTTTTTACAATCCTTTGCATTTCTGTGGTGTCAGTTGTAATCTCTCCTCTTTCATTTCTGATTGTGTTTCTTTGGGTCTTCCCTCTTCTTTTCTTGATGAGCTGGCTTAAATGCTTGTCAATTTTGTTTATCCTTTCAGAGAACCAGCTCCTGGATTCATTGATCGTTAGAATTTTGCTTTTCATCTCCATGTCATTCAATTCTGCTCTAATCTTGGTTATTTCATTCCTTCTACTTGCTCTGGGCTGTCTTTGTTGTTGTTCCTCAAGTTCTTGTAGGTGTAGGGTTAGGTTGTTTGTTTGAAATGTTTCTATCTTTTTTAGGTAGGCCTGTATCACTATGAACTTCCCTCTCAAGACTGCCTTCACTGTGTCCCATAAGTTTTGGGTTGTTGTGAGGCCATTTTCATTTGTTTCCAGAAACTTTTTGATTTCTTCCTTAGTCTCATATTTGACCTATTGATTGTTTAATAACATGCTATTCAATCTCCATGATTTTGAGTGTTTTGGGTTTTTCCCCTTGGGGTTGGTTTCTAGTTTCAGTCCCTTGTGGTCGGAGAAAATTCTTGGTATGATTTCAATTTTCTTGAATTTGTTGAGGCTTGTTTTGTGTCCTATCATGTGGTCTGTCTTTGAAAATGTTCCATGTGCATTTGAAAAGAATGTGTTTTCTTTAGTATTTAGTTTCTTTGGGATGAAGAGCTCTCTATATATCAGTTAAGTCCATTTTATCTAGGGTGTTGCTCAATGCCACAATATCTTTGTTGATATTTTGTTTGGAAGATCTATCCATTTTTGACAGTGGGGTGTTAAAATCCCCTACTATAATTGTGTTGCTGTCAGTATCTTTCTTGAAGTCCTCTAAGATTTTCTTGATGTATTTAGGTGCTCCTACATTGGGTGCATATATATTTACAATGTTTATGTCTTCTTGGTGCATTCTACCCTTGAGTATTATGAAGTGACCTTCTGGGTCTCTCTTTATGGCTCTTCTTTTGAAGTCTATTCTGTCTCATATGAGTATTGCTATCCTGGCTTTTTTTTTTTTTCCTGTCCATTTGCTTGGAAAATTTGTTTCCAGTCCTTCACTTTGAGTCTGTGTATGTCTTTTGTCCTGAGGTGGGTCTCTTGTAGGCAGCATATGTGTGGGTCATGCTTTCTTATCCATTCAGCTATTCTATGTCTTTTGATTGGAGCATTTAATCCATTTAGGTTTAAGGTTATTATTGATAGGTACTTATTCATTGCCATTTTCGTATCTGTGTTCCTCTCTCTCTCTGTCTTTTCCTTCCTTTTCTTAAAGCAGTCCCTTTAGCATCTCTTGAAGAACTCGTTTGGTAGAGGTGTATTCTTTTAGACTTCTTTTGTCTGGAAATCTCCTTATTTGGTCTTCTATCTTGATTGAAAGCCTTATTGGGTAAAGTAGTCTTGGTTGCAGGCCTCTGGTTCTCATTATTTGGAATATTTCTTGCCATTCTCTTCTGGCTTGGAGCATTTCCATTGAGAAGTCAGCTGCTAACCTTATTGGGGCTCCCTTATATATTATTTCCTGTTCCTCCCTTGCTGCCTTTAAGATTCTCTCTTTGTCTTAGAATTTTGCCATTTTAATTATAATGTGTCTTGAAGTGAGCCTCTTTGGGTTCCTCTTGACTGGGACTCTCTGTGTTTCCTGGATTTGTGTAACTTTTTCTTTCATCAAATTAGGGAATTTTTCCATCATTACTTTTTCAAATAGGTTTTCTATCCCTTGCTCTTCTTCTTCTCCTTCTGGTATCCCTATTATACGGATAATATTAAGTTTCATATTGTCTTGCATTTCTCTTAATCTCTCTTTATTCTTTCTGAGCTTCTTTTCCTCTTTTTGCTCTTTCTGGGTGTTTTTTTTTTACTTTGTCCTCCAAGTCGCTGGTCTGATCTTCTGCTTCATTGATCCTGCTTTTGATTTCTTCTACTGTGTTCTTCAGCTTGGAAATTGTATTCTTCATTTCCTCTTGGCCCTTGTTGATAGTTTCTATTTCCTTTTTCATGTTGGTATAGTTTGCAGTAAATTTATTGTAGCTTCCCTGTAGTTTCTGGTAGCTCATTGTGAGCTCATGGAGCTTCCTGATAGCCATTGCTTTGAACTCAATATCTGATAGTTGAGTTGCCTCTATTTAATTTAGCACTCTTTCTGAGGCTTCCTCCTTTCCTTTCATTTGGGGATTGTTTCTTTGTCTTCCCATTGTTTGTGAGACTCTTCTTGTTAGTCCCAGCTTCTTAAGTTAATCTGTTCTGGCTCCCTGGGTTTATGGTGTGAACTTCTTTGGTAGAATACCTATGAGATTCAGTGGTGCAGTCTTCTTGATCTCCCAAGCTCACTGGTCTTGGGCTGTTGTTTAAGTTGGCTCTGTGTTTTTCTTTGGGTTTTGATTGTTGTTGCATCTTTCTTTGGTGGGCCCTTCCCACCAGCTGGTCAACTGAGGGTCACTCTGTCCATCACCTCTTGTATTTTGTTCTTCTGTTGAGGGCAGGTTGTGTTGAAGCTAGTTCTTCCATGTGTACAAGGTTTTGATGATTTTTTCTTGCTCTTGTTCAGTTGTTTGTGCTAGGTAGTTTCTCCACTATTTAGCTGTATTTCCAGATAGGTCCTGGGTTGAGATTTGTGTGGTTTCTACTCCCTCCTTCACCTTCTTCTGTTGTTATCTGTTGGTGGTTCCTTTGTTGTTGGGTTTCCTCTTCTAGTGGGTATTCTGGTGTTCACCGCTTCCACCTACTCTTTTTTGTGATTAGTTGGAGGGAGAAGGCAAAATGGTTTAAGACAGCAAGAGAGTAATCTATGATATTTACAGTAGCAGCTGGTAGAGAAGAGATAGAAAATCCTTTGACTACGTATAGTCACCCAACTAGCCACTTTTTGGAAAGGATGGAAAGAAGATCAGACTTTTGTTGGGGAGCGAAGAATTGTGGGTTGGATCTAGAAAGCAGTGAGGTTGTGGGAGGTCAGATTCTGAAGTGAGAGTAAAGGATAGTAAATAGGTGTAGTGTATGAGAGAATAGAGTTAACCACTATAGCAATAGAGTTCAGGAAACCGTGAAGTGGGCTAAGACCTGGGAGGGGTGTTGTGAAGTATTTACAGTTGTATGGAACAGCTATTATTTACGATAATATTAGAGCAACCATCATATGACAGAATCTATGAGATCTAGATAACAAGAATAGGGAATATAAGACCTTGAGTAGTGTGCTAATGGAACATAAGAGAGGTGAAGAACAGTAAATTAACAATACACTATGAAAGAGAGAACAGGGGAAACCTGTCAAATGATACAATATAACCAGCCAAGCAAAGAAGACTACACAGAAAGAAGAGGAATACAAAAATACTATTAAAATAAAAGATGTAAGAATAATGGGAAAAACAATAATACAAATATGCAATAACTTGCAGATTCTCTATAATAGCAAAGTGAAATTTGTCTCACTGTCACAGCTCTTGGGATGCCCTGTCTTTGGGTCTGACTCTGATCTTTTCACAGTTCCAGGTTTTTTGTCTTGTGGGTATTTAAAAAAAAAAAAGCAGAAGAAGGAAGGAAGATGAGATGAAATTGGAAAGAAAGGAAGAAGGAAGAAAATAAGAAAGAAGGAAAGAGAGGAAAAAGGAATTTAAAGATAAAAATAATAAAAACTGAAAAATAAAAAATTACTTAAAAAGCAATAACACCCCCCCTGCCCCCACGCCCCCCAAGAATCTCTTGTTGCTTTCAAACTGGCCAACCCGGTTTCTCTGGTCTTGCTGGATGCAGCGGGCTGAGGGGTGACTGGTATGGCTTTTCTCCCTTTTGGATCTGCACAGCCTGGTGCCTCTTACTCCCGGTGCCTTGGGTGTGGGATGGGTTTACCGCTGTGGGCTGGGGTGTGGATGCACGCTCACCAGGCTTCCTTAATCTCAAGTGTTTGGGAGCTCGCCCTTCCTTCCCAGTGCTATGGGGGTGTTCAGGGCCTACTGCTCAACCTGGGATCGCTGCCTGGCTGGGTTGGGAGGTAGCCAGAGCGGCTGCTAAAGGAGAATTCCACAAACAGTGTCTCAATCTTCACTTTTCCTTTTTGAGAAATTCCTCTTACTCAATCCTGCCACTCCGTATAATGGCCTGGCCTCTGGCACAGCCCAATTCTCCAGCCAGAGCGGTAACTATCAGAGTCAGAGCCTGTCACCACGCAACTCCCAGCTCTCCCCAACCAGCATCCACAGAGTCTGTGGGTGCTCATAGTTCTTGTGTGTTTGGACTTAGCCCTTATACCCCTCTCTGCGACTTCAAGCAGCCAGGTCTCTCTCGGTGCTGCTCAAACCTTGTTTGGCAGGGGAGGAAGCAGTTGACCCAGCTCTCTCCCAAGGACCCTGTGGCAGACCCAGAGGGCAGGCGCTGGCCTGGGGCTGCAGTCACCCTGGTCCCGACACTGGCCTCTGGGACCTTACTGTCCTGAAGCAGTCTCCTTACCGTCTGGTTTTTCAGTGTCTGCTACAATTTTTGGTCTCTTATTTTCATATATGCTGGGGTACTGTTGGCTGTTTGCTCTGTTCCTCTGTAGATCAGCTAGGTTTTTCTCTCATGTGTAGGGGGAAGTGGAATCCACTCCCTCCTACCACACCACCATCTTCCTGTCTCCCTACGAGACTCTTCTCGTTAGCCTCAGCTTCTTAAATTGATCTATTCTGATTGCCTGGGTTTATGGTGTGAACTTCTATGGTAGAAGACCTGTGAAATTCAGTGGTGCATTCTCTTTGATCTCCTGAGCTTGCTGGTCTTGGGCTGTCATTTATGTTGGCTCTCTGTACCTCTTTGGGTTTTGATTGTTGTTGGGTCTTTCTTTGGTGGGTCCTTCCCTCCAGCTCATTAGTGGAGGGTCACTCTGTCCATCACCTCTTGTATTCTGTTGTACAGGTGTGGGCAGGTTTTATTGAAGCTGGTACTTCCATGTGTACAAAGTTTTGAGGATTCTCCCTTGCTCTTCTGCAGTTGTTTGTTCTGAGTAGTTTCTCCACCCTTTAGTTGTATTTCCAGATAGGTCCTAAGTTGAGTTAGGGTGGCTTCCACTCCCTCCTTCACCTTTTTCTGTTGTTATCTGTTGGTGGTTCCTTTGTTGGTGCGTTTTCTCTTCCAGCAGATATCCTGGTGTTCATAGCTTCCACCTAGTCTTTTGCGTGATCATTTGGAGGGGGAAGGCAAAATGGTTTTAGATAGCAGGTGTGTATTCTTTTTTTAAAAAATATTTTTTATTGATTATGTTATTACAGTTGTCCCATTCCCCCCTTCATTGCACTCCACCATGCATGCCCCCTCCCACCCACATTCCCACCCTTTAGTTCATGTCCATGTGTCATAAGTTTTTTAGCTTCTACATTTCCCACACTATTCTTGCCCTCCCCCTGTCTATTTTCTCTCTACTGTCTATGCTACTTATTCTCTGTACCTTTTCCCCCTCTTTCCTCCTCCCACTCCCCTGTTACAGAACCACAGAAATGGAGAGCACATGGAGGGTTAGCAGGTGTGTATTCTATGATATTTAAAGTACCAACCCATAAAGAAGAGTTAGGAGATCCTTTGGCTACATATAGTGTTAACCAGGATATTTCACTCAACTAGCCACTTTTAATAAAGGGTGGAGAGTAGATAAGACTCTTGTTGGGGAAGGATTGTGAGTTGGGTCTAGAAAGCAGTGACCTTGTGGGAGGTCAGATTTTGAGGTAAAGTGAGTGTAAGGGACAGAAAATAGGTGTAGTGTGTGAGAGAATGGAGTTAACCACCACAGTAATAAAGTTCAGGAAACAGTGAAGTAGGCTAAAACCTGGGAGGGATGCTGTGTAGTATTTACAATTGTATGAAATAGCAATTATTTACAATAATAATGGAGCAACAATCATATGATAGAATCTATGAGATCTGAATAACAAGAATAGGAAGTATAGGACCTAGAGTAGTGTGCTAATGGAACACAAGTGAAGTGAAAGATAGTAAATTAAAAATATACTATGAAAGAGAAAACAAGGGAAACCAGTCAAATAATGCAATTTAACCAGCCAAGCAAAGGAGACTAAACAGAAAGAGAAATACCAAAATACTAGTAAAATAAACGATATAAGAATAATGAAAAAAATAATAATACAAATATACAATAACTTTTGCAAGTTCTCTGGGGTAGCAAAGTGAAATTTGTCTCACTGTCTCAGCTGTTGGGGTGACCCCTCTTTGGGTCCAACTCTGGTCTTTTCACAGTTCCAGGTTGTATTGTCTCACTTGTGGGAATTTTAAAAAAAAATAGAGGAGGAAGGAAGAAGAGATAAAAGGGGAGAGAAAGGAAGAAGGAATAAAAAAAGAAAGAAGGAAAGAGAGGAAGAAGGAGTTAAAAGAAAAGAAATTACTTTAAAAATTACTTAAAAAACAAAAACAAAAAAAGCCTCCTGCTGGCTTTAAACTGGCCAAACCAGTTTTGCTGGTCTTCCTGGCTGCAGCAGGCTGAGGAGGAATTGGTTTCTCTTTTCTCCCTTCCTGAGGGGCACTCGACCAGCCTCTGGTCCAATTTCTCATTTCACTGCCCTTCTGGGCCCAGCCTAGGCCTTCAGTCCACCAATTGAACTGTCCTTGAGGTGCACTAGTTAGGGGCAATTCACACACCCTCTTCTTGGTCTTCGCTGTCCTAGATACTAGGGACTCTCAGCACCCCTTCAGGCTAGTTTTGCTACCCGCACTATGTTAAGTTTTTCTGGTGATTGCTGACTCCCTGAGTCTTATGGGGGTCTCTGCCTTCCTGGCCCTGCTGGGCAGGGGTTTGGTGGTATGCACCTAATCTGCTGTTTCCTGGTGGTGCAGGGGTCAGGCACGACCTGTCTCAGGCCTGAGACATCTGTATTTCATAAGTACCTCCTTTAGAGTATTGATCTTACTATTTTGTTTGGAACATATCCATTTGTTTCTTCACTCATCTTGAATCTCTATATTGATTCTTATACATTAGATAAATCAGCTATCTATCCCAATCTTGACAAAGTGGTCTTGTGTGGGATTTAAACCTTATCAATCAGCCTGGCTCATGCTCCTAATTGTGTCTAAGATCTATGTGATTGTCCAAGTTGCCTTATTTGTTCCTTTTGGTTCCTAGTAGTTGAGGGTGTGCCAAGATCTGTAAGTGTTCCAAATGGGAGGATTGCAGTTAGAAGTTAGTTCCAGGATGATTAGAAGCTGGACCTACAGGAAACAGCTGGGGAGGTATGGAGCCCCCTTCTAGGGAAAAAATGGAAGATAGGTGATTTTGTCTGCAACCTGTGTGATAGGCCCAGGTATATAGCTCTAAGACTGTGTATGGGGGTGTTATTGTGCTCATTAAAAACTGTGTTTTTCTGTTTGTTTGCTATACTCCTATAGGACTTGTGAATAAAAGTCCTGTTGGTTAACAGAGCCAGGTAATTGGGTGCCTGGGGTAACTGCATACAGCACAAATAGGGGGAATACCAAATGAGTACCCACATTCCTTCCAGGGAGGTACTGGTGACTTGGTTTTATTTTTGGAACACGATAAAGGGAGAGTGCAGAGCAGGTGTCTGCTGGCTTACCTGGACTCTGGAAAGTATTACAACAAGTCCCTAATTGTGTGCAATAAGAAGCCTGGCCCTCAGGAAGAAGCTGTTTTTATGTGGGTATTTTCTCATTGATAATATGTAGGAGTGGTTCAGCTATGTTGGATTTCTTTCAGAGAGAATTTATCCAAGTATAGGTATACTTTTGGTGTGTCCATGGACGAGGGGAGCTCAGGAGTCTCCTATGTCACCATCTTGGTTGATTGTCTTCTCACAACCCTTTAACTGACATTCCAGGTTCTCCAGCC
This sequence comes from Glossophaga mutica, assembly GCA_039655065.1. Lineage (NCBI taxonomy): Eukaryota > Metazoa > Chordata > Mammalia > Chiroptera > Phyllostomidae > Glossophaga > Glossophaga mutica. Next base: position 93,163,786 of record CM077309.1, on the reverse strand, counting down.
TCAATGTAACTTTTGGTGTTCTCTCTCACTATCAAGCTGTGCAATGGCCAGGTGTCTCTGCCCATTGTGCTCTGAACAAACTAGTGAGAGCACTCAGGCCCTGTTGCAGTAGGCATGGCTTAAAAAATAAAATGTGCCTAGCCCAACGCAGAGCAGATTTATAATAGATGCGAGATTTTGGAGCTGTCAGAAGTGAAAAACTGATTAGACTTGTTGGGTATAACCCTAAGAGATTACATTTGGACCAATAAGAAGACTTCAGAGAGACAGCTGTTAGTATCCTAGGACAAATAAATTTCTCAGAGCCAGATATCTCTGGAATAGCTGCTTTAGTTTTGCATTATTAGAGATTTTAAGTAAAGACTATGATTACATGGAGATGTGATAGAGAAACAGTGAACTCCAGATGGATTATGGGTTCAACTGAACTTTGAGGATTTTTTCAGCCATAGAATAACAATTCCATTTGTCTGTTTTTCTGATCAAAATGAATTTGGCCTTTTGGAATTCTTACAAAGGCAGCCCCAGTGGTAAGAGGCCTTCTGTTTCCTGAAAAACCCAATAAATGTCATGAGATTGATTTGCTACTGAGATGGATCATATACTAATCCCTGATCACTGTGGTCAGAGGAACAAAAATTCTCATGGGCCAGGATTGGACTATGATGTCTCTGCTCTTGTACTGGTGCCTGAGGAAGTAGGGAGTATTGTCTATGAGCTTCAACTTTGCATTAAGACTAGCCGTGATTTTTCCAAAAGAAATCAAAGTTCTGTTAATAGAAAAAAAAGGTGATGGGTACTAGAAAGACCCAAATAATAATGTCTCCCAGATGACCAAACTAAAAGAATTTATCTGTATAAATGGAAGGTATCAAAAATATCTATAAACACAGACTTATTTGAAAATAATAGTGGAAAAAATAGAAAAAGAAGGCTGAACTTATTATTTTTCTTGATATGGAATACACAAATATTTATCTGGATGATTGGATCTGAGCATGTATTGTAATACAAATTAATCTTCAGTAGTCAGTTCTATTGAGATGCTGGGTGACATGTAAGCAGGGAAACATGTCTGAGAATGGCTACATGTGGGTGAAAGTAAGGTCTGGGAGTAAAAAAGGAGATTTTACTCAATGTTTCAGTCTTCTCAGGATGCATAATGCTGTCTCTGTCAGACATAGGGCATTGAAAGCTTAAAGAGGCTGACTGGTTATTGAAGATGTTTGCATGGTGCACGTTTTGTGTATCTAGATCTGAGAAATACTATGTTCTTTGAGGATAGTGAGTCAAAACCACTTTTAGTCTTCCTATTTCCTATTCATTTACTCATTCACCCAGCATTTATTGAATTATATTACCATGGATACTAGGGACATAAATACGAGCGGGATAAAACCTCTTAACATGAGGACCAATGTCTTTTTTTTAGAAGGGGAAGGTAGGTAGGGATGTGTAAGCAATAATACAAATGGAGCCACTTTAAATTCCAGTCAGATCTGCCATGTCAGAAGAATGGCCTTGCATGTCTTATGTCTCAAAATTTGGAATGTTAAAAACAGGAGAAAATAATCTTTGTACTGGGTCTAAACAACCTTGTGGCATGCAAAAGAACTATTTGCAAAGATAGTAAGAAAGCAGTTATTACGATTACTTAGCTGATGACTACTAGATGGAAAATTAAAAACACTGTAATTGGTGTGTACGAAATAGACAGGGGGAGGTTAAGAATAGTATAGGAAATGGAGAAGCCAAAGAACTTGTGTGTATGACCCAGGGACATGAACAAAGGTGGAGGAATGCTGGTGGGAGGGAGGTGCAGGGCAGAGGAGAATAAAGGGGAGAAAAAATGGGACAACCATAATAGCATAATCAATAATATATACTTAATATTTTTAAACAATACTGTTGAAAATTGGGAGATATAGAATAAAGGCCTGTCATGGTGGAGGCTGTGGCTTTTGCTCCCCTTGAGAGAAAAGTCATGCTGTTGTCCTTTTTCCTCCGCCAGACTCGGTAGTCCGTGTGTATGTTTTTTTTTCATCCATAATGACGCAGACACTGCTAGCCGGTGTCCGCATCAGCTGGCACCCTGGAACAGGGACTCAGAGGCCACGAGCCATCGTCATTATGGACAACACACCAACTTGGTGGGAGTACGTGTGCATCAGCCCAGGTAAGGGCCGACGACCCCTATTGCTTTTCGGGAATGCCGTTGGGTGTGTTGGATTCAGAGGAATAGGATTTTCTTCCTAGGTCACTCTCTCTTGCAACCACTTTGCAACTCTACCTTCTTTAGTAAGCAGAAGCTTTGCTCCCTCTCCCAGGCTTTTGCCTGGAGGTGACCTCAAGTAAGGTCTGGGCTTGGGAGAAAGAGCAAAGATTTTCCCTTTAATCAGCTTTAAAAACATCAACTAGTTACAGGACAGTTTACAGGTATCTCAGCAAATTCTTTCTTTTAAGCCGTGTCTTGCAGCCCATTAAAAAAATTTCTTTGAAGGTTTTTGCACTTCCTCAACCATGAGGAACAGGTTCTCTAAGAACAAGAGCAATGTTTTAGGTTCAGCAGCATCATGGGCCTGCTGATTTTCTCCCAGATAAGGGATCTTTACATTTTGGAAATATGGAAGGGAAGGGACTATGTACACTAGCTGGGCCCTTCTCTCGCATTTTGCCCTGGCTGCAGTTAGCCTTGCGCCATATGGGGCCTGGAGCAGTGTGGGGTTTTGCACCCCCGTTGGGACTCAGTCGTGCTGCGCTCCAGGGACACCACAGCATTACCCGCCACAGCTTGGGTCTCTTTGCTGGGCTGAACAGCTGCGCGGAGAAGAGATTGGTTTCCCTCACCTCTTTTTCTCCCCGGTCTGGTGTGCGCTGGGGGAGACCTTCCCCACACCCAGACACAACGGCACACTTGCGACCATTTAAAAATAAATAAATAAATGCATTTGCCGGTAGAGAAAAAACTGTTTCTGAGAGTTGTGAATGTGTTCATAAATTTGTCAATCTAAAGCATGCTTTAAGTGGGATAGGGGTGCCACGTGTTAAAAAATATTAAGAATCCTCCTTGTTTATGCCAGAGCCATGACCTTTAATGTAAAAATGAAATATAGGTATATTGTCTTCCATTTAAAACTAGCCCTTTTCCATGGAAGACAAAGTACCATTTTTTAACTCAGTACCTGTAAACACTGATCGTTTCCTTGGGTAAGAACTGGCTATTCTCCTGAAGGAAATGGTTAATCAGTCGAGTCACAAAAGGCCCTTGGCGCACAACCACTTTTTGTCTAAAACATATTTTTTCAGAGCACCTCCCCCTCCCATGTTTCCCACTTTCCTTGAAAACTGAATGCATTGCAGCTTGCAGAAAGAGCAAGGGACCTGTCTTTCCAAGCTAAGCTAAAAATGTGTAAGCCCTCTGGCTTGAAGACCTTTAATCATTTGGGACAGCCTCAGCAAATTAAAACTGATAATGGCCCTGTATACCTTGCCCATTCTACTCAGGTTTTTCTTCAGCATTGGAATATCCTACATAAAGTAGGAATATCTTACAATCCAATGGGTCAGAAAATTGTAGAATGGGCTCGTCATATTTTTAAAAATCTTTTAAAAATGAAGTAAGGGGAGTCATGAGTCCTTCTCCCCCCAAATTTGGCTGTTAGCCCTGTTTACCTATAATTTTCTAAATTGTGATGAATCACTTTGTACTCCAATTGAGAAACATTTTCAGAAGAAGGAGCCAAAGTCATCTTATCCTCAGGTTTTATATAGAGATCCACTGGGAGATGGCTCTTGGAAGGGTCCTGTAGATCATTTAACTTGGGGAAGAGGGTGTGTGTGTTTGTTTCCATCCCTACAGGTCCTGCCTGACTGCCAGCCAAGAGTAAAGCCTTATGGTGAGAGGGACAGACACCAAGTTCTGCTACCTGGAGCTGAGAACCAATCGACTGACAGACCAGATGGCCTAGCTGACCCTGAACAACCAGAGGAAAATGGACACTCACACCATCACTCATGGTCCTGGGTCTGCTAACAGAGGAGGATGGAGCCTGCCACAATGGCAGGGGCTGAGGCCCAGGTGCCTCCTGCAGAGAGCAACAACCCCTCGATGCCCCATAAAGTCCAATGGTTGAACCTTAAAAACTGTTTCAATGGACTGAACTTACAAGTTTGGGTCCTAGCAGCCCTTGGATCTCCCCTTTGTCTTAGTCCTTATTTGTGCTTTATGATATATATAAAGGATGTTCTCTTAAGATTACATTTGGAAACAGCAAATAGTAGGTTTCACAGGTTTAGCAGCTACAATAGCATTTACAGACGAAAAAGTGGGGAGATTAGATGTTGGGAACTGCCCCGCCTGGTCTCAGAGGCTGTAACCCCCCGCCATGGCTGGGCTGAGTAAGAGCCCAAGGGACCCACTTCTTCTGGATCTGTTCTGTCAAGAGGACCCGATCCACTAAGGAGACAAAGCTTATCTCCCTGGCAGGAGCGCTGCTTCTGCTTCATCCATATCTGGCCTCCAATGCTTGGTCAGTTAGCCGATGACGGGTAAGATCCCCCTCAAGGGAGGGGTTGCCTAAGAGAGGCATGGCCACGTGGATGGCCCTCAAGGAAGGACTCGGGGGGCCACAGCAAAAAGAGGGTGATGGACCCTTGCCCCCCAGTTATCTGGACATAGCCTGAGTCCTCATTCTGTCTGCAAGTCTTCACCTAAACCTGAAATAATGCCGGAGGTGGGTGCAGCCCATGGGCTGGAAAGGGCAGGTTCCTTGGGGCAATCAGGCCTAAGAAAGAAAGAAAGCATAAAATCCTGTGAAAACTACTTTGCTGATACCCTCAATTTAAATGATAAGGGTCCAAGCCTGAAATAAGTTTGTTTCCCCAGAATTTTATGGCCCTTTAGCTATTTGACCCTGACTCAAAATAGGTCCTCAGAGTTCTTTGAATGTTATCTGTTTGACCATTACTGCCTGACAATGATTGATTGGACTTAATCTGAGAGTGTGGGTCTTTGGAACCACTGGTTGCTTACTGATTACAATAATGTTCTGTGTATTTTGATATATTTGCAAATTATTTTCCCAGGGTCGTGTGGGAGACCAGCAAACAGCAAGCTTTGTGGGATCATACCAGTTCTATTAAAACAAAGAGGGGGAGGATGTGGCAGACCCTTCTGCATGGCGTGGGCCCAGCTCCCACTCAGAGATGCACAGGACCCACATCCACAGATAGGTTCTCTCGTGGGGAATCAGATTTGCAATATACCTAAGCTGCTTTTTGCTAAAAACTCCCTCACCCTGCAAATGCTTATGGTGACTTCCTAAAATCCATGGTAAACCTTGCAGGGACCAGTGTAACCTGCTCAACCACTTTTGCCTTTTCATTTGCTAATATCCTTCTTCTGTGATGTGATGAGGGGCATTGGCTCCTTTTGTTGTAACTGGGGATAGTGAGTGAGGACCATCTTGTAATGTGAGGAGATGTAGAATAAAGGCCTGTCATGGCGGAGGCCGTGGCTTTTGCTCCCCTTGAGAGAAAAGTCCCGCTGTCATCCTTTTTCCTCCACCAGAAAAAAAAAATACTGTTGAAAATTAACATCACTTTGTTGTTATCTCCACCAATAGAAGAAATGGCTCTTCTATTGATTTACTACCCCTCTCCCCTTCTCATAAATACTCATGGCCTTTGTCTCCTAATTTAAATATTGTTTGGCCTTCTGGCTACATTTATAATTTTCAAATATCTATTTTTATTGATCTCAAATAAATGCTTGTTTTTCTCTTGCTTTGAAAGATCTTTTTGTGTTTAGGTTAGCATTTGGGTGAATACAAAGTTTGATCAGTGAAGTAGGTTTAAACAGGATACCCAATATTACCTTTTTAGATAGAAATTAAGGGGGGAAAGGAAACAATAATTATTACAATGAGCGCTGGCCTCTTATATATTTTTGCAGGATAGAAAGAAACTGAAAATGGAAATATGCAGGTCTAGATTACATAGGCCTAGTCCAGAATTTTGGGTTGGCTCTCCACAACAGATCTCATCTGCTTCACTTCTTAGTAATTTTAGTATTTCAAATCCTCCATTAGTTAGACAGTCAAGTTAGGTGTAAGAGATCTCTTTAAATTGGGAAATATGAATTCAAGAGTCAATACTTTTAAATTTGGTTACACATGGATTAGTTAAGAGTACCTGAAATTTTGGAGGGTTTAGGTAAGGAGGGAAAAATAAATGCTTTAATTCTATTTACAAAGGTATAATTTACCAAATTGCCCCAGGTCATAGGTAACTTAGGAGGAAAAAAATTGTATCTGCAAAACAAAGATCAAAAACTAGTAATAGTTCATATAACACTACATAAAAATTACAATTATATTTATCAGTTCATTAACAGTCCCGTATTATTTTATTTTTAAAAATTATTTTATTGTTGTTCAATTACAGTTGTCTGTATTTTCTCCCCACCCCCTTCAAACCCACCGCCCTCCCTTGCTTCCACCCTCCCCCTTGGTTTTGTCCTGTGTCCTTTATAGTAGTTCCTGAAAACCCGTATCCCTCTCTCCCCTCCCCACTCCTCTTTGGCTATTGTGAGATTGTTCTTATTTTCAATGTCACTGATTATATTCTGATTACTTTTCTCTTTTGTTAATTATGTTCCAGTTAAAGGTGAGATCATATGGTATTTGTCCCTCACCTCCTGGCTTATTTCACTTAGTATAATGCTCTCCACTTCTATCCATGCTGTTGCAAAGGGTGGTATTATAATAGAGATTGCATTGAATCTGTAGATTGCTTTGGGTAGTATGGATATTTTAATGATGTTAATTCTTCCAGTCCATAAACAGGGGATATGCTTCAATTTATTTGTGTCTTCCTTAATTTTTTTCTTCAGTGTTCTATAGTTTTCTAAGTACAGATCTTTTACATCTTGGTTAAATTTATTCCTATGTACTTTGTTTTTCTTGTTGTGATAGCAAATCGGATTTTTTTCCTGGCTTCTCTTTTTGATAGTTCATTGTTGGTGTACAGAAGTGTCATTCATTTTTGAATGTTGACTTTGTATCCTGCTACTTTGCCAAATTCACTCCTTAGGTCAAATACTTTTTAGTGGAGACTATAAGCTTTTCTGTGAACACTGTTATGTTGTCTGCAGCTAATGACCATGTTACTTCCTCTTTCCCATTTTTGATGTCCTTTATTTCTTTTTTATTTTGTCTAATCGCTGTGGCTAGAACTTCCAGTAATATGAATTATGTTCATAGTTCTTCCAGAACTATGTTAAATAAGAGTGGTAAGAATGGACACCCTTGTTTCATTCCTGTTCTTAAGGGAAAAGCTTTTAGTTTTTGCCAGTTGAGCATGACATTGGCTGTAGGTTTCTCATATATGGCCTTTATTACATTGAGGTATGCTCCTTCTATTCCCACCTTGGTGAGAGTTTTTATCATAAATGGTTTCTAAACTTTATCATGCTTATTTAGCATCTCTTGATATGATCATGGGACTTTTGCCCTTCGTTTTATTTATGTTCGTATTATGTTTATTTGTGAATATTTTACCATCCTTGAATCCCTTGGGTAAATCCCACTTGATCACTCTGCATGGTCTCTTTAATGTATTGGTGGATCTGGATTGCCAATATTTTGTTGAGAATTTTGGCATCTATGTTTATCAGCAGTATTGGCCTGTAGTTTTCTTTCTTTGTTGTATCTTTACCTGGTTTAGGAATTAGGGTAATACTAGCCTTGTGAAAAAAAGTTTGAGAGTCTTTCCTTTTCTTGAATTTTTTGGAATAGTTTAAAGATAGGTGTTAGTTTTGGGTTTTATTTATTTATTTATTTATTTGGAATGTTTGATAAAATTTACCTGTGAAGTCATCTGGTCCAGGACTTCTGTGTGCCTGAAGTTTTTTATTTATTGCTTCAATTTTGTTGCTTGTTATCAGTTTGTTCAAGCTTTCTGCTCCTCCTTAATTAAGTTTGGAAGAATGTTTGTTTCTAGAAATTTGTCTATTTCACCCAGGTTGTTCGATTTCTGTTCAGTATAATTGTTCATAGTAATTTCTTACAATCCTTTGTATTTCTGTGATATCAGTTGTTACTTCTCCTCTTTTGTTTCTGATTTTATTTGTTTGAGTCCTCTCTCTTTTTTTCTTTATGAGTCTGGTTAATGGTTTATCAATTTTGTTTGTCTTTTCAAAGAACTAGATCTTGGATTCATTGATCTTTAGAATTACCTTTTTAGTATATGTGTCATTTAATTTTGATCTGATCTTGATTATCTCCTTCCTTCCATTCACACTGGGATTGGTTTGCTGTTCCTTTAATTCTCTTAAATGTAAGGTTAGGTTGTTTATTTGAGACTTTTCTTTCTTTAGGTAGGCCTGTATTGCTATGAACTTCCCTCCCAGGACTGCCTTTGTTATGTCCCATAGCTTTTGGGTTGCTTTGTGTTTGTTTTCATTTATTTCCAGGTACTTTTTAATTTTTCCTTGAGCTTATTGTTAACCAATTAATTATTTAAAAGATCTCATTCAGTGTCTATATTTTTGTGTTTTTTCCCTTGAAGTTTGTTTCTAGTTTTAAGCCATTGTGACCCAAGAAGATGCTTGCTATGATTTTGTTGTATCCCGATCGCGAGACAAATGACCAAGTTGGAGACAGGTGGAAGTGAGGATGGGATTTATTAACCTGCGCAGGGGCAAACTCCCGACTGCCTAAGCAGGAGATACAAATGGGAGTCGAGTCCTGCACTTAGAATGAGCTCCTTTTATGCATGATTAGCAAGCAAGCAGTTTACAGAAGCAGAAGTTGCAGTTATTGCTAGGGTACACAAGGGTCCTGGCTTGTGTCCTAATTTTACCTTGGAAACGTAAGTCCTGGCTTGTGTCCTGATTTTACCTTGGAAACGTCTAGTTCCTTAGTATTGTTGTGTCAACGTTTCTCATTTCTTAGGGTTGCTGAGGCCATATCCTTGAGGTTCTGTTAGTTCTCCTTTGTTTCAAACCTAGGAGACCTTACCAAACTTCCTCCTCTATGGTCCTATGACTTCTATGAATGGGTCGTTTGTTTGGAGGTCTGACAGTTTTAATTACTCATAAAACTGGCCTTCTACATTCCCCCATTTGCTTTTGGTAATATTTGAGTCAAATCCTTGACTCATTATCTCTCGGTATTATGGCATACGGTTGGGATAATACCATAAGTTTGACAGTGTCTACCCTGTCTTGGGTCTCTCTCTCTTTCTCAATAGAGTAATGTGCGGATCAGGACGGGATGGATCCCATCCCAGCGCTAGTGTTTCACAACCCCACTTTTTGCAGTAGTAATCACTGATAGATCTACATTCTCCCCTTCGTTCTGCTGGAGGTTCTGGGCACCCATAGTGTGGTGTAAACCATAAGGCCTGATTCGTCCCCCCGGAATTACAATTATTAGTACTCCGACCCCCATAGTCTCTGAGTAATGGCCCCTCAAGCAGATAGTTTCTTTGGGAGACTGGTGAGTCACAGAACCTGTCTCTGAAGAATTTGGAAAAATCAGTGGTTAAGGTTAGAGCAGAATTATCCCAGGTATAGTTAGAAGCAATAACAGTTCCATTCGTTGTTCTTTTTTTTTTTTTTTAAATTTTTATTTATTTATCTTTAGAGGGGAAGGGTAGGAGAGAGGAAGAGGGAGAGAAATATCAATGTACAGTTGCCTCTTGTGTGTCCCATGCTGGGAACTGGCCTGCAACCCAGGCATGTGCCCTGACTGGGAATCGAACCGCGATCCTTTGGTTCGCAGGCACGTGCTCAATCCACTGAGCTACACCAGCAAGGGCCCATTCGTTGTTCTTATCAGAACCTATTCTTGCCTGCTTAGGGCCTGACTTACTGCAATGCAGATTAGCAATAGTCCTAGTTGGTAGTCAAAGTTACTTTGAGTGACTGGTCTGGATGCTGCTTTACTCGCCATCTCCTCTCGTTGTGGTCCTGATCTGAGTCAGTGGGCTTGAGGTGTGAGTTATGGATCCAGTAGGGATCTGCTACTTTCACCGTGGTGGGGGTCCTTAGTATTACCTGAAATGGTCCTTCCTCCCTGGGTTCAAGGTTCTTTCTTCTGTGTCTTAGTGTCTATACTAACTGTCCTGGCTCATATGCTGCTTGGGATGTAGAGGCTGCTGGCTGTTCCGACTGTCGTTGCCTGAGTGCTAGAGAGTCTTTCCTGATGTGCTGTAATAATGCCTGTAAGGACTTAAGAAAATGGTTGTTAGATATAGATAAAGCTTCAGTGGTAAGTTTTGGAATTATTGGCACGGGCTGTCTATATATGAGCTCATATGGGGTCTATCAGTTTAGATAAGGGGTACACCTTATCCTCAGTAGGGCAAAAGGGAGGATCTCTACCCAGTTCTCGCCGGTCTCCTCTTGGAGTTTAATAATGGTGTCCCTTACAGTCCTGTTCATTCTTTCTACTTGCCCTGAACTCTGAGGTCTATAAATGCAGTGTAATTTCCAATTGATCCCTAACCGATTTGCTAACTCCTGGGAAATTTTTGAAATGAAAGCTGGTCCATTGTCGGAACCTAGGGCAAGGGGTAGCCTATATCTCGAAATTATTTCTCTTAATAGTATTTTACATATTGTTGAGGCAGTTTCTCCCTTAGTTGGGAAGGCCTCTACCTATCTAGAGTACGTATCTACTAATACTAATAAGTACTTATGTCCAAATTTCCCAGGAGACATTTCAGTGAAATCAACTTCCTATAATTCACCCGGGACTTGCCCCCGATACCTTACCTGAAGAGGGAAACTCTGACTAGGGAATTTACCTTTGCACATATTTTACATCTTGATACTATCGATGTTACTAGTTCTCTTAACCTTGGGGCATAATAATATTTCCTAACTAATAACTCTAACTTATTCTGTCCTAGATGGGTGCTTTCATGTAGTTCCCTGACTATTTGTCTAGCTACTCCTTGTGGTAGGTAGAGTCTGTGATCTGGTAGTATAATCTATCCTTCTTCTTTCTGCTTTCCCCCAAATTCTAGCCCTTCGTGTTTTTCTTCTTTAGTATAGAAGGGTATTGCCAGTAGCTCAGGATGTGGTAACAGTGGCAGCAGAGTCGTAGGTTCTAGTTGGGCGGCGGTTCTTGCCGAGGCGTCAGCTAGTTGGTTTCCTCTTACGATGGGGCTATCTCCTTTTTGATGTCCTTTACAATGGATAATTGCTACTTTCTTTGGTAACCATATAGCATCTAGCAAGGCTAAAATCTCTTCTTTATTCTTGATCTCCTTTCCCCCTGCTGTTAAAAGTCCTCTTTCTCTATAGAGTGCCCCATGGACATGTGCAGTTGCAAAAGCATATCTGCTATCGGTGTAAATGTTCACTGTCTTTTGTTCAGCTATTCTGAGGGCCTGGATGAGTCCTACTAATTCTGCTTTTTGTGCAGATGTTCCCCGCGGTAGGGCTGCTTGCCATATTATTTCAGTTTCTGAGGTTACTGCAGCTCCTGCATATCGTTGCCCTTCCTTGATAAAGCTGTTGCCATCAGAGAATAAATTCAATTTGGCTTGCTCATAAGCCTCATCCTTTAAGTCTGGCCTGACCCCAGCAATATGTTCTAGTATATTTTGGCAGTCATGAACAATGGTGGGGTCAGAAGCTGGTAACATGGTGGCTGGATTTAAGGCAACAGTTTTCAAAAACTGTACCGCTGGTGGGTTCAGGAGCTGTATCTGATATTGGGTCAACCGGGCGTTAGAGAGCCAACAGTCTGGTGGCGACTTCAAAGTCCTTTCAATATGGTGCTCTCCAATCACTTGCACATTCTGCCCTAAGGTCAGCATACTGGCCTCCTTAACCAGTAGGGCAGTTGCTGCTAAGGCCCTCAGACAAACCGGCCATCCAGCTGCCACAGGATCTAATTTCTTGGACAGGTAGGCTACAGGCCTTCTCCAGGGTCCCAGAGTCTGGCTCAGTACTCCTTTTGCAATGCCAGTCTTTTCTGCTACAAATAGCTGAAAAGGCTTAGACATATTGGGTAAGGCTAATGCTGGTGCAGATACCAATGCTTCCTTGAGAGCCTGGAATGCCTTTTCCTCTGCTTCTGTCCATTGGAAGTTCCCCTCTTTCCCTCTGGTCAGGTCATGGAGGGGCCTGGCTAACTCAGCAAATCCCATTATCCAAATTCTGCAGTATCCCACTGCCCCTAGAAATTCATGCACTTGTCTCTTGGTGGTGGGTGTAGGGATTTGCAGTATGGTCTGGATTCTCTGGGAGGAAAGGGCCCTCTTACCTTGTTGTAACACGTAGCCAAGGTAACTCACGGTCTGCACAGCAATCTGGGCCTTCTTTGCAGATATTCAATACCCCATCAGCTCCAGGTCCCTTAGGAGGTCTATGGTGGCTGCCAAGCATTCCTCTTCTGTTTGGGCTGCCAGCAGTAGGTCATCTACATACTGTAGGAGCACTACAGTGGGGTGAAGAGTGCGAAAAGCCTGTAAATCCTTACCCAATGCTTCATTGAACAAGGTTGGAGAATTCTTGAGGCCTTGTGGCAGTCGAGTCTATGTAAATTGTCCTATTAGTCCATTCTCTGGATCATTCTACTCAAAGGCAAATATCTCCTGGCTTGCCGGTGCCAAAGGGATAGTGAAGAAGGCATCCTTTATTTATTTATTTTTTTTAATCAGTATTTTTTAATTGTTGATAATGTACAGTTTTCTGTCTTTTACCCCGCCCCAGTCCACCACCCCAGGCCTCCCCACCTTCCTCCCATTTCCACCCCCCATAGTTTTTGTCCATGAGTCCTTTATACTTGTTGCTCTAAACCGTTCCCCTTTTCCCCTGAAATTCCCTCCCCTCCCACTCTGGACACTGTCAGACTGTTCCTTTAAATCCAGTACTGAATAGTAGCTATGTGTTGGGGGCAAAGAACTTAACAAGGTATATGGGTTACCGTTGAGTGGATGGTGTCTATCCTGGCATTGACCTCTCGCAAGTCTTGTACTGGGCGATAATTGTCTGTCCCAGGTTTCTGCACTGGGAGTAAGGGCGTGTTCCACACTGACTGGCACGGCCTCAGTATTCCCGCCTGCAGTAATCGCCAAAGGTGTCTGGCGATACCTTGCCTCGCCCGTGCCGGCACGGGGTACTGCCGCACTCTAATAGGGGTGGCTGTACTGGCAAGCTGGACCAAAACAGGGGGTTGATGCGAGGCCAATCTGGGAGGGTTGGTCTCCACCCATACTCCTGGTACCTGCTCTTGGACTTCAGTTATTCTACCCTGCTCCCGGCTGTTATCTTCTGTTACCGGAGACACTAAGTACTCCTCTGATATGGGTACCGTTACATTGAGATTTATCACGGCCTCTTGACCTGGTTCCCCTTGAGGTCTGGCGTCTCCCCTGAAGGTAATGGTGGCCTGGAGTTTCTGGAGTAGGTCTCTGCCCATCAGTGGATAAGGGCAATCAGGAATTACTAGGAAGGAATGAGTAATTGTTCCTTTTCCTAAATCTATAATCCTTGCCATTGCCCAGGGGTAGGCTTGCGCCTTCCCTGTAGCCCCCACTATCTTTGTAGTTGCCTTTTGCATATGCCCTTGAGTAAGTGGCTCCCATGTCTACAAGAAAGTCCACAGGCTTTCCTTCAATTTTGAGGGTTACCGAGGGCTCCTGGGAGCCAACAGAGATGGAGCCCTGGCCCCGTCAGTCTAAAGCTTGCAATAGGACCTCCGGTCCCTTTCCTTGGTGTCCTTGGGCCTCACGTAGTTTGGGGCACTCATTTTTCTAATGTCCTTTTTCCTTGCAATAGGCACATTGATCCTTTTCAACTCTCCCTTTTCTTCCCTTGTTAACCTTGCCCTTCCCTTTCTGAGGGGGTTTCTGAGCTGCAATTAGAATCTTGGCTACTTTTGCTTTTCCTATTTCCGGATCATCTCGATTCACATAAACCTTCTGAGCTATCTCTAATAGCTTTCTCCTATTTTCCCTTTCAAATCCTTCTATTTTCTGTAATTTTCTTCTTATGTCTGCAGCTGATTGTGTCACAAATGCTATATTTACTAGCCGCCGGTTTTCATCAGCTTCGGGGTCTAGGGGAGTATATATTTTGTACGCCTCTATCAACCTCTTTAAGAAGGCCGCTGGCGACTCATCTTTTCCCTGAATTACCTCCTCTATCTTTCCAAAGTTTGTGGGTTTTCTAGCTGCTGCCTTTAGCCCTCACAATAGAGCCCGGTGGTACTGCAAGAGCGCCTCCCTTCCCCCTGGGGTGTTAGCATTCCAATTTGGGGATTGTGAGGGAAGAATGTCTTCTAGCTCCTGCCTAGCTGCAGGAGAATTTCCCTCTTCCCCTAGTACAGCCTTGGCTGCTTCTCTTAAGATTCTTTCCCTCTCTTTGGAGGTAAACAATGTATACATTATTTGTTGGCAATCATCCCAAGTTGGCTGATGGGTTCTAAATATTGTCTCAAGTAAAGCAATTAACCCCTGTGGTTTTTCAGAAAATGGGGGATTTTGGTGTTTCCAATTATACAAATCGCTGGTGGAAAACGGCACATATATTAGCCATGAGGGAGTCCCAGAGGGGGCATCAGGTGCAGGAGCAACCTCCCACAAGGGCATAATGGCTGCTCCCTCTCCCATCGATGCCTGTTCCGGTCTATATCTGGTTCCCCCCTGAGTATGAGGTGGACTGGCATAGGAATCCTTGCCTTCCTGCTGGGTGGAATGGGGTTCTTCCCTCTGAGGGTAAGGAGGTGGGGAATTCAGAGGATCCAAGGGGTCTTCGATTGCCCCTGGTAACACCGGATATAAGCTGGGGTTTTTCCGGTCTGAGGGTGCAGTGGGCATCTGCAGTCTTCTGTCTCGCCCTGTTCCTGTGGCTAACAGAATGGCCCTTCTGCTTCCTGTTCTCTGTCTTATGCACCTCTGCACATAACCTGGCTTTTGTTTGTTGCTATATCTATCTACACATCTATATAGACTATCTGGTCTGGGTGAGGTACTCTATACACTACCGATCTTACAGCAAATAACCCTGGTAAGTCAAAAGTTCCCTCAGTTGGCCACCCCACCTCAAACGTAGGCCACTCCTGTCCGGACAAGGTTCTTAAAATTTCTGGATTTACCTCATAACTACCATAGCCACGAGCACGGCGCTGGAAGTCAGAAAAATTATTCATTAGACATTCTAGAGGAGTACTAGGTCTTGATCCCCTCTGGCCCATTCTTATAAATGTTAGTATCACAAAACAGACGTCAACACTGAGGACAATACACAGAGACACAACAGATGCGTGCGACACAATGTAACTTGAGTAACTTTTGAGTAACTTGGCATAAGTTACTCAAAACAGAAACCAAATCAGAGAGCAGCGTCCTGCTTCTGAACTCCTGGGTAGGTCTCAGGCGGCGTCCCATCTACTACCACAGGACAAGGCTCCGGAGCACTTCCAAAAGAGGATCCTCATACTTACTCAGTTCGAACTGCCCATCCAGTCTCCAAAATGCAAACTCCTCCAAAGGAGATCTCGCTGGGGCCTCCAAATGTTGTATCCCGATCGTGAGACAAATGACCAAGTTGGAGACAGGTGGAAGTGAGGATGGGATTTATTAACCTGCGCAGGGGCAAACTCCCGACTGCCTAAGCAGGAGATACAAATGGGAGTCGTGCCCTGCACTTAGAATGAGCTCCTTTTATGCATGATTAGCAAGCAAGCAGTTTATAGAAGCAGAAGTTGCAGTTATTGCTAGGGTACACAAGGGTCCTGGCTTGTGTCCTAATTTTACCTTGGAAACGTAAGTCCTGGCTTGTGTCCTGATTTTACCTTGGAAACGTCTAGTTCCTTAGTATTGTTGTGTCAACGTTTCTCATTTCTTAGGGTTGCTGAGGCCATATCCTTGAGGTTCTGTTAGTTCTCCTTTGTTTCAAACCTAGGAGACCTTACCAAACTTCCTCCTCTATGGTCCTATGACTTCTATGAATGGGTCGTTTGTTTGGAGGTCTGACAGTTTTAATTACTCATAAAACTAGCCTTCTACAATTTCAATTTTCTTGAGTTTGTTGAGATTTGTTTTGTGTCCTACCATGTGGTCTGTCTTTGAAAGTGATCCATGTATGTTTGAAAAGAATGTATATTTTACTTCTTTGGGGTGAAATGCTCTGTAAATATCCATTAAGTACATTTGATCTAGGGTGTTGTTAATGCCAAATATCCCTGTTGATTTTTTTTGTTTGGACGTGTCCATCGTTGATGGTGGAATGTTAAAATCCACTATGATGTCTTTATTGCTGTGGATCTCCTTAAAGCCCTCCAAGATTTTCCTTGTGCAGTTAAGTGCTCCTATATTGGGCTCATTTATGTTTATAAGGGTTATATCCTCTTTTGGACAACTTAAGTATTATGTAGTGACTTTGTCTCTTGTTACAGTCTTTGTTTTGACGTCTAACTTGTCTGATATAAGTATTGCTAACCCATTTTAATTTCTTTGCCATTTACTTGTAATATTTTTTCATCCCTTCACTTTCAGTCTGTGTTGATATTTTGTTCTGAAGTGGGTCTCTTGTAGGCAGCATATGTGCAGGTCATATTTTCTTATCTATTCAGCTACCCTATGTATTTTGATTCAAACATTTAATCCATTTACACTTAAGATTATTATTGATAGATATTTATTCATTGCCATTTTTTCCCTTTGTGCCAATGTTCCTCTCTCTCTCTCTCTTTCTCTTCATCTTCTTAAAGCAATCCCTTTGGCATCTCTTGCAATGATGATTTGATGGAGATAAACTCTTTTAGTGTTGTGTTTTTTGTTATTTATTTATGTCTGGGTAGCTCCCTATTTGTTTTCCTTTTTAAGTGAGAACCTTGCTGGTTAGAGTAATCTTGGTTAAAGTTCTTTGCTTTTCATTACTTAGATAACTTTGTGCCATTCCCTTCTGGCTTATAGTGTTTCCATTGAGAAGTCAACAGATAGCCTTATCAGAGCTCCCTTGTATATAACTAGCTGTTTCTCCCTAGGTACAATTATTATTATTACTGTTTTTTCAATTAAAATCTAGTATTTCTTATCTTTTAAAAATTTATTTTTCAATCATAGTTGACATTCACTATTATATTTGTTTTAACTATACAGCATAGTGGTTAAACATTTGTAACTTAAAAAGTGATCCTTGATAAGTCTAGTACCCACCACATACCACTCATAGCTATTACAATGTTATCGACTATATTCCCTATGATGCACTTTATATCCTCATGATTACTTCCTAACTGTCAGTTTGTACTTCTTAATCTCTTCACCTTTGCACCCAGCCACCCAAACCAGCTACCACTTGGCAACCATCAGTTTGTTCTCTGGTTCTATATGTTTGTTCCAGTTTTGTTTGTTCATTTGTTGTTTAGATTTTACATATAAGTGAAATCATGTAATATTTGTCTTTTTCTGTATAACTTATTTCACTTAGCATAATACCCTCTAGGCCCATCCATGCTTTCACCAATGGTATACTTTCATTCTTTTTATGGGTGAGTAATATTCCATTGTATATGTATGCTACATCTTTTATATCCAATCATTTATCAATTGTAGGTTGCTTCTATATCTTTGTCATGGTAAATAATGATGCAATAAGCATAAGGATTTATATATCTTTTCAAATTATTGTTTCGGATTTCTTAAGATAAATACCCAAAAGTGTAATTGCTGGGTTATAAAGCAGTTCTAGTTTTAATTTTTGAAGAAGTTTTATACTGTTTTTTTATCATGGCTGAACCAATTTGCAATTCCACCAACAATGCACAAGTATTCCCTTTCTCTACATTCTCAGAAACACTTGTTTGCTGATTTACTTATGATAGTCATTTTGACAGGTATGAGAGGATATCTCGTTGTGGTTTTAATTTGCATGTCTCTGATGATTAGTGATATTGAGCATCTTTTCATAAGTATATTGACCATCAGTATGTCTTCTTTGGAAAAATGCCTTTCCAAGTCCTCTGTCTACTTTTTAATTGAATTGTTTTGGGGTTATTTATGTTAAAGTGTATAAGTTCTTTATAAATTTTGGATATTAACTCTTTATTGCATGTATCATTGGCAAATATCTTCTATTTACTAGGCTGTTTTTCATTTTGCTGATTTTTTTTAAGTGTGGAAAAACTTTTTAGTTTGATATAATCCCTTTTGTTTATTTTTTTGTTTAATTTCTTTTCCTGAGGATCTATATCAGAAGAAATATTACTGAGAGTGATGTCAAAGAGTTTATTGCCTATGCTTTTTTTCTAAATGTTTTCTGGTTTTGGGTCTGACATTGAAATCTTCAGTTTATTTTTAGTTCATTCTTGTACATGGTATAAGAAAGTGGTCTAGTTTCATTATTTTGCATGTTGTAAGTCCAGTTTTCCTAATACCATTTAAGAGACTGTTTTTTACTCCATATGTACTTTCGCCTCCCTTGTCATACATTAATTGACCATGTAGATGTAGGTTTATTTCTGGGCTCCCTATTATGTTCCATTGATCTATGTGTCATTTTTATGCCAGTACTATGCTGTTTGATGATGACCTCTATTATAGTTTAATATTAAATAGCATGATGCCTCAACTTCCTTATACTTTCTCAAGATTGATTTGGCTATGCAGGGTCTTTTGTTGTTCCATATAAATTTTAGAATTGTTTTTTTCTGTTTCTGTAATAAGGACCATTGATATTTTGATAAGGATTGCATTGAATCTAGTAGTCGCTTTAGGTAGTGAAGGTATTTTAACAATGTTAATTCTTCCTATCGGTAAGCATAATACATAATTTCATTTATTTGTATCTTCTTCAATATCTTGTAATTTCCGAGTACAAGGCTTTTACCTCCTTGGCTAAATTTATTCTTATTTTTATTTTATTATTTTTTGTAAATTTATTTTATTTTATTTTTTGATGCAGTTGTAGATGGAATTGTTTTCTTACTCTTTGTTTCTGATAGTTCATTGTTGGTGTGTAAAAATTCAACTGATTTCTGAATATTAATTTTGTTTCCTGCTACCTTACTGAGTTCATTTATCAGTTCTAATAGCTTTTTTTTGTGAACTCTTTGGGGTTCTCTTTATATAGTATAATGTCATCTGGAAATAGTGAGTTTTACTTCTTGATTTTCTATTTAGATGTCTTTTCTTTCTTTCTCTTGTCCGATTATTGTGGCTAAGACATCTAGTACTATGTTGAATAAAGTGATGAAAGTGCACATATTTATATCTTGTTTCTGATTTTAAGATAAACACTTTTAGCTTTTCACTGTTGAGTGTGATGTTAGCTATAAGTTTGTCATTTGTGGCCTTTATTATGTTGAGATATGTACTTTCTATTCCTACTTTGCTGAGAGTTTTTAAATCTTAAATGGATGATGTATTTTTTCAAATGCTTTTTCTATATCTATCGATATAATGATATAATTTTTATTCTTTGTTTTGCTTATGTTGTGTATCCTGTCAATTGATTTGTGGATATTGGACCAACCTTGCATTCCAGGAATAAATTCCACCTGATTATTTGTATGATCATTTAAATGTATCAACTTCATTTGCTAATATTTTTTTTTGAAAACTTTTGCATCTGTCTTCCTCAGGGGTATTTGGTCTGTTTTAAAATTCTTTTATAATGTCTTTGGCTTTGGAATCAGTGTAATGTTATTATAAAATGACTTTGGGAGCTTTTTTCCCCTTAAATATTTTTGGAATAGTTTGAGAAGGACATGTGTTAATTCTTTTTTTGTATGTTTGGTAATCATTACCTGTGAAACTCTCTGGTCCAGGACTTTTATTTGTTATGAGCTTTAAATTATTGATTTAGTTTTATTAATTGCTATTAGTTTATTTAAATTTTCTGTTATTAATTCAGTTTTGGAAGATTTTCATTTCTATGTATTTATTTCTTTCACATGCAATTTGTTGGAATATAATGTTTATAGTATTTTATATAGTCCTTTGTGTTATCTTTGTTATTTCTAATGTTATTTATTTGGGTTTTTCTCTTTTTTTCTTGATGATTCTGGTTAAAGGTTTATTAATTTTGTTTATCTTTTCAAAGAACCAGCATTGGATTCACTGATACGTTATATTGTTTTAGACGCTATCCTATTTATTTCCACTATGATCTTAATTATTTCCTTCTTTGCAGTTACTTTGGTCTCGTTATTATTTTAATTCCTTAAATTGAAAAGTTAGATTGTTTATTTCTTGTTTCTTTAGGTAGGTGTCTATTGCTGTGAATTTCCCCTTTGTAACTAATTTAGCTGTGCTTCATTGATTTGGGGTATTGTGTTTTCATTTTCAGTTTGTCTCAATGTATCTTTTTATTTCTTCCTTGATCTCATTGTTAACCCATTAATTATTTAATAGCATGTTACTTAGCCTTACATGTGTTTGTGTGTTTCTCAGTCATTTTTTTTCCGTAATGGACTTTTTTCATTGTTATTCAAGTTGTCTTCGTTTTCACCGCACCTCCTGCCCCACCTGCTCCACCATCCCTGCCTCCCACCCTCAAACCTACCCTGTTTGGTTTTGTCCATGTGTCCTTTATACATGTTCCTTGATGAACCTTCCCATATTTTCCACCATTATCTCCCTCCCCCCTCCCCTCTGTCAGTTGGTTCTTTATTTCAGTTTCTCTGGTTATATTTTGCTTGCTTGTTTGTTTTGTTGATTAGCTTCCACTTATAGGTGAGATCATTTGGTATTTGTCTTTCACAACCTGGCTTAATTCACTTAGCATAATGCTCTCCAGAACCATCCATGCTGTCATGAAGGGTAGGAGTTCCTTCTTTCTTTCTGCTGTGTAGTGTTTCATTGTGTAAATGTACCACAGTCTTTTTACCCATTCATTTACTGATGGGCATCTAGGTTGCTTCCAACACATGGCTATTGTAAATTGTGTTGCTATGCACATTGGGGTGCATAGGTTCTTTTAGATTGAGGTTGCAAGGTTCTTAGAATATAATCCTAGCAGTGGAATTGCCCAGTCAAAAGGCAGTTCCATTTTTAGTTTTCTGAGGAAATTTCATACTGTTTTCCACAGTGGCTGCACCAGTATGCAAACCCCCAACAGTGTACTAGGGTTCCATTTTCTTCACAACCTCTCCAACACTTGTTGTTTGTTGCTTTGTTTATGATGGCCATTCTGACTGGTATGAAGTGGTATCTCACTGTGGTTTTAATTTACTTTTTTATGATGGCTAGTGATGCCGAGCATTTTTTCATATGCTTCTGGACCCTCTGTATGTCCTCCTTGGAGAAGTGTCTGTTCAAGTCCTTCGCCCATATTTTGATTGGGTTGCTTGTCTTCTTAGAGTGGAGTCCTGTGAGTTTTTTTATACAGTTTTGGAGATCAAACCCTTGTCTGAAGTATCATTGGCAAATACGTTTTCCCATATGGTTGGTTTCCTTTTAATTTTAATGCTGTTTTCTATAGCTGTGCAGAAGCTTTTTATTTTGATGAGATCCCATTTGTTTATTCTTTCCTTTATGTCCCTTGCTCTAGGGGACATATCAGTGAAAATATTGCTGTGTGGAATATCTGAGATTTCCCTGCCTATGTTCTCTTCTAGGAATTTTATGGTGTCACAACTATAGTTAAGTCTTTTATTCACCTTGAACTTATTTTTGTGTATGGTGTAAGGTGGTAGTCAAGTTTCATTTTTTTGCCTGTAGCTGCCCAGCTCTCCCAGCACTATTTGTTGAACAGGCTGTTTTTGCTCTATTTTATGCTTCTTCCCCCTTTGTCAAATATTAATTGACCATAGAGACTTGGGTTTATTTCTGGAATCTCTATTCTGTTCCATTGGTCCATGTGTCTGTTCTTATGCTCATACCAGGCTGTTTTGATTACAGTGACCTTGTACTACAGTTTGATATCAAGTATTGTGATCCCTCCTATTTTTTTCTTTTCTCAAAATTGCTACATCTATTTTGGGTTGTTTACACTTCCATAAAAATTTTTGAAGTGTTTGTTCTATATCTGTGAAAAATGCCATTGGTATTTTAATAGGCATTTCATGGAATGTATAAATCGCTTTGGAGAATATGGACATTTTGATGATGCTAATTCTTCTGATCCATGAACACAGTACATGTTTCCATTTGTTTGTGTCTTCCTTGATTTCTTTCTTCAGCATTGTGTAGTTTTCTGAGTACAGGTCTTTTACCACCTTGGTTAGGTTTATTCCTGGGTATTTTATTTTTCTTGTTGCTGTATCAAATAAGACTTGAAAAAAAATCATGATTTTCATGATTTTTAATTGTTTTTCATTTTTTTATGATTTCATGAAAAAGCCATTTTCATGATTTTTGTTTCTGATATTTCATTGTTGGTACACAAAAAAATGGCTTTGATTTCTAAGTATTGGCATTGTATCCAACTTATTTATTTATTAGGTTGAGCAGTTTTTTGGTGGAGTCTATAAGATTTTGTATGTACACTATCACATCATCTGCAAATAATGACAGTTTTGTTTCTTCTTTTCCAATTTGGATGCCTTTTATTTCTTTTTCTTGTCTGATTGCTCTGGCTAGGACTTCCAATACTATTTTGAATAGAAGTGGTGAAAATGGACAACTTTGTCTTATTCCTGTCTGAGTGGGGAAGTTTTAGCTTTTGCCCATTGAGTATGATGTTGGCTGTAGGTCTCTGGTATATGGCCTTTATTAGGTTGAGGAATGCTCCCTCTATTCCCGCTTTGCTGAGTGTTTTTATCATAAATGCTCTTTCCACATCTATTGATATGATCATGTGATTTTTGCATTTGCTTTTGTTTATGTGATGTATTATGTTTACTGATTTGTGAATATTGAACCATCCTTGCATCTCTAGGATGAATCCAACTTGGTCATGTTGGGTGATCTTTTTAATGTATTGCTGGATGCAATTTGCCAATATTTTGTTGAGTACTTTAGCATCTATGTTCATCAGCTTTATTGGCCAGAAGTTTTCTTTCTTTGTTGTGTTTTTATCTGGTTTTGGGATTAGGATGATGCTGGCTTCTTAAAAAGAGTTTGAGAATCTTCTATCTTCTTGAAGTTTTTGGATTAATCTGTGGAGGATGGGGGTTAGCTCTGCCTTAAATGCTTTGAAAAAATCCCCTGTGAAACCATGTGGTCCAGGGATTTTGTGTGTCAGAAGGTTTTTGATTACTGCTTCAATTTCGTCAGCTGTTATTGGTCTCTTCAGGCTTTCTGCTTCATTGAGTTTTGGAAATTATATTTTTCTAGAAATTTTTCCATTTCACCTAGGTTTTCAAATTTCTTGGCATATAGTTCTTTGCAGTAATTTCTTACAATCTGTTGTATTTCTGTGGTATCAGTTGTAATCTCTCCTCTTTCATTTCTGGGTGTATTTGGGTCCTCTCTCTTTTTTTCTTGATGAGCCTGCTTAAGGGCTTGTTGATTTTGTTTATCTTTTCAAAGAACCAGCTCCTGGATTCATTGATCTTTAGAATTGTGCTTTTAGTCTCCATGTCATTTAATGCAGCTCTGGTCTTGGTTATTTCCTTCCTTCTACTTGCTCTGAGCTGTCTTTGTTGTTGTTCCTCAAGTTCTTGTAGGTGTAGGGTTAGGCTGTTTGTTTGAAATGTTTCTATCTTTTTTAGGTAGGCCTGTATCGCTATGAACTTCCCTCTCAGGACTGCCTTTGCTGTGTCCCGTAAGTTTTGGATTGTTGTGAGATCATTTTCATTTGTTTCTAGCAACTTTTTGATTTCTTCCTTGGTCTTATATTTGACCCATTGATTGTTTAATAACATGCCATTCAATCTCCATGAGTTTGAGTGTTTTTGAATATTTTCCTTGAGGTTGGATTCTAGTTTCAGTCCCTTGTGGTCAGAGAAGATGCTTGATACGATTTCAATTTTCTTCAATTTGTTGAGGCTTGTTTAGTGTCCTAACTTGTGGTCTATTTTTGACAGTGTTCCATGTGCATTTGCAAAGAATGTGTATTTTGCTTCTTTTGGATGAAAAGCTCTATATATATATCAATGAAGTCCATTTGATCTAGGACATTGTTCAATGCTGCAATATCTTTGTTGATATTTGTTTGGAAGATATATCTATTTTTGATAGTGGGATGTTGAAATTCCCTACTGTAATTGTGTTGTTGTCAATATCTATCTTGAAGTCCTCCAAGATTTTGTTTATGTATTTGTGTGCTTCTATGTTGGGTGTATATGTATTTACAATATTTATGTCTTTTTGATGGATTCTTCCCTTGAGTATTATGAAATGCTCTTCTTGGTCTCTTTTAATTGCCTTTTCTTTGAAGTCTAATTTGTCTGATATGAGAATTGTTACCCCAGCTATTTTTTTCCTGTCCATTTGCTTGGAATATTTGTTTCCAGTCCTTTACTTTCAGTCTGTGTAGGTTTTTTGTTCTTAGGTGTGTCTCTTGTAGGCAGCATGTGTAGGTCATGATTTGTTATCCATTCAGCTATCCTATGTCTTTTAATTGGGACATTTAATCCATTTATATTTAAGGTTATTATTGATAGATACTTATTCATTGCCATTTTTTTGTACCTGTGTTTCTCTCTCACTGCTTTTCTTCCTATTCTTTTTTTTTAATATATTTTATTGATTATGCTATTACAGTTGTCCCATTTCTCCCCCATCATTCCCCCCACCCTGCACACCCTCTCCCACCCACATTCACCCCTTTAGTTCATGTCCTTGTGTCATAAGTTCTTTAGCTTCTACATTTCCCATACTATTCTTGCCCTCCCCCTGTCTATTTTCTACCCACTATCTATGCTACTCATTCTCTGTACCTTCCCCCCCCCTCCCACGCCCCTGTTGCTAACCCTCCATATGATCTCCATTTCTGTGGTTCTGTTCCTGTTCTAGCTGTTTGCTTAGTTTGCTTTTGTTTTAGGTGTGGTTCTTAATAGCTGTGAGTTTGCTGTCTTTTCACTGTCATATTTTTGATCTTCTTTTTCTTAGATAAGTCCCTTTAACATTTCATATAATAAGAGCTTGGTGATGATGAACTCCTTGAACTTGACCTTATCTGAGAAGCACTTTATCTTCCCTTCCATTCTAAATGACAGCTTTGCTGGATAGAGCAATTTTGGATGTAGGTCCCTGCTTTTCAAGATTTCAAATATTTCTTTCCAGCCCCTTCTTGCCTGTAAGGTCTCTTTTGAGAAATCAGCTGACAGTCTGATGGGAACTCCTTTGTAGGTGACTGTCCCCTTATCCCTTGCTGCTTCTAGAATTCTCTGCTTCATTTTAATCTTGGCTAATGTAATTACGATGTGCCTTGATGTGTTCCTCCTTGGGTCCAACTTCTTTGGGACTCTCTGAGCTTCCTGGACGTCCTGGTAGTCTATTTCCTTTGCCATATTGGGGAAGTTCTCCTTTATTATTTGTTGAAATAAGTTTTCTACTTGTTGCTCTTCTTCCCCTTCTGGGACCCCTAGAATTCGGATGTTGGGACGTTTAACGATGTCCTGGAGGTTCCTAAGCCTCTCCTCATTTTTTTGAATTCTTGTTTCTTCCTCGTTTTCTGTTTGGTTGTTAATTTCTTCCTTCTGGTCCACTCCATTGATTTGAGTCCCAGTTTTCCTTCCATCTCTATCGGTTCCCCATGCGTCTTCCTTCATTTCACGTATTGTAGCCTGCATTTTTTCATCTAGTTTGTGAGCAAAGTCAACCAATTCTGTGAGCATCCTGATAACCACTGCTTTGAACTGTGCATCTGATAGGTTGGCTATCTCTTCACTGCTTAGAGGAATTGACTCCGGCGTTTTCATTTTTTCTCCGGTTTGAGCCATTTTTGGTGGGGTTTTTTGTTTTGTTTTGTTTTGGTTTTAGTCTGGTCGCAGCTATTACGTATGAGGGGTGGAGCCTTAGTAGCCCAGTCACTGGGTTGTGACGCTATAGGTGGGGGCGGGGTCCGAGAGGGAATAATGGCGCCTGTTCCGCTCTCTTCTGGACTCCGGTCACTTCCGCCGCTCCCCCTTCACCTGGATTATCTGCGCATGCGCGTGTGCTGTTACGTAGTGAGGGGTGGAGCCTCAGGCGCTCCCCAGTGTGGGGCAGCCCAGTCGCTGGGTTGTGACGCTGTATGTGGGGGCGGAGTCTGAGAGGGAACAATGGCGCCTGCTCCGCTCTCTCCTGGATTCAGTCCCTTCCGCCACTTCCCCTCTGCCTGGACTGTCTGCGTGCGCGAATGTGGGACCCCCTGGTCAGCCAGCGCCTTGTGCGTCCTCACTGGGTCTGCACAGTTGCCCCCCTGTGCCCGGGGTCCGCCAGCTGCCGCCTGTGTGCCCCAGGACCGCCAGCCACGGCCCGTGCACCTGGGAACTGCGAGCCGCTGCTACTTGCGTTCCTGGGTCCGCACCTCCACTTTTTCCTACTGCGACTCCGCCCCTCTTACCGGTCTGGATGAATGGTTGTTGGACTTCCGTACAGTTCAATTTTCTATAAGTTCTGGTTGTTTTCTTGTTTCTAAATATTTGTTGTCCTTAATTTTGGTTGTGAGAGGAGGCACAGTGTGTCCGCCTACGCCTCCATCTTGGCCGGAAGTCTGCTTTTCTTCCTATTCTTAAAGCAGACCTTTTACTATCTCTTGCAAAGCAGGTTTGGAGGAGCTGTACTATTTGAGACTTCTTTTGCCTGGGAAGCTCCTTATTTGGCCTTCCATTTTAATTGAGAGCCTTGCTGGATATAGTAGTCTCAGTTGCAGGCCCTTAGATTTCATGTCTTGGAATATTTCTTGCCATTCTCTTCTGGTTTAGAGCATTTCCATTGAGAAGTCAGCTGTTAGTCTTATTGGTGCTCCCTTGTATATTACATCCTTTTCTTCCCTTGCTGCCTTTAATATTCTCTCTCTGTCTTGGAATTTTGTCATTTTAATTATGATGTGTCTTGAAGTGGGCCTCTTTGAGTTCCTCTTGACTGGCACTCTCTGTGTTTCCTGGATTTGTGTGACTTTTTCTCTAATCAAAGTAGGGAAGTTTTCCATCACTACTTTTTCAAACAGGTTTTCTATCCCTTGCTCTTCTTCTCCTTCTGGTATCCCTATTATATGGATA
The DNA here is from genome assembly GCA_039655065.1 of Glossophaga mutica. NCBI lineage: Eukaryota > Metazoa > Chordata > Mammalia > Chiroptera > Phyllostomidae > Glossophaga > Glossophaga mutica. Next base: position 93,136,727 of record CM077309.1, on the reverse strand, counting down.
TCATTAGGGATCATATTGTCTTGCAGTTGTCTTAACACCTCTTCATTCTTTCTGAGTCTCTTTCCCTTTTCTTGCTTTTTCTGAGTGTTTTTTACTATCTTGTCTTCCAGCTCATTGATTTGATCCTCTGCTTCACCCAGCCTGCATGTAATTCCTTCTAGTGCACTTTTTATTTCGGAGATCTTATTGCTCATTTCTTCCTGGTTTTTGTTTATAGTTTCTATTTCCTTTTTTATACAGTTATAGTTCTTACTCGGTTCCTTGTAGCTTTCTATGAGATCCTTGAGCATCCTTATAACCCTTATTTTGAATTCTATATCTGATAGTTTGCTTACCTCCTTTTCATTTAGCTCTTTTAGTGGGGTATCCTCTATTCCTGTTGATTACAGGTTCTTTTTTTTTTTTGTCTCCCCATTTTGGGTGACTTTTTTGTTTCTTTCTGCACTTCCTGATGTTTTGCTTTGCTACCTGTGTTTGTAGGGTGAACTTCTATAGTAGGAATTCTATGGGGTTCACTGGTGTGGTCTCTGATCTCCTTGTCTGGATGCTCTAGGTTTGCCCTTTCTTCTGTTTGCATGGGCTCTCTTGTACTTGGGTTTTTACCTTTTGGTGTTTCCTTTGTTGGTGGTTTCTTTCCTCCAGCAGGTATATTGAAGTTCGAAGCTCCCACCTATTCTTGTATGTAAACAGTGTCAGGGGGTAGGCAAAATGGATTAAGACAGTGGGAGAATACTTTATGGGATTTAAAATATGAGCAAGTAGAGAAGAGATAGAAGATTCTTTGGATAGGTATAGCATTAACTGTGATATTTCACCCAAGTAACCATGTGATTTCACCTTTAACTGGAACCTAATCTACAAAACAAACAAGCAAGCAAAATATAACAAAGGCATTGAAATAAGAACAAACTGACAGTAACTAGAGGGGAGATGGGAAGGGGTAATAGGGAGGAAATTGTGAAAGGTTTTCTGTAACAACTATGAAGGACACATGGACAATAATAAGAGGGGTGGAAACGGGAGGGAGGTGAGGATGTCTGGGGTGGTGGGTAGGCGTGGGAGGAAAAGGCAGAAAACTTTACTTCAACAACAATAAAATTTAAATGTATTTGGTACAAATTAAAACATACTATAATGCCTTTATTTTTTTAAAAAATAGCCAGTGTTATAGCTAGTTGGGTATCAGGCTAACACCCATTGAAGAACCGACCATGTTCAAAATGGTCAGAAAGTTTTGTGGTGTTCTTACCCAACCTCTTTCCTGGCATAGTGATAGTCTTGTTCTTGAGGAAGCAGCCCAGTTTCCAGTTTTCTTTCTTAAACTAGAGGCAGCAGAGCAGACTTTATTGGCAAATTGTTGTGTATGTCTATTCTAAATACGCTGGGGTGATATGTAAAAGACTAATGCAAGTTGTTCCTCTCTATTTTGCTTAATTGGAATTCAGGAGGAAAAACTATGGGCAGTGCTTCTAAGAGCTACAGGGTGATTCACAGATGCCTAGAGCACGAGAGTGGAGTGGTGGTGGGGAGACACCCAATAGATGATTTAAGGCTTAGCATAAAACTTTAGGTGAAACTGTTTGGAAACTGAGGCATCCAGAAGCAGCTGTGCACAGAGAACACTAGAAAGAAGCCAAATGCATGCATAAGCAAGACAGATGCTTGGAAAAATCACAAGAAGACATTGAACTTTCACAGTGAACTGATTCCTAAGCTTAAAGAAACCTAAGTGTTGAAGGAGACCCCTAGCAAAGAGCCAGCTGGCCAATGCTGAAGAGCTCTTGAAATTCAGGAAGTCTCTGTCACAAAACATTAGTTAAACATACTTAAAAACAGTGACTTCAATGATCACACAAAAGAAGGTCTCGTCTTTGTAAAAGTAGTTTGGAAAGGTCTCAAAACTAATGGAATACTCCAATCTTTAACAATCAAAACAGCAAATAAAAAACTCCTAGAGAAGGAAGACAATCTAGTTTCAAGAAATACCTACCACATTGTAACATTTAAAATCCTAATTTTCAAGAGAGAAAAAAAAAAACAGGACATGTAAAGAAACAAACAATGTGGCATGTTTAAAGGAAGAAAAAAATATAGAAACTGTCCTTAAGGAAAATCAAACATTGACTTTATTAGAAAAAAAGTTTAAACAATTGTCCTAAATATGACCAAAGATCAAAAGGAAAATGGACAAAGAAGTAAACAAAATGTGGAAAATGATGCATGAACAAAATGAGAATATCATTAAAGGGAAGTTATAAAAAGAAGCAAACAAATATTTAAGGTGGAAAGTACAGTTACTGAAATAAAAAAATTATTACAGAGGTTCAACAGGAGATTCAGACAGGCAGAACAAAAAATCGCTGAACTTAAAGATAGGACAATTGAAATTATGGAGTCTGAGGAACAGGAAGAAAAAAAAAATAAAGTGAGCAGGAGGAAATCTTACCCTTTGTTGCAGCATGGATGGACCTGAAGAGCATTATGCTAAGGGAAATCAGGCTGTCAAAGAAAGATAAGTACCATATTACTTCACTCATATGTGGAATCTAATGAACAAACTGAACTAACAAGCAAAATAGAGACAGACTGATAGATACAGAGAGCAGTCTGACAGCTGTCATAGGGGAGGGAGGTTGCAAGGCTGGCTGGAAAATGTGAAGGGATTAAGCAAAACAAACAACCAAACAAACAAAAAACACCTTATAGACACAGACAACAGCAAGGTGATTACCTGAAGGAAAGAGGGGATGTAGAAGAGGGTATGAGGGGGGATAAGTAGTGATGGAAGGAGATTTGACTTGGGGTGGTGAACATACAATAAAAATACATAGATGATGTATTATAAAATGGTACACCAGAAACCTTTGTAATTTTATTAACCAATGTCACTCCAATGAATTCAATAACAAAAATGAACAAGGCCTAAGGGATTTGTGGGATGCCATAAGCAGACCAATGATTGCATTGTGGGAGTCTTAGATGAAGTGAGAAAGAGACAGAGAAGTTGTTTTAAAAAATAGTAACCAAGCTCCCCAAATTTGATGAAATATATGAACCTACGGATGAAAATAAACTCAATAATTTCAAGTAAGGTAAACTCAAAGAGACTCACATGGAGAGATACATTGTAATCAATTTGTCAAAAGGCAAAGACAAAGAGAATATTGAAAGCAGCAAGAAAAAAGTGTGTGTGATGACCTACAAAATATCAGTTTATTTCTCAGCAGAATTGAAGTCAAAAGAAAGTGGAATGAAATATATATAAAGGGCTTAAAATAAAAACTGTGAACCAAGAATTATACGTTTGGTAAAACTACCCTTGAAAAATGAGGGAGAAATTAAGACCTTTTCAAACAAAAGTTGAGGAGGTTAATTACAACTAGTCTTGCCCTATAATTGTTGCTAGAGGTAATTCCTTGGGTTCAAATGAAAGGATACTAGACAAAAAATAGTAGTTATATGAAGACATAAAGACCTCTGGTACAGGTAAATCCATGGCAAATATGCTCACCCCTTTGTTGTAATTTTGGTTTGCAACTCCATTTTTTTTAATTTATACATAACTTAAAAGATAAATACATAAAATAATTTAAAATCTATGCTATTAGGCACACTATGTATGAAGATGTAATTTGTGAAAATAATATGAATCTGTATTGGAGTAGAGTTTTTATATATTATTGAAGTTAATAATAATTTAAATTTAATTGTCATTTTAAGATATTAAATGGAACTCTGGGAATGCTCAATTGGAGGACCCCTGACTGAGCCTCTGGGCACCCTCAAAGCCTCACATGCTAAGTCCACACAATTCCCCAATCTGCTGTCCACTCCACGGGCTTGCTTCTTTCACCTGAGACAGTGCTGTAGGAAAAAACACAAGCTTGAGCTACAGTGCCACCTTCTGGAATACAAAAGAAAGTTTTCTAAACCCAGCCTGTGGAATTGTAAAAAATGAAGTAAACATTCATTCTTAATGAGAAAGATTATTAATTCTTAATAATCTACTTCAAATGTGAAAGTAGAAGCACAATCATCAAACTAAAAAAGCACGAGCATACAGAATCACTAAAAGAGAATGTTGATGATAAAGCATGGGAAACCTAAGCAAACAACTAGAACAGGAAGAGAATCACAGAAATAGAGATCACATGGAGGATTATCAGTGAAGATGGGGAGAGGGAGAATGGGGGAAAAGGTTCAAGGAATAAGAAGCATAATGGTAGATACAAAATAGACAGGGGAAGGTTAAGAATTGTATGGGAAATGGAGAAGCCAAAGAACTTATATGTATGACCCATGGACATGAACTAAGGGGGAGGGAATGCTGGTGGGAGGGGAGCCGTGCAGGATGGAGGGGGATAAAGGGGAGGAAAAAATGGGATAACTGTAATAGCATAATCAATAAACATATTTAAACAATTCAGAATTTATTACAAAAAATTCAACAAGATATAAGAAACCTCAGAAAGGAATTTCAATAAGTTCAGAAATAAAATGAACAAACAGAGGAGTTCTTTATCAAAGAGACCAAAATTATAAGAAAAGAATCAAACAAATTCTGGAGCTTAAAAGTTAATTGAATATGAAGAATGCAAGAGTGTACATAACAGGACAGATCACATGGAAGAAAGAAAAATAACCTGGAGAATAGGAAAAGAGAAATAATTTGCTTAGAAGAGGACAGAGAATTTAGACTTTAAAGAAAGTGGAGAAACACTGAGATTTCTCAAATTCAATCAGAAAGACAAATATAAGAATAATTGGCATACTAGAAAAAGAAGAAAGGGTGAAGGAAAAAGAGTTTATTTAAAGTAAACAGAGGAGGGAGGTGGGGAAGGCTGGGGGGAAAAGGCAGAAAACTGTGCTTGAACAACAATAAAAATCAAAAGTATTTAAAAATAATAATAGCTGAGAACTTCCCAATTTGGGGAAGGCATTGGGTATACAAGTGCACGAAACTAATAGGAAACTCAATTATCTAAATGCAAAAAGACCTTTTCCATGACAAGTTACAAACATGAAACTGTTAAGTATCAATTTTAAAACTGAGCGAATCTGAAAAGCAGCTAAGGAAATAAAAAAGTAACCTGCAAAGGAACGCCCATTAAGCTATCAACAGATATCTCACCAGAAAATCTACAGGCCAGGTGGCAATGAGGTGATTTATTCAATGTATTGAAAGATAAAATTTCCCAGCCAGGAATAATTTATCTGTCAAAGTTATTCTTCAGACAGAAAGGGGAAATAAGGGCTTTCCCAGACACACAAAACCTGAGGCAGCTAACTACTACTAGATCTGCTTTGCAAGATATGCTAAAAAAAAAAAGCTTTTCAAGCTGAAGTTTATAGATGCTAATCAATGACATAAAACATATAAAAGTATGCAACACTTTAATAAAGATGATAAACAGTTATAATTTGGAAACTTTATATTAGAATGGCATGTTAACCACTTAACTACTATATAAAGTTTAAAAGAAAAGAGAATAAAACAATTGTAGTTACTTTAAATTGTCAGTGAATTCATGGCATGTAGAAGGGGAGGAGTAGGAGTGGATTGTTTGTAGTTATTCTATCTGCGTAAAATGGTTGTTTTATCTATCAGATGTTTTATGTAAGCCTTATGGTAACCACAACCCAAAACTCTAGAATAGATTTACAAAACTTAAAAAAAAAATGAAGACAGAGAATGTCACTACAGAAAACCACCAATTCACAGAAATAAGCAAAACACAGATAAAAACAAAAATAATGGCGATTCAAACCAATGAGAAGGCAAACAGTATGATGGCAGGAATGCATTTAAATACCAGTAATCACTCTAAATTTAAATGGATTAAATTTACCAATCAAAAGGCACAGAGTGGCTCTTTGGATAAACAAAAGAAGATCCAACTATACTCCACCTAAGGAGCTTCATTTCAGCTCTGAAGGCAAATGTAGAAGGGGTTCGGAGATGGCTGCAGAGCAGCTGGGAGCTCCATCCACTTGCTCCTAGCCCCAGACTCATCTTGCAGCTAAAGCACAGAGCAATCAACTCAAAATCCAGCTGAGTGTGAGTGAGAACATATGTGAGTGAGCGTTTGTGCAGATGAATGTGTAGATGCGTGCGAATGTGCAAGTACCTGTCCGCCTCTGGGCACTTGAGGGTGGTGGCAGGGGCTCTCCTAGAAGAACTGCCACTGCCACTGCCACTGCCCTGCCTGGTGCTTCTGACTGCACAGATTTGGAGCAGGATATGTTTTGTGGAAGAAGCTGCAAGAGTGGCAGCACCTTAGCTCACCAACATGTCCCTGTGCCTTCTGCCTCAGGCAGGGCTGCACACCCAGCCACCAGGGTACTGGGACTCCAGTACTTTCCAAGGAGAGGCCTATTGCCACCCCAGCCTTGGATGCCGCTGGAAGCACAATCAGGACAGAGTCTGACCGAGGAGGCTGGGAATGGCCAAGGCGCCAGAAGCACCTGAGGTGGAGAGAGGTGGCCCAGGCGGAGCTGGCTGCAGAGATCTCAGTAGGAGCACAGCGGGGTGGGGCGGGGGAAACCTAAGGTGGAGATTCACTGCAGGGAGTGGTGCAAGTGCCCCACCACCGTCCTATGTTATAGTTTTGCTGCCGAACTCTTCCCTTTCTTCCCCTAACCCATTTGGATGATATGAGACTTGAAAGAATATGATGTATACAGGATATAATCTATTGATTTAGGAGAGATGGGAGAGGCATCAGCATGAGAGAGAAGCATTGATAGGTGGCAGCTGCCTTCACTCACAGACTCGCCCCTCACTTTTACATTATGTAATAAATGATTCTCGAATTGTTTAAACCACTAAGAACTAGCTGTAAATTTAATATCACAGTTGGCTTTAACCTTTTATTTCAACATTGAAAATGAACTTTTGTTTTGGCCATGATCTTCACGGTGCTGAGAGGGATATGCTTCTATGCTTGGTCTTTAATTCAGGTCATTGATGTTTCTCTATGTCATTGATGTTTCTGATATAGATCATTGATGTTTCTGATATAGATCCTCCTCAAGCTTTTATCAACTCATTGCCTTAAGTTAGAGGATCTTCTGAAGCAGATCCTCTAACAATGTTTGTCATTTTTGTTCTTATTGTTCAAGGTCATAGCTATGGTGGGCTGGCACATGCATGAGTGGCAAGTGACAGCCATCACCGATTTTTCAACTTTGTAATCTTAATCACTTTTAATTCCATTTTCTGGTCAATCATTCGATAGGGACTCTTACCGACAACATTAGAAGATTTTGTATGTTGAGGGAAAATGAACAGAGCAACTGAAGATTAAATCAAGAAAAGAAATAATGATATAATCAAGAGATTAAACAAAAAATGTTTGAGACTGCTGCTGGCATAACACAGCATAGTCTTTCATAGTAAACTTTTTAATAAGTAGAGTACAATCTAAAATAATAATTAAATGTAGAATATAGCAAATACGTGAACCAGTAAATACTTTATTATTAATATCAATTATTATGTACTATAAGTAATTGTATGTGCTATACTTTTATACAACTGCTATCACAGTAAGTTTGTTCACACCAGCACCACCACAAACTTGTAAATAATGCATTGTGCTATGATGTCACATCAGCTATGGTATCACTAGGTAATAGAAAATTTTCAGCCCTAAAATAATCTTATGGGATTAAAATTATATATGTAGTTTGTCACTGACTGAAATATTATGTGGTGCATGACTATACCTATTTTATACAAAATTGACTTCAAGCCAACCATGGAACAAGGTAATTATATAATGCTAAAAATATCAATGCATTAAAAGATATAACAATTGTGAGTACGTATTCTGTCCAGTTATACAATTCTGTCCAGAAAAAGTCCAACCACTGTTAATATAACAAGAACATTTGTGCAACCTCAATGTAATCTGACAGCCAAGGAGAGTAGACTAGAATGTACATGCATGAACAGTGATGGTTTCACTGTACTAGTCAGTAGGGGCAGTATACACCAATGCATAAGTTTGTGTACTGTATGGCTGCTGTATTCAAAATGACCAAATGAGTAGAATAACGAATCTGCATCTGATTTTCTGTTAAGCTTGAACATTCTTCCACAGAAACTACTCAGATGACTCAGAAGGTTGCAGCTTCATCACCACAATGTACCTGCTCATACATTATGTCTAATGCAGAATATTTGTTGAAACATCAAATCATCCAGTTGACTCAGCCCTTCTACAGCCCAGATAGTACTCTGGGCTAGTAGTACTCTGGATAGTACTTTGGTACTCTGCAACTTCTGGCTTTTTCCAAAACTAATCACCTTTGAAAGGGAAGAAATTTAAGATTGTCGATGAGATTCAGGAAAATACAATGGAGCAACTGATGGACTTGTGTGTCTTTTTCCTTCAGCAGATTAGGGAAGTTTTTAATCATTATTTCTTCAAATAGGTTCTTGATTGCTTGCTTGCTGTCTTCTCCTTGTAGTATTCCTATGATGCAGATGTCGTTTTGCTTCATCTTGTCCAAAATGTTTCTTAAGCAATACTCAGTTTTTTAAATTCTTTTTTTCTTTTTGCTGCTCTGCCTGAGTGTTTTTTTTCCTACCTTTTCTTTCAAATCACTGATTTGATCCTTTGTCATCTAATCTACTGTTTATTCCTTCCAGTGAATTATTTATTTCATATATTTTATTCTTTATTTCTGACTGGTACTCATAGTTTCTATGTCTTTTTCCATGCTGTTGAATATCTGTGTAATTGTTACTCTAAACTATCTATTTAATAAATTGCTTGCCTCCATTTCATCTAGTTCTTTTTCTGGAGAATACTCTTGTTCTTTCATTCTTTCATTTGAGGTCTGTTTCCTTGTATTCCCATTTTGGCTGCTTCTTTATATTTGTTTCTATGTATTAGGTAGATCTGCAAGACTGTGGTGCATGCCTAAGTCAAACCCTTCCTGTGACTAACTGTGGGCAACCTGCTTGGAGCTATCAGTGATCCACCAGATGTGGCTTCCTCCACTGGTCCTCGGTGTGTGAAGAAAGAACCAGACTGCACGCCAAGCTGGCTTTACCAGCACCAGACCCATGGATGGGTCACCTGAAGCCTCAGAGCTCCCAGTGACTTGCCTCTGCCTACAGGATTTCTGTAGGGTTAAAGAGTGAAAGTCTTTCAGTTGTACTCCTCAGTAGCAGGGCTTAAGCACCACAGGGTAGGACAGAGTTATTCCTGTGGATGGGGATATTGCTTCCCCTCAGGCTGATGCCCCTTGGAGGGGATTGCCCTGCCTGAGATAAATGGCTTTTGTAGTATAGGGAATGACTCAACACAGGGATCCTGGAAGCTGTTCTTTCAGCTGTCTCCCCAGAGCCACCAATCCCAGACTCTCCTCAAGTGTCTCTAATCCACTCTACTTTTCCTTTGCAGAATCCAAGGGTAAGTGGCTGCCCACAGAATTTTGTGCATTGGCCCTTTAAGAGGCTCTCTGAATCTTTGCCGTCTCTAGATGGCAGACAGAAACCCTGCTGCTTTTCACTGCCATCTGTTATTTGGGTTCCTTTCCTGGTTGTGGTGCTGTACCCAGCTTGAGGTTCAGACCCCACACTTATCAGGGGGAATCCCACAGCTGCTGAAATATCCTTCTAGGACTTCAGCTGCCACCTGTGGAAGCCCAGGAAGCCCTCTTGCACCTCCTCTGAACTCCTGACCAGTCTTGTTCCAGTGATGTGGCTTCTTCCATCTGTCCATTATATGGCTTCTCTCCAGCTAGTGTTCAGTTAGTTATTCGGTATGATTTTTCTATGATTTAGTTGTAATTCCAGCTTGGTCCTGAGAGGGGCTTAGTGTAGCTTCCACTTACTCCTCCACATCTTGGGTCTCCCTGTCATGAGTTTCTATCTGTTCCAACAAACTAACTTTATATCACATTTTTTAATGGAAGAATTCTTTTGTATTTGTCTACCATAACTTACTTAACTAGACTTTTGTTTATATATGTGTGTGTGTGTGTGTGTGTGTGTGTACACATATATATAAAGTCTGGTTATATAGTCTGGTGTCATCAGACTATATATGTATGTAGTCTGCCCAGAAGATATAATTAGACTTTTAAAATATGTATATTCTGATATTCTGTCCAGAATACATCTAGCCATGTACTATGAAAAACAGAGACATTTATTGAAGAAGATATAAGATACAAGAAACATTGTACATAGGACAATGACACCTCAGTCTCCTTCAAAGTAGGCACCTTGGGACATGATACAGTTCTCCCAATCACCATTGGCTACTCCTGAATCTCATCAATGGTCTGAAATCTCTTCCCTTTGAAAGATGATTTTAATTTTTGGAAAAATCAGAGGTCATAGGGTGCTAAATAGCTGTAGGGGAGCTGAGTACCTGGGTGAATTGATGTTTCACCAAAAAAACTACACGAGGCTTGATGCATGAGAAGTTGTGTTGTTTTAATGAAGCTGCCAATCACCAGTTGCCCATACCTGTGGCCTTCTGAATCATCCAAATAGTTTCCATGGAAGAATGTTTTATCTTAATGCAAAATTGGATGCAGATTCGTTGTTCTACTAGCTCAATCATTTTGAATGTGACAGCCACACAGTACACATGCTCAATCAATGGTGTCTACCACTCCGCTGACTAGTACAGAGAAGTTGTCATTGTTCACAGATGTGCATTTCAGTCCCACTTTCCTTGGCAGCCAGTTTACATTGATGTAACGCAATCTTTTCTCTCTATGTTAACAATGGCTGTTCTTTTTCTGGACAGACCTACCTATCTATCTATCTATCTATCTATCTATCTATCATCTATTTATCTATCTATCCATCTATCTATCTATCCATCTAATGTGTGTGTCTGTCATATTAAAATAAAACAAAGTAAAGCTAATGAGTAAGCCAGGTTTGTGACCTGGTCCATGCCCAGCCTAGTGGTGGCAGGTGACCTGCCAGGGTCTCAGTATGGAATCTACTGGCAAGGATCCCAAAATCCTTAGCCTTTCCTTATCTTGCAAGTGTTCAGAGTTAGAGTTATGGGGAGCATCAGATATCTGGAACCCATTTCCATTATAGCTGGCAGGTTTATTTTTTATCCATGTCCAAAATCCCACAAGTGGTTAATTTCCTGCTCCCTTGGCAATTTTTCCCTGCCTAGAACACTCTTTTTGTGAGAATATGATACATCTGCAAAGTAGAGCTAGTGCAGGAAAAAGTCCAAAGCCCAATGACCCTGGCTTGAAGTTTGTTGAGTCCCCACAGTGTTCAGATGTAGCATTACCTACCTAGCTCCTCCAGGGTCACAGTCTTAGTAGAGAGGCACAGCAAGGCTGCCAAGACAAACTCTATTACATTACAACCTCGGTTTCCTTGCCTGCTGAGCCATGCTGCCCACTGCTCAGGACTAGTTTTCCTTATACTCAAATCTGGGTCACTTGGGAGTGGATCCTACCAGATCATGATTTGTCCTATGACTGGTCTTTTATCTCAGGCAGGCATCCACCTTGCCAACTTGTAAACTGGGGCAACCAATAGTGGTTCACAAATGAAGGAGGGCAGAACAGCTGTTACCAGTAACAATAATGAAATGATTGCTGAGACAAACATTTGCATGGTGATGCATGGGAACACTAAATCCAAACCACATTGTTTAGCTTTCACTCCAGTAAAGGGGAATGCCACATTCCCTAAAGTAAATGGAAGAGATCATAGTTTAGAAAATATGACAGCATTGAAAAGTTAAAGCTGTATCATTTAGTAACATCCTTTAGAAGAAAACAATGAATATAAGGAAGTATATGTATATTTTCATGGCACTTTATATTAGTTTGGAGTTTTCCCTAGTCCAGAAATGGAGCCCAGTGGCCAGGAGTCAGGAGTGCCTCAGGCAGGGAGATGGTAACACTTTAACTGTCACTTGGGAAAGGGACACATGGTTGTAGATGAGGTATGCATCTGACCATAACTCATTTTCATGTATCTGTTTCTATTCAGTGTTTTTTCAGACTGACATCAAATGCTATACATAGAGCTGTGTGATCCTGCTATTTAAGTGCTCTGGTTCCCTGTTTTTCTTATGGATTGAAAAGTCACTAGTAGGCTGTAAACACTGCGCATTGGAATTTGATCTCATAGAGTGCAGAGCAGGCTCTGGGGGAAGAGCCTGGAGTCATCAGACAACAAGAAAGCCAGAGTTGAAGGTGCTGCTTTCATCCTCCCCTAGCAGTAGGGCATGCAGTTAATTGTAGAGCTAAGCGATCTCAAACTTTAGGGCCCTCCCTTGCTGGAGTTGGTAGGAGATGCTAAGAGTAGTGCTCTAGGTAGACAGAGGGAAACCATGTTGTAGTCAGCAAGCATTTCTATGTGAGCATTTCTAGTAAATTAAAGAGCTTTCAGATAAAAGGATCTGAATCCCCGAAGCTCACTTAATTTGTTGTAATTTCTTTTTTCATGTGGTAAATTTTTTATGTAATTTTATATGTGTAATCATGTGTTCTTTTGCTAGGAATCATGTATTCTTTTAAAGAAGGGCCCGGCTTGCATAAAATTCGGTCTCCATAAAAACTGGGGCCTAGTGTTATGATTTTTGACCAGTGGATTTTGACTAGTGTCATCCTTAAAAGGTGTGTATTCAAGTGGGCCAGTTCCAGACAACCCTTAACCCCCACACAGTGCTATCACCTGCTTTCTGGCAGAGCAAGGTATCCAGCAGGAAGGCCACAGGCTGCAGATAGCAGTCAATGTGTGCAGCACAACACGAACTCCCAGAAGTTTCTTCCTAAGCCTTGCAAGATGCTTTCTGTTCTAGTGAAACATTAGCTTAGGAAAAGAAAGCTGAGGACGAAGAGGTGGGGTGCCTGTGGGTGCTTCCTGCTGAGCAGGTCTGTGTCCTGACACTCAGTCTGGGGGGCAGCCACTACAGTGAGCACCCACGCTGTGGCATGGGGTGGGGGATACCACTAGCTCTGGACTTCCCATTTGGAAATGACCTTTGGCACCTGTCCATGATGGAAGACTGACACAGATCAAAAGGAAGTGATTGCTCACTAGCTGTCAGAATTTTAAGAACCTGAGATGGTATCTAATTCAGTTTCTAAGTTTACAGATCAGAAAACAGATCTGGAGAGACCTATGACTAGCCCCAGGCAGGGCTGGCCTTGAGCATGATCATGCCTCCAGGAACTGATGCAGCAGGGCTCAGGCAACGCTGTTCAACACAGCCCCTTTTTTCAAGGATATGGCACCATGAAAGCAAGCAACATGGCACCTGTGGATTTAAAATTTTTGGTGTGCAGAGGCTGTGATAGCTGACATGCAGACTGTGAAAAACCCCTGGTGGTATGGGTTTATGTTGTAGCAGACCTTTCTGTGGTGTGTTGTCAGGTGGCAAGTGGGTACTCTGAGAACATGGGTAAAATAGGCCACACGTGGACACAACTGCCTCAGATCTTTGCTTGTTTCTGCCATCTGAGCATGCAAAGGACTGACTGTTAACTCCTACCCTGCCTTCCTCTGTGCCTGGCACTGGGCACTGATAAACACAGTGGGGAAACAGGAGCAGAGACTTGGTGCTGCAGCATTTGGCCTGGTGAGGCACTCACAAGAGTTTCAAGCAGACCAAGACTGGATGATTCAGGTGGCTCACGCTTTTTGACTTTTGCCATAAGTCAATTAAAAAACCCTGTGGGGTTTCTCTAGCGGGGTCAAATCCAGGCAATAGAGCTCTCCTAGAAAGAGGACATGAATCCTTTTGTTTTATTTCATAATCCTTGGTTCCTGTTCAAAGGTTTAGCAAGCTAGAAAAACCTGTCAGGGAAGCAGTGGCTCTGCAAAATCCTCCCTGCAGGCCAGCACCACCAGCCTGTTAAGCCCCTTTACCAGATGGCCCCATGGAGTGGTCTATCCCTGTTCCTAAGGTTCCAGATGAGGCCTCATCTGAAGAAGCCCCATCCCATACTTTGAGACTAATATGTGAGGAACAGGAAGCCATCCTAGATGTGACCCAAAGATGACTCCAAGTGCTGTCTCAAGTAGTGGTGCTGTTGGGCATAGTGCTTGCTGGAGGATAGGGCCTCTGAAGGATGGGGCATCATTCTCACACACCTGGAACTGTTTTCAGAACCCAGCAGGGAATGCTCACACAGAGACATATACCTGGGACCTTTCAAGCCTTGTACTGTGGCACTTCGTGTGATTTAACTTATGTATTACTAAAACACTGACCAAACTCAAACCTGACCATGCAGGAGAATCACTGGGATGTGTTAAAATGAGGGTGCTGGACTCCACACAGAGAGGGCCTAATTCACAGGTGGCAAACACAAGGCCCATGGGCCAAATTTGGCCCGCTACCTTGTTTCTATCCAGCAGCAAGGCTGAGTTCCTTGCCCTTAGTTAAAGAGTAGTTACATTTACACAGTCCTAAAATTATATTCGGCCCTTTGAAGACAACCATGAGGCTGGTATGGCCCCTGGTGAAAATGAGTTTGACACCTCTGGTCTAATTTAACAAGTTTTGGTGGATCCTGGAAATCAGCAGTTTTAAAGTTACCTCCAACTGGATCTTTGCCTTTGACTAGATCCCTTCCTCTGACTGGATCACAGCTTTTGGTTAGTTCTCTGCCTCTGGGTCACTGCCTCCAACTAGATTACTGTCTCCTACTGGATCACTGCTTCCGACGACATCACTGACTCTGATTAGATTGCTGCCTACAACTGGATTACTGCCTCCCCTGGATCACTCTCTCAGACTGGATTACTGCTTCAGACTACATCTCTGCTTTAGACAAGATCATTGCCACAGACTGGTCGATGACTCTTGACCTTGGCACCCCTGTGAACTCAGTCAGGGAGCATCACCAACCCCACAGTGCCAGATTGGGAAGAAGAGAGCAAAAGGTCAGTGCCCTGTGTTGAAGTGAAGTCCACTGTGTTCCACATTGAGCTCCAACAGAGGGTATGACCAGTACTCCATTGTTACATGTCTCATCCCATTATGCTGCGTAAGGACCTTCCAAAATCAGAGTGGAGTGGAGCAGAAAAGTATTTGCATTAGTGCCTCATCAAATTATTGGGTTCTTCAAAAGTCATCCTTTAAATATTAAAACAAAGTTAAGGTCTGAGGCAAATTAAGAAATTGTCTCCAGTAACATGATTCTGGGCAGGGTGCCCTGAGGCCAGGCTTCACTTTGTTGTACCTGCTTGGATACCTGTTTAAGGCACTTGGTCTGCAACAAGTTGGATTAAGCAAACACACTACTGTGGCTTTGGGAAATGGTTTAGTGACTAATATGGAAAAAAAGGTTTTGCTTAAGACACAAAAACATCTATTTTTTAAAAGACAGAAAAATCCATTTCGCCTTTGAAACAACAATTATGTTTATTGTAGGTCCCTATCATGTTCTAAGAATGATTCATGTACCGAGTGAATTTGTTTAAGTTTGAAAAAATAAAAGTCAGTACTTTGCCTCCCTACTGTCCTCTATCCCTTAATCAGATTCCCAGCATGTGGACTTTTATTTTCCCAAGGCCATGTATTTTTCTGACTGAAAAAAGAAACTGTTGGATATTTGTTATTCCTGATTACCACCCTTCATGTGGATGAAGCATGGGGACTGATGCTGCATTATCTCAAGTACATGTATCTTGGAACTGCTTGTCTGTGCGGACCACATATTAGGGCTGCCCTTGCCAAGCAATTTGAGAATGAAATCCATGAATTAAGGCTTTGTCTCTCCAGAAGTAAAGAAAGAGCAAGGGAGCAATTTCACCTTGTGAAATCACAGTGGAGGCTTCCTGCTAAGCCTGGAGGAAAGGCCTCTGGTTTGCATGCCTGGTGAGGTGACAGACAGGAAGGAAGCAGGCAACATCAAAGGATGTTGGTCAGAGCTCCAGGGCCACTTGCAACCTCTCTGTGACACAGTTTTACAAGTCTGTATATTTATCAGCTGCAGGCTAACAGCTTCCTTCTCTCTCTGTGTTGTCTGTCTTTCTGACTTGCCAGATTTTTCTCACACTTTTCGAATCTACACTAAGTGACTCTGCTGGCTAGAGCTCAGAGCTAGACTAATCAATTCCTGTGGCTAAACCCAGGCTACAAACACACTTAGACCATGGGGAGCTTTGACAGGCGAACTGAATTACAGGTTTCCTTTGCCCTCTTCTTGGGAACCCTGGTTTGTGTGTCTCTCTGAATTCTTACTTCATGTTCCCGAAAAGACCTGCCATCTCAGAGATCTGCCAGCAGCCACAGACCTGAGACCTTGCTGTGGGTGCCCTGCTCCAGGCAAGGTCAGAGGGCCTGCCTGAAGCTGGCTGACCTTGCAGAGGACAAAAAAGAGATTCCTCCCCAATCCTGGAAATTCACCCTGACTCAGCATTAGCAGGCCTTTGAGTAATCCAGAGATTATAATTTGGGGGGAAAAAAGATAATGGTCCAGTGCTTCTCAGATGGAGGACTTGGCTTTTTCCCCTCCAATTTTCAATGTGTCACAGGTCTATATTTTTATAAACCATGATAAAAATAAATTACTAAAAATACAAATAAAAAATAAAGACATGCAAAGTACGAATTTAGCCACTTATCTTTAGATTCAACAGGTATTGAATTACTCTGTCAGAATCCTATAATGGTTTCTGAATGTTTACTCCTGATTTCTGTGCTTACCTTGCCACAGCCCAGGAATAGCTAAAGGATTTCCTCATTCTTCATATCACCTTTGAGTAGTTCAGTGAGTCCTGGAGTGACTGTGTGTGTGTGTGTGTGTGCGCGCGCGCACGGCATAAGGGAGAGAGGGAAGGGGCTTAGGTGGAGACTATGAGAGAAGTCTATAGGGGACGCTCAGAGGTGACGCTATGCACAGGCACTATTGTTGCCTGAAGAAGTGAGTGCATGCATAACCAGGTCAGTTGCACAAAAAATGGTATGGAGGCAGAAAAGAAACTTTCCCACTAAATGGGTAGTGCCAAGTGAGCAGGCTTGTTGGTGACTGCTGTGGCCATACTTTGAGCACAGAGCCTGAGCCATGGTTTGATTCAGTGTGGACATGCCATGCCCAGGCACAGACCAAGTGTCCATGCATTTTACCCTGTCAAGCACTCCCAGATCCATGAAGATGTATTGTCATCATCCTGAGACACTGAGGCTCAAAGTCCTGGAAGCTGGCTGAAGTGGTGGGGCTGGCAGCAAAATCCATGACTTGTGCCCCTAACTCCATTTTCTGTTCATAGCACTTTCAGGAACATATTCTTCTTTGAGATTATTATTATTGTTGTTGACTCTTGTTAGAAAAGGAATTGACTGAAAGAGAACTACTTTATACCCACCTTTGAGACGCATTGGCTTTCAGTGAATGGCATGGTCAGTTTAGACTGGGGAGCCTGTAATCAGAACTATATGTCATAGTATAATATTATAAAGTAAATTATTTTAGATAAATGTTTTGTAACTAATCAGTTTTATGCAGGCATCTCCTTCTTTACAAGAATTGGTAGTGGCAGGGAAGCACAAAAATGGTAGAAATGTGTTCATCTTCTATTTTAAAAAGATCAAAAGTATTTTCTGGATTTTTTTTTTCTTGGGGCCAAGAAATAAGTCTAGTTGAGTTAAAGGTGTTCCCGTTTTTCCACCACAGGCAGTCTGTCTTCATGAGAAGACTTCTGGGGCTTCGGAAGCACTCAGCCTGCTGCTCGGCTCATCCTCTGAGGGAGAACCAGACTTGGAGCAGCAAGCAGCAGTCTGCCCCCACTACCTCAGTGAGCTCTGGACCATCAGGGGTTCTGCACCATACAGATCTCTGCGTAACCTGGGGATAACATTTCATTTATATAAGGTTGCACATTCTTCTGTAAAGATGGTGCCTTTCAAGCAACAGTTCTTGCCTTGTGCTTAAATAGCCCATGCCCTCTCTCAGGACAATGACCTGGACTAGGAAGAATGCCATGTTCCATAGCCTGAACAAATGTATAGAGCCTTCCCAACCCCAGCTGTGCAATGTTTTCTTAGACCTCCAGCCTGGGGTTTGGGGTGGCTGGTCCAGATAGAAAACATTTGAAATCTTCTTAGGAACTTTAATTTCACTGTGGGTCATCCATCAAGTGAGCAAATAAATCCTGATCTCCAGTCGGAAGCTCTGGGCTCTCTTTGGTAGGAAATTAAGATATTTCAGATTGTGTTGCCTGGCATGGAGCACAGTACCAGGAGTAGCCTATCTAGACTGGCCTAATAGCTGTGGTACCTGGCCACCCCCCAGTCTCCTGCTTTCCTGGCGTGGCATTTGGACATCTGGAACACTTTACTGAAAAAGATAGAGCTCTTACACATTTTCAAGAATTTTATCTGTTAGGTAATTCATCCTCTGGAACCTTGGCTAATCTTGATTGAGAAATGATCAAGTTTTATCTTTTTACTAAATAAGCATGAATTTTCAATGTCTGATTGGGAAAATGTTTTGTGCTAATAGATTCTTTTGGCAACCATGGCCCTCCATGCTGCTCATCTGTATTTGACAGTGCGAAGCAGTAATCTTGGGCTCATTTTCTATGGTTCCATAGCATGAGGCATAAATATCTATGATGTTAAGTAATTGGTATTTTCTGGTCACAGACAAAGAGTTGTGGTGGTATGGTAGAAGGCACCCAGAGGACTTGGACTCATGTCCTTGTTTTTGACATTCAATAGTTCTGTGACAGAGTTGAATACACTGATTTGGGTTTGTTCTCTCTTTTGTAAAATAAGGGGCTTGAAATATCTGCTGAGTTCACTACCAGCTGTAAATCTCTGAGTTTGACTGATTGCCATATTCTGAAAGCCTTTCACTCAGTGCGATCTGCATAAAAAGAATAATTTATTAAAAATTCTTTCAATGCTGTCATAAAGTTAGGTAATTTTTCTGGTATCAAGAGATATGAATCAGTGTCTTGGCACTGGCTGGTATTTGCTGAGGGCTCTGGATTTCTTAATGAACCTCATCATCTATACTCTCATCAAGAAACAAAGGTGTGGGTGAGATAAGCCTACACTAAGTCCCAAACATTTCAATTTCATAATATCTTTGTGAATTATAATTTTACTAGTTCTCTTTCTCTGCCTCACAATATCATTTCTAGAAGATGGGGATTTATTCTGCAAATTCTATTCCCAG
Organism: Glossophaga mutica; assembly: GCA_039655065.1. Lineage (NCBI taxonomy): Eukaryota > Metazoa > Chordata > Mammalia > Chiroptera > Phyllostomidae > Glossophaga > Glossophaga mutica. The sequence goes on along the minus strand of CM077309.1, from coordinate 93,117,581 downwards.
GAGTTTAAAGCTCTTCCCACTGCTTGATATCTCAGTGGGTTAGAACAGCAACAGTGAGCAGGGAGTTCAGAGGGTAAGTGCAGATGGTGGAAGAAAATGGCTATGTTCATGGCCCCTTAGTAGATAAAAACCTTATTTAAAGTTTTTGAACTGGCCCAGTGCAAACTGGGGAGAAAATGATGATGTCTTTTGGCCTTTACCCTCCCTTTTCTTTGCCAAATCCTCTCTAGACATTCTCCCATTTCTGAATCAATCAACATTTATTTACCTGTTTAGTATACCTTTCCTATGATAAATCTCCTTTCCTTGGAAGTGATTTAATATATTTATTAATATTAAGCTAAATGAATTTTATCATTTTCACTTTATGCAGGTAAACACATGAAAGCTATCTAACTCCAAGATAATTATCACTAATTTTTCTTTTCCATTGAATTTATTGGAGTGATGTTGATTAATAAAATTATGTTGGTTTTATGTATACAATTCTATAATACAATGTCTGTATATTGTATTGTGTGCTCACCACCCCAAGTCAAGTCTCCTTCCATCATCATTTATGCCCCCTTTACCCTCTCCTACCTATTCCAACGTTCCTCCTGCCCCTACCCAGTAATCACCATACTGTTGTCTGTGTCTATTAGTTTTTTGGTTTATTTTGCTTAATCCCTTCGCCCTTGTCACCACTCCTGGCAAGCCCCACTCTCCTCTCTACAGCTGTCAGTCTGTTCTCTATCTATGAGTCTATTTCCATTTTGTTTGTTAGTTTATTTGTTCATTAGATTCTACATGAGTGAAATTATGTGGTACTTGTTTTTCTCTGATTGGCTTATTTCACCTAGCATAATGCTATCTAGATACATCCATGCTGTTGCAAAGTTTAAGATTTCCTTTTTTTACAGCCAAGTAGTATTTCATTGTACAAATATACCACAGTTTTTTAATCCACTCATCCACTGATGGACATTTGGGTTGATTTCAAATCTTGGTTATTTTGAATAATGCTGCAGCGAACATAGGGGTAAATGAATATATTATTTCAAATTATTGTTTCAGGTTTTTTCAGACATATCCAAGAATTGAAATTGCTGATTCATAAGGCTGTTCCATATTTAATTATTTGAAGTAACTCCATACTGCTTTCCATAGTGGCTGCACCAAACTGCATTTCCACCAACCGTGCACAAGGGCTCCCTTTTCACATCCTCACCAACACTTGTTGCTTGTTGATTTGTTTATGATGCCATTCTGTCAGTTGTGAGGTGGTATCTCATTGTGGTTTTAATTTGCATTTTTTTCTGATGAGTAGTGACAGTGAGCATCTTTACATATGTCTATTTGCCATCTCTATGTCCTCTTTGGAGAAGTGTCTATTCAGACACTTTGCCCATCTTTTAATTGGGTTTTTGGTATTTTAGTGTTGAGTTTTAAAATTCTTTATTGATTTTAGATACTAACCTTTTATGAGATGTATTATTATCAGATATAAATATGTTCTCCCATTCAGTGGGTTGTCTTTCATTTTGTTTATGGTTTTGCTTTGTTGTGCAAAAACTTTTTAGTTTGATATAGTCTCATTTATTTAGTTTTTTTTTCTCCTGTTTCTCTTGCTTGAGGCAATACATCAGAAAAAATATTGCTACAAGAAATATCTGAGATTTTACTGCCTATGTTTTCTTCCAAGATTTTTATGGTTTTGAATCTAACATTTAAGTTTTTAATCCATTTTAAGTTTATTTTTGTGTATGGTGCAAGAAAGTGGTGTAGTTTCATTTTTGCATGTATCTGTCCAATTTTTCCAACATCATTTTTTGAACAGACTATCTTTACCTCGTTTTATTTTATTGCCTACTTTGTCAAATATTAATTGACAATAAGTATGTGGACATATTTCGGAGCTCTTCAATTGATTTTATTGATCTATTTGTCTGTTTTTATGCCAGTACCATGTTGTTTTCATTACTATGGACTTGTAGTATTGTTTGATATCAAGTAGCATGATTCTTCTAATTTTGTTCTTCTTTTTCAAGATTTCTCACGGTCTATTTTGGTTCCATACACATTTTTGGAATAGTTGTTCTAGTTCTGTGAAGTATGTCATTGGTATCTTGATAGAAATTGCATTGAATCTATAAGATTGCTTTGGGCATTATGGACATTTTAATGATGTTAATTCTACCCATGAACATGGTATATACTTCCATTTATTTGTACCTTCTTCAATTTCATTATTCACTATCTTTTAACTTTCTAAATACAGGTCTTTAACAATCTTGGTTAAATTTATTCCTATGTATTTTATTGTTTTTGAAGCAATTGTGATAGAATTGTTTTCTTAATTTCCCTCTCTGGTCGTTCATTATTAGTGTATAAAAATGCGATTAATTTCTGGATGTTTATTTTGCATCCTGTTACTTTACTGAATTCATTTATCAGCTCTAGTAGCTTTTTTCTTGAAACCTTTAGAGTCCTCTATATGAAGTAACATATCACCTGCAAATAATGACCATTTTGTCTCTTCCTTTCCAATCCAGATACCTTTTATTTCTTCTTTTTGTTTAATTGCTCTGGTTAAGATTTCCAGTACTATCTATGCTGAGTAAGAGTGGTGAAAGCAGCCCTGGCTGGTGTGGCTCAGTGGATTGAGTGCTGGCCTGCTGGTCAAAGGGTTGCTGTTTCAATTCCCAGTCAGAGTGCATGCCTGGGTTGCAGGCCAGGACACCTGTAGGGGGTGCACGAGTACAACCACACACTGATGTTTCTCTCCCTCTCTTTCTCCCCCATTCCCCTCTGTCTAAAAATAAATAAAACAAAATCTAAAAAAAAAAAAGAGTGGTGAAAGCAAACATCCGTCTCTTATAGATCTTAAGATCTTGTTCCTGATCTTAAGAGAAACTCTTGTAGATTTTGTCCATTAAGTATGATGCTGGCAGTGAGTGTGTCATATATGGGTTTTTTGTTTGTTTGTTTGTTTGCCAAGTGTCAGACCATCAATCATCCAGGCGCTCACACCAGAACACTGGGCATAGACAGGCCTCTCTGCTCTCTGCCACCTAATGACATAAATGTGACACAGCAGCCACATCTACAATGCCTCTAGGGACAGTGTCATATATGGTTTTTACTGAGTTTAAATATATTACTACTATTCCCACACTGCTCATATTTTTAAAAAATAAATAGGTGCTGAATTTTATTAAATGCTTTTTCTGCATTTATTGATATTATCCTGTGATTTTATTCTTCATTTTGCTTATGTGATGTATCACATGTATTGATTCGTGGATATCACACCAACCTTGCATCCCTTAAATAAATTGATCATGGTATATGATCTTTTTAATGTATTGCTCAATTGATCATGGTGTATGATCTTTTTAATGTATTGCTGAACCTGGTTTGCTAATATTTTGTTGAGAATTTTAGCATCTGTGTTCATTAGGGATATTGGCCTGTACTTTTTCTCCTTGCAGTGTCTTATCTGGTTTTGGAATTAGAGTAATGCTGTCCTCATAAAATGAGTTTGGGAGTCTTCCCTACTCTTGAATTTTTTGGAATAGTTTGAGAAGGATAGTTGTTAGTTCCTTGAATGTTCAGTAAAATTCATCTGTGAAGCTATCTATTTCAGGATTTGTGTTTCTTGGGAGGTTTTTTATTGCTACTTCAATTTCAGTAGTTTAATATGTCTATTCACATTCTCTGATACTTCCTGATTTAGTTTTGGAAGATCGTATGTTTCTAAGAATTTATCCATTACTTCCAGATTGTCCAATTAGTTGGCATATAGTTGTTTGTATTTTCTTACGATCTTTTGTATTTGTTTGGTATAAGTTTTACTTCTGATTTTACTTATTTGGGTGCTCTCCCTTTTTTTCTTGAAGAGTCTGATTAAAGGCTTGTCAATCTTGACTATCTTTTCAAAGAACCAGCTAGCTCTTGGTTTCACTGATCTTTTCTATTTTTTTTTAAGACTCTATTTCATTTATTTCTTCTCTGATCTCTAATATTTTTCCCCTCTACTCACCTTGGCCTTTGTTAGTCTTTTTCTTTTCCCTCTAAGTGTAAAGTTAAATTGTTTATTTGAGTTTTCTTGTGTCTTGAGTTAGGCCTCTAATTCCATCAATTTTCCTCTTAAGACTGTTTTTGCTGTGCCCCATAGATTTTTGGGTCATTGTGTTCTCATTTTCATTTGTTTCAAGGTCTCTTCTGATTTCTTATTTAATTTCATTGTTAACCCATTCATTGTTTAGTAACATGTTATTTAGCCATCTTTGTGTGTTTTTCAGTTTATGTGGGGTTTTTTTTTTTTGGTGATTAATATCTAATAGTTTCATACTATTGTGATAAGAGAATATACTTGATATGATTTCAATCTTTAAAGTTATTGAGACTTGTTTTGTGTCCTGACATGTGGTCTAGCCTAGAAAGTATTCTATGTTCACTTGAGAAGACTAGACTATATATTCTACTGCTTTGGGATAAAATACTCAGACAATATCTATTAAATCCATGTAATCTAGTGAATTGTTTAAGACTATTATTTCCTTGTTGATTTTTCTGTCTAAATCCTTTTTGATTTCCTTGTTGATTTTCTGTCTAAATTTTCTGGAAAGTTTATCCATTGATGTCAATGGGGTGCTAAAATCCTCTACTATGACTGTATTACTATCAGTCTGCCAATGTATGTCCATCAAGGTTTGCTTTACATATTTAGATATTCATATGTTGGGTGTATAATATTTACAAGGGTTATAGCCTCTTGTTGGATTATTCCCTTTATCATTATGTGGTGTCTTTCTTTGTCTCTTACTATAGCCTTTGTTTTAAAGTCTATTTTGTCAGTTATAAGTATTGCCACACCAGTTTTTTACCTTTCCATTTGCATGAAATGTTTTTCTCCATGCCTTTACTCTAAAACTGTGTTTATCTTTCATTGTGAGCTGAGTCTGTTATAGAGAGCTTATATATGGACCTTGATTCCTTATCCACTTAGCTACCCTTTGTCTTTTCTTTATATTTTATTTTGCTCATACATCTTGGTAAGAAACCTCTTTTTCTTTCTTTTTTTTAATATCTACATTTTCAACTTTTTAAAAAACATTTTATTTTAATTTTTGATCTTGTACAGTTTTCTGTCTTTTACTCCCACCCCAGCTCACCACCCCAGCCCACCACCCCAACCCTCTCCACCTCCCTCCCATTCTCAATTGAATTTATCAGGGTGACATTCATTCACAAAACCACACAGGTTTCAAGTATACAACTCAACAAAGCATGATCTGCACAACACATCATGCACCCATTGCCCTGAGCAAAGTCTCTTTCTGTCTCCAACTTCCCTGCTTTGCCCACCTCCACCTAGCCCCCATCCCCCCTTACTTTGGGCTGTCACCACGCTGTCGTCTAGATATATATTTTGCTTAATCACTTCACCATTTTTTATCCAGTCACCAAACTCTCTCTCTTCTAACAGCTTCCAGTCTCTTCCATGTATTCATGTCTTTGATTCTGTTTCGTTCATCAGTTTAGTCTACATGTTTTGATTGGAATATTTAAGCCATTTACATTTAAAGTGATTTTTGTTGTGAAAGTGATTATTGATAAGTACATATTTATTGCCATTCTTTTAACCATGATCCTCTGTTTCTTCTTGCCCTTCTCCTTCTCCTTCTTCTTCTTGCAGATCCTACAACATTTCTTGTAAAGCTGATGCGGTAGTAACAAACTATTTTAAAATTTTATTTATTTATTTATTTATTTTTATTGTTGTGAATTAAAGTTGTCCCCATTTCCCCCATTACTATCCCCCACACTACCCACCTCTACTTCCCACCTTCAATCCTGCCCCTCTTGTGTCTGTCTATGGGTCTTTTATGCATGTCCCTTGATGATCCTTCTCTTTCTTCACCCTGTTATTTCCCTTCCCTCTCCCTTTTGGTTACTGTCAGTTTGTTCTTTATTTCCATGTTTCTGGTTATATTTTGCTTGCTTGTTTGTTTTGTTGATTAGATTCCAGTTAAAGGTGAGATCATATGGTATTTGTTTTTCACTTCCTGGATTATTTCACTTAGCATAATGCTCTCCAGTTCCATCCATTAATCTTCGTCATTTTAAATACGATGTGTCTTGGTGTGGTCCTTTGTGCGTTCATCATGTTTGAGACTGTCTGACATTGTGTGTCTTCTTCATTCACCAAGTTAAGGAAGTTTTTGGTTATTATTTCTTCCAATAGATTCTTGATCCCTTGTTCTCGCTCTTCTTCTAGTACCCCTATGAAGCAGATTTTATGCTTCATCTTGCCCCAAATGTCCCTTAAACTATCTTCATTCTTTTAAATTATTTTCTTCATTTTTCTGCTTTGTTTGTTTTTCCACCTTGTCTTCCAAATCATTGTTTTGATCACTTGCTTCTTCCAACCTACTCTTTATTTCTTCCAGTTTATTTTCCATTTCAGACATTGTATTCTCCATTTCTGACTGGCCCTTTTTCATCATTTCTATATCCATTTTTATGGTGTTGAAGATCCTTATACTCATTACTTTGAACTCTGTATTTAATAAATTGCTTGCCCCCATTTCATTTAGCACTTTTTTCTGATGACTTCTCCTGTTCTTTCATTTGGGGCCTGTTTCTTTGTCTCCCATTTTTGTTGCTTCTTAGTGTTTGTTCCTATATATTAGATTGATCTGCTATGACTCTCAGTCCTTGTGGGGTGACCTTTTGTAGTAGGTGTCCCGTAGGGTCCAGTGGTGCTGCAACAACATGGATGGACCTATATTGTATTATAAGTGTGCAGACAAAGGCAAATACCATATGATTTCATTAGTATGTGGAATCTAAAAAACATACTATGATCACCTGAGTGTGGTGCTCTGGGAATGTTCCTTGTGTGGGTTATGTGGACCCTTCTGTTATAATTGAGTCTTAATTGCTATTGGCCAATTCATGCCTGGGATTGGCTCTCAGGCTTGCTGACTGTGAGACTCACATGGCACTGTGATATCATACATGTGCCGTCCACACAAAGCAGTATTTGCCTCAGTAGGTTTTGGTGCCTGCCAGGATCTCCTTTTGGATATGCCACTAGTGAAGCTTACTGGATCTTGCTCTGATATTTTCTGAAATTGGCCACTGGCTGTGTTGGTTCTGTGTCTCTTGGGAGAGATTCTGCTGCAAACCAATGTCAGATACTGTCTGTGACTGGGTCTGGGTAACCTATTTGGAGCAGACTCAATGTAGCTTCTTCTCTAAATCCTTGGTTATAAAACTTTCATTCAGCTAGTCTTCCATTGGTTATTTAGGATGATTGTTCTACAATTTAGTTGTAATTCAAGTTTGGTCCTGGAGGAGGTGAGTATAGCTTCCACCTACTCAACTGCTATCTTGGACTCTTCCTATCACTATTTTTTGAGTGCTTACTTTTTTTCAGGACTCACTACTGAGTTACAGAGATGAGTAAGGCTATTGCTGTATGGTGTTTTGTTTTTCCCTGTTGATTTTGCTCATCCTATGAATATGCCTCTGATATCTTCACAGCATCATGGTGACACATATGGGGTATGTCTTTTATTTTTAAGCTCCAGATCATTCAAATGGGTCATATGCCTGGAAAATATGCTCAGTAGATTTAATATTCAAAAATTCTATCAAGTTGTGTGCTAAGTGAGCAGAGCCTCTTATCTTCCTTCAGAAAATACTTTAAAATTATGATGCACTCCATACATTTATGGAAGCATTATTTACAATAACCAAAATATGAAAGCAACCTAATTGTCCATCAATAAAGAAATAGATAAAGAAGAAGTGATGCATATACTCAATAGAATATGATTCAGCCATAAAAATAATGGAATCTTGCCACCAGCAACAACATGGATGGACCTATATTGTATTATAAGTGTGCAGACAAAGGCAAATACCATATGATTTCATTAGTATGTGGAATCTAAAAAACAAAATAAAACAAACAAGCATAACATAAACAGACTCATAAATACAGAGAATGTTTTGACAGTTGACACATTGAAGGAAGGGGATTTGGGAGGATGGGTAAAAATGGTGAAGGGATTAAGAGGTACAAATTGGGAGTTACAGAGTAGTCATGGGGATGTACACCATAGGGTATATAGTCAATAATATTGTAATAACTACATATGGTATCAGGTGGGTACTAGATTTATTAAGATGATCATATGTTATTAAATGCATTAATTACTGGGTTGTACACTAACTGTAATTTAAAAAATTAAGAAGTCATTTAAGAAATAACTATGCATCAGTAAGGAATGCAGACTATGTTATATATTCTCTTGGCTTCACCAAACATTTGAACCACTGGAAAAAAGATGTTTAAATGTTCATTCATTTTCTAGCTGGGAAAGTAAAGACTGAAGGTGAAATTATTAAATTCATTTTTTTATTTTCTGCTTTTTTAAAGTATATTTTATTGATTATGCTATTGCAGTTGTCCCATTTTTTTCCCACCTTTATTCCCCTCCACCGTGAACCTGTCCTCCCACAAGCACTCCCCACCCTTATTTCATGTCTATGGGTTATACACAGATGTTCTTTATCTTCTCCATTTCCTATACTATTCTTAACCTGCCCTTGTCAATTTTGTACCTACCATTTATGCTTATTCTCTGTACCTCTTCACCCATTCTTCCTGCTCTCCCTCCCTGCTTATAACCCTCCATGTAATCTCCATTTTTGTGATTCTCTTCCTGTTCTACTTGTTTGCTTAGTTTGTTTTGTCTTTGTTTTTAGTTGTTCATAGTTGTGAGTTTGTTGTCATTTTACTGTTCATATTTTTGATCATCTTCTATTCTTAGATAAGTCCCTTTAACATTTCCTATAATAAGGGCTTGGTGATGATGAACTCCTTTAACTTGACCTTATCTGGGAAGCACTTTATCTGCCCTTCCATTCTAAATGAAAGCTTTTCTGGGTGGACTAATCTTGGCTGTATGTCCCTGCCTTTCATTACTTCAAATAATTCTTTTCAGCCCCTTCTTGCCTGTAAAGTTTTTTTTTTTTTTTTTTTTTTTTTGATAAATCAGATGATAGTCTTATGGGAACTCCTTTGTAGGTAACTCTCTCCTTTTCTCTTGCTGCTTTTAAGATTCTCTCCTTATCTTTAATCTTGGATAATGCAATTATGATGTGTCTTGGTGTGTGCTTCCTTGGAACAAATTTCTTTGGACTCTCTGGGCTTCCTGGACTTCCTAGAAGTCTATTTCCTTTGCTAGAATAGGGAAATTCTCCATTATGTTTTCAAGTATGTTTTCAGTTTCTTGTTCTTCCTCCTCTATGGCACCCTTATGATTCAGATGTTGGAACATTTAAAGTAGTCCGGGATATTCCTAAGCCTTTCCTCATTTTTTTGAATTCTTGCTTCTTCATTTTGTTCTTGTTGAATGTGTATTTGTTCCTTCTCCAAACCATTGATTTGAATCCTGGTGTCCATCCCATCACTGTTGGTTCCCTGTACATTTTCCTTTATTTTAGTTTTCATAGCCTTCACTTTTTCCTCTATTTTGTGACCATACTCAACCATTTCTGTGAGCATCCTGATTATTAGTGTTTTGAAATATGAATCTGATAGGTTGGCTATGTCTTCATTATGTAGTTATATTTTTCCTGGAGCTTTAATCTGTTCTTTCATTTGCCTGCCCCACTTTTTTTTTTTTTTTGTCTCGGTGCACCTGTTATGTTGTAAATGGCAGAGCCTTAGGTATTTGCCAGGCTGGGGCAACCTACATGTCTGTGTTGTGGTATACTTCATAATAGTGCTGTATGTGGGGGAGAGGCCATCGATGTAACAATGCCACTTGCTCAGCTCTTGGCAGGCTTTCAGTCACTTCCCATAGTACCCACAATCATATTGGGCCCTTCTGGTGCTGAGTACTGGGTGGGTGGGTTTTTGTACATTCTAAGACCCTGTGAACTCTCCAATGAACTCTCTTGTGAGGCTAGGAGTTTCTCCTGCTGCCACTACACCCACAGGTTTTTATAGCCAGAGCTTTGGAGGTTTTAGTTTACAGTGCTGGAACCCTGGTTTACGCAGTCTGTCTCACTCCCCAGTTGTTCTTCCTGTTTTATCTGCACACAAATGTGGGGCTTCCAGCACTGCCTGGCCTGCCTGGTCTGCCAGCCACCGCCTTACCACGTGTTCTCTCCTCCCTGGCTGCCTGCCTCCACCCCTCCTACCAGTCTGGGTGAATATTTCTTCTTTAACGCCTTGGTTGTCGAACTTCCATACAGTTCGGTTTTCCAGAAGTTCCGGTTGTTTTTCATTGTTTTAATTTGTTGTTCTTCTTCTTTTAGTTGTGTGAAGAGGCAAAATGTATCTACCTGTGCCTCCATCTTGGCCCAAAGTCCCTGAAATTCATTTTTTTAGGTTGGTATCTTTGAACATGGGAATTGTTTGCACTTGTCTTTTTTATTATGACAAACAAAGCTTTACTTTTTGTCCTTCAGTTTAGTACAGTTTAGAATGTTCTTGCCTATGAATATAGAGAGTTAAATTCCTCTTTTTGTATGTGCCAGCTTTATTATTTAAGCTGTTACTATTAGTCTCATTAATAATCACAAATTTTCCTGCCTTTTTATTTAAAAAATTACATTTTAGAGGCTCCATCCATCCATTCACCATCCACTCTTGTGCTAAATATCTGTTGATTCTAGAAATCTCCATAGATGTATAATAGTGTATTGTTCTTCTGTGTGCACTAGTCAGCATGTTCTAGATAAGGATAATCTAGTTATAGCATAATCTAGTTAAAAAGATGCTCATGGGACAAGAAACATGGTGAACCTTAAAAATGGAGTTGGTTACTGTATTTAGAGAGGTTATGCAGAGGCCTCATTAGGTTGATAATAATAAAGTTATTATGATAACTTATTGGCATTCCAATAAGTTATAATAATAAGTGCCAGTCCCTATGCCTTGAATACTGGATTTTTAATAAATACTTGATAAGTTGAAGCTGGTTGGTAAAAAGTCTGCATATATAATACATGATAGTAAAGTTTTAGATTCAAGGCAAAATAGCTCATTGGACATTATTGCACTTTTGACTTTAGTACTATGATATTACTTTGTCATTATTTTAGGGCTTGGTACAGAAAAGGATTAATCAATGACAGAGTACTGGGTGAAATGGGTTCTGGTGAAATGGGACTTTGGTGTTTAAATAGTGATCCCATTTATGTAATTGGAACTGCTTTTCTGTACAAGACACTTACAAGAATATTGGTGATTGGGTTACCTGCTATTAACCTTGGTAGCTATTTCATAGCCTGAGGTTATAATAATCTCAGGAATTTTCCTGACATCATTTGTCCCTGCATAATTTTCCTCCTTCCTCTCAGAAACACCACTAGTGGCACTGAAATGCTTTTGGTTGCAATCTTTTCCTAACTGGGTGGTCTATTCGAAAAGTACCTGCTCTGTGCCTTGGCTCCATCGAGAAGGAGTTCCTGCCAGGTGAGCACCCAAAAGAAATTCACATTCTACTCACTACCTCTTCTATTCTGTCATCTACAGAAAATGGCTATCCTTTGTTAGTTTTGATCCCAGAAAACTGGGCTGAGCAGAAACTTTATACATAGGCAGAATTAGTAAACAGCAAATGTGTAGACACCTGGGAAGGTAGAAAAAGAGGGCAAGAGGAAATGTCCTCTTGTCTTACTCTGCATGACAAGAATTGTGTCACCATGACAATATCCTAAAGACACAGAACAGTGGTTACTTGTCAATAATATGCATTCCAGCCTTTGTACTTGGGGGATAATGTAATCATAAAAGTCTCTCAGTAATCTAAACATGAAGAATCATTGCTGTGACTAGCATTGACCTCTGGTCTTCATGTACTTTCCCACCCTTGGATTCTTTCAACATTCATTCATCCATCCATTCCTCTGCAGACCAAACACTTATGAAGTGTCTGCTCTGTGTCTGTCAGTGCACTGGGCTCTCAAGATGCAAAGGTGGAAACAGAGGAAAGTGGGGAATGAATGGATGGCTACCCCATAGTGAGACTTGATAGTCACAGGAATATTAATGTGAAGAAGTCTTGTACACTCATAGGCCTGCTGTATGCAAAGCAGCGGAGTAGCATTTACAGAGCTGAGAGTCAGGATTCCAGTAAGATAATTGGAGTCTCAAGTTCAATTTTGCTACAGCTCCAGTTTTATGCTTCAGAAGATCAGCTCACTGCTTACATAGTGGGATTTTTAGGCATTTTAGGGCAACGCTCTGCTGTGTCCTCCTCCAATAGAGAGTAGGCATTCATTCACTAGATATCATTCTTTGTGGCTCATTTCTTGGTTAAAATAAAAATTTATGGTGGAGCCACCTTAACTCAATAGCTCATGTGAAGGTCTCACTGCTGTTCATGAAAGTTTGGATGAAGGGTGGATGGAAAGAGTGTAGAGAATAGATATATGCTGGCTAGAGAAAGAGAGCAGCTTTAAAATAGAAGCTTAATGACAAACTTCCTTCAACGTGACCTCTTGTACAGGACCACTTGGCAGCTCTGATTGCTGCTCTTGAATGCAGACAGGCCTGAATCATTTGCAGGTGTTATCTATTCTCATTTTGCTTTTTGGCTTTCACAGGAATTCATGCTATAGAGCCTTTAGAACAAATTGTTGCATCTTTTATAATTATTGGTGCAGAGTCTGTGTGACATGGTGACTAGGGGAGAAATGGTCCTCTAAGGGGATTGTGTAAAGGGGATATCTGGATCACAGAGAACTCAGGCATAGGAATTAGCCTGCAGAAGTCATTCAATCTATAGCTTTTATTATTTAGATAAATCGGAGACTCCAGTACTCGAGGTTCCTTATATCTAGCCCATTAGCCCACAGTGACTGAGCACTGTTTTCTGCACTGGTGGGTGCTTCTTTCACCTAGATTTCCCCACATCCCATTCTGCTGAATACAGAAAAAGACCATCCATAGTGGGGCTGGACAGCACTCTGTACACCATCTGCAGTGGCTGGATCTCTCTTCCCTGCCCAACTGCAGGAAGATGTATGAGCACAGGAGATGGGCTTGAGGGAGAACCATTAAAGAGTATTTCGAAGCTGGAGAAATTTGCTGCAATATAAGTTTAGATCAAAGCCTTAGCTGTAAATGGTAGTGTTGGTGGGCTCTGATTTGTGGCAGTGGTCAGTACAGGTCTATTAGCAGGCAAAGCTGTGAGATCATTGAGGAAGTGGATGCCAGCTAATTCTCCTGGATATCCCAATGCTAGCAAGGCATAAGATATACAGCCAGGGGACAGATGCTCATTGAATGAATGCATTAATGCAATGTGTTACAATTTCAGCTTAGTCTTGTACTATGCTACAGTATAGTGTAGTGTGGTACAGTACAATACAGTGTAACACAGCACAGCATACTATAGCATAGCATAGTGCAGTATATTGCAGTACAGTGTACTACAGCATAGTAACTATAGATAGTGCAGCATAGCGCGCAGTATAGTGCAGTCCAGTACAGTATACTATAGTACAGTACAATACAGCATAATACAGTGTGCTATAGTATAGTACAGTGTGATACAGTGTAGTATACACTGTAGTCTAGTATAGTCCAGCATACTACAACATAGTATAATATAGTACAATATAATACAATACAGTATTGTATAGAACAATGTGGTACAGTAGAGCACAATACAATGTAGTATTCTATGGTACACTATCATACAGTACATTTTAGTACAGTATAGCACAGTAGAGGATATGATATAGTATAGTATAGTATATTTGTACAGAATATATAGTACAGTATATCACGGAATAGTGTAACACACAGTGTAATGGAGTATAGCACAATACAGAACAGTACAACAAAGTGTAGTACAGTGCAGTGCAATACAGTATAGAAAGGGTAATGCAGTGCAATATAGTATAGAACAATATAGCACAATGTATTAAAGTACAGTGTACTACAGTATAGCATTCTGTATAGTCTAGTACAGCATAGTACTTGCAATCCAATGTGGTACAGTATAGCACAGTACAGTCTAGCATAAAATATAGTAGAATACAGTACAGTATATCAAAGTAAAGTATAGTATATACAGTGTAGTAGAATGTAGTACAATAGCATAGTATAGCATAGTATAGTACAGTGTGGTATAATGCAGTAGAGTATAGTACAGTACATATAATACAATACAATATAGCACAATACACCACAGTATAATAAAGTAAGTGTAGTACAGTATTTTATAGCCTAATACTTTTTTATAGCTATGTGGTAATGCATGGTTTGGATATACTGCCATCTGTTGAAACAGTACCCTATTGATAGATTTGTAGGTGGTTTCTGACCTTTTGTTTGTATATAAAAAATGTTGCTATGAACAGCAGTCTATGTATGTGTCTTTGCACATGTGTGTGATTTCCCTATCATCCTTATTTTCTGAATCAGAATTAGGACCTATGGTCAGAAGGGCCTTGCTGAAACCTTTCCCATTCTAAGTGTCATGTGATGCTGTGCAGCTGGCTAATGTCCTGGAGCTGTTGAGTATACCTAAGTGGCTCCATATGATACCCAAATTTATCTAGCTAGTCAGGCTTCAGATGGTGGACCTCAACCTCAGCTACTTCTTCTGTAGGCCATGAGACTTAGGCCCGTGTTCTGCTTGCAGGCCATGAGGTGGGGGGGCCTCTCCTGACCTGCTGGTGGAAATGTATAGTGCAGCACAGATTTGCAATATCAGCAACTCTTCATCAATCTGGTGAGACCAAAGCCAACTATCAAAACAAACATTTCCTGCGTGAACAATGTGTTTGTTATGCTTTCCTCATTTGTTTATGATGGCTGTGTCAGCCACACTGATTTACATAAACACTGCCAATCTTGGGATGTTGCACTCAACAAAAGCAGCTGAGTACAAACAGCATTCCTCAGTTTTAATTTATATTTTCTAAACATTGAAGATGTTGATAAAATGAGCCAACAAGAAAATGCTGCAAAGGAGACTATTTCAAGGGGCGATTTTGATTAAAATGTATTCCATATTGACAAAATATTACAATATTAATGGAGTGGATCATTTAAGTGTCATATTTGGCTCCTACAGAACCACAAAGCAAACTAGACTCAAATGTTTGCAGATTCCAGTCCAAAAATGTACAAGATGATATACATATGCATTTGTAATTGAAATAGTTTTATTATTTTTGCTTCTCCATCGCTGATTTAGTTGTTTATTTTTGCACATGCTGTGCTGCTACTGTGTTGCAGCCTTAATCCTGGACATTGTTGTTTCAGAGACACAAAACTCTGGGATGGTATGCCCTTCCCCCTTTCTATGAGCCATGTTGGTTCATGGGCCAGGGTTCCCAAGGCCCAGAGCTGGGATATAGTCTTGCCCCAACAAGCCAAATGACTGATTTGGAACCACTCACTGATATAATTCTGGGATTGGGTGTTATAGTCCAAGAGGGTGTGATTGCAAATATTAGGCAAGGACTTTATCAATTTTGAATGCACTGAGACAGGTGGATTTGATCAATTCCGTATACTGTATATTGGCCACCAGATTATTGGCAAAATCTTGAGGTTAGAGTGAGCAGTAGGGTTAAAACCTTCCATAGTAAGAGATGATATAATCGCCTTTGAATGTTAATAATGAGACTTTATTATGGGTCATATAAAGAAGTAAAATGGAAAATTGCATCTTTCCCTTTAAATAAACACTTAACTTCAAAGAAGGAGTTTTGGAATTAGCTGTGGATGCCATAGGACCCAGACTGACTCTGGGCTGTTGCCCCTGGTGGGTGGGAGACTTACCTAGTGCAGTTCTGGTCCTTCCTGGGCTGTCTCACCATCCCTGGCGATTGTTTGGTTCCAAAGCTGTCCATAATTGGATCAGAACCTCAGTGCAAGCACAGTAACTGGGAACTCAGCCAGTGTTCAGTGAGTTCAACGTCTGTTCAAGAATTTGAGAAAGGCCTCTGCTCCCTCCCTGAAGTTGCTGTCTTTGTATCCCATGTCCAGACATGGCTTTCTACTGGAAGTAGGCGGCCACTTTGGGTCTTTATGTATAGATTTGAAATGGGAATATTACTATTTATCACATTAGGTTGCTTTAAAAATTAAACTATAAAACTCTTAAAACAGAGCTTATCACATAACAAAAACACTGTAGATGGTAGCTGTTTTTATCGTTGCTGCATTCGTGTTTGTTTTTAGCTCATCAGCTCCATTTCTCATAAAAGGTCATTTACATTGGCTTTTGTCATGGTGTGGATCAGCACAATCAGGATGTTGGAATCAGTCCCAGCATGTATCTGAAGTCTTTCCAGCTGATGGAGTGGGGCTCAATCTAGGGCCAGAGATCATCACTTAGATATAGAAACTTTGACATAAAGAGAAGGGAAAAGGAAACAGAATTAGTTACTTTGACTAATGACTCATTAAGAAGGAGGCATAGACAGTATTTCTTTGTAGTGGTAAAATATGTTAATTCCCTAGAATTTGGTATTTGATATAATAGCAATATTTAGGTTTATTTTGTAGGTAGAAAAATAAAAACTAAAGAGACTAAGGAACTTATCCATGGTCACAAAAATTTTGGCCACATCTTCAAAATCATGTCAAACATGGACTGTTTCAGTCAGACTTTATATGACCTCTAAACCACGGAGTCCATTTTACTGTGGAGAGGAAAGAATATGGTATACAATATCCGAGTAAGTAATTTGTTCAATAGCTTTGCAGAATGTTCACAAAGGATAAATAATTCCCTGTTCAGGAAAGAGTAGATAGGAAGTAGTAAAAATGACAAATAATATTTTTTTTTGTATTCTAATTAGGCTTTGAGTACCAATGAATTGTCATTAACTTTTTTAAAATTAAACTTCTTGTTTTGAGATAATTGTATGTTCCCATGTAGTTGTAAAAAAATAATACAGAAATATCACATGTAACCTTTATCTGGTTTCCCCCAATAGGAATATCTGAAAAATTATAGAACAGTATCCAACTAGAATATTGACATTGATATGAAGTATAGAATACTTTCATCACTACAAAATCCTTCCATTTTCCCTTTTTAAAAAATTTTATTTTAATTGTTCCTATCACCCTTTTCCTATGTATCTACCTGAAAGTGGGCAATCACTAATCTGTACTCCATTTTTGTAATTTTGACATTTCAAGAATGTTATATAACAGAAATGTGCAGGAATGGCGAGGGACATGTGTGAATTCGATTTTCTGGCAGGATGAATTAACCAAGACAGGAACATTAATTTGTTTAAACAGTTGTATCAACATCAGACTGAAAAAAAAGGTCAAAGTAATAGTCTTAGAGAAACAGGAAATACTAAATACCGCATCACTACTCACAGCAGATAAAAAGTGAACTATCTAGGAAAAGACAAGTGATAGCAGTGACCATGTTCTACTATGATGTAGCCCTTAGAGTCTTGTTGACCACAGAAATTCTAGACTAGAGTGATCATGAATTTGTCCTAAGAGTGTGTAAGAAGCCTCATGATCACTATTGTGGGAACATATTTGAAAATTAGCTATTCCAAATTATTTAACAGAGCATGGTCAGGGGCTGGCGTTTCTACTCACAAACGCAATTTTGAAGCCTTTGCTGTTTTCTTGTTTTTCTGTATTCTTACCCTTTTCTCATTCACTACATTTAGTTTCTTTTTCCTCTTTCCATTTTCTCTGGGCTCATACAGACTATACCACTGTGAAAACATTTAAACCCAAAGGAACAAGACATCAGGAAAGTGGTCTCATAGTGCATCTCAGATATCTCTGTAAAACTTCTATTCAAACAATCCACATCTAATCCCATAATGAAAAAAATAAGTATGTGCGCCAACTATCTCTCCTCCATTTTCAACTACTGTATCTGTCATTTGAAATGGGATGGCTCTTAAGAGATCAGCCACAGTTGGAACTGTTAATGATTAATGAATTTAAAACATGTGTTGAAGTCATTATTTCTAATCATATATAATCTTTTTATAAGTCATGTGAAGATAAGGTTGTATCTTTATTTTTCAATTATAGTTTACATTCAATATTACTCTGTGTTAGTTTCAAATGTACAACATAGTGGTTAGACCATCATGTACTTTACAGTGGTCCCCCAGTATTTCAAGTAGCACCTGGACCATACATAATTATTACAATATTATTGACTATATGCCCTATTCTATAATTTACATTTCTGTAACTATTACTTAACTACCAATTTGGACTTCTTAATCCATTCACCTTTTTTACCCAGCCCCCAAGCTCCCTACCCTGTGTCAATCGTCAGTTTCTTCTCTGTGTTTATAAGTTTATGAGTCTTTTTTTTAGATTACATCTAAAAGTGAAATCTTATGGCTTTTGTCTTTCTCTGTCTGACTTATTTCACTTATCACAGTACATGCTAGGTCCATCTATGCTGCCACAAAAGGTAAGATTTCATTCTTTTTATGGCCTAGTAATATTTTGTTATGCATGTATACCACAGCTTTTTTGTCCACTTGTCTATTGATGGACACTTGGCTTGCTTCTACATCCTGGCTATTGCAAATAATGCTGCAGCAAACATGGGGATGCATATATTCTTTCAAATTACTGTTCTGGGTTTCTTTAGATATATTTCCAGGAGTGGAATCACTAGGTCATAATGCAGTTCCATTTTTAATTTCTTCAGGAAACTCTGCACTGTCTCCATATTGGTTGCCCCAATCTGCATTCCCACTAACGGTGCAATAAGGTTCACTTTTCTTCACTTTTGCCAAAGCTTGTTTGTTGATTTATTGATGAGAAACATTCTCACAGCTTTGAGGTGGCATCTCACTGTGGTCTTGATTTGCATTTTTTGTTGGTTGGTGATGCTACACAACTTTTCATGTCTATTGACTCTCTGTATGTCTCCTTTGGAGAAGTATTTACTCAGGGTTTCTGCCCCTTTTATAAATGAGTTATTTTTCTGGTGTTGAGTTGTCTGAGTTTTTAATAAATTTTGGATATTAATCCCTTATTGGATGTATCATTGGCAATTACCTTCTCTTATTCAGTAGGCTGTCTTTTCATTTCATTGATTGTTTCCCTTGCTGTGCAAAAATTCTGCATTGAAGTAATTCAATTTACTTATTTTTTCATTAGTTTCCCTTGCTTGAGAAGATATGTCAGAAAAACTATTGCTGAGATAAATGTCCAAGATTTTACTGCCTATATTTTCTTCTGGAAGGTTTATAGTTTTGGTCTTACATTTAAGTCTTTTATCTATTTTAAGATTTTTCTGGTATATGGTGTAAGAAAATTGTCTAGTAACATTTTTTTGCATGCATCCATTCAATTTTCCCAACACCATTTACTGAATAGACAAACTACTCCATTGTATGTTCTTGCTTCCATTGTTATAGATAAACTAATCATACATATAGGCATGGGTTTATTTCTAGGCTTTCTGTTCGATTCCACTGATCTATGTATCTGTTTTTATACCAGTATCATGTTGTTTTGATTACATTATAACCTTGTAATACAATTTGATATTAGGTAATGTAATACCTTCAACTTTGTTCTTTCTTAAGATTGCTGTGTATATTTGGGGTCTTTTTTGTTTCCATACAATTTTTTGGATAATTTGTTCCAGTTCTTAGAGATACACCATTGGTATTTTGATAGGAAATGCATTGAATCTAAATACTGCTTTGGGTAGTATGGATATTTTAATGATGTTAATTACTTCTATACATAAGAACAATTTATGTTTCCATTTATCTGTATCTTCTTTAATTTTTCTCCAATGACTTATAATATTCTGAGTATAGATCTTTTACATCCTTGATTAAATTTATTCCTAGGTATTTTATTTTTTGATGAAATCATAAATGAGATTGCTTTCTTAATATTACTTTTCCATAGGTCATTCATTACTGGTATATAAAAATACAATAGATTTATGATACTTATTTTGTATCCTGCTACTTTAGTAAATTAATTTATCAGTTATAGCAGTTTTTTGGTGGAATGTTCAGAATTCTCTGGGTACAATATTATGTCATCTGTGATAAAGATAGTTTTGTCTCCCTTTACAATTTGGATACCTTTAATATCTTGCCTAATTGCTGTGGCTAAGACTTCCAGTACTATGTGAAATAAGAACGGTGCAAGTGGACATCACTGTCTTGTTCCTTCTCATAAAAAAAATGTTTTTAATTTGTTAAGTCAAGTATGATGTTGACTGTGGGCTTGCAATATATGACTTTTTAAACAAAATATATGTTATTGATTATGCTATTACAGTTGTCCCATTTCTCCCTCATCATTCCCCTCTACCCTGTACGCCCCCTCCCACCCACATTCCCTTGCTTCAGTTCATGTCCATGTGTCATAAGTTCTTTAGCTTCTACATTACCCACACTAATCTTGCCCTCCCCCTGTCTATTTTCTACCCACCATTTATGCTACTTATTCTCTGTACCTTTTCCCCTCTCTCCTCCTCCCACTTGCCTGTTGCTAACCCTCCATATGATCTCCATTTCTGTGGCTCTGTTCCTGTTCTAGTTGTTTGCTTTTGTTTTAGGTGTGGTTGTTACTATCTGTGAGTTTGCTGACTTTTCACTGTCATATTTTTTTATCTTCTTTTTCTTATATAAGTCCTTTTAACATTTCATATAATAAGGGCTTGGTGATGATGAACTCCTTGAACTTGACCTTATCTGAGAAGCACTTTATCTGCCCTTCCATTCTAAATGACAGCTTTGCTGGATAAAGCAATCTTGGATGTAGGTCCCTGCCTTTCAAGACTTCAAATACTTCTTTCCAGCCCCTTCTTGCCTGCAAGGTCTCTTTTGAGAAATCAGCTGATAGTCTGATGGGAATTCCTTTGTAGGTGACTGTCCCCTTATCCCTTGCTGCTTCTAGAATTCTCTCCTTCATTTTAATCTTGGTTAATGTAATTACGATGTGCCTTGGGGTGTTCCTCCTTGGGTCCAACTTCTTTGGGACTCTCTGAGCTTCCTGGACGTCCTGGTAGTCTATTTCCTTTGCCAGATTGGGGAAGTTCTCCTTTATTATTTGTTCAAATAAGTTTTCCACTTGTTGCTCTTCCTCTTTCCCCTCTGGTACCCCCATAATTTGCATGTTGAAATGTTTAAAGATGTCCTGGAGGTTCCTACGCCTCTCCTCATTTTTTTGAATTCTTGTTTCTTCATTCTTTTCTGATTGGTTGTTTGTTTCTTCCTTCTGGTCCACTCCATTGATTTCAGTCCTAGTTTTCCTCCCATCTCTATTGGTTCCCCATGCATCTTCCTTCATTTCACCTATTGTAGCCTGCATTTTTTCATCTAATTTGTGAGCAAAATCAACCAATTCTGTGAGCATTCTGCTCACCAGTGCTTTGAACTGTGCATCTGATAGGTTGGCTATCTCTTTGACACTTAGAGGAATTGTCTCTAGGGCTCTGATTTGTTCTCCATTTTGAGCCATTTTTGGTGTTTTGTTTGTTTGTTTGTTTGGTTTTGATTTTGGTCTGGTCTCGGCTGTTACATTGTGAGGAGTGGAGCCTTAGGTGTTCCCCAGTGTGGGGCAGCCTAGTCGCTGAGTTGTGATGCTGTTTGTGGGGGCAGTGTCCAAGAGGGAACAATGGTGCCTGCTCCGCTCTCTCTTGAGTTCCTGTCCCTTCCTCCACTTCCCCTTCACCTGGATTATCTGCGCACACAAATGTGGGACCACCTGGTCAGCCAGCCACCTTGCGAGGCCTCACTGGGTCTGCACAGTTGCCACCCCATGTGACAGCCACTGCCTGTGGGCCTGCCAGCCGCCTGCACACTTGGGAACTGCCAGCCACTGCCGCCTGTGTTCCCGGGTCTGCACCTCCACTTTTTCCTGCTGCGACTCCACCCCTCTTACCAGTCTGAATGAATGATTGTTGGACTTCCTTACAGTTCAATTTTCCATTAGCTCTGGTTGTTTTCTTGTTTCTAAATATTTGTTGTCCTTAATTTTGGTTGTGAGAGGAGGCACAGTGTGCCCACCTACGCCTCCATCTTGGCCAGCAATATATGACTTTTATTATGTTGAAGTATGTTCTCTATTCCCACTTCATGGAGAATTTTTATCAGATATGGGTGCTAAATTTTGTGAAATTCTTCTGCATTTATTGATGTTATCATATGATTTTTACCATTTCTTTTGTTTATGTAATGAATTATGTTGATTTAAAAATACTGAAACAGTACTTTATCCTCAGAATAAATCCCACTTGATTGTGTATATGTGTTTTTAATGTATTGCTGAATTTAGTTTGCTAGTATTTCGTTGAGGATTTTTTTATCTATGTTCATCAGGGGTATTGGCCTATAATTTGTTTTTGTTGTTGTAGTCTTTATCTTGTTTTTGAATCAGAAAAATTCTGGCTTCATAAAATGAGTGTCTGGGAGTCATCTCTCCTCTTGCATTTTTTAGAATAGTTTGAGAAAGATTGGTGTTCTTTCATTATTTGATAAAATATACCTGTGAAGCCATAGGGCCCAAACTTTTGTTTGTTGGGAGGGTTTTTTTGGTTATTGTCTCAATTTGGTTGGTACTCACCTATTTCTTCAGATTTTCTGTTTTGTCCTACACAGTCTAGAAATTTATTTATTTATTGCTGACTGTCCATTTTGTAGCCATATAATTTTCATAGTATTTTCTTTTTATATTGTTCGTTACAGTTGTCCCACATTTTCCCCATTGCTCTCCCCTGACCCAACCTCTCCAATCTCAGAGTCAGTGCCCCACATTGTCTGTACCCATGAGGCCTCTGCTCATGTTTCTTTGCCCCCCTTCCCCTTCTTTCCTCCATTATTCCCTTCCCCTATTCCTTCTGGCCACTATCAGTTTGTTCTTTCTTTCTAAGTCTCTGGTTCTATTTTGCTCATTGGTTTGTCTTGTTGATTAGGTTCCACTTATAGGTGAGATCATATGGTATCTGTCTTTCACCACCTGGTATTTCATTAACATAATGCTCTCCAATTCCATCCATGATGTCATGAAGGGTAGGAGATCCTTCTTTCTTTCTGCTGCATAGTATTCCATTGTGTAAATGTACCACAGTTTTTTGATGTACTCATTTACTGATGACACTTAGACTGTTTCCAGCACTTGCTGCTATGAACATTGGGGTGCATAGGTTCTTTTGAAATGGTAATTCAGGATTCCTAGGGTATAATCCAAGCAGCAGGACAGCTGGGTCAAACGGCAGTTCTATCGTTAGTTTTTTGAAGAAATTCCAGTTTTTCCACAGCGGCTGCACTGGGCTGCATTCCCACCAACAGTGTACTAGGGTTCCTTTTTCTCCACGTCCTCATCAGCACTTGTTGTTTGTTGATTTATTAATGATGGCCATTCTGACCTGTGTGAGGTGTTATCTCATTGTGGTTTTAATTTGTATCTCTCTAATGGCTGGTGATGTTGAGCATTTTTTCATGTGTCTGGGCCCTCTGTATGTCCTCTTTGGAGAAGTGTACGTCCTCTTTGGAGAAGTGTATGTCCAGGCCCTTTGAACATTTTTTAATTGAATTGTTTGTCTTGTTGGTGTGGGGTTGTGTGAATTCTTTATTTATTTTAGAGATCAAACCCTTGTCCAAGGTATAATTGGCAAATATGTTTTCCCATATGGTTGCTTCCCACTCCATTTTGCTGATGTTTTATTTAGCCATGCAGAAGCTTTTTAGTTTGATGTAGCCCCATTTGTTTATTCTTTCCTTTATATCCCTTGCCCTAGGAGATGTATTGGTGAAAATGTTGCTGTGTGGAATATCTGAAATTTTCCTGCCTATGTTTTCCTCTGGCTTTTTCTAGTGTTACAGCTTATGTTTAAGTCTTTTATACATCTTGAGTTTATTGTTGTGTATGGTTTAAATTGGTGGTTTAATTTCATTTTTTTGCATGTGCATGTCCAGACTTCCCAACATTTATCAAAGAAGCTATTTTTACTCCATTGTATGCTCCTGCCCTCATTGTCAAATATTAATGGGCCACATGGACATGGGTGTATTTCTGGGCTCTCTATTCCGTTCCATTGACCTGTGTGTCATTCTTATGCCAGTACTAGACTCTTTTGATTACAATGGCCTTATAATATAGTTTGATACCAGGTATTGTGATCCCTCCTACTTTGTTCTTCTTTCTCAAAATTCCTGAGGCTATTCAGGGTCATTTTTTGCTCCATATAAATTTTTGAAATATTTGTTCTAAATATGTGAGATATGTCATAGGTGTTTTGATAAGGATTGTGATGAATCTATAGATGGCTTTGGGTGGTATGGACATTTTAATGATGTTAATTCTTCCCATCCATGAACATGGTTTATGCTTTCATTTATTTATATCTTCCTTAATTTCTTTCTTCAGAGTTCTGTAATTTCTGAGTACAGGTCTTTCACCTGCTTGGTAAGGTTTATTCCTGGGTACTATTTTTCTTGTTGCTATAGCAAATGCAATTTTTCCCTAATTTCTGTTTCTTACACCATTGTTGGTATACAAAAATGCCTTTGATTTCTGAATATTGACTTTGTATCTTGCCATTTTGCCAAATACATTTATTAAGTCAAGTAGATTTTTGGTGGTCTATAGGGTTTTCTATGTACAATATCATGTCATCTGCAAACAGTGACAGTTTTATTTCTTCTTTTCCAATTTGGATGCCACTTATTACTTTTTCTTATCTAATCACTGTGGCTAGAACTTCCACTACTATGTTGAATAAGAGTGGTGAAAGTGGACATCCTTCTCTTATTCCTGATCTTTGTGGAAAAGTTTTTAGTTTTTGCCCATTGAGTATGATTTTGGCTGTAGGTTTCTTGTACATGTCCTTTATTATGTTGAGGTATGCTGCCTCTAATTTTCACTTTGTTGAGTGTTTTATCAGAAATGGGTGTTGTACTTTATCAAAAGCTTTTTCAGCATCCATTCATATGATCATGTGCTTTTTGTCTTTCATATGGTTTGTGTGATGTATTACGTTTATTGATTTGTGTATATTCTACCATCCTTGCATCCTTGGGATGAATCCCACTTGACCAGGGTATATGATCTTTTTAATGTATTGTTGGATTTGGTTAGCCAATATTTTATTGAGGATTTTAGAACATATGTTCATTGCAATATAAGCCTGTAGTTTTCTTTCTTTGTTCTGTCTTTATCTGGTTTGGGGATTAGGATAATACTGGCTTCATAAAAAGACTTTGGTAGTCTTCCCTCTTCTTGTGCATGTGTGTTTTTTTAATAGTTTGAGAAGAATTGGGGTTAGCTGTTCCCTAAATGTTTGGTAAAATTCTCCTGTGAAACTGTCCGGCCCAGGAATTTTTTTGTAGGTTTTTAAAATTTTTCTGCTTCAATATAACTAGCTGATATCAGCCTTTTCAGGCTTTCTGCTTATTCTTGACTTAGTTTTGGAGGATTATATGTTTCTAGTAATTTGTTCATTTCACCCAGGTTTTCATGTTTCTTGTTCATAGTAATTTCTTATGATTCTTTGTAAATTTATGGTATCAGTTGTAATTTCACCCTATCATTTTTTATTTTATTTATTTGTGTCCTCTCTCTTTTTTCCTTTAGGTGTCTGGTAAAAGCTCATCAATTTTTTTTTTTTTTATCTTTTCAACAAACCACCTCCTGGATTTATTGATCCTTTGAGTTGTTCTTTTAGTCTCCATATCACTTAATCCTGCTCTGATATTGATTATTTTCTTCCTTCTACTTGCTCTGGACTTTGTTTGTTGTTGTTCCTCCAGTTCTTGTAGCTATAAGGTTAGGTGGTTTATTTGAAATGTTTCTATCTTTCTTAGGTAAGCCTATATTGCTATGAACTTCCCTTTCAGGATTGCCTTTACCATGTGCCATAGGTTTCGGGTTGTTTTCTGTTCACTTTCATTTGTTTCCAGGAACTTTTTTATTTTTTTTAGAATTTTTCAATTTTATTTATTTATTTATTTATTTATTTATTTATAAGCAGTATTTTTAAAAATTGTTGATCTTGTACAGTTTTCTGTCTTTTACTCCCCCCCCAGGCCACCACCCCAGACCTCCCTACCTCCCTCCCATTTCCGCCCCCCATAGTAGTTGTCCATGAGTCTTTTATGCTTGTTGCTCTAAACCCTTCCCCCTTTCCCCTGAAATTCCCTTCCCTCTCCCCTCTGGTCACTGTCAGACTGTTCTCAATTTCAGTGTCTTTGGTTATATTATGCTTGTTTGTTTGTTTTGTTGATTAGGTTCCTGTTCTTCCTTGATCTCTTTATTTACCTATTCTTTGTTTAATAACATGTTATTAAGTCTCCATGTATTTCATGTTTTTAAGTTTTTTTCCTTGAGGTTGGTTTCTAGTTTCAGACTCTTGTAATCTGAGAAAATGCTTGATATAATTTAAACTTTCTTGAATTTGTTTATGCTTATTTTGTATCCTGTCATGTGGTCTACCATTTAAGATGTCCCATATGCTTTTGCAAATAATATATATTTTACTTTTTTAGGTGAAAAGTTCTGTATATATCAATTAAGACCATTTGATCTAGCATGTTGTTCAGTGCCACAGTATCTTGTTGATTCTTTGTCTGGAAGATCTATCCATTTTTTCCAGTGGGGTGTTAAAATCCCCTACTATAAGTGTGTTGCTATCTCTTTCTTGAAGTCCTTCAAGATTTTCCTCATATATTTGGGTGCTCCTATGTTGGATGCATATATATTTACAGTATTTATAGTTTTCTAATGCATTCTTCCCTTTAGAATTATGAAATGACCTTCTTTGTCTCTTTTTATGGCCTTTGTTTTGAAGTATATTTGTCTGATATAAGCAATACTAACTATCTGTTTTTCTTGCCAATTTACTTGGAATATTTTTTTCTAACTCTTCACTTTCAGTCTGTGTAGGTCTTTTGTTCTGAGATGGGTCTCCTGTAGGCAGCATATGTGTTGGTCATGTTTTCCTATCCCTCAGTTACCCTATGTCTTTTGATGGGGGCATTTAATCCAGTTACATTTAAGCTTATTACTGATAGATGCTTATCCATTGCCATTTTTCCTTTTGTACCTGTGCTCCTCCCTCTCTCAATTTCTTCATCTTCTTAAAGCAGTCCCTTCAGCATCTCTTGCAATGTTGGTTTGATGGAGGTGTATTCTTTTAACTTTCTCTTGTCTAGGAAACTCCTTATTGTGCCTTCCGTTTTTAATGAGAGCCTTGCTGGGTAGAGTAGTCTTGGTTGCAGGCCTTTGCTTTTCATCACTTGGAATATTTCTTGCCATTCCCTTCTGGCTTGTTGTGTTCCTTTGAGAAATCAGCTGCTAGCTTTATTGGAGTTTCCTTGTATGTTACTATCTGTTTATCAATGTCTGCTTTCAAGATTTTCTCTTTGTTTTTAAAAATTGGCATTTTAATTGTAATGTCTCTTGGAATGAACCTCTTTGGCTTCATCTTGATTGGGACCCTCTCTACTTCCTGAACTTGCATGGCTTTTCTCCTCTCCAAGTTAGGGAAACTTTCTGTCAGTATTTTTTCAAACAGGTTTTCAATCCCTTGTTCCTTTTCTTCTCTTTCTGGTATTCCTATAATTCTAATGTTGTTACATTTCATGTTGTCCTTAAGTTCCCTTAAACTACCCTTAGACTTTTTTAGTCTAGTTTCATTTTGTTGCTCTACCTGGGCGTTACTTTCTACCTTGTCTTCCAACTCACTGATTAGGTTCTCTGATTCATCTCAGCTGCTTTTAATTCCCTCTAGTGTATTTTTTTATTTCAAATATGTTATTATTCATTTCTTCCTGTTTCTTGTTTATAGTTTCTATTTCCTCTCTCCTGCTGTTGTAGTTCCTACTCCACTCCTTGTAGTTGTTACTGAATTCATTGAACATCCTTATAACCATCTTTTTGAACTCTATGTCTAATAGAGCACTTGCCTCAATTTCATTTAGCTCTTTTACTGGGGATTCTTCCATTATTTCTTTATCTCCCCATTTTAGGTGACTCTTTTTGTTTGTTTCTGCATCTCAGGTTGCTCTGCTTTGCCAGTCTGTCTCTGTGGGGTGGATTTCTGTGGTAGGAGTTCTGTGAGATTCAGTGTTGCAGTCTCTTTGTTCTCGTCTGGATGCTTTGGGATTGCCCTTTCTTCCATTTGTGTGGGCGCTCTCATTGTACTTAAGCTTCAGTTGTTGATGGCTTCTTTGTTTGTGGGTTCTCCCCTCCCATAGGTTTCCTGGTAGTCACAACACCCACCTTGTCTTGTATGCCACTATACAGGTTTTGTTTAACAAAGCACTAAACCAGACAACCAAACCTCCACCAGCGAAAAGAACCCCTGCCCCACCACCACATCAGCAATCTCAACTGAAATTGAGCAAAGATTGATAAAGGTAAAGAGAGATTATGAACGCTATAAGATAGGACAAAGGGTATATGAGATGACTAAAAGAGGGAAAATGCTTTTGAGTGGGTTACGGAAGATAATTGATAAGAGTAGGGATAAAACTGAGGCAAAGAAAGGGAGAGAACAAAATTTAAAATGTAAGCAAAACATGGAAGCATGATGGGGAAAATGGGGTAAGAAAAAGGAAGGCATACTGTGAGGTTTGAGGTAAAATTAAAAAGGTACTAGATTGACAGGAGCAAAACTACAGAAAAACTACAGCAGGACCAATAAGAACAATAGCTGAATGATGTTTAATAAAGGTGGCACAGGAGTAACAATATTGTACACAATAGAAAAGTGAATATGAGATGTCTACAGTAAAGAAAATGATTTTGAGGGGATGAGGGAAGCAAACTGATAAGAGTGAGGAGTAAAGCCCAGACTGAGAGAAGGGGGAAAATTAAATAAAATTCCTCAGTCAGCTGATCAGGAGCTGGGGGAAGGCAAAATGGAGTAAGACTATGAGACTTAAAGTACAAACTAATAGTGAACAAACAGGAGTTCCATTGGAGAAGTACAGCAATAATCATGGTATTTTGCCCAACTAGCCACTGTTCATAAAGGTTGAAATGAAAGAAGACTCTTATGAGGGGGGAAAAAGAATGTTAGCTGACTTAAGAGTGCTTACACAAAGTTAGGTGGAGGAGAAATATTATGAGAGTAAGGATAGGAACATGGTGTAGTGTGAGAGAAAATAAAGTTTACAACAACAGTAATAAAGTTCAGGAAGATGGTGAAATAGATTAGGACCAGGGAAGGGTGCCGTGTGGAATTAAGAATAACAATAATATGAAAAATATATATAATCTGATTAAAAAGAATAAAAAGTAAAAGACCAAGAGTAGTGAGTTATTTGGAACATGAGTGAAGTGAAAGAAGAAAATTAAAATGCTATATGAAGGGGAAACAAAAAACAAACTAAAAAAATAGAAGAAGAAAGAGAAATTTAAAAAATTGCAAGTTCTGGTGAAGAGAAAGGTGAAATTTGTCTCAGCTGTCAGTGTTCGCCTTCTGACTTCTTTCTGGACTGTGTCTGGTTTTCTCTCAGCTCCCAGGTGTGCTGTCCAACCTCTAGCAAGACCTCCTGTTTCTCCTTCCCCTGCCTCTAGAGGGAGCTTCTGTTGTGACTGAGAGAGTGTGATATCTGTGTTTTGCCTGGGAGGCACTGTTCAGTCTTCTGGGAAAATTGTGGGTGTGTTCCTTTTTTCCTTACACCTCCAGTCTTAGTCTGTCTCAGTTCATTTCCAATAATGTATAGTTTTTGCTTAAATAGCTGTCCATTTCATGGGGGTGGGGGGCATGGAGCAATCTGTGTAACTGTGTCAGCTCTCTCCTACTTGGTGTGGTCTGCAGCTCTGTGTGTGAACCAAGTCTGGGCGGTGCCCTGAATCCCCTTTGTCATACCCGTTCTTAACTTCCTATTTTGATGGCCTCAGTAAAATAGGGCCCTAGTAGGGAGTATATACTTTTTCTCCCTGCAGGGAATTCAAAATGAACCTTTTTTAGCTTTAGCCTTGCTATCTTAGCTGGGGGTTGGTGGTGGTGGTGGTGGGGGGGGGCGCTGGAAGCCCCTGCTGGTTGTTAAGCCTGCCCAGCTGGTTTTGCAGATCTTCTGGGCTACTGCAGGCAGTAGGGGGTTGGGCTCAATTTTCCCTATGATGGTTCCACCAAGGAAGGGAGCTCAGTATGTCCTGCAATAATCACAGGTACATGATCTCCAGCCCATTGTCCTCAGAGCACTCTGTGGCCCACACTCTCCGGCCTACACTCTCCACTCTGTGCCATCGTACCAGCCTGACACAGAGAAACCATCTGCTTTGCACCCCTTTGATCAATCCACCAGGTGCAAATTGCACCAATAATCCTCTCTCCTTACTGGCTAGGCAGCTGCATGTGAAAGGTTCCTGCACAGTGTGCCTCAGTTCCCCTTTTGAAATAATTCTTTATGGGTACTGCTGCTGCTCTGAGCCACTCCCCAGGTTTCCACACACTCCAACTCTCTGGCAAGTCAAGAGTCTTATCTCAGTCCTGGCCAGTTCATAACTTCCTCTTCCCTCAGCTGCAGGTGCTGCTAGAATCACCAGCCTTCCTCTCTGACACTGTTCCAGCTGGTGATCGCCACCCCAGCTTGGGTGTGTCACCAGCTGTGTGCATGTGTGCTGCCTGTTTCTCCCCAACAACTTCATGCATTCAAGTCACCCTCCACATGGGTCTGTGGTTTCCTTGCCCTGGGAGGGGAGGGAACCTCTGGGCTACTATCACGGCCCCATCTGTACTGTGCTGGAGCTCTACTCCGATGTTGCTCCTGCAGCAGCCATGTTTTCTGGCACATCGCCTGGGGACTTTCCCCAGCTACCTATAACACCTCCTTACTGCCCATTTTGAAGCATCCTCTGCACACTTTGGCTTCCAAATATCATATCCACTAAGATTCAGTTGACTGTTCACTTTGTTGTTTTTTTTTTTAAGATTAGCTAAGTGTCCCAATTGGGTACATGAGCAAATGGGCTGAGTTTCCACCTACTTGGCCACCATCTCCGGCCCTTCTGTACTATATTCTTATAATCCTTTGCATTTCTGTGGTGTCAATTGTTCCTTCTCTTCTTTAATTTCTAATTTTATTTATTTGGGTTGTCTCTCTCTTTTTCTTGATGTATCTTATTAAAAGTTCATCAACTTTGTTTGTCTTTTCAAAGAACCAGCTCTTAGTTTCATTGACCTTTTATATTTTTAAAATTCTATTTAATTTATTTCTGCCCTGATCTTAATTATTTCCTTTCTTCTATCACCTTGGGCTTTGTTTGTTGTTGTTTTTCTAGTTCGTTTAGGTAAAACTTAAGTTTTTAATTTGAGGTATTCCTTGTTTCTTGATGTAGGCCTATATGTCTATGAATGTCTCTTTTAGAACTGTTTTCATTGTATGCCATAGATTTTGGGTGGTTGTGTTCTCATTTTCATTTGTCTCAAGGTATATTTTGATTACATTTTTAACCCATTTATTGTTTGTTAACATGTTATTTAGCCCCCATGTGTTTGTATATTTTTCAGTTTCTTTCTCTTATAATTGATTTCTAGTTTCCTATCATTGAGAACAAAGAAGATGCTTGAAATGATTTCTATCATCTTAAATTTATTGAAGTTTGTTTTATGGTCTGACACCTGTGCTATCCAAGAAAATATTCCATGGGCACTTGAAAAAAAATGTATCCTGTAGTTTTATGGTACAATGCTCTGAAAATATCAATCAAATTCATCTGGTCTAATGTGTTATTTAAGGCCACTGTTTCCTTGTTGATTATTTTTTTGTCTGAAAGATGTATCCATTGATTAAAATGGGATATTAAAGTCCCCTATTATGACTGTATTACTGTTGATCTCTCCTTTTAGGTTCATCAATATTTGCTTTATATATTTAGGTGCTTCTATGTTGGGTACATAAATATTTGCAAAGATTGTTTTCTCTTTTGGGATTGATCCTTTTATTATTATATAATAACCTTCTTTGTCACTCATAATAGTCTTTGTTTTAAAGTCTATTTTGCCTAATATAATTACTGTTATGCCAGCTTTTTTTTTCATTTGTATAAAATATCTTCTTGCATTCCTTTACTTTCAGTGTGTGTTTGTCTTTCATTCTGAGGTAGGTCTCTTTTAGACAGCATATGTATGGGTCTTATTTTCTGAACCATTCAAAGCCCTACACTATGTTTTTTTTATTGGAGCATTTAATCCATTTTCATTTAATGTGATTAATGACAGGTTCATATTTACTGTTATTTTATTTTTTTATAATTATGTTCCTTCCCCCTTTTTTCTTTTTATAGAAGTCCCTTTAACATTTGTTGTAGCACTAGTTTCATGGTGATGGACTCTTTTAGTATTTTTCTTACTGGGAAATTATTTCTACTTCAATTTTAAATTGTAGGCTTCAATGTGAGAAGGAAGGAAATAATTAAGATCAGAGCAGAAATAAATGAAATACAGTCTAAAAAATGATACAAAAAGATCAATGAATCCAAGAGCTGGTTCTTTGAAAAGATAAACAAGATTGACAAACATTTAACCAGACTCATCAAGAAAAAAGGATCAAGGGTCCAAATAAATAAAATCAGAAATTAAGGAGAAGAAATAACAGCTGACACCAAAGAAATACAAAGGATTATAGAAAATATTATGAACAATTATATACCAATAAACTGGATAATGTGGAAAGAATGGATAAATTCCTAGAAACATATAATATTCCAAAAATAAACCAGGGAGAATCAGAAAACCTGAATAGACAGATTACACCTATGAAAATGAGGCAGTAATTAAAAAAATACTCCAAAAAAACAAGAGCCCTGGATCAGATGGATTTACAGGTGAGTTTTACCAAACATTCCAAAAAAAAAAAAAAAAAAAAAAACTAACACCTATCCTTCTCAAACTCTGTCATAAAATTCAAGAGGAGGGAAGGTTCCCAAACTTATCTGATGAGGCCAACATTATCCTAATTCTAAAACCAGATAAAGACACTACAAAGAAAGAAAATTATAGGCCTTATGTCACTGATGGAAAACTATGTCACTGATGGACATAGATGCTAAAATCTTCAACAAAATATTAGCAAACCAAATACAGCAATGCTTCAAAAAGATCATAAATCATGATCAAGTGGGATTTATTCTGGGAATGCAAGGAATGGTACAACATTTGCAAATTAATAAATGTGATTAACCACATAAAGAAAATGAAGAGTAAACACCACATGATTATATCAATAAATGCAGAAAAAACTTTTGATAAAATCCAGCATCGATTTATGATAAGAACTCTCAGCAGAATGGGAACAGAGGGACCATACCTAAACATAATATATGCCATATATGACAAATGCACTGCCAACATCATACTCAATGGACAAAAACTACAAGTGTTCCCCTTAAGATCAAGAAAAAGACAGGGATGTCTGCTTTCACCTCTGTTATTCAACATAATACTAGAAGACTTAGCCACAGCAATCAGACAAGAAGAAGAAATAAAAGGCATCCAATTTCAAAAGGAAGAGGTGAAACTGTCATTATTTGCAGATGACATGATATTATACATATAGAACCCCAAAAATTCCACCAAGAAATTACTAGGATGATAAATGAATTCAGCAAAGTAACAGAAAATAAAATTAATATCCAGATATCAGTTGCATTTTTATATGCCAATAATGAAGTAACAGAAAGGGGAAATAAGAGAATAATCCCATTTACAATTGCTTCAAAAAGGTATAAAATACCTAGTAATAAACCTAACCAAAGATGTAAAAGACCAATATTCAGAAAATTATGACACTGAAGAAAGAAACTGAAGAAGATACTAATAAGTGGAAGCACATACCACATTCATGGATAGGATGCATTAACACCATTAAAATGCCCATAATACACAAGCAATCTATAGACTCAATAAAATTCCTATCAATATTCCAATGACACATTTCACAGAGTTAGAACAAATATTTCAAAAATGTCTATGGAACCACAAAAGGCCCTGCAAAGCAACAGTGATCTTGAGAAAGAACAAAGTTGGGGGAATCACACAACCTAATATAAAACTATATTACAAGACCATAGTAATCAAAACAGCCTTGTACTGGCATAAAAGCAGACACATAGATCAATGGAACAGGATAGAGAGCCCAGATATAAGCTCATACCTTTACAGTCAATAATATTCAACAGAGGAAGCAAGCACATACAATGGGTTAAAAATAGTCTATTCAATAAATGGTGTTGAGAAAAATGTACAGATATGTACAGAAAAAAATGAAACTAGATCACCTCCATATACCACATACAAGAATAAATTCCAAATGTATCAAAGACTTAGGTGTTAGACTTGGAACCATAAAAACACAGAAGAAAACATAGGCAGCAAAGTGTCAGACATTGCTCATAGAAATTTTATATCTCCCCAAGCAAAGGATACAAAAGAAAAAAAAATAAATGGGACTTCATCAAACTAAAAAGTTCTGCACAGCAAAGGAAATTATCAACAAATTAAGAAGATAACCCACATAGTGGTAGAATATATTCACTGATACATCGGATAAGGGATTAATATCCAAAATTTATAAAGTGCTTACAAAACTCAACATCAAGAAAACAAACAACCGAATTAAAAAATGGGCAAAAAACCTGAATAGACACTTCTCCAAAGAGGACATACAGATGTCCAACAGACATACAAAAAGATCCTCAACATCACTAACAAACAGAGAAATGCAAATAAAAACCACAATGAGATACCATCTCACACCTGTCCAAATGGCTGTCATCAATAAATCAACAAGCAACAAGTGCTGGTGAGGATGTAGAGAAAGTGGAACCCTTTGCCCTGTTGGTGGGAAGGCAGACCTGTGTTATCCATTGTGTAAAGCAGTAGGGGATACCTCAAAAAATTTAAATGGATCTGCCTTTTGACCCAGCAATCCCACTTCTGGAAATATTCCCAAAGGAACCCAAAACAGTAATTTGAAAGAACAGAAACACCCCTATAGTCATTGCAATGTTATTTACAATTGACAAGATCTAGAAGCAGCCCAAATGTCCATCAATAGATGAGTGGTTAAAACAACTATGGGGCATTTACACAATGAAATATTACTCAGTTGTAAAGAAGAAGAAAATTTTATGCTTTGCAACAGTATGGATGGACCTGGAGAACACTACGCTAAGTGAAAAAAGCTAGCCACAGAAAGACAAATACTGTGTGAGTTCACTCATATGTGGAATCTAATGAACAAACTGAACTAACATGTAAAACAGAGACAGACTCATTGATGGAGAGCAGATGACAGCTAGTGGTGGGGGAGGTGAGGGGCTGTAGTGACTGAGCAAAAAGGAAAAAGGACTCATGGATATAGAAAACAGTGTGGTGATTGCTGGGGGTATGGGGGTATAAGTGGACTAGATGGTAATGGAAAAATATAATAAAGATTATATACTACAAAATAAATAAATTATAGGCTTGCTGGGTAGAGTAGTGTTAGTTTTATGTCCTTGTGTTCCATCCCTTTGAATATTTTGTGCTGGTCCCTTCTGGCCCAAAATGTTTTCATTGAGAAGTCAGCTGACAATCTTACGGAAGTTCCTATAAGGTTGTACATTTATAGATTTCTTATTTGTGTATTAGATGAGAATCTATCGCTTGAACTTTCTATGATGGACAATAGTAACTTCTAATATTTATTGAGCACTTAAAAATCTGCCAGTTTAAAGCTTTACATGTAATTATCAGCTAGGATTTGTTTGCTAGTTAGTTAGCTAACTACTTTAAATCTTGGTTTAAAGGCTTAAACTGAGGACCATTTATTATTGGTAATTGATCTGTGTGTGAATGAGGCCTAGCTTGGTTGATCTTGGGTTGGTTTGTTCATGTATCTGAGGTCATCTTGTGGGTTGAAGGAGGCTGCCTGGTCTAAGAGAGCCTCATTCAGGTATCTAGCAGTTGACCTGCTGATAGTTTGGGTCACCCATCTTTCTTCATCAGCATGATGGCTTTAGTGTGTCCACATGGCAGAAACAGGGTTTTGGGGCAGGGCAGGGGGGAATGTGAGAATGCCTTCTTGGAGTTCTTCTCAGAACTGGCACAATGATACTTCTACCACTTTGTATTGGTCAAAGTCACAGGGACAGCCGAGATTCTAGTAATAAACTCTACCTCTTTTTTTTTTTTTTAAGCATAATCATGTTCAATTTATTGTTTTATTTCTTCAGCACAAATTAGAGGACACATATATAAACATTTATTAAAGCATCTTACATGGACAAAGTCCTCTTTTCCCAAATGAGAGGATCTGCACAACTGAATTGCAAAGGTGAGGGATAAAGAGAGGGGTGGGGAATTGTGACCATTTTTGCATTCTACCTCACATGTGTTAACTCTTAATTCAACAATTCTGTGAAGCAGCATTCTCTTTTTACAATTTTTATATATGAAGAAACTGAGGCTTAGCAGGGCTAAGTAACATTGTTCCAAATTATACCATTTAAAATGGCAGAGCTAGGACTCAAATTCAGCATTTTTGTTCTAGAACATGTTCTGTTAGCTATTCCCTCACAACTTACAGTGGTTTGACCATCACAAAGAGAAACTTGCTATCCTAAGTTTCTCTTCTATCTGTGATAGATAGAAAAATCTATCACATATCAACACCTTTTTAAAAGGGTGTTGAGGAAACTTGATAAAGTGGAGAGTAAATTGTGCAGGAGTCATTTAGATAAATGCAGATATTACGTAGGTTCATGACTGTGCCATTTACCTTCCCACACCTTCTTCTGAAGTAGGACCAAACATTTCTAAATATTACTGTGTTCTGAGAGGCAAAATAATAAGTACTTAACCTCCTAAAGATCTTGGATGTGTGTCTCTGTGGTTTTACTCAACAAATATACTCCCAGATTTTTCTACATGTTAGTGGTCTGATCACAGTGAAATCCATGGATACAAATGGAATTCAAGAAGTTATTTCTCAATTGTATCCAGGCCAAGACCATGAGAACATAGCATAGCCTGTGAGGAAAAGGTGGTGGAAGGGGATGGTTATGCCACAGTGATTCATTTGACATCAGATGCATCCTCTCATGGTTTGTGAATCTCCTGGGATACCACTTTATTTTGCAAAGGTCACCAACTCCAGGTCCTGTTACTTAGAGAAATATGAAAACACAAAATCTTCTTGTAGATTTAGGGAAAACAAGAAAAAACATGGTTTTATTTTTAGAATGACTGTGAAACCAACATAATTGAACCAGTAATGTATAGCAGAATAAGGATGTGTCTACCCAGAATCTAAACTCTGAATAGGTCCTGCAGAGTCCCAAGATGCGGAGGGATTTATGGTATTTGGAAGTGGCCTAGGGGAGAATGATGAGGTCTCAGCAGGCCTGGAGAGCATTATTTGTGCTCTGCAGAAGCAGTAGTCATGCACAAGTGCTCCCAGCTTGTGGTGTCCTGTCTGGGCTGAGCTGTGTAATCCTGAACATCCTGAAAAGAACAGATGTTTCTTAGAGTAAGAGACATTCCAGGACAATGACTAATAGAGATCCAAAGTCCTTCAGTGCGAGTCTCTGCATCACTGTTCTATTGAGAACATTCTGGTCAATGAGCACAATTACGCTAAGGCTTTCTTTCTACATTCAGTAGATGGAAGTACACAAAAATGTCAAATGCAACTCCTGGAGAGAATAATTTAAATCCTAATGGGACAATTTAGCAACACTGAGAACAATGCAGATAGTGGCTATACATATAAAGTGACCATAGGCTACCCTTAGGACAGGACAGAGAAGCCTCTCTGCTCTGCATCCTTACCAACGGTACCTTATATGCCTTCATTGTGAAATAGCTTTGAAGTGAGTGGCCCTTCATACTTCTTTTATTAATTTTTATTTTTCAATTATAGTTGACATTCAATATTTTGTATTTAAGGTGTTCAGCATACTGGTTATACATTTATACAGTTTGTGAAGTGATTTTCTTGATAAGTTTAGTATCCACCTGGTACCATCTATAATTATTATATTATTGATTATATTCCCTATGCTATACATCCCTGTAACAAAATTGTAACTGCAAATTTATACTTCTTAATCCCTTCAACATTTTCACCCAGTTTCCCACCACGCCTCCCACAGGGAAACCATGAGTTTTTTATGGGTGTGCCTATGACTCTGTTTCTGTTTGTTTTTCATTTATTTTGTTCTTTATATTCCCCAAATAAGAGAAATCATATGGTATTTGTTTTTCTCTGTCTGAATTATTTCACTTAGCATAATATCTTTTAGGTTCACCTACATTATCACAAACAGTAAGTATTTGTTCTCTTTTATGGCTAAGTAACTTTCTATTGTATATATGTACCACTTCTTCATTCAGTTGTCTACTGATGGATACTTGCGTTACTTCCATATCTTGGGTTTTTTAAATGACACTTGCAATGAACATAAGGGTGCATATATCTTTTCAAATTAGTGTTTTGGATTTCTTCAGATATACCCAGAAATGGAATTGTGGGTCATAAGGTAACTCTTTTAAAGATTTTTTTAGGAACTTTCATATTGTTTTCCATATTGTTTTCCACCAACTTGCAATCCCACTAAGAGTGCACTAGGGTTCCCTTTTCTCCACATTCTAACACTTGTTCGTTGGTTTATTGATAATAGCCATTCTGACAGCTGTGAGGTCATATCTCAGTATGGTTTTAATTTGCATTTCTCTGATGATTTGTGATGTAGAGCATCTTTTCATATGTTTATTGGCCATATGTACATCCTCTTTGTAGAAGTGTCTGTTCAGATACTTTTGTAATTGAATTGCTTTGCTTTTTTTATGTTGAGTTTTCAATTGAATTACTTTGCTTTTTCATGTTAAGTTGTATAAGTTTTTATAAAATTTGAATATTAATCCCTAATTGGATGCATTATTGACAAATTTCTTCTCCCATCCAGTAGGTTGTCTTTTCATGTTGTTGATGGTTTTCTGTGCTGTACAAAATCTTTTCAATTTGATATAGTCCCATTTGTTTATTTTTTCTTTTGCTTCAATTGCCCAAAAAGATATATCGGAATAAATAGTACTGAAAACAATGTCATAGAGTCTACTACTTATACTTTCTTCTAGGAGTTTTATGGTTTGGGGTCTTACAATTAAGTCTTTAATCTATTTTGAGTTTATTCTTGTATTTGGTATAAGAAAGAGGTCTAATTTTATTATTTTTGCATGTATCTGCCCAGTTTTCCAAGCAGTATTTATTGAATAGGCTGTGTTTACCCCATTGTTCGTACCTTCTTTGTCATAGATTAATTGGCCTTCCAG
Source organism: Glossophaga mutica (assembly GCA_039655065.1). Lineage (NCBI taxonomy): Eukaryota > Metazoa > Chordata > Mammalia > Chiroptera > Phyllostomidae > Glossophaga > Glossophaga mutica. The sequence goes on along the minus strand of CM077309.1, from coordinate 93,078,291 downwards.
ATACGGGTTTATTTCCAAACTCTCTATTCTGTTCCATTGTTTATGTGTCTGTTTTTATGCCAGTACCATATTGTTTTAATTTTTATAGCCTGTAGCATAGCTTGATAGCAATAGCATGATTTCTCCAACTTTGTTCTTCTTTCTCCAGACTACTATGGATATTCAGGTTCTTTTGGTGGTTTCATCTAAATTTTAAGATTAATTTTCTAGTTCTGTGAAACATGCCATTTTCACACAATGGCTTTGATATTTTGATAGTGTTTGCATTGAATCTATAGGTTGCTTTGGAAAACAACTTAATGACGTTAATTCTTCCTATGCATAATCATGGCATATACTTCCATTTATTCTATCTTCTTTACTTTCTTAAGTTAATATCTTATAATTTTTTAAGTGTAGGTGTTTTACCTCATTGGTTAAACTTATTCTCAAGTATTTTTTATCCAATCATAAATGGGATTGTTTGCTTAATTTCTCATTCTGATAGTTCATTATTGGTGTATAAAAATGCAACCAATTTCTGAATATTTTGTTTCAGCTACACCACTGAATTCATTTAGCAGTTATAATAGTTTCTTGGTAGAATCTTTAGGGTTTTCTCTGTATAATATCATGTTGTCAGCAAATAATGACAGTTTTACCTCTTGCATTCTGATTTGGATACCTTTTGATATTTATTTATTTCAATGCATTGTTAAATAAATACTTTGTTAAATTTCAATATTTTGTTAAATAAAGTGGAAGTAGTGGACATTTTTGTTTGGTTCCTGATCGTAAAGAAGACACTTTAAGCATTTTACTACTTAGTATGATGTTAGATGTAGGTTTGCCATGTATAGACTTTATTATGTTGAGGTAATTTTCCTTATCACTTTGGTGAGAGTTTTTATTATAAATGGATGCTGGAGGAGAGCATTATGCTAAGTGAAACAAGCCAAGTGGTGAAAGAGAAATGCCATATGATCTCACCTATAAGTGGAACCTAATCAACAAAACAAACAAGCAAGCAAAATGGAAGCAGAGACGTTGAAATAAAGAACAATCTGACAGTCATCAGAGAGGAAGAGGGAGAGGGATAATAGAGGATAATGGGTGGGCCATCAAGGAACATGTATGAAGGACACATGGAGAAAGCCAAAGGGAGTGGGTTCGAGGGTGGGAGGCAAGGATAGGTAGGACATGGTGGGGTGAAAATGGAGACAATTGTACTTGAACAGCAATAAAAAATAATAAATAGTAAGTAAAATAAGTGGATGCTGGATTTTACCACTTTTTGCATCTATTAATATGATTATATGGTCTGGCCAAGATGGAGGCGTAGGCGGACACACTGTGCCTCCTCTCACAACCAAAATTAAGGACAACAAATATTTAGAAACAAGAAAACAACCAGAACTGATAGAAAATTGAACTGTACAGAAGTCCAACAACCATTCATCCAGACCGGTAAGAGGGGCGGAGTCGAGGTAGGAAAAAGTGGAGGTGCGGACCCAGGAACGCAAGTAGCAGCGGCAGGCAGTTCCCAGGTGCACGGGCGGTGGCTGGCTGTCCTCGGGCGCACAGGCGGCAGCTGGCAGACCCCGGGCACAGGGGGGCAACTGTGCAGACCCAGTGAGGTACAAGGCAGCTGGCTGACCAGGGGGTCCCACATTTGCCCATGCAGACGGTCCAGGCAGAGGGGAAGTGGCGGAAGGGACTGAATCCAGGAGAGAGCGGAGCAGGCACCATTGTTCCCTCTCAGACCCCACCCCCACATACAGCGTCACAACCCAGCGACTGGGCTGCCTCACAGTGGGGAGCGCCTGAGGCTCCACCCCTCACTACGTAACAGCACACGCGTGAGCAGATAATCCAGCCAAAGGGGAAGCAGCGGAAGGGACCGGAGTCCAGGAGAGAGCGGAACAGGGGCCATTCCTCCCTCACGGACCCCGCCCCCACCTATAGCGTCACAACACAGCGACTGGGCTGCCCCGCCCTGAGGAACACCTAAGGCTCCACCCCTCATACGTAATAGCTGCGACCAGACTAAAACCAAAACAAAACAAAAAACCCCACCAAAAATGGCTCAAACCAGAGAAAAAATGAAAACCCCAGAGTCAATTCCTCTAAGCAACGAAGAGATAGCCAACCTATCAGATGCACAGTTCAAAGCTCTGGTCATCAAAATGCTCACAGAATTGGTTGATTTTGCTCATAAATTAGATGAGAAAATGCAGGCTACAATACGTGAAATGAAGGAAGACACATGGGGAACTGATAGAGATGGAAGGAAAACTGGGACTCAAATCAATGGAGTGGACCAGAAGGAAGAAATTAACAACCAAACAGAAAACGAGGAAGAAACAAGAATTCAAAAAAATGAGGAGAGGCTTAGGAACCTCTGGGACATCATTAAACGTCCCAACATCCGAATTATAGGGGTCCCAGAAGGGGAAGAAGAGCAACAAGTAGAAAACTTATTTGAACAAATAATAAAGGAGAACTTTCCCAATATGGCAAAGGAAATAGACTACCAGGACGTCCAGGAAGCTCAGAGAGTCCCAAAGAAGTTGGGCCCAAGGAGAAACATATCAAGGCACATCGTAATTACATTAGCCAAGATTAAAATGAAGCAGAGAATTCTAGAAGCAGCAAGGGATAAGGGGACAGTCACCTACAAAGGAGTTCCCATCAGACTGTCAGCTGATTTCTCAAAAGAGACCTTACAGGCAAGATGGGGCTGGAAAGAAATATTTGAAATCTTGAAAAGTAGGGACCTACATCCAAAATTGCTCTTTCCAGCAAAGCTGTCATTTAGCATGGAAGGACTGATAAAACGCTTCTCACATAAGGTAAAGTTCAAGGAGTTCATCATCACCAAGCTCTTATTATATGAAATGTTAAAGGGACTTATCTAAGAAAAAGAAGATCAAAAATATGACAATGAAAAGACAGCAAACTCACAGCTATTAAGAACCACACCTAAAACAAAAGCAAACTAAGCAAACAGCTAGAACAGGAACAGAACCACAGAAATGGAGATCATATGGAGGGTTAGCCACAGGGGCGTGGGAGGAGGAGAGAGGGAGAAAAGGTACAGAGAATGAGTAGCATAGATTGTGGGTAGAAAATAGACAGGGGCAGGGTAAGAATAGTATGGGAAATATAGAAGCTAAAGAATTTATGACACAAGGACATGAACTAAAGGGGGGAATGTGGGTGAGAGAGGGTGTGCAGGGTGGGGGGAATGATGGGGGAGAAACGGGACAACTGTAATAGCATAATCAATAAAATATATTAAAAAAGAAACTAAAAAAATATGATTATATGATTTTTTTAACCTTTATTTTGTTTATGTGATATATCACATTAATTGATTTGTGGATATTGACCCAACATTGTATACCAGAAATATATCTCACTTGAGCATGTTGTATAATTTTTTAAATATATTGCTGAGTTTGATTTGCTAATATTTTTAAGGGTTTAAGTTTTATTGATTAAGTTAAGTTAAAGTTTTATTGATTTCGTTTATCTTTTAAAAACCAGCTCTTGGCTTCATTAATTTTTAAAATTGTTTTTAGTCTCTATTTTGTTTTCCACTCCAATCTTTATTATTTCTTTTCTTGTACTCACTTTGGGCTTTGCTTGTTTTTCTTTTTCTAGTTTCTTTAGATATACAGTTAGTTCGTTTATTTGAGAATTTTCTTTTTTGTATATTGCTGTGAATTTCTGAGGACTGTTTTCACCGTGTCCCATAGATTTTGGGTTGTTTGATTTCATTTGTCTTAAAGTATCTTTTGATTTCTTTCTTGATTTCATTGTAAAATTATTTATTGTTTAGTGGCATGTTATTTGGCCTCTAGGTGTTTGTCTGTATTTTTTTGGTTTTTTTTTCTTGTAATTGATTTCGAATTTCATACCATTGTGGCTGGGTAAGATATTTGATATGATTTCAATGTCCTTAAATTTATTGAGATTTGTTTTATGACTTAACATGTAGTCTATCCTGGAAAATGTTCCATATGTACTTAAAAATAACATATATTCTGCTGCTTTGGTGTGAAATACTCTGAAAATATTGATTAAATCTATCTGGTCTAATGTGTCATTTAAGGCCACCGTTTCCTTGTTGATTTTCTTTCTGGAAGATCTTTACATTGATATCAATGGGGTGTTGAAATCTGCTACTGTGACTGTATCACTATTGATCTCTCCTTTTATGTGCATTGATATTTGCTTTACATATTTAGGTACTTTTGTGTTGGGTACATAAATATGTACAAGGGTTATATCCTCTTTTTTGGATTGATTCATTTATCATTATAAAATATTCCTCTTTATGTCATTATAGCTTTTGTTTTAAAGTCTATTTTTTCTGATATATGTTGCTATGTCAGCTTTCTTCATTCCATTTGCATAAAATATTTTCTTGCACCCCTTTACTTTCAGTCTGTGTGTACCTTTCAATCTGAAGTGGGTCTCTGATAGGTAGAATATGTGTAGGTCTTGTTTTCTGAACCATTCTGGTACCTGATGTCTTTTGATTGGCACATTTAATATATTTTCTTTTCAAGAAATTGATAGGTATAAAGTTAATGACATTTTTTAAAAATTTTATTTATTGATTTTAGAGAGACTGTGGAAGGGGCAGAGTGAGATAGAGACATTTATTTGTTGTTTCACTTATTTATGCATTCATTGGTTGATTATTTATTGTATGTGCCCTAACCAGAGATTTAATCTGTAAACTTGTCATATCAAAATGATGTCTTAACCAACTGGGCTACCTATCCAGGGCCATTAATGGCATTTTATAATTCATATTTATGTTCTATTTTTCCTCTTTTTTTTTTTTTAAAAAAAGGCTCTTTACCATTTCCTGTTAAATGTTAATACTGTTTTAGTGGTAATGAACTCCTGTCAATGAAGTTTTTTATTTCTCCTTTGATTCTAAATGGTAGCCTTTTTGGGTATAGTAATCTAGGCTGTAGATCATTGCTTTTCGTCATTTTAAATATTTTGTGCCAATTCCTTCTGACCTGAAAAGTTTCTGTGGAGAAATCAGCCGACAGCCTTACTGGAGCTTCCTTGTAGATAACTAACTGACTTCTGTTGCTGCTCTTAAGATTCTCTCTTTTTCTTTAACCTTTGGAATATTTCAGTTATAATATGTCTTGGTTTGGACCACTTTGCATTTATTTTGTTTGGGAATCTCTGTGCTTCCTGAACTTGTTTGTCTACTTCCTTAGCCAGGTTAGGGAACTTTTCAGTCATTATTTTTTCAAACAGGTTCTCAACCCCCTGCTTTCTCTTCTTCTGGTACACTTGTGGTGCAAATGCTGTTGTACTTGATATTGTCCCAGCAATCTCTTAACTATCCTCATTTTTTTAAATTATTTGTTTTCTTTTTACTGTTTTGATTGGATGTTTTCTGCTACTTTATCTTCCAAATCACTCATTTGATCCTCTGTTTCATCTAATTGTTGTTGATTCTTTCTAGTGCATTCTTCATTTCTGAGCAGTTCTTGTTAAGGTTTCTGTGTCCTTTTTTATGTTTACTATCTCTTCGTTGAAATTCTTTTTTTAAATATTTTATTTATTTAATTTTAGAGAAAGGGGAAAAGAGGGAGAAAGAGAGGAAGAGCAACATCAATGTGTGGTTGCCTCTCACATGGCCCCCACTGGAGACCTGGCCTGCAACCCAGGCATGCTCCCTGATTAGGAATCGAACAGGTGACCCTTTGGTTTGCAGTCCGCACTCAATCCACTGAGCCATACCAGCCAGGGCTCTTTGTTGAAATTCTTACTAAGTTCCTTATCATCCTTATAAGCAGTGTTTTGAAATTTATATCTGGTAAATTCCTTGCCTCCATTTTATTTATATTTTTTTCTAGAGATTTCTTCTCTTCTTTCATTTGGGATGTTTCTTTGTCACCTCATTTTGGTTACCTTTCTGTATTTTTTTCATGTATTAGGTAGGTGTGCTATGTCTCCAGTCTTGGCAGGGTGGCCTCATGTAGTAGGTGTCCTGTGAGGTCCAGTGGCACAGTCTCCTTGATGACCAAAGCTGGGTGCTCCAGGATTGTTCTTTGTAGGGTTGTGTGTGTTTTCCTCTTATAGTTGCTTTTTGATTGCTGTTGGCAGGTCAGTGGGTAGGATTGATTCTCAGGCTGACTGGCTGTGAGGATTCACCTTTTCCACAGCATAAAAGCTACTATGTGGGGGCTGACCCCATGAAATAGGATTCACCCCTGCAGGGTTTGGGTGCCTGCAGAGGCCACAGTTTTGGTGTTCTTCTTGTGGACCTAAATTGGTTGAAGTCACTTACTATGTTTGTGGTTTCTGGACCCTTTTGGGAAGGGCTTTGGGGCAGGCCAAATCAACCATTGCCAGTGTCAAGCCTGGGGCTACCTGGTAAGAGCTACAAAGTGATTCACAGTTGGTAGCTGCCTGTGCTAGACCTTAAGGAGCATGGGAGAGGCCATGCTACAAACAGAAGCTGGCTGCCACCAGTACTGAGTAGAGGCATTTCAACACAAGTCATAGTGCACGCCAAAGTCTACTGCCACTTACTAGTTGCCCATGAGGATTAGCTGCTGAAAGATCCTTGGGCAATTCTTGAGTTGGGCAAGTAAAGGTCTCAGAGTTTCCCCAAGATGGAGAAAATGATGTTCACCAGGTTAATGCAGATTCTGATTTTGCACCAGTGCTGAGTCAGTGTCCATTCAGTGAAAGACACAGGGTACACTGAGGCCCACAGCTACCCTCCTGGAGCCTCTGGACCTTAGAAAGTTTTATAAGAAAACTGATTTTGGGACCAAGGCCAGCTGCTAGCCTCAGAAATAATGTTTGCTGATGTGCCAGCTGGCTGGGGCAGTCTCAAAGAGTTCTCAGGGTGGAGCAAGTATTGTTCACCAGGCTACTATACATTCAAATATGGCTATGTGGAGGAGGTTTTAACATAGCAACAATAGAGCTATCCCTCCAGTCCTCACCCTGATGTCACACAACTAATTTTTCTTTCTGTATGTCTTGGCCCTCTCAAGCCAGTGTCCCTCTGCCAGAGTCCAGGGTAAGTGTTTGTGAGTAAATCTGTGTAAGGGCCCTTCAAGAGGACATCCAGCACCCTTCATTTAATCCAGATGGAATCCCCACTGATTTTCGCAGCCAACTGTTGTGGATACTTCTCTTCCTAGCATTGGAGCTCTGGGCTAGAAGTCCAGTGTAGGGCTGAGACCCCTCACTCCTCAGGGTAGACCTCTGCAGCCAAGATATCCCAATTCTCAATTACCACATGTGAGTGTAGGGCCAACCCATTCCCTACTTTGCCCCTCCTGCCAGTCTTAAAATGGCTTCTTCTTTATATCTGGTTCTTCAGGTTAATTGTTCTACAGTGTAGCTATAATTTTGAAGTGGTCACAGGAGCAGGCAAGCACAGCATTTACCTACTCCGCCATCTTGACCAGAACTTGGTCTTCATACTTCTTTTGACTCAAATGAAAACAACCTCTTCCCAGTAGTGTGATTTGAAAAACAAGCATCTTGAGAATTGTAGGATGTTGGAAAATGACCCAGAAAGGCAACAATTGCCTGATGGTTGAATTTGTGGAAAAGACACATTCACAAAACATGAAGAAATGAAGTCAGATCCTGACCAAGTCTGCCTTAGGTCAGGATCATTGAAAAAGAAGGCTTTGATGTGTGAAGCATGAACATCAGGCATAAAATATTTCAGAATGATAGGGGATACTCTGCTTGCTATGTGTTCCTAGTCAAAAGGATCAGAACTGCTTAATTATCATAGTGCCTTTTCCTGTCTCTTCCAAAGAAATAATTGCAAGAGCAAACTGTTTTCCAATTTAATAAAAGCTAAGTAATTATTTCTATAGAATTCTTTAAAAATGAGATCATCTGTTTGTGTGGGCTCTCTTGTTGTACTTGGGTTCTACCTGTTGTTGGTTCCTTTTTTGGTGGGTTCTCTCCTTCAGCAGGTTTACTGGTTTTCACAATTCCCACCTTATCTCGTATTCGATCAGTGGAAGGGCAAAGGCAAAATATTATAAGACAGTGGGAGAGTATTCTACTGGATTTAAAGTACCAACAAGTAGAGAACATGTAACAGGGTGCAGCCAGGCGACTCCCCCAAGGAGGGACTCGTAATGGGGTCCAGAACTCAGGGTGTCCAGGAAATATTAATTATATGGAATGTCCTCACTCCCACAAGTCTGAACTGGGGGATGGGACACATGGAGCAGGGCTATTGAGAGTTGTTTTGCACAGCAACAGTTTTGTGAATAACCTCAGGAATG